>CM062805.1:89486277-90086277 GCA_031772625.1 Pinus tabuliformis | reverse complement strand
GCTATCAGTAGAAGCCAAGAGATAGGGCCTTGACACAGGCATGTGTGCGACCTGATGGGCTAGACCCGATGGAATTATATACTATATTTGATAAATTTTCAGGTTCGCGGGAAGGCCTGTTTTCAATGTTTTTTGTGTATTTTCGTTGTTTCAATGAAATACAAAGGAGCCTTGGCCAGCGCCGATAGCAATGAAGCCCAAACCCGAAAGGGTCCGGGAAGTGAAATATATATATTTTGAAGTCCGCCAAAGGCAATTTTTCATGTTTTCCAGCGTTTTTCACGAATTTCCAAATACAAAGGGAAGCGAGGGAATCGGCCGGCTGTGATATGCGACAATGACCCAAAGGGCGGACCCGATAAAGGAATTAATCATGTTTATGGACTTTTTGAAGTCCGAAAAGGACAGAGAGGGGCAGGAATTCTCAGAATTGTTGTGTTTTCTGTTCATAACAGAAAGCAGCCACTATCCACATTTTAAAGGGATTTCATATGCCCGAAGAGCCATTCCACCATAAAGCAGAGGCTGAATCAATGACAAATCAGTCATGGAGCCACAACACATGCAGCTAGCCTGCAACAGAAGTGATTAAGAAGCATAGACAACGCAACACTGCCAAATCAACCCAAAGCAATTGTGAAGCCCCAGCACGACATAGCCAGAACAAACAGAGTGATCGTGGAGCATCTCTGGCATGAGAGAGCTCCTAGACAGTGAAATAACTACCCAAAATATCTAAATGCGGTTATTCCTCTATCAGAAGAGGAAAACCTCCGAGCCATGTTTGCCAATTGAGGGAATAAAACAATTAACAAGATAGAGGGATAGATCAAGACCTCTGAAACCTCCGAAGGCTAAACATCATTGCAAAATAGCTATAAATAGCTGAAAACTAAATGTAACAAGGGTTCAACCTTTGGAGACTATGGAGACTCTACTGCTTTAGCTTCCCATTTGCATTCTTTAGTAATACAAGCTTCTTTTCTTGTTATATGTTCAATGCCCATTTCTCTTATGTTCTAAGCTTGCACTTGGATAGTTTATTCATATTTCTTCTGTATCTAATGCCAGATAACTGTCATCTTATCTCTACATTGATAAATTAGACTTACAAGTTTCTTTACTGCCTGTAGCTAGCCGTTTATATGTGTTATTATATATGCATCTGCTAGTATAGTCAGTAAGCTCATTTGCTACCTGTAACTAGCCATTCATATATGTTCATGAATGCAATGTGTTGGTACTGTCAGTATTCTCCATCTATCCATTAAATCTACAAACTATTGAGCATTAGTGGTGTAAAGCCTTGTGTTGTTGAGGGTGTTCATGCATGTCTTGAGTGAGAATAGAGCTGAAATGGTTATCTGACATGATCCAAACCATCATTCATTCCAATAGTTTTGAGAACAATATTGAAGATTATATGTTACCAGGCATCTCCGAGCTGCAACCTAGGAGAGTTTCCTGGAGTGCTAACAGATCTCAGACCCCCCTGGTCCATCAAAATTTAATGAGGGAGAGGGTTTGACATAGGGTTTCCCGCCATGGGTCCCCTTTTAATCAATGTTCCATTTTTCGCCAGTACAACTGGGGCATTAGACCGATCAACGGCTCTTGTTCGCTCTAAGGCCCCCCTTCTCTACCAAGAGTTAATGGTAGAGGGGGCAGGGGATTCCATTAGAGGAAATTTCAACCTAAAAGTGCCCATGAAATTTTCACTTAATTTCCATGTCATAATATGTAAACCAATCAAAATAATTTAAATTTAAAAAGAGGTACATGTCGTAAATAATTTTAAATTGGTTAATTTGGGTACCTGTGAAACATTTTATTATTAATTTGGGTCTCTGTGAAATATTTTATTATTAATTTGGGTATCTGTGAAATATTTTATTATTAATTTGGGTATTCGTGAAATATTTTATTAATGTTATTTACTTGCCTTACTCATATGAATTAGAATATCGAAAAAGTTATCAATGCAATGTAGACCTTGATATTATTGAAAAAATATAAGTTAAAATGCGGGCTCATTTGACATTAATAACCATGCCATAGAAAAACACCAAAAAAATAGTTAATAATAAAATATAAATATAGAAAATTATAGTTAAATATAAAATAGTTGAATAGTTAAAAAATAGTTAAATATATAATATAAAATATAAAATAGTTAAGAGTAAAATATAGTTATAGTTAAATATAAAATAGTTTAATAGTTAAAAAATGTATTCTAGAAAGGATAAATTACCATTCCTACCAAAAATATAAAATATATAGTTAAATGTAGTGAAATATAAAATAGTTGGTAAACACACTCTAAAAAGGACAAATTACTATATTCTGGCAAAAAATATAGAATATATAGTTAAATATAAAATAGTAAAATATAATTAAATATAAAATAGTTAAAAAATGTATTCTAAAAAGGACAAATTACTGGCCAAAAAAATATGTTCTTGGTGGAATTGTGGCTTCAATAGACAATGTCGTTAAAAAAACACCAAAAAATAGTTAAATATAAAATATATATAGATAGTTATACCATATTTTGAGGGATTTTGATAAAGGTAAAAAATTAGAAATAATACATTAAATGTCATGCTAATAAATATTGTGGAACATAGATAAAAGTAAAGTAATATAAAAAAATTGTCTACATGACATTTTTTATTAATTTCTCGTAGGAGGTCACTTTTAGTCTGAAATTTCCTCTAATGTGAAACCAGATACCACTAGAGTTAAAACCACCTAATTTTGGTTGGTGAAATTGTTGCAGGACCCCACACAAACCTAAATACCATGCAGATGGACCCCACATAGTGCATTGATGATGTGGCGATGCCATGAGGACAAGGATGGAGCCACTTTGATGCTATGTGGTAACCTCATGTTGATGTAGTCCTCAAGTTTTGGTTCAACTTTAGTTAGACAAAACTTTCAATCCAAGAGTTGAATTGGGATGAAGTTTACATTGTCGGAAAGTTATTGATGAGCTCGATATGATGGTGATATCAGATTTTTAATTCCACAACCTTTGGAGAAGATGGATTTTTGTAACCCATATTCATAATATACTTTGGAGATTGGGTTAAGTCATAGGTAACACTTCACATGGCCAAGATAGATCAAGGGGATGGGAGGGAGTGTTACAAGGTCCACCTTATTTCAACATGTTGACATGCGCCAGTTCAACCTTATTTCCACATGTCATTAGAAGGTGTGCCAAAGAAATGGATAAGAAAACTTGGGATAAATGAAATGTGGAGAAATTACGGATATGAAGAATAATTACTAAGTATTAAAAAAGAAAATAACCAAAAATGCATCGTCCACCTTATTGCCACATGTCAATGGGAGGTGTGCCAAATAATAATGATATGAAGAAAAATTATTGTGTGTTAAAAGTTAAAATGAGTGTGTGAGGTGAAATATGAAGTATGGGATTATGGGTATATGAAGAAATACTACTAAGTGTTAACAACAAAAATGAATGTGGATGAATATGAATGTGCAGATAAACATGAATGTATGAAGAAATATGAAGAAAATAATGATTAAAATGGAAGTGTTGGAGATAATGAAAAAAAATGGATGTAAGGAAAATGGTGATATCTTTGGCATATGAACTTTGTTTTTGGTTCCATAAAATCTTGGACAAAGCTAAGACTTAGTGTTATCTAATGAGAGGATGAATATCGAAAATTCCCTTAGCTTTTGATATTTTTTAAAGGAGAAACTATTCTTGTTGGTTTTGTGTGAGGAAGTAATGCAACATTAAAATGACTAAATTACTGAGGACTTGTTGGTTCTTTCATAATCAATAAGTAAGGGTCATTTGGCATTTTACAAATTTCAAAATCTAGTCTCCATCTAAAGGGATGTAGGTTCAAGCATAAATAAAATCATTCTAGTTGATATGTGACATGAAGACATGCCAATAGGTTGATGATAGTTCATTTTGGTAATTGATTTCCCCTTGAACAAAAATGAAAAATATCCATAATATACATTATAAGAAAATAATATTAGAAGTAATCATTTATAGCATAAGCTAGTTCTTATCTTATCTTATGGTAAATGAAAAACCCAAAATAACCCTAGATTAATTATCTCTATAAGTTGTACTAAAAATAATTGCACTTCCCCAATATAAAACCACCATTTCATGTTTTCTATTATAAAAGGAATTTGTTTCTAAGAAAGTGATTTGATCTTGAATCTATTTTTGTATATGAGCTTTCTTTCCACCATGATCAAAGTTTCTTTAATGGTGGCAAATGTTTTTGGTTTCCCCAAATCTCAACTTAGAACTTAAAAAAAATGGATTAGAGTTTTTAGAGTTTTATATTAATCACAACATTGACTTATTTTTTCCATTAGATTCATATATATATATATATATATATATATATATATATATATTTATTTATAAACTTAAACAACTTTAAACAAACTTTGTATCAACATTTATGAGAGTAAACCACTTTGAATGATTAAATCTTGACTTATAACTATAATACTCTTATATATATAATTTATATTATACAAAACATAACACAAACAAATGAAAAGCCTAAAATAACTCTAAATTAATATGATTGAATATTGACTTGTAACTATAATACTCTTATATATATAGGTTGTATTATACCAAACATAACACAAATCAAACGAAAAACATAAGATAACTCTAAATTAATTAATTTTTAAGTTGTACTAAGAATAATTGCACTTCCCCAACATAAAACTATCATTTCATGTTTTCTTATCATAAAAGGAAATTGTTTGTAACACAATGATTAGATCTTGAATCTACCTTTGTGTATGCTACTCAAGTAGTAAAATGGTTTTCTTTCTAATATTGACCATTTCTTTTTGCAATGATCAAAATCCATCATGATCAAAGTTTCCTTATTAAAGAGATAATGTTTTAAACGTTTATTCAAATCTCAAGATAGAATCTCAAAAAATGGATTAAAGTTTTAAATTGACCAAAGTTTGATTTCTCTTTTAAACAAAAATCAAACAAATCCAAAAAATTATCGTATCAAAATTTATGGAACTAAACCACTTTTAACAATTGAATCTTAATATTTCAATTATAATACTTTTTTATATGATCAATTTTTTTTTATTAAAGGGATAATGCTTTAAAGGTTTATCTAGTCTCAAGATAGAATCTCAAAAAATGGATTAGAGTTTTAAATTGATAAAAGTTTGATTTCTCTTTATGCAAAAATCAAACAACTCCAAAAAATCATCATATCAAAAAGTATGGAATTAAACCAGTTTGATCAAAATCTTAATCTTTCAACTATAATACTCTTTTATATATTAGTTTGTATTATATAAAACACAACACAAATTATACAACCAGGAGAGCAATAATATACACAATATCAATTAAAATGTGGTATATTTTATAGTTGTGTAAATATTATGTACAATGTTGTTTAATCACTAAAATATGATCATAGTTCACAAAAGTAATAAGTACTAGGCCACAGAGCATTAAATGTTCTACATGTTTGGGTGTGCCAATAATAGACACCCAAATATACAGAGCATTTAATATTTTAGACCGAGTACTTACAACTTGATATCTATTATACAATCTTGCAACAAGATGTCTATTATATAATTTTTAATCAACTTTTCCTGTCAAAAATCATTGAACATAACATTTACACAACTATAAAAGCATTGCATCTCTTGCATTTTAATTATTCTATTTCCAAATTATTTACATAATTTTTTTGCTTTTTAAAATAATTTTAAGTCATACTCAAATAAACAAAAGACTTTGACAAAAAAATCGAAAAAAATCCAACTAAAATTAAGTATATAATTTTTTTTTATTTTTAAATAATTTTAAGTCATACTCCAATAAAAAGAAAGCAACCCTTCAATTTGATAAGGGAAAATTAAGAAAAAACTAATCCTCTGATTTCCTCTAAATTTCACTATCATGATGGAAGTTCATCATGAAAGAGTGGCAATGGCAAGGCTTTATGTAGTGAAAAATTATTTGAGTAAAGCATTGGATTCTAGCCTTAAGAAGGAGAGGTATACATCAGTGTGAAGGGAGTGAGGGGAGCTCATTGGGGCTCATTGTTGAAGAAAGACAAGTGTGTGCCTTTCAACTATAATACTCTTTTATATATTAGCTTGATCAAAATCTTAATCTTTCAACTATAATAATCTTTTATATATTAGTTTCAACAAGAATTCTTGAGCATGCAGCAGATGTTGGGAGAACTATACGAAGATAAGAAAGCGAGAGATGCAGCTTCTTCTTCAAAGAAATCGAAGAAGGACAAAGGTAAAGGCAAGGCTGATAAACCTCCTTCACCTCCATCATCTCCATCATCATCTTCTACTTCTTCTTCTTCCAGTTCAGAATCTGAAACAGAAAATAAACCTAAGAAAACATCTCTTTTGAAACTTGATGTAAAATTTGAGTTAACTATTTATGATGGCGAAATGAATCCTGAATAGCTAGATAACTGGATTAAGCAATTAGAATTTTATTGTCGTATTCAGAACATTTCTGACGATAAAACGAAAATTCAGTTAGCGACACTTAGAATGGGGGGAACAACTTTAATCTAGTGGGAAATTAAAACTCAAATATATGTAAAGTGGAAAGGTAAAGTCATCTCTTCATGGTCTAAGTTTTTAAAAGATCTTAGGATACAATTCTATCCTTTATGATACATGCAGCAAGTTGTTATTGATTGGCGGCATTTGAGGCAAGGTAAAGGGCAGAGTGTTCAAGAGTTTTCTCAGGAGTTCATAAAGAAAGAATTGGCACTTATTATTTAATTGGATACACGTGAAACTTTATTAAAATACATTGGTAGTTTACATTCATATTTGTAGCATACATTATTGATGTTTAATCCTAATGACTTTGATGAAGTGTGTGTTCAAGCCATACATATTGAATCAGGTGGTAGACCATTCAATTTTTCACAGAAACCATCTAGACAATTGGAAATCAAGGATTCCAAAGACAATAAGAGGAAGAACAATCTGAAGGGAAAGAGATCAACAAGAACTCAGAAGGAAGGTGAAAGACCTACTTGTACCCATTGCCAGAGGATTGGACATGATGATTCCAAATGTTGGAAACTTCACCCAGAACTTAGACCAAAGAAGTTCTAGAAGAAGAAAGGTGAAAAGAAGGCCAATGCAGCAATCCAACAAGATTTGGGCTCTGACTCAGGTGATGAAGGTAAAATAACCGCAATGGTTTCAATAGGTAAAACTTCTGATACTGGTTCAAGTTCTAGAACTTCTGCACTTTCTTCAAACCGAAATCATCTAAATGAGGATAAAAGGGTTGAAATATTTCACATAAGGATAACTTCTAAGCACACAAAGATAGATAAATTATTTGATAGTGGATCACAAGAAAATTTAATAGCTGAAGATTTAGTTAAGAAATTGTGTTTGGAGACACATAATCATCCAAGACCATACCCAGTAGGTTGGCTAAATAAAGAAACTCAGATTAATGTCACAAAGCAGTGTCAATCAAAATTTGTCATAACAACTAATTACATTGATGAAGTGGATTTAGATGTGATTCCAGCAAAGATATGTGGAGTAGTGCTAGGAAGTCCTTATCTCTATGATCGTGATGCAGTGTTTTATAGGAAAGAGCATAAATATCATCTTAAGAAATATGGGATTGAATTTATTGTCAGGGCACATAAACTTAAATCACACTTGGATTTAGTTTTAGTTAATTAGATAAAGCTAATTCATGTAAGAGATATGTACTTATGGTTGTAAAAGAACAACATAAGGATCGATGGGATGTTTTTGTGAATCTCAGTTCAAAGATAGATTGGTTAAAGTGGTAGATTATTTTCAAAATCTATTTAAGGAACCAAAAAATATTCCTCCTAAAAGAGAAATAAAACATGAAATACAATTAATGTCTGATGCCCCTCTTCCTAATATTGGAATGTATCGCCTATCAATTATATAGAATGAATAAATAAAGAAATAAATCCAAGAATTAATTGAAAAAGGTTTTATTCGACCTAGTTCATCTCCATGTGGCTCACCCATAATTTTGGTTCCTAAGAAAGACAGGACATGGAGAATGTGTGTCGACTTCAGGGCCTTAAACAAGATAACAATAAAAAACAGGTATCCTCTTCCCAGGATAGATGATTTATTTGATCAACTGAAAAATGTTGTCTATTTCACTAAGTTAGATTTAAGAAGTGGGTATCATCAAATCCGCATAGCAGAAAATGACATTTGGAAGATTGCATTCAAAACTAGGCAGGGACTATTTGAATGGTTAGTAATGCCTTTTGGTTTGTGTAATGCACCAGCAACTTTCTTGCGGGTTATGAATGATGTTTTCTGCCCATACATTGATAAATTTGTCATAATCTACTTAGATGACATTCTGATTTTTAGTTCCAGTATAAAAGAGCATGTTAGGGATGTTAAGGAGGTTTTCGAAGTATTGCACAGAGAAAATTTGTACCTTAAACTTTCCAAATGTGAGATTGGGAAAACTTCACTGAATTATCTTGGTTACATAGTTGGAGGTGGAATTTTAAAAATAGATCCAGCTAAAATCGATGTGATTGTTAAGTGGCCAAGACCACGAAATGTGACTAAAGTTAGAAGTTTTATAGGTGAAATTCATTATTGGAGAAAATTTATTGCTTAGTTTTCTTTGATTTCTTCACCGTTACATGCTTTAATAGGTTCTAAGGTTCCCTTCTAGTGGGGAGATAAATAACAAAAAGCTTTTGATACACTTAAGCAGAAAATAGTTACAGCAACAATCTTAGCTTTACCAAATATTCAATAGCCATTGAAAATTGAAACAAATGCTAGTGGTTATGCAATGGGTGCAATCTTACTTCAAAAAGGGAAACCAATTTGTTTTCATTCAGAAATTGTTTCTAAGGCAGTAATGAATTATCCAACATATAATAAAGAACTGTTTGCTTTGGTTGAAAGTGTTAAGAAGTGGAAACATTATTTAATGGGTAAGGAAACAATGATTCACATAGATCATCACCTACTTCAGTAAATTCAATCTCAAACTAAGTTGCAACAATCTCATCATTATAGATGGATGGGATTGCTTCAGCAATTTCACTTAGTAATTAAGTACAAGAAAGGTGTCACAAAAAAGGTAGCTGATATGTTGTCTAGACCATCTTTGAATGCTTCAGTCATCAGTTGCTTCATTAAATTCAGTCTCAAACTAAGTTGCAACAATCTCGTCATTATAGATGGATGGGATTTCTTCAGCAATTTCACTTAGTAATTAAGTACAAGAAAGGTGTCACAAATAAAGTAGCTGATATGTTGTCTAGACCATCTTTGAATGCTTCAGTGGTGTTGCATAGTAGTTATTTAAAGCATGAAAGTTATATAGAACAATATAGTACAGATGTTGATTTTAAAGATATTTATGAATCACTGACTCATGGTGCTCAGGAGGAAGAAATCAATTATCATGTTCATGATAGGTTGTTATATCATCTGGGTAAGTTATGCATACCGCAGATAGAAAGAGTGCATGTTGTCCGAGAAGCACATTATTCTCGCATTTCAGGACATTTTGGAGTAAGCAAAACAATGGCACAAGTTCAAAGGTATTGTTACTGGCCTCGTATGTATAAAATTGTTGCTAAATACATTAAAGGATGTGTGATGTGTTTGACCAGCAAACCAAGCAATCGAAAGATTGGTTTGTACATGCCACTTCCAGTTCCTTTGCGACCATGGGACAATATTTCCATGGATTTTGTTGGAGGGCTTCCTATGTCCAAGAGAAGGCATGATTACATGTATGTTGTGGTTGACAGATTCAGCAAGATGTGCATTCTTGTTCCATGAAAAAAGCAAGTGACAGCTGAACAGACTGCAAAGATGTTCTTCGATCAGGTATGGGTTCATTTTGGGTTACCTACTTCCATTATTTTTGATCGAGACACTATTTTTGTAGGAGAATTTTTGTCCATTTTATGGGAACTCATGGACACAAAGCTGAAAAAGAGCACAACGTTTCATCCACAGGCCAATGGACAGACCGAAGTGGTGAACAGGATAGTCATACATATTCTCTAAGGTTATTGCAGTAAACATCCTAAGTTGTGGGATGAATCTTTACCTTAAGTGCGGCATGCTTACAATCAAGCCTTACATTCATCAACTAATCGATTTCCATTTGAAACATGTTTTGGGTATCTACCGAAGTCACCAATTGATTTCACGTTCGATGAAGAGGATATAATGGGTGAACATGATTATGAGAACAAGCCAGTTAAGTTCATTCAACAGATACAATAGATATATGCAACAGTGTAGGATCAGTTAGAGAAGAGTCAGGCCAAGTATAAAATGCACCATGACAAGCATTTAGGTGATCATCATTTTCAGGTCAGCGATCAGGTATGGTTGTATATCAGTAAAGATAGGTTCAAAGGAGAAGGTAAGAAACTAAAACCTATTAGGTATGGCCCTTTCAAGATTATGGAAAATATTAGAAATAATGCATTTCGATTAAATTTACCTCCTTACATGCATATTTACTCACTTGTAAATGTGGAAAATATGAAATTGTATGAAACTCCGATGATCATGGATCCTGAGGAAGATACACAGATTCCAACTATTATGATTTCGCACCTGAGTATATGAATGAGTTGCAGGAAAATATCATCTTGGACCGGAAGATTCAATCTTCAAGGCATGGAGATGTTGAATATCTTCGAGTAGGACTCAAGGGCATGAATCTAAGCAAGGCAAGGTGAGTGGAGAACGGAAAAGTGAGGGAACTATACCCTCAACTGTTATCTGCTTAAAATCAAACTTTTGTGGTCCAAAAGCTTTCAAGTGGAGAGGATTGATCTGGGAGGATCTTGTTAGATCAGTTGCACAGGTTTAGTTCATCGTTAACATGCAGTTCATGGGCAACGTTCAGTCATTGTTAGTGATGTTTGGTTCAGTAATGTGGTCTTTGGGTTAATGTCACATTGTGACAATTTGTTGTAAAAGCCTTTTTTTTTTATATTGATGTACAAAGTCTAAAAGACTTGTATTCAAACAATTGTACTAAACCTAAGCCTAAACACCTAGACTACAACCGTATGGTGAAAAAAATGCATAAACCTAAGTTTAAAACCCTAAAACCTAACCTCTCGGACCATGTTGTTGAAAAGTGTGCAACAAGAAATGATAAATTTAGAATGTGCTAAAAATAGACTTGCTAAAAATAACATGTCTAAAAATAGCAGTTTGGCCAGTGAGGTCATTGGCCACATTGGGCAAGAGGTGAAACTGCCAAAAATATAAAGTTCTAAAAGTAGCATTTCTGGGTCCCTTCCTATTAATAGCAGTCCCTAGTCTATCTATAGGAAGTAAAATTAATTTTGGTCTTAACAGCAGTTGGAAATATTAATTAATTAATTCAGTTGAGTTAATTAGTTAAGGAAATTCGAATTTGAAGTCTTTGTGAGCATGAAAATGAGTTGTCCCACTGATTAAGGAATTTATCCTTAATTTCCTCCACTGATTGAGGGAATAAGTATGAGTTCTATAATGAGAGAATCAGTTGACTTAGTTCTAACTAGTCAAGCCCAGTTAGATTATTTTAACAAGTTGTTAAAATAATAAAATATAGTTTGTTAATGCTTGCATGCATGTGACAACTATTATTTTAGATAACTGAAGATTCACTCATGGATAACTGTTGCATGTCAGTTCTATCAGAGAACCAGTTGAGATCAGATGTGGGACATTGTACTATCAGATGCTTGGATATTTCTAGTAAGTATTCCTTGCATGGAGAAGGATCTATTATAGGAGATTGGAGGACTTGTGGCCTAGTTAGTCCATGATTTTCATCTTCTGATTGAAGATCATCAGAGTATAGAGAGAGCAGGATAGCTATTGAGCTGATTCTTTTTGTATGTTGAAGAGGATTTCCACTTGATTGATAATACATGGTTTGGGTTTTATGTTGGTGCTTTCCCCTGGATATATCTTGTGTTATGTGTGATTATTTATCTTGATCAGTTATGCATG
Organism: Pinus tabuliformis; assembly: GCA_031772625.1. Lineage (NCBI taxonomy): Eukaryota > Viridiplantae > Streptophyta > Pinopsida > Pinales > Pinaceae > Pinus > Pinus tabuliformis. Next base: position 90,074,199 of record CM062805.1, on the reverse strand, counting down.
TTTCTACTTGATGTTGCTCATGAATTCGATTATGCTTCCGCTTAATGTTTTGTAGAAGTAGATCAAGTGTTTTGCTTTAGTACATTGCATTACCAGGTTGATTTACAGGTGGGAAATTTCTACATGGTATTAGAGCTAGCTGATTTGTAGAAAAAGTTCTGCATGGTATCAGAGCTAGCTGATTTGTAGAAAATTTCTACAAAATTCTACATGGTATAAGAGCACAGGTGATCAAGCAAGAATAGTATACTAGTAGGAGAAATTCGAAGTTCATTATTTGGGATATAGATCTCAAGTTCTTATCACATATATTTCATCGATGGCATTCTATGGTTTAAGGCTTGAGTATGCCCTTGATGACAACTCAAACTATATAGCTTGGAAGGATCGCATGGAGGTAGTTTTGGAAGATAATGGCCTTAAGGATTTCATTGATCAAGAAATTCCTAAGCCTACTGACAAGACTGAGTAGGTGGAATGGAGGAAGTGTGTGGCTAGAGCTAGGAGAATTCTCTTGGAGGGAGAGCGAGATCACATTGTCTCGAGCCTCCATGGGAAGGAGGCTCTGCATGCAATGTGGAAAACATTGAAAGATTTATATCAAAATAGCAGTGATCAGAGGAAGTTGGCACTGAAGGACAAACTTCGAAAGATCAAGTGTGAAAGGGATGAGATGATCTCTATGTGACCAAGCTCATCACATGCAGGGATGAGCTTGCAAGTGTAGGGGTCGTGACATCGGATGAGGATATGGTGAGTCTAGCACTCCTTGGCCTTCCTAAGAGCTAGCATAGCTACCAGGACTCAGTGAATGGAAGGGAGAAACTGCCAGGTTGGGAACGACTATGGTCGAATTTGAAGCAGGAGGAGATCAGACGGAGCACCAAAGACAGTTTTTCATCCATGCATGATGAGGAGAATTGTGCCTTAGCGAGTAAGGCGGAGAAGAGGAAGGAGAAGGTTTCTCTTTCCGAATCTAGTTATTCCAATGATGGGAAGAAGTTTGACAAATCGAAAGCGATGCTTTCATTGTCATGAGGTGGGCCATTATGCTGCAAATTTTCCATGGAGGAAATCCAAGAAGGGATCCGGGGAAGGATCTGAAGGTGAGGCACTTGCTTCACAATTTGAGTTGGATTTCACACTCTTCACATGCATGGGTTCATCCATGGTGGGAAGTGGTTGGTTTCTTGATAGTGGAGCTTCTTTCCACATGACCGACGACAAGAGTTTGTTTAGTACTTTGGAGGAGAAAGATCTCCAGATACTCATAGCGATGGGTAATGATAAGAAGTATAGTGTCTCAGGTGTAGGCACGGTTATTTTTTAGAGGGAGCATGGAGCTCGCCTTACCTTGACTGATGTCAAGTATGTACCAAGACTAAAGAGAAACTTGGTGTCGATAGCGATGCTGGAAGACAGAAGCTATGATGTAGTCTTCAGTAAGGGAAATGTTTTCCTTAGACACACCATCACTAGGCAGGTGAAGGAGATTGGTTCACGGGTCAAGAACTTGTATGCTCTTGAGGTTCAAGATGCATGCAAAGCCTTGAGTAGCAAGGCAACTGATGGAGACTTGGTGGTTGAGAGGGAGAGTATGTTACCTCTCAACATGCAGCACCAGAAGAAGTCTCAGACAATTGTGGAGGAGCCATGATTGGTGCAACAACTTCAAGAGGTTGTGGAGCAACCACAATAGGGGAAGCTGAGTGGAGATCGAGTAGAGACATCTACTCATGCAGAGACCTCCAGTAGGGGGAAACTTCGAGCCAGGTGGGCTGAGGGATTGTTAGGATATTCCGACACATAGGAAATAGTTAAGTACAACTTGGTCTAGTATAGAGTTAGATATAGAGTTAGGTAAAGTGTGTTTCTTTACTAAGTACATTTTGTAACTTACAATCCGACGGTCACGATATGTAGTGATCCAACGGTTCATTCTCTCCTCGGTATTATCGACACTTGATCCATGGCTTAACACCCGATTGGTCCATGATCTCTATTTAAAGAGCATGGAGGGTCATTTGTATGTTAACCGTGCATGAGAGAAGCTTATGTAAATTTTCATTCTTTTATTAATAAATTGCCTGAAGTGGCCGCATTGGCTCAGGCCGTGGACTGTTTTCCTCTTTGAGGGTTTTAACCACGTCAAAATACTAGTGTATTGATCTGTGATCAGTTTGTGAGCGGTGTCCTTTGGTTTTCTGTCTGAGGAACTTACCCTGTAAATTCCTACATGGTATCAGAGCTATTTGAGGGCCGCGTCCGTTGGTGATCCAAATCTGAAGTCGGTAGAACTGCATCCGACTGCTGTTTCCTAGATCTACTATTTCTGACTGCTTTCGGGCCGAGAGGACTACTCTGTTGTGTTGGGAGCATCTGTTCCAGTGAGGAACCCCTTTCGTTTCACGTGAAAAGGTTTCCGGTAGCCCTAGCCGCGTCATTTTTAAGATCTGGAGGTATATAGTGTTTATTTGCAGTTTACATTTATTTTCTCTCTGTTTATTTCGGTTTCGGTTTATTTAGCTTTTTTTATTACCAGATCTATACCTTTCATTTCTGCGTATGCTCTTTGCCCTGTGACTCTGTGCGATCTGGGCAAATCAGAAACAGAAAGGAAGGATTTTTCTCATGCGTATGCTCTTTTCCGCTACGCCTTAGTGTGATATCGGAAAATTAGAAACATTGAGGAAAATATTTAGTTTTCGCCTAAAGCTAACTTCGAGCCGCAAGGTTCATTTTTTTTTGTATGTCCGTGTTGGGTTTTGTGTTTTTTTGTTTTGTAGGGAAAAAGAGCTTTCTCAAAGCAAGCACGCAACCCAAAGCATCAACCTCTCTCTCTCTCTCTCTCTCTCTCTCTCTCTCTTTGTATAGCTCACTTGGTGCAAAGCTAATTTATGAGAGTAGAGGTCTTGGGTTCAAGTCTCCATTTTGTGGGGGCGGATTTTTTCATTTCCGCACATTCCCGCACTTCGTCTGCGACTTCGTCAATTTTTTTCAAAAAGCCATAACTTCTTCATTCGGAAGTCGTTTTCAGAACCGTTTTTTTTTAAACGGCCTAACTTTTCGAGATCTTTCCATTGGTACACTTAGTTTTAGCATCTACAGCTTCAGTTTCTGTTAAAAATAGAAAGTCCATGCCAAGTCATTCTTGATAGCTCTAACTACTTCCAATGGTGGTCCTACATTGTGGATTTACTTAGAAGTAAAGGTCTTTACAGAATAGCCACAGGCCAAGAGACCAAACCAAAAGATGAAGATAAGGCAGCCAAATGGGAAAATAGGCAAGGCCAAGGACGTGGGTTGATAGGGATGTCTATTTCTCCAGATCTTAGATTCCATATTGCAAAACTTGATACTCTTGATGAAGCACTGCAACAAATTACTAAAGTCTTTGGAATTAAAAATTAACTTAAAGCCCATCAACTTGAAAATGAATTGCTTACATTGGACCCCAATAATTTTTCTTGCATTGAAGATTTTTTGTCCAAGTTCAAGACCTTTAGACTTCTCTTGGAAGGTGTTAAGGTTAAGAAAGAAGATAGTAGCCTTATCTACTCCATTCTTACTAAGTTGGGACCAGCCTATTCTGTGTTTGTTTCCACCTTCCATTCTACAAGAGAAGCCTTCATTTCTCAAGGACAAACCTACAAGTCCCCTTCCTTTGATTCCTTTTGTGATTCTTTAATAAGAGAGCAAGAAAAACTCTTACACCTTGGTCTTCTTCATCTTGGAAACTCTTCTAAGAAAGCGTTAGCCGCCCAACAGCAAACAAATTCAAAGAATCCTAAGAACTCGTATCCTAAAAGGAATGGTCCTAAACCAAACAAGGGTCCTAAGCAATTTCAGCCTCAAAATGAAAAATCATTTCAACAAAATGATAAGACAAATAAAAATAAAGGGAAGAAAACTGATAGACATTGCAACTTTTGTAATCGAGATGGCCACTTAGAATCCAAATGCTTTAAGAAGATGGAAGCCTTGGAAGCAGCAATGAAGAAGCATAATATCCATTTGGAGCACTCTTCAACTTCAACTTCATCTTCAGGAATGGCACTTTCTGCATGTGGTTGTCAAGCATCTCGGTCTGGCTATGCACTAAATGTATCTTTTTCTTCTCATTCTCATGAGTGGCTCATTGATTCTGGAGCTTCTTATCACATGGCCAAAAACAAGGCCATGTTTTCTTCTTTAAATGATTGTAACACCAAAAATATATATGTTGGTGATGATAGATCTCTTAGTGTTGTAGGGACTGGAACTGTTCATCTAGACAATGGTCAATTTAATGATGTATTATGTGTTCCAACCTTATCCTGCAACCTTCTATCTGTATATCAGATAACTCATTCAGGTGAAGGTAAAATCGTTGAATTTTCACCTCACGATGTTGTAATTAAGGACCTAAGAGATCCTAGACAGATTTTAGCTATTGGCATTGCTGATGATTCTACAAGGTTGTATAAGTTTCACAACTTTGGGTCATCAAATCTTCCCTCACTATTTGTTGCTCATAATGATGAAGTGAGCAAACTTTGGCATGAGCGATTTGGTCACTTAAACTATCGCTCCCTTCAGAATCTATGCAAAGAAAATATGGTGATAGGTCTTCCAATGGTATCTTGCAGAGATGGTGTTTGTTTCGGATGCGTACTCGGAAAACATCATCGGGACAGATTTGAAAAACGTGCCTCTTGGCACGCCTCAGCCCCTTTACAGCTCGTGCATAGTGATTTATGTGGTCCACTTCCAGTTGCTTCATTCTCTGGCTACAAGTATTTCTTAACTTTCATTGATGATTTCTCCAGACGCACTTGGGTATACTTCTTAAAACTCAAGAGTGAAGTATTTAACATGTTCTTGGCCTTTAAGGCCTTTGTTGAAAAACAATCTGGACATCAAATTCTTAAGCTAAGATCTGATAATGGCGGAGAATATGTAAAAAACAGATTCATCAACTTTTGCACTGAGAATGGAATTCAAATGCAACATACTATTCCATATACTCCACAACAAAATGGTGTAGCTGAAAGGAAGAATCACACCTTAAAGGAAATGGCTAATTGTATGCTTCAATCTAAAGGACTTAGTCTTAATTATTGGGCAGAAGCAATTAACTGTGCAAATTACATAATAAATCGCACTCCTACTAAGGTTTTAAAGAATATCACTCCAGAAGAAGCATGGAGCTCAATCGAACCAGATGTAAGTCACTTTTGTGTTTTTGGAAGTGAAGCATGGGCCCATATTCCAGATGAGAAACATAAAGCTTTAGAACCAAAGAGTGAAAAATGTATTTTTGTTGGATATTCTGAAGATGTCAAAGGATATAGACTTATTCCACTTAAGTCCAAAAATATTATCATTAGAAGAGATGTAAAGTTTGGTGAAAATATATCGGCCTGCGAGCCTAGTTCGGCGGATGTGCCACCTCTCCCTATCTCTTCTACTTTTGAAAATATTTCTTCTTCAGATGATGAAAGCGAGGATGAAAATCCTCCCCCACCTTCTCAGGATCCTCCTTCAGCTCCTCAGCTTCCAAAATGTGTCTGTGCTACTCGGGATGCAGCAGGTGATCTTGCCGGTGATCCTACAGATCAGCGATGTACACGTTCTCAGTTCGAGAGAGCCTCTTCTTTACTGGCTCAAGCTTCAGTGAATTATGATCCTGACACCTTTGCAGAAGCTTCAGGCCATCCAGATTGGGAAGCAGCTATGAATGAAGAATATCATTCATTATTGGCAAATGATACATGGGATCTTGTTCCTCTACCAAAGGGACGAAAACTTGTTAGATGCAAATGGGTTTACAGAACCAAGTATGGACCAGATGGGAAAGTTGATAAACATAAAGCTCGTCTTGTTGCTAAGGGTTTTTCACAAGTTGAAGGCATTGACTATACTGAAACCTTCTCCCCTGTTGCCAAAATGAACTCTATCCACCTTGTTCTTTCCCTTGCTGCCTCTTTCAAATGGGAAGTCCATCAGATGGATGTTAAATCCGCCTTCTTACATGGGGACTTGCATGAAGAAATCTATATGGAACAACCTATTGGCTTTATACAAACAGACTCCAGCCTTGTATGTCAGCTTAAGAAATCCCTTTATGGTCTCAAGCAAGCTCCTCGATTTTGGTATGCCAAAATGGATAACTTTCTTTTAGAAAATGGCTTTTCTAGGTGTCATTCTAACAATATTGTCTACACCAAGAAAGTGGGCAAGTCTCTTATCATTCTTGTTCTTTATGTTGATGATCTTATCCTGACTGGTATTGATCCCAACCTTATAAACCATGTGAAGTCTAGCCTTAAAAGGACGTTTGAAATGACAGACTTAGGACACTTACATTATTTTCTCGGTCTTCAAGTTTTGCAATCCAAGGAAGGTTTTTCCCCTTCTCAGTCCAAGTATGCCTGTGATATTCTACGCCATTTTCACATGGAAGACTGTAAGCCAGCCCCTTCTCCCTTTCAGTCTGGAGTCAAAATTTCAGTCACTTGTACTTCTCCTGAAGTTGATGCTACCTTATACCGTCAACTTGTAGGAAAACTTTTGTATCTAACCCATACTCGTCCTGACCTTTCCTTTGTCGTTGGCCTTGTTGCTCGGTTTATGCAAAACCCACATGAAAGTCATTGGAAAGCAGCTAAAAGAATACTTCGTTATGTTTGAGGTACAGTTCAGTTTGGGATTCATTACAGTGCCGAAGCAGCTCCTCTATTGGTTGGTTTCACTGATTCCGATTGGGCTGGTGACCCTGATGATCGGAAGTCTACTACAGGTTATGTGTTCACTCTTGGTTCAGGACCTATTACATGGGCTTGCAAGAAACAGGGTGCCATTTCTCTTTCTTCAGCAGAAGCAGAGTATCGTGGTGCCGTAGAAGCTAGTAAGGAAACCTTATGGCTTCGTCAGATTCTATCAGAGTTTGGCTTTCAGCAGCAGCATCCGACTACACTTTGGTGTGATAATCAAAGTGCCATTCAGCTATGCAAAGATCCAGTCCAACATCAGCATAGCAAACACATTGAACTGCACATGCACTTCATCAGAAAGCTCGTTCACGACTATGTTCTTGAAGTGCAATATTGTTCAACAAATGATCAAGTTGCAGACATCTTTACAAAGGCTCTCACAGAGGTGAATTTCACTAAACTTCGATTTATGGTTGGAGTTCAGGAAGTTGTCACTAAGGGGGGATAGGCTCTAGTGCCTCCTTCCTTCTCCTATTGTGTCATATTTGTAAATCCTTCAATCCTATCCCAAGTTGTTCTTAAGGGGGGATGTTAGGATATTCCGACACATAGGAAATAGGTAAGTACAACTTGGTCTAGTATAGAGTTAGGTATAGAGTTAGGTAAAGTGTGTTTCTTTACTATGTACATTTTGTAACTTACAATCTGACGGTCACGATATGTAGTGATCCGACTGTTCATTCTCTCCTCGGTATTACCGACACTTGATCCGTGGCTTAACACCCGATTGGTCCATGATCTCTATTTAAAGTGCATGGAGGGTCATTTGTATGTTAACCGTGCATGAGAGAAGCTTATGTAAATTTTCATTCTTTTATTAATAAATTGCCTGAAGTGGTCGTGTTGGCTCAGGCCGTGGACTGTTTCCCTCTTTGAGGGTTTTAACCACGTCAAAATACTGGTGTATTGATCTATGATCTGTTTGTGAGCTGTGTCCTTTGGTGTTCTATCTGAGGAACTTACCCTGTAAATTCCTACAGGGATCACATGCAGCCATACCTCTAGGTAGGAGGTGGGGTGATATAGAGTGATTGTCCCAAGGAGGAGGGGCAGGATCCTTGAGGTACCCAACCTCTTGGATGAGACCTTGCTATAGGAGCCCCAATGTGGAGTAGCAGGAACTAACTGATTGGGTAGAGACAGATTCAGATGGAGCAACAGAGAGACCGACAGTGCAAGAAATCCCAGGAAAACACATAGCTAGTAGGCTGCAGCAATGCGAGAGGCACAAGTGTTTTGCACAGTGCTAGGTGGCACAGAGAAGTGTGCAATGGTGTGAGGTGCATGGAGATGTTGCAGTAGCGCAGATGTTAGAGAGGGAGCACTTGTCAGCAGCAGGTAGAGGTTTAGCATCAGAGTATGTTCCTAGCCCGACAGAGTTGTCAATTGGGAGTTTTTTGTTCCAAGTGTCATTGGAGCAAGTGGACCGGGTAGATGTGTTGCATGCAGAACATTCTATAGTTACAGGATCGGGTTCAAGAGGAAGCCTTTCTTGTTGAGAGGGAGTGTTGAAAAGTGTGCAACAAGAAATGCTAAATTTAGAATGTGCTAAAAATAGACCTGCTAAAAATAGCATGTCTAAAAATAGCAGTTTGGCCAGTGAGGTCATTGGTCACATTGGGTGAGAGGTGATACTGTTAAAAATAGAAAGTTCTAAAAATAGCATTTCTGGGTCCCTTCCTATTTATAGCAGTCCCTAGTCTATCTATAGGAAGTAAAATTAATTTTGGTCTTAACAACAGTTGGAAATATTAATTAATTAATTCAGTTGAGTTAATTAGTTAAGGAAATTCGAATTTGAATTCTTTGTGAGCATGCACATGAGTTGTCCCACTGATTGAGGAATTTATCCTTAATTTCCTCCACTGATTGAGGGAATAAGTATGAGTTCTATAATGAGAGAATCAGTTGACTTAGTTCTAACTAGTCAAGTCCTGTTAGATTATTTTAACAAGTTGTTAAAATAATAAAATATAGTTTGTTAATGCTTGCATGCATGTGACAACTATTATTTTAGATAACTGAGGATTCACTCATGGATAATTGTTGCATGTCAGTTTTGTCAGAGACCCAGTTGAGATTAGATGTGGGACAGTGTACTATTAGATGCTTGGATGTAAGTATTCCTTGCATGGAGAAGGATCTATTATAGGAGATTGGAGGACTTGTGGCCTATATATTGAGGCCTAGGTAGTCCATGATTTTCATCTTCTGATTGAAGATCATCAGAGTACAGAGAGAGCAGGATAGCTATTGAGCTGATTCCTTTTGTATGTTGAAGAGGATTTCCACTTGATTGATAATACATGGTTGGGGTTTTATGCTAGTGCTTTCCCCTGGATATATCTTGTGTTATGTGTGATTACTTCTCTTGATCAGTTATGCATGTTTCTACTTGATGTTGCTCATGAATTTGATTATGCTTCCACTTAATGTTTTGTAGAAGTAGATCAAGTGTTTTGCTTTAGTACATTGCATTACTAGGTTGATCTACAGGTGGGAAATTTCTACATGGTATTAGAGCTAGCTGATTTGTAGAAAAAGTTCTGCATGGTATCAGAGCTAGCTAATTTGTAGAAAAATTCTACAAAATTCTACACATGTAACAACATTACATTGCAAAAAACATTATAAATAAACCACAGGGCTCTAACCAAGTTGGGAGAAGACCACAGTGGGCACGAGCACATGTGAGCACGCAAAGGGTTACAGTTAATTGGGTGGAGTCACAATTTAGACCATAGCAGGGTTGTGACATGTAAACACAAGGGCTTCACCACACAATCAGGGAAATCACAGCAATTAACTGCGCAGGGCAATGAAACCATCAGGTGGAGGTTGTCACATGCTAGCTGGAAGACCGCGCTAGTAGCCATAACCGTCGGGGATGAGCCGCCTGGGTGGCATCCTGTCACTAGACCGCGGCTGTTCACATGCTAACAGTTCACCTATTCCACGTAGTTTACCTAACTGCCAGTAGTCTGTGCTAATCCAAAGTCCATTTTGGCCTTTTTGTTGAGTTCTTAACTATTTTAAATTCAACCACCATGAACCCTTAACCTAAGGTGTCCTCTGGTGATAAGAACGAGGCCACATGATGACTAATGCTCAACCAGATTCCATGTTTAGCCATGGAAGCTTGAAACAGAACCTTGAACTCTTTAAATTCATCCTTTTGTTCATAAAGAAGGCATTATAGTGGTTTTAGAGTTTTGTATGCAGATTCTGGAGGTTATAGGCAGTTTTGTTTTCAGTGTAACAGGAGCGTCGGGAGTTGGAATTGTGAATCGTGATAGGCGTTGGAAAGCTAATTCAGAGAGATTTCTTGTGACAGTGACCAGAAGTGCCTGCGTGCATAATCAGTTTGGTTAATTTTCTATGTAATCGACCTCCTTGGATTCAATCCTAATAAAGCGGTCGCCCATCTTGAAAGCAGATCCGGAGATGTAGTTCATCAGGGATGAACTCTGTAATCAATCTTGCTATCTGGTACCACTATGTTTTTGCTTCTTTTCACTTCTGGTTACATCTTGCTTATGTTTCTCATCTGTCGTAAAGTCTTTGATTCCAAATAGTTCTCACGATTAAAGCACTTTAAGTTAACATTCAGTTCATTGTTAGCATTAATCAATTCTACTTCAGTTTAACATATGATCATTTCAGATCAGTCTTCCTCATTCATGTTCTAGTGTAATTAGATCCAGCTAATACCCATATTTATTTCATGATATGTACAGGAATTAACCTCCTCACCTTTCATAGAACCGTTGCATGACCCAAAGGTGCTTAGCAAATAACATGGACATTGAGACTCTCTAAATGACCCTGAAGGTTTTCTCAGAATTTTGAAACTTTATTATTCTCTAGAAGTCCCAACACCAAGAGACGAGACTCTAAATTCTAGAAATAAATTACCATATGTTAGGTTTGTTCAGTGATGGAACCACCTGCCATAATCAGTGCCATCAGACTGTTACGTTTTGCAATTAGGTTGTGGTGGCAGAGGGATGGTGGTAAAAGATGAGATGATGTCCATATATTAGATCTGTTTATTAATGAGACTGCCCACACATTAGAGAAATTTTGAGGTCTAAAATGGGCCTCCTAAGAAAAATGTACAACCAAAATAAACTTTATAAGAACCAATAGGATTGAAGATGATGATGTCAACCATGGGGATGATTCACCATTTTTGGGGTAAAAAAGTAAAAAGATTAAAAAATAATAAAACTACTTTTCAACTCGTATTTTCAACTTATCTCTCTAAGGTTTTACTCAAATTTCAAGTAGGAGTACTTGTTGGATGAAAAATTTAATTATTCGTCCGAGGAGTACCCATGTTGCTTACTTTCATGTAGGAATTTACAGGGTAAGTTCCTCAGACAGAACACCAAAGGAGACTGCTCACAAACAGATCACAGATCAATACACCAGTATTTTAATGTGGTTAAAACCCTCAAAGAGGGAAATAGTTCACGGCCTGAGCCAACGTGGCCACTTCAGGCAATTTATTAATTAAAGAATGAAAATTTACATATGCTTCTCTCATAGACGGATTACCCTACAAATGACCCTCCATGCTCTTTAAATACAGATCATGGACCAATCGGGTGTTAAGCCACGGATCAAGTGTCAGTAATACCGAGGAGAGAATGAACCGTCGGATCACTACATATCGTGACCGTCGGATTGTAAGTTACAAAATGTACAAGGTAAAGAAACACACTTTACCTAACTCTATACCTAACTCTATACTAGACCAAGTTGTACTTAACTATTTCCTATGTGTCGGAATATCCTAACATCCCCCCTTAAGAACAACTTGGGATAGGATTGAAGGATTTAAAAATATGACACAATAGGAGAAGGAAGGAGGCACTAGAGCCTATCCCCCCTTAGTGACAACTTCCTGAACTCCAACCATAAATCGAAGTTTAGTGAACTTCGCCTCTGTGAGAGCCTTTGTAAAGATGTCTGCAACTTGATCATCTGTTGAACAATATTGCACTTCAAGAACATGGTCGTGAATGAGCTTTCTGATGAAGTTCATGTGCAGTTCAATGTGTTTACTGCGCTGATGTTGGATTGGATCTTTGCATAGCTGAATGGCACTTTGATTATCACACCAAAGTGTAGTCGGATGCTGCTGCTGAAAGCCAAACTCTGACAGGATCTGACAAAGCCACAAGGCTTCCTTACTATCTTCTACGACACCATGATACTCTGCTTCTGCTAAAGAAAGAGAAATGGCACCTTGTTTCTTGCAAGCCCATGTAATAGGTCCTGGACCAAGAGTGAACACATAACCTGCAGTAGACTTCCGATCATCAGGGTCACCAGCCCAATCGGAATCAGTGAAACCAACCAATAGAGGAGATTCTTCGGCACTGTAATGAATCCCAAACTGTACCTTGAACATAACAAAGTATTCTTTTAGCTGCTTTCCAATGCTTTCACGTGGGTTTTGCATAAACCGAGCAACAAGGCCAACAACAAAGGAAAGGTCAGGATGAGTATGGGTTAGATACAAAAGTTTTCCTACAAGTTGACAGTATAAGGTAGCATCAACTTCAGGAGAAGTACAAGTGACTGAAAGTTTGACTCCAGACTGAAAGGGAGAAGGGGCTGGCTTACAAGTCTTCCATGTGAAAATGGCATAGAATATCACAGGTATACTTGGATTAGGAAAGGGAAATACCTTCCTTGTATTGCAAGACTTGAAGACCAAGAAAATAATGTAAGTGTCCTAAGTCTGTCGTTTCAAACTTCCTTTTAAGGCTAGACTTCACATGGTTTATAAGGTTGGGATCACTACCAGTCAGGATAAGATCATCAACATAAAGAACAAGAATGATAAGAGACTTGCCCACTTTCTTGGTGTAGACAGTATTGTCAGAATGACACCTAGAAAAGCCATTTTCTAAAAGAAAGTTATCCATTTTGGCATACCAAGCTCGAGGAGCTTGCTTGAGACCATAAAGGGATTTCTTAAGCCGACATACAAGGTTGGAGTCTGTTTGTATAAAGCCAATAGGTTGTTCCATATAGATTTCTTCATGCAAGTCCCCATGCAAGAAGGCGGATTTAACATCCATCTGATGGACTTCCCATTTGAAAGAGGCAGCAAGGGAAAGAACAAGGCGGATAGAGTTCATTTTGGCAACAGGGGAGAAGGTTTCAGTATAGTCAATGCCTTCAACTTGTGAAAACCCTTAGCAACAATACGAGCTTTATGTTTATCAACTTTCCCATCTGGTCCATACTTGGTTCTGTAAACCCATTTGCATCTAACAAGTTTTCGTCCCTTTGGTAGAGGAACAAGATCCCATGTATCATTTGTCAATAATGAATGATATTCTTAATTCATAGCTGCTTCCCAATCTGTATGGCTTGAAGCTTCTACAAAGGTGTCAGGATCATAATTCACTGAAGCTTGAGCCAGTAAAGAAGAGGCTCTCTCGAACTGAGAACGTGTACATCGCTGATCTGTAGGATCACCGGCAAGATCACCTGCTGCATCCCGAGTAGCACGGACCCATTTTGGAATCTGAGGAGCTGAAGGAGGATCCTGAGAAGGTGGGGGAGATTTTCATCCTCGCTTTCATCATATGAAGAAGAAATATTTTCAAACGTAGAAGAGAGAGGGAGAGGTGGCACATCCGCCAAACTAGGCTCGCAGGGCGATATATTTTCAGCAAACTTTACATCTCTTCTAATGATAACATTTTTGGACTTAAGTGGAATAAGTCTATATCCTTTGACATCTTCAGAATATCCAACAAAAATACATTTTTCACTCTTAGGTTCTAAAGCTTTATGTTTCTCATCTAGAACATGGGCCCATGCTTCACTTCCAAAAACACGAAAGTGACTTACATATGGTTTGATTGAGCTTCATGCTTCTTCTGGAGTGGTATTCTTTAAAACCTTAGTAGGAGTGCGATTTATTATGTAATTTGCACAGTTAATTTGCTTCTACCCAATAATTAAGACTAAGTCCTTTAGATTAAAGCATACAATTAGCCATTTCCTTTAAGGTGCGATTCTTCCTTTCAACTACACCATTTTGTTGTGGAGTATATGGAACAGTATGTTGCATTTGAATTCCATTCTCAGTGAAAAAGTTGATGAATATGTTTTTAACATATTCTCCGTCATTATCAGATCTTAGCTTAAGAATTTGATGTCCAGATTGTTTTTCAACAAAGGCCTTAAAGGCCAAGAACATGTTAAATACTTCACTCTTGAGTTTTAAGAAGTATACCCAAGTGCGTCTGCATAAATCATCAATGAAAGTTAAGAAATACTTGTAGCCAGAGAATGAAGCAACTGGAAGTGGACCACATAAATCACTATGCACGAGCTGTAAAGGGGCTGAGGCGTGCCAAGAGTCATGTTTTTCAAAACTGTCCCGATGATGTTTTCCGAGTACACATCCGGAACAAACACCATCTCTGCAAGATACCATTGGAAGACCTGTCACCATATTTTCTTTACATAGATTCTGAAGAGAGCGATAGTTTAAGTGACCAAATTGCTCATGCCAAGGGTTGCTCACTTCATCATTATGAGCAACAAATAGTGAGGGAAGATTTGATGACCCAAAGTTGTGAAACTTATACAACCTTGTAGAATCATCAGCAATGCCAGTAGCTAAAATCTATCTAGGATCTCTTAGGTCCTTAATTACAACATCGTGAGGTGAAAATTCAACGATTTTACCTTCACCTGAATGGGTTATCTGATATACAATTAGAAGGTTGCAGGATAAGGTTGGAACACATAATACATCATTAAATTGACCGTTGTCTAGTTGAACAGTTCCAATCCCTACAACACTAAGAGATCTATCATCACCAACATATATATTTTTGGTGTTACAATCATTTAAAGAAGAAAACATGGCTTTGCTTTTGGCCATGTGATAAGAAGCTCCAAAATCAATGAGCCACTCATGAGAATGAGAAGAAGAAGATACATTTAGTGCATAGCCAGACCGAGATGCTTGACAACCACATGCAGAAAGTGCCATTCCTGAAGATGGAGTTGAAGTTGAAGAGTGCTCCAAATGGATATTATGCTCCTTCATTGCTGCTTCCAAGGCTTCCATCTTCTTAAAGCATTTGGATTCTAAGTGGCCATCTCGATTACAAAAGTTGCAATGTCTATCAGTTTTTTTCCCTTTATTTTTATTTGTCTTATCATTTTGTTGAAATGATTTTTCATTTTGAGGCTGAAATTGCTTAGGACCCTTGTTTGGTTTAGGACCATTCTTTTTAGGATACAACTTCTTAGGATTCTTTGGATTTGGTTGCTGCTGGGCGGCTAACGCTTTCTTAGAAGAGTTTCCAAGATGAAGAAGACCAAGGTGTAATAGTTTTTCTTGTTCTCTTATTAAAGAATCACAAAAGGAATCAAAGGAAGGGGACTTGTAGGTTTGTCCTTGAGAAATGAGGGCTTCTCTTGTAGAATGGAAGGTGGAAACAAACATAGAATACGCTAGTCCCACTTAGTAAGAATGGAGTAGATAAGGCTACTATCTTCTTTCTTAACCTTAACACCTTCCAAGAGAAGTCTAAGGGTCTTGAACTTGGACAAAAAATCTTCAATGCAAGAAAAATTATTGGGGTCCAATGTAAGCAATTCATTTTCAAGTTGATGGGCTTTAAGTCCATTTTTAATTCCAAAGACTTTAGTAATCTGTTTCATTGCTTCATCAGGAGCATCAAGTTCTGCAATATGGAACCTAAGATTTGGAGAAATAGACATCCCTATCAACCCACGTGCTTGGTCTTGTCTATTTTCCCATTTAGCTGCCTTGTCTTCATCTTTCGGTTTGGTCTCTTGGCCTGTGGCTATTCTGTAAAGACCTTTACTTCTAAGTAAATCCACAATGTAGGACCACCATTGGAAGTAGTTGGTGCTATCAAGAATAACTTGGCATGGACTTTCCATTTTTAAAAAAAACTGAAGCTATAGAGGCTAAAACTAAGTGTTGCAATGGAAAGATCTCGAAAAATTAGGCTGTTTAAAAAAAACGGTTCTGAAAACGGCTTTCGGATGAAGAAGCTATGGCTTTTTGAAAAAATTTTGATGAAGTCGCCGACGAAGTGCGGGAATGAAAAATCCGCCCCCACAAAATGGAGACTTCAACCCAAGATCTCTACTCTCATAAATTAGCTTTGCACCAAGTGAGCTATACAAAAAGTTTGAGAGAGAGAGAGAGAGAGAGAGAGAGAGAGAGAGAGAGGTTGATGCTTTGGGTTGCGTTCTTGCTTTGAGAAAGCTCTTTTTCCCTACAAAACAAAAAACACAAAACCCAACACGAACATACACAAAAAAAACGAACCTTGCGGCTCGAAGTTAGCTTTAGCCAGAAACTAGATATTTTCAAAAACGAACCTTGCGGCTCAAAGTTAGCTTTAGCCGGAAACTAAATATTTTCCTCAATGTTTCTGATTTTTCGAGATCACACTAAGCCGCAGCGGAAAAGAGCATACGCATGAGAAAAATCCTTCCTTTCTGTTTCTGATTTGCCCAGATCGCACAGAGTCGCAGGGCAAAGAGCATACGCAGAAATGAAAGGTATAGATCCGGTAATAAAAAAGGCTAAATAAACCGAAAACCAAAATAAACAGAGAGAAAATAACTGTAAACTGCAAATAAACATTGTATACCTCCAGATCTTAAAAATGACGCAGCTAGGGCTACCGGAAACCTTTTCGTGTGAAACGAAAGGGGTTCCTCACTGGAACATATGCTCCCAACACAACAGAGCAGTCCTCTCGGCCCGAAAGCAGTCAGAAACAGTAGATCTAGGAAACGGTAGTCGGATGCAGTTCTACCGGCTTCAGATTTGGATCACCAACGGACGCGGCCCTCAAATAGCTCTGATACCATGTAGGAATTTACATGGTAAGTTCCTCAGACAGAACACCAAAGGACACCGCTCACAAACATATCATAGATCAATACACCAGTATTTTGACGTGGTTAAAACCATCAAAGAGGGAAACAGTCCACGGCCTGAGCCAACGCAGCCACTTCAGGCAATTTATTAATAAAAGAATGAAAATTTACATATGCTTCTCTCATAGATGGATTACCCTACAAATGACCCTCCACGCTCTTTAAATAGAGATCATGGACCAATCGGGTGTTAAGCCACGGATCAAGTGTCGGTAATACCGAGGAGAGAATGAATCGTCAGATCACTACATATCGTGACTGTCGGATTGTAAGTTACAAAATGTACAAGGTAAAGAAACACACTTTACCTAACTCTATACCTAACTCTATACTAGACCAAGTTGTACTTAACTATTTCCTATGTGTCGGAATATCCTAACATTTCGATGGACCCTGCTACACCAAAAACAAGAAATACATGAAAAAACGTTATTGCAATCACGTTTTTCATGTATTTCTCATTTTTCATGAAGCAAGGTCCATCGAAAGTATGTAACATGGATACTCCTTGGATGAGGAACCAAATTATACATCCAATGAGTGTTCCCACTCGAAATTTGAGTAAACCCGTAGGAAGATAAGTTGAAAATACGAGTTGAAAAAGTAATTTTTTCTTTTTCCCCTCTAAAATTTGATGATGTAATCTAATATTATTTTACTATTTCCACTATTATTTTATAATTTCCTTGGGAGACCCATTTTAGACCTCAAAATTCCCCTAATGGTTGTTAGTACCATCAGAGTGTTATGCTTTGTGATTGGATTGTGTCAGCACTAGATGGTAAAACATTTGTTGTCAGGCCATTTGTTAACATATCAGCCTGCTGGAGACATCTCTGTGCATGTCAAATTCCATGATAAATCAAAATGCCAAGAATAGAGGCATAAATGAGAAATTTTCTGTTGATTGGTAACACTGAGGAGAATACTCATTGAATATTCTCATCCTTATGTCAAATTTAAAATCGTTATCAGTCACATGTCTTTAATGGTCTGATTGTGGACTTGCAGGATCGATGGTTAGTGGAACCTCTAGACCAATCGATGTTTAATGTTTAGGTTTCATTATCAGTTGAGCACCTTTGAACGATGAGATTGTGAGGTGCCTAAATCAATGTTACACATTGATCTCAGACCCTCCTGGTCCATCAAAATTTAATGAGGGAGGGGGTTTGACATAGGGTTTCCCACCGTGGGTCCCCTTTCAATCAATGTTCCATTTTTCGCCAGTACAAATGGGGCATTAGACCGATCAACGATTCTTGTTCACTTTGAGGCCCCCCTTCTCTACCAAGAGTTAATGGCAGAGGGGGCAGAGGGTTCCATTAGAGGAAATTTTAGCCTAAAAGTGCCCATAAAAATTTCACTTAATTTCCATGTCATAATATGTAAACCAATCAAAATCATTTAAATTTAAAAAGAGGTACATGTCATAAATAATTTTAAATTGGTTGATTTGGTACCTGTGAAACATTTTATTATTGATTTGGGTATCTGTGAAATATTTTATTATTAATTTGGGTATTCGTGAAATATTTTATTAACGTTATTTACTTGCCTTATTCATATGAATTAGAATATCGAAAAAGTTATCAATGCGATGTAGACCTTGATATTATTGAAAAAATATAAGTTAAAAATGCGGGCTCATTTGACATTAATAACCATGCCATAGAAAAACACCAAAAAAATAGTTAATAATAAAATATAAATATAGAAAATTATAGTTAAATACAAAATAGTTAAATAGTTAAAAAATAGTTAAATATATAATATAAAATATAAAATAGTTAAGAGTAAAATATAGTTATAGTTAAATATAAAATAGTTCAATAGTTAAAAAACGTATTCCAGAAAGGATAAATTACCATTCCTACCAAAAATATAAAATATATAGTTAAATATAGTGAAATATAAAATAGTTAGTAAACACATTCTAAAAAGGACAAATTACTGTGTATTCTGGCAAAAAATATAGAATATATAGTTAAATATAAAATAGTAAAATATAATTAAATATAAAATAGTTAAATAGCTAAAAATTGTATTCTAAAAAGGACAAATTACTGGCCAAAAAAATATGTTCTGGGTGAAATTGTGGCTTCAATAGATAATGTTGTTAAAAAAACACCAAAGAATAGTTAAATATAAAATATATATAGATAGTTATACCATATATTAAGGGATTTTGGTAAAGGTAAAAAATTAGAAATGATATATTAGATTTTATTAAATCTCGTGCTAATAAATATTGTAGAACATAGAAAAAAGTAAAGTAATATTAAAAAATTGTCTACATGACAATTTTTTATTAATTTCTTTATTTTTCAATAGGAGGTCACTTTTAGTTTGAAAATTCCTCTAATGCGAAACCAGATACCACTAGAGTTGAACCACCCAAGTTTGGTTGGTGAAATTGTTGCAGGACCCCACACAAGCCTGAATACCATGCAGATGGACCCCACCTGGTGTATTGATGATGTGGCGATGCCATGAGGACAAGGATGGAGCCACTTTGATGCTATGTGGTGGCATCGTGTTGATGTCGTCCTCAAGTTTTAGTTCAACTTTAATTAGACAAAACTTTCAATCCAAGAGTTGATTTAGGATGAAGTTTACATTGTCGGAAAGTTATTGATGAGCTCGATACGATGCTGTAGTTTCCCTGACTGTGTGATGAAGCCCTTGTGTTCACATGTCACAACTGCGCTACGGTCTAAACTACGACTCCACCTAGTTAACTGTAACTCTTTGCCTGGTCACATGTGCTCATGCCTGCTACAGTCTTATCCCCGTGTGGTTAGAGCCCTGTGGGTTTATTTATAATGTTTTTTGAAATGTAATGTTGTTACATGGTTCGAGAGGTTAGGTTTTAGGGTTTTAAACTTAGGTTTATGGATTTTTTTCACCATACGGTTGTAGACTAGGTGTTTAGGCTTAGTTTTAGTACAATTGTTTGAATACAAGTCTTTTAGACTTTGTACATCAATATAAAAAAAACCTTTTACAGTAAGTTGTCACAATGTGACATTAACCCAAAGACCACATTACTAAATGAAACATCACTGACGGCGCCTGAACGCTAGCCATGAACTGCATGCAGACAATGAACTAAGCCTATGCAACTGATCTAGCAAGATCCTCCTGGTTCAAAGACACAACTCCAAAGGTAGATTACATAAGTCTAAGCGTTTGAGCCTTAGTTTCTATTGTATATTAGATAGTTCCTCTAATGAGATACAAATTCTCAATTCCTCATCAAGAGGACCTACAAGTTTACATGTTTATTCAAGGATCTTATAGGCTCGACCTGGAACAATGAATATTAGAATGTACAACAATGTGTATTAGTATGTATAAACTCTCAAGACTATCTCATCATTCATAGACTAAGCATTTTCAACATTAACCAGACATTTTTGTAACACTCAACATATGTCATAGTCTATAATTTCTAAGCTCTACAACAAAATTAACAATACTATATATTCATGTAACCATAGACATATAAAGAAACTTCAAGCTTAGATGTACAATGCTTTCAGGCACTCATTCATGGATCATACAAAAGCATATATCAACTTATGTCACATTAAGCATAAATCATCATTCATAAATCAAATGTACATAGCCATTATACTTATATGAGTAAGTTAAATCATTTGGCAACTGGAGAAGAGACTTCCACTCTTCACTTAGTGATAGGCTAGATACATTGTAATATTTCTTGCAGCTAACTACTACAAGCTAAATCCAGAGTCTGAGGGTATGCTTGCACTTGAGGAAATTACACTAATGGATTAGTTAAACACTTCAGATTTGGAGTCCAATTCCTAGGTGCTTCATCATCTACTCTTTAGTTGTAAGCATCATAGTGAATCACTTACTGTCTAAGCTTCAAGACACGTGGATTCACCCAAATTCAAGGAATATGCATGTTTCCTTTTAAGGGATTGAATCCACCATGAAGGTGGTTCATTAACCAATTAGAAATCTCTTAATGGTCGAATTTCCAATCCTTTAAATAGCACATTTGTAATGCAAGCTCACATAAGGATTTTAGTGGCCTCAATCACAGCCAAGGTAGTTAGCACCCAAGGCCACAAGGTATTCGGTCGAGGTCACAAAGCCTCAAAATTTGGAAGGGGAGAAATAATTCAGTTCCACTAGAAACTTTAAACAATGAACTACTGAGCAACCTTCTTCTCGTTCTGCAAGCGAAGTGCCCCTGAATTCATTTATACAATGTGTATATGTAAAATTTCTCGTGTCCCTTCACACAATTAAGAGAGTGCTACCTTAGTTTTGTTTTTTTTTTTGGAAGACCATCTCTTCAATCAGCTAGAGGGAAATATGGGAATGGGCACCACATTCACTTTCCACTACCCCAGTCCAAGCTCATCAAGATTGTGAGTGAACTTGGCCAACTTCATTCAACCCTTAATCACATCACATTAAATCTATCAGACCATGGCTTCTCTCAATTACAAGATTTTGTTACATTTAATTTAGCTAGGTATGGGTTGTGGCTAGGTGAGCAAGCAAGCAGCTTCAAGTATTAAATTTGGTTGGTCATGGCTGTCAAAATACACAAGCAGGCAAGTTTCCCTTAGACCAAGGATCTATAAGGTTGTCCCTTAGTTATGTTAAATAATTGATTTTAAATGATAATTGTTAAATGTTTACTTAGAAACATAGCCAGTCGTGGTTCTCCATACTAGTGCGTTAACACTTTTTTCAACAACATTTTTTTTTCGGTAAATTTTCAACATTTTTAAAAATGGCAGTAAAAACCAAATTTTTTTAATGCAAAAAACATCGTGAAAATGAAAAGTGTGATGTTAAATTTTTTTTTTTGTTGTTGGTAAATTATCAACATTTTTTAGAAATGATATTAAAGATAAAATATCATGGCTCCAAAAAACCTTAAAATTTCGTCTCTGAAAAGCCTTAAAATCACAACAATTCAAGAAAAATAATATGAAGTAAATAAAAAAATATATTAAAACATAAAAATAAAAAATAAAAAAATGACAAAAAAAATTCAAATATATAAAAAAAAATACTCAAAATAATTAAACATAGAACATGTAAAAAAACAAAATTAACTTAAAAGAAAATATTTTCAAAAAACATAATTTAAGAGAACAAAATAAAAAAATTAATACCAAAAGAATAAAAAAACAAACAAATAAAACAAAATTGAATAATTAAAAATATAAAACAAACAAAATAAAAAAACATTAAAATAAATAAAACATTGAAAGAAAGGTAAAACAAACATAAAAAATTAAAAAATCATTAAAAGATAATAAAAAATAAAATAATAAAAAGAAATCCAAATAATAAAAAAATTTAAAATAAAAAATCAATAAAATAAATTTAAATACTAAATATTGAAAGAAAAATACAAAAATTATTTTTAAAAGCTTAAAATTAAAATATTAAAAAAATAAATAAAAATGAAACAAGGTATGGTCTGCAACCCGTCGGGCGTTGGGCATGGGTTGTTCAATTTCAAGAACAACAAAAAAAATTTTAAAAATAAAAAACAATTTAAAAATATTAAAAAAAAAACAATGGAAAACAATAATTGAAAAAAATATTTAAAAGGAAAAAAGATTAAAAATAAAATAAAAATAAAAAGGGAAATCCTTTCCCTCAAGAATCAACCTTCTCCATCCCAAGCGCCCAAGAGGCCGTGGGCCAGGGCAGGGGAAACTATGTGCAACCCCTCGCCCTAGCCCGCAACATAATTATTTTTTATGTTAATTGTTTTTATTTTTATTTTTAATTTTTTTAATTTTAATTGCTTTTTTGTTTTTAATTTGTTTGTTTTTTTGTTTTTTGTTTTTTATTTATTTTTAAATCAAATGTTTTATTTTTTATTTTTAATTTATTATATCTTTTTCCTTTTACTGCATATCAGTTTTCCTTTGACCAAAAGTTAATCTTATCCATAGTTTAATATTAGAAATTCATTTTTTTGTTCTTTTCTATTATTATTTAAAATTATTTATTTGTAAGGTGATTGGTTGATGTCTTTTGTCTTTTTTCAAAAGTTAATCTTATCCATAGTTTAATATTAGAAATTCATTTTTTTGTTCTTTTCTATTATTATTTAAAATTATTTATTTGTAAGGTGATTGGTTGATGTCTTTTGTCTTTTTTTATTTTTATTTGTTGATGTCTTATTATAAGTTGTTTAGTAATTTTCATTTTGTTAGTTACTAATTTTTCATTTTTATTTTATTTCCTTTTTATTTTATTTTCTTATTTTTATTATTTTTTTCTTTTTTCTATTATTTCCATTTTCACGACTTGTGATTTTTTCTCCATATTTTCAATTTAAGGTGACTTATTATTATATTAACATATTTTAATAAATTTAATTATAAAAAATTATATATATTAATAAAGAATAAAAAACACACACATATATAATAAACATATATATTAAAGTGTATATATGTTAATATGAACAATATTAGTTAATCATATCTTTTAATTTTTCGGAACAATACAATATTTTATTAATTGTTTTATTTTTGTCTTTATTGTTTTTTAGTTTAAGTAATCTATATTTAAACTAAGCGACAGGTAATAGCTAATATGTAGCCCTTGTTTATTTTAGTGGTTTTCTTTTTGAAATTAAATTGTATTTGAAATTTTTTTATGCGTATATATTCACTTTTAAAGGCTTTTTTTATTGTATGTTTAAATTATTAATTTTTACTTAAAATTTTATGAATCTATTTAAAAATAAAAAATAAAAATTCAAATTTCATCATTTTTGGATATAAAATTCATAAAATTTGCTATTTTTCCAACTTTTTTATTCAATTTGTTCATAAAAGTTGTTTATTTAACATGTCATTTTTAATGAAAATTTCCAGAAATTTGTATTCTTTTAATTATATATATATATATATATATATACATGAACAATGTGTATTTTTGTCGAGTGTTTAAAATTATATTTTTAGTGGCAATTATTTTATGTGTATTAAAGTATTAATTAATGATATATAAATACATGAAAAATCCTAACCTCAAAATATTAGTTTCATTATCTTTTTTAAACTTTGCAAAAAAAATAAAAATCATTATAAAAAAACATTACCAAGAAAAACAAAAACAAAAAACAAAAAAAGGTTTGGAAAACCCTTAAAAACAAACATCTTAGGACGAAAAGCTAGAAGAGGAATAAGACAACTTGAAAAATCATTAAATAATCATCATTTAAAAAAATTTGTGTATACTTAGGACATAAGAAAATTTGAAGTATCAAAAATATGCCTACTAAAAAAAATCCGCATGAAAATCACCAACATTTAAAAAAAATATCTATACTTAATATATCAAAAAACTTAAAGTATAAAAAAAAGCCCCCCCAAAAAAGGGGTTGATGTTGCTTCAACACTTTTCAAATTGGCATGAAAAACACTAACATTTAAAAAAAATGTGCATACGAAAATTTAAAGTCTCAATAATATGCTTCAGAAAAAATGTGTATTCTGAATCAACACTTTTCAAAATCAGATGATTTTTTTGCTACCTCTAAAAGGTGAGAACTGGGTTCAGTACCTATTTTATAAGAAACTTTTCTTTTGGGCCAAGGAAGAAAAGTCACTATAAGATGTTGTATCCAATTCAATATACCATTTAACATCATCTCTAGTTAGGGTACCTTAGAATAGACATTGTTTGATTGAATCATCAACCAAAGAGTTCGATGAACACCACAAATGGTAACTGGTGATATGTGTTGATAGATTTTCTCCAGGTTTCCCTTCAAACTTAGGGATATCAGATGGTAATTTCGTAGGCATGGGTGGCCACCAAGGATCATGATGGATGGGGTCATTCGTCAGCTTAATTAAATCCAGAAGATCAAAAGATGGTATGAAAGGATTATGAAGTTGATTGAATGGGTCATAGGAGGAAGAACCCCCTAACCAACTATGAGACCCCCCATACCTTGGTTCTGTGTAACAGGTTGTGGACCATGGTGATAATTCATCCTGACATATAGAGGATGCAGGCCAGTGAGACTAGTGTAAGGAGTTTTCCCCCTAGGGTAAGTGTACCCAGAGAATAAAGGACCCCCAAGAGGATGAATAGTAGTGGGGTGGTACCTGACAGAAAAAGAAGGACCGCCTTGTGCAACAACACCAACATAAGGAGGATAAATCACAGGGATCATAGTGCTAATGGAAGGGTTTCCCCTAGGTAAACTATCCCCTCCAGCGAAAGTACTAGAGGACAATGTCCCTCTAAACAATGAACTATACTAGGCTTGAGAGATGCTGAAAGCAAGATAGCCCCTAGTTTGGCTGGGAGCAACTGATGACCCTCTCCACACATATCCCAAGGTTACTATACCCATGTGGGGAACAAGAACAATAGGTTGAGAAAAACTAGGAGTGAATATTCTTGATCCTATAGGCTAACTAGGGTTAGCTCCCATAGCCAAAATAGATGAAGGAATGAGCATAGAGACACTAGAGAAATTTGTAAGAGTCATAGAAGAGATAGGTGGAATGATCCAGGAGTAAGTTAGAGGTGTAGAAGGAGGAGTAGGTCCAGTCATGTTCAATGGTGGAAATGATGACATAGCAATGAAGATTACAAATGCAGAGGGTAAAGAGGAACTAATCTCCTACATTGGTAAAAAAGGAACATATGTGTAGGTAGGTGTAGAACTGTCAGGGTTTAGCAACAATAACTCTGGGCCTAATGGATCAGTCAAAGGTGGATTAGTAAGAGAGTCAAAATCATCTGCAATTGTCTTGATAGATATCAGGTCACTACCAGGAGGACCAAGAATATATTCCTTAACTTGAGGTTGCTTTGGGTCTTAAGCATGAGGGCTTCACTAGGGGAGCAATACCACAATGTGTGGGTTCATATTGGGGGATAGATATTGAGGAGAAAATGATATAATATATTGAGCATATATTAGAGGGTACAGGGTTTTTATATTGGTAGGTATAAAAAATGGAGCTCAAAGTTAATGAAAAAAATATAAAGGGGTATAAAAATGTTAATGAAAAAATGGATACCTACAATATCTAATGAATGTAAGGGTTTTTTAATTTGGGAAGGTATATTGGGTTCGTATTGGTAGGGGGTTAAACAATGTGATTTTTAGAGGTCTTTTTCAATATGTAGACAAATTAGGGGTATTGTTTAGAATGCCATGAACACACATGATATGTTAGAGGTTCATTGAGTGAAGCCCTCGTGGTATTGAGAAATGATAGGAACTCTATGAGCATGATTCAACAATACACCATATCAGGAGGTAAACCTAAGATTTGACCTGACTTATGCGTCTAGGTTCAACCAGGGTGAATAAATATGTTTTTAACCAAATCAAGTTAGTGCAAACACCCTTAAGGCCAAACTGTTGACTCGAACCAAACAACAAACATTAGAAAAGCCCTAAAAAGGCATTCACACAGAAACCAAAGACAAAGAAGCTATGGTGGGACAGTTATATTGGTGACCTACTTCCTAGCCATTTTAGCTATGAACTCGATCCAAGAACCCTTATTATCCATGGGGTACCCCACGAGAGGACTGAGAAAGCATGACTAATATATGTCCCAAGCATAGAGAAGACAAGCCCTTCCCAAGATCTGTGTGCGAGCCCTAAAAGAATGGATGCTAAGGTCACAACTAACACTAACTCTCTTGGGGGGGCAATCGTCAACCAAATTCACACGCAAGGGCAAGAAAACAAAGTTTGAAACCCCCTTTAGAGATCCCTCAAATGAAGCTGTACTCCTCCCAAGTGGCCCCAAGGGCTATAGTAAAATTCCAATAACCTTGTTTGTAATACACACAAATTTCACAATCTATGGCACCCAAAACTAAGCGAAATGGAGTATGTCACCTCACCTAGCCCAAGTGTGACCTTGTGATTGACCCTTACATTAGAAGGGCATCTCAAACTACACTAACAAGAGTGGGTTTTCACTCCCTACTGTAAGCTACTAAGTTGGTTTTATGGTCTTGGAGAAGTTTACTCACACACCTAGCTCCAAAACCCTAGCCTAAGCTAATGTTGGTGTACTACTAGTAAAAGAAAAGATGAGACTAGTGAATTCGTGTTGATTTTAACAATTGTTATTTACTCAAGTGGGTAGCGACATGAAGCAAGATGGTGTGAAATAATCTTGTTAGTTAGTGATCCAGGTAGATATTGGTGGTCCCTCACTGATTCCACTTGGATCCCCACTGTTGTTTCTTTTTAGTTTCCTTAATTGTAACACAACTTACTATTTTTGGCAGTTTTTCAGGTCCTAAACTTCCAGAGCCATTTTGAGGGACTAAAAGACGGTTTTTGGGAAAACAAAGATGTTGGAAAAGGCCCAAACCATATTATTATTAATTTTTTGGCCTCCTCTTCAAAACCTTCGAAATGAGGTATTATGATAGCCAAACGGAGATCGTATGCTAAAGTTACGACCCTGAGAAGTTGACGTACCAATTTACCCAAATGAGGCCCATGGTTTGGCGCTTCATCTCCTAGGGTTAGGTTTTTGGATGTTTAGGGTTTTCCATTGTGTCTTAATAATAAATAGGCCTTTGAGCCTCATTGTAACACAATTCAGAGGCATGTATCCACCACATCTCTTCTCAGAGATAAGCTACCATCGCCTGAGTTAGTTTATTTTTATTTCTATATGTAAGCATATTTCAGTGCTTTGATATTAATGAAATGAAGTTTTATTTTTGCCGCATCTCTGTGTATATGGGTATTTCTATATTTTGTTGCATTCCTGCATAAATCCATATCAGTGGTATTAGAGCGGTCTTCTCTTTCTCTGTTTTTCTTCGCATGTCCCCAACAAGGTCATGGTATAAGGAGTTAGGGCTCGATCTAGTTGAACCTTTGCAAGACCAGCCTCGTAAAACCCGAAAACCTCCCATGGTAGAAGAAAAGAAATATGAGGGGTTAGGAGATCCTTTCAAAATACTACTCGAGGAATCCCTCGAGTGATGGAGGAACGCGATGATGGATAACTTTGCCCAGATCCTTCGACGACTACCCACATGCAACACATCTTCATCCAGAAACCACTCTAGAGGCGCCACTCCTTTTAAGGTATAAGTTAACTTTGATATTCCCATCTTTGAGGGCCAGATAGATGCAAATGTTGTAGATAAATGGTTAAATCTATTGGAAGGATATTTTTCAGTTCATGACTTTTCCAATCGGGTAAAGATTAATTTTGCACTTCTCAAAGTTGACCCACACGTCAAGGTCTGGTGGGAAACATACTGTGAATAAAATAACAAGAGATAATCCTCATTGTTTTCAGTCGTACCCACTTGGAATTATTTCTGGGACGCCATCAAGGAACAATATTACCCTGTCAGGAGATATGAAGATAAATACATAAAGTGGACCATGCTACGACAATGAAGAGACCAAGATGTGCCAAAGTTTACAAATGTTTTATGTACCCTTCACATGAAGCTGGGTATCAAGGATTCTGAGTAGCATTTGGTACTCAAGTACCATGGCTATCTACATCTCCTCACTTGACACGACGTATCAATACACTATTAAGATTGAGCAGAAGTTTAAATAGAAGAAACGAGTCTTTGTATCTACAAATCTGAAGCAAGGAAAAGGCACCCCCAAACCACAAAGCAAAGAATAATGCTAAGGCGGGGTGACCTAGGAAAACCTGCCAAATCCGCAAGTAAAGAAAAACACCACGAAGATAAAGAAGGACACAGGAAAATGGTGTGATTTCCATAAGATCTCCACTCATAACACAAGTGAGTGTCGGGCCAAACAATCATTGGTGGCCAAGCTGAAGGCTTTCGAATCAGACGCATGTTATGACTGCATCGGAACCTGACAAGGGGAATGACAAAGGGAAGCATATCATTGATGCGCAGCCCAATGCCACCGTGGCCACCACTAAGATCTAGAAGAATGAACCTGAAGATCTAGAGGAGGGAGAATGCATCTTCCAATCACAAATGTGGGTGAAGGGTTCTCTGCTGTAGTTCATTGTCGACAACAGGAGCCAAAATAACCTCATTTTAGCAAAGGTTGTGAAGCAGCTGGGCCTACTGACTACAACACGTCCACAACCATACACCATCGAGTGGCTTCACCAAGGACGAGATCTTCGCGTCATCCAACAATGTCACCTTCCCTACAACATCAAGCCCTTCACGGATGAGGTATTGTGTGATGTTTCTCTTCTTGAAGTTTGTGATGTATTATTAGGAAAACCATACTTGTGGAAGCGACATTTTGTCTGTGAGTCTAGACCTCGCTCTATGATTATTACTTTGGGCGATAAGTTGTATAGGATATCAGAGGTAGCCCGCCTACCACCATCTCTTTGATCATTACAAAGTAATGTAGTAAGATCATTTCCCAGACCAAAAAATTTGTTTTCCTTATGATTTTCCCTCAGGGAAAGAAGAAGGATGTGGCCATGACTTCCAGACAGGGCTCCTCCGCACAACAGTAGAAGATGGGCAAGGCCATAGAGGAGTACATAAACATTTACGCCTCACCTATAGGGGTACCTTTACACTATTAGGTCAAGAATTCCATCGATCTGACCCCAGGCATGCCGCTACCAAATGGACCGATCTATCGATGCTTTGTTTTGGAGAATGATGAGATCAAGAGGAAGATTCAGGAGCTGTTACATAAAGGGCACATCAGGCCAAGCTCATCACCCCGTGGGAGCCCGATTGTATTGGTACAGAAGAAAGACTGGACTTGGACACTCTGTATTGGCTATTGGGTGCTGAACAAGATCACTGTTTGGAATAGGTACCCAATCCCACACATTGATGACCTTCTAGAACAGCTCAAGGAGGCAAAATATTTCAGCAATATGGACTTGAAGTCTGGTTATCACCAAGTGCCTATTGAACCCTCTGATGTGTGGAAGACTACCTTCAAATCCAAGGAGGGCATTTTTGAATGTTTGGTCATGCCTTTCGAGTTGACGAATGCCCCCACAACCTTCATGAGATTGATGGACGACATCTTGCAACCCTTCACCAATTCATTCATGGTAGTGTATTCAGATGACATCTTGATCTTCAACCAGACTTGGGAAGAGCACCTCCACCATATTCGATAGGTACTTCAAACCTTGAGACAACAAAAGTTGTTTGCCAATTTGGAGAAATGAAATTTTGGCATGACCCAGGTATTGATGAGCAGGGTGTGCATGTGGACCCAGTAAAGATACAAGTCATTCAGGATCGGCCAGCCCCAACCACTCTAACAAATCTCCATAGCTTTTTGGGTCTTGCCAATTTCTATCAGAGGTTTGTGTCGGGGTTCTCTCATATCACTTGGCCTTTATGTCAAGTCAGCAAGGCAAAGCGAAAGCAAAGTTCTTTTGTTCTGAATCCCAACAGATGGAATTTATCGAGCTGAAGCATTAGCTCAGCTCTGCACCAATACTCACATTACCAAACCTATAGCAACATTTGAGATTGAGACAGATGCCTCTGACTATGCTATTGGTGTAGTTCTTACTTAGTAGTGGCATCCAGTAGCATATCACAGTGAGACACTTTCAGACATAGTCTGAAAGTATCCCACCTATGATAAAGAGATGTATTCCATTATGTAAGCCTACTGACAATGGAAACATTACATTATGGGGAAGGAAATGGTCACCCACACAGATCACTGACCCCTACAGTTCATACAGACACAAGGGAAGTTGCAGAACGATCGCCATTAGAAATGGTCTAACACCAACAATGTTGCAGACTGCCTCAACTGACCATTAGTCATGGTGCTGACCACTGTGCTCAACTCCTGTGGGCACGAGATTGCGGGGTGGCAACATCTTTAAAAGAGCAATATGGAATTTGGAAGAACATACTAGACACTCTTGGAAGGTAAGAAAGTTCCAAATTTTGACCTCCAAGATGCACTATTACGCCACCTGGGACACATCTGTGTTCCTTCAAGTGAGCGTGCCAAGATGATTTGGGAGGCTCATTACAGTTGGGTTGCTAGACATTTCAGGCTTGAGAAAATAGTTGCAATGTTGCAGAAGTATTTTTATTGGATGAACCTCCAACAAGATGTTGGGAAGGACATCAAATCCTGCACTGCCTACGCCATTTCCAAACTGACCATCAAGAAGAAAGGCCTATATACTCCTCTGCCTACTCCTAATCGACCTTGGGAATCCATGTCCATGGATTACATGTCAGTTATTCATTCTACTAAGCATGGCAATGACTGCATTTTCGTGGTTGTCGACAGATTCTCTAAGATGGCCATTCTGGTGACCTGCAAGAAGAGTATCACAGTAGAAGACACTGCTAAGCTCTTCTTTAAACAAGTGTGGGTACATTTTGGGATCCCATAGTCCATTATCTCAGATCGGGAAGATAGGTTCCTAAGTACATTTTGGTCAAGTATTTGGTTGATGTTGGATACCAAGCTCACTAATTCCATGGCTTTCCACCCCCAAACTGATGGCCAAACAAATCTCGTCAAAAGGATGATCGTACACATTTTGCGTATGTGCAACTTGAAGCATCCACACACATGGGATGAAAGCCTCCCCTATGTCCAACACAACTACAACAAAGCTCTCCATAGCTCAATTGGCCATAACCCCTTTCAGGTGGGGTTGGGATTCCAGCCACTATGTCCCATTGATGTGACCATACCATTTGCAACTACTCAAGCATATTAGGCTCATGTCCAGTTTGAAGCTAACAGGACTAACAACTTCATTGACCACATTCAACAAATCTACCAATAGGTCCATGACATATTGGACAAACCAAATTCTAAGTAGAAGTAGCGTCATGATTAGCATCGGGTGCCACACAAGTTCCAGGTGGGCGACAAAGTTTGGTTACATTTGCAGAAGGAGTGCCTCGTTGGGCCCCACCGCAAGCTTCGCCCACTCCGATATGGGCCTTACACCATCACTAAGGTTGTAGGGGACAATTCTTTTGAGCTCAACATTCCACCATTCCTTGGCCTGCACCCAATGTTCAATGTGGACCACCTTTGACCATACTTTCCACCATTACTAGACACATCAGACATTGCAGAACAACTCACACCAATAGAGTTAAACCTAGATTGCATGGAACATGCCACAACTAATCGAATCATGGACATGTAGATCAAGAACACTCACCAACAGAAGATCGAACTGTATTAGGTTGTCAAAGTTGGCCATGATCCAAGTGGATATTGGTGGCCACCCACCAATTCCACTTGGACCCCCACCATTGTTTCTTTCAGTTTTTTAGTTTCCTTAATTGTAGCACAATTTACTATTTTTAGCAGTTGTTCACGTCCTGAACTTCTGGAGCTGTTTTGAGGCCCTAAACAACGTTTTTTTGGGAAAATTGGGAGCAACATGGGTCCATGGACCGATGTTTCTCTTCCCAAAGTTGTAGTTCTCGGATAGATCTTTCTAACGAGGTATTGTGTGCATCAAACAGAGATCGTATACCAAAGTTACGACCCGGAGAAGTTGATGTACCAATTTACCCAAAATGACGCCCATAGTTTAGAACTTCATCTCCTAGGGTTAGGTTTTTGGATGTTTAGGATTTTCCATTGTTTCTCAACAATAAATAGGCCTTCGAGGCTCATTGTAATATAGTTCAGAGGCATGTAGCTACCACATCTCTCCTCAGAGATAAGCTACCATCGGCTGAGCTAGTTTATTTCCATTTTTATTTGTAAGCATATTTCAGTATTTTACATTAATGAAATGAAGTATTATTTCTACTGAATCTCTGTATTTATGGTTATCTCTGTAATTTGTTGCATTCTTGTTTAAATATGGATCAGTGGTATCAAAGTGGTATGCTCTTTCTCTATTTTTCTTTGCATGTCCCCAACGAGGTTGGGATATGAGTTAGGGCTTCAACTGGTCGAACCTTTGCAAGACCAGTCTCACAAATCCCGATGGCCTTCCATGGCGGATGAAAATAAAGACAAGGGGGTAGGAGATCCTATCAAAATCTTGCTCAAAGAGGCCCTCGAGTGGCAAAGGAACGCGATGATGGACAACTTTGCTCAAATCCTCCAACGGCTGCCCAGGGGCGACACATCTACTTCCAGCAGCTACTCTGGAAGTGCCACACCTTTTAAGGTACAAGTTAACTTTGAAATTCCCATATTTGAGGGTTAGATAGATGCAGACACTGTAGATAAATGGCTAAATCTGCTAGAAGGGTATTTTTTTGTTCATTGTTTTTCCGGCCCGGAAAAGATTACTTTCGCCCTTCTCAAAGTCGCCCCACATGTCAAGGACTTGTGGGAAACCTACTGTGAGCAGAAGGATGAAAGTATGGCCTCACTGGTTTCAGCCGAACCCACTTGGAATTCATTCCGGAATGCCATCAAGGAGTAGTACTACCCTATCAGAAGCTATGAGGATAAATACATAAATTGGACCATGCTGTGGTAGGGAAGGGACCAAGATGTGTTGGTTTTTACCAATATTTTTCATACCCTTTGCACAAAGTTGGGTATCAAGGATTCTAAGCTACATTTGGTACTCAAATACTATGGCTGCCTACATAGGTACATCTAGGACGAGATGGAGTTCCTAGATATCTCCTCGCTCGGCACGGCGTACCAGTATGCTATCAAGATTAATGAGCCTCATAAATGGGTAATTATATGGGCTCATTTTACCTCCTAACCTAGTCAAATCAACCATTCTCTTAGCTTATTGTATGATTTTCTGATTATATTTATGCTTATAGGGTGAGTTGAGTTAGTTATTATGCCAAGTGGTCTAACATGTATTTAGTGCAGATTATTGAAGGATTTCGAGGTCAAAGTCAAGGATCCAGTGGTCAAATTGCAGCAATAACTCAAAGTAGATAGAGGAGAAGACTTATAGGAGGGAATCCCCCTCATTTATTACTCCTCACTTCGAATTCCCCTTCATTCAGCTCAGAGTACTAGCAGTCGAATCATGCACTAGAAGGCAGCCGATCAAGTGGAAGATGATTGATAGTTATCTTGAGTTTTGGGAGCCAAGCCTCCCTAATTTTAAGGAAGCTATTGGTAGCTTTAGAGGTATAAGTAGAGAGGCTTAGGGCCTCACTAGGGTTGGATTTTTTTTGCTTGTGTAAACTCTACTCAAATTTCAAGCTTACTATTTTGTGACAGTTTTATGTAATCTTGCTATTTTTTGATAATGAAGATGGAATCCTTTTTGAGCTAGCACTGAGTTACCTCAGAGGGCTGAAGCTCTTGGGTTAGGGCCCAATCGAAGCAGCCAAGATTCTATTTACTTGTATTTGTATGCTTTACTTCATTTCTTAGATTAATTTGTTGTTAGATGTATTTCCTTTATGGTTAAGAATAGGTTGCTTTTGATGATTTAGTAGCTTGCTTCCATTTATGCTCTCTGTAGCAGGTTAAGTAGTGATTAGAGAAGATTCAAAAGGCTAGCAATAGTTCCTTTTCCTCTCTTCCCCCCCCGGGACCATGATTTGAGGCAAAGACTCTCTTGCTGCCCCAAAAACACAGATTTTCTTCATTCCTAGGACTTCTAGTGTTTGCAGCTCTTTAGTAGGTTGATAGTCTAGTTTTGATTTGCTTTAGATATTCTCTATCATGTTCACTTCCTGATTTGAAATAGTCCTTTTGCACGCTTTCCTTTCTTACAACATTTCCTAGCATTTCCTTCTATCCATCATAGTGTAGGCCATTTTAATGCAAAACTCTGTTTTTCCTAGGATGCACTCATTTCATTGGTTGCTTGATTTTCTTGGTTGACTGTCAGTTTCTATGCAGCAGATCTCTTCCAGTAGTAGGCCAGCTTACCATCAATCACACCCTCCATCTGATCCATGCCCTATAGGTCTCCCAAACCTCACCTCAATTCTGCCCTAGTTTCTTACATTTTCCATAGAACTCATTTCTCTCTCCTTGAGCAAACCCAATCATATTTTCTCTCTCCTGGTGATTCATGGTAGACCTTAGGTGCCCTAACACCTCATCCCAACCTTCATCCACCTTTTCCAC
Organism: Pinus tabuliformis; assembly: GCA_031772625.1. Lineage (NCBI taxonomy): Eukaryota > Viridiplantae > Streptophyta > Pinopsida > Pinales > Pinaceae > Pinus > Pinus tabuliformis. The sequence goes on along the minus strand of CM062805.1, from coordinate 90,039,435 downwards.
CCACTCTCACACCCTCAAAATAGCAGAAATTTCTCTCGGCCTCCTCTTGTAGGCCTCCTGTAGTTTCCCTGTTTTCCTCTTGTAGTTTTCCTATGTCCTCCTGTAGTTTTTCCTGTAGGCTTTATTTTGAAGGCCGAGTGTGGGAAAAGCATCCAGAAGGCCACCTAAGACTTCCTAGGAACCATCCACACCATCCTACATCTTCCCAAGCTCCAAAACCACCCTCTAATGCCACCTGTTCGCTACCACACTCACACACAATAAATTAGATGCATGCTAAATTCACATAAAAACACATAAAAATCCAAAAATATGTTTTTTACTTATTTACTTCCAGAAATAGTATGGTTAGATGTTGTTTACTTCCTTCAGTAGGTAATGGCATTTCTTTCATGGTTTTCATAGTGTTTTTGGGAAAAGGAGAATTAGCTTGTTAACTAGGGTTTACAAGGTTTTTCTTTACATTCCAGTCTTTCTCCTTTCTGCAGTTAGAATAGCATCTGTAGAGTAATCTTTCTTTCCTTTCATCACACATAGAGATTCTTCTGAAATCTATAGAAGTTGGCTTGAGCTCCTAGTGATCTTGCGCCAGCTGACCAAGTGACAACCTGCAGTGAGAACTAGTACTTGTGCATATAGCACCGACGCTTCCAAGTTTGTTACGAACTACCGGGTTGATAAAAGTAAAGTTAGTAGCCTAGGAGTTGTAGCAATCTTGTTGCAATACTGGCGCTCATAACTTCTTGGCACCATTGTTGGGGAAGCGTCAGAGTATTATGTGATTATTTCTTTCTTCTATTTCCTATTGCAACATTATGCTAATAGTTTATTTCGGCAAAAGTAGATTAGTCATTTCTTTTCTTTCAGTCCTGCATTTCCTTGCTTTCCTTTGTTGGAAATACTGAGAGGGGGGTGAATCAGTGTTTCTTTCAATAATTTTTAATAGTTCTAGTGATTCCCAAAAGCATATATGTATTTGTATATGTATACACAGACCACAGAAATCAACAGCTGGAATTAATGCTTTTATTAAAGAAACGCAAAAACAGTGCAATGAAATAAATACAGTATTAATATATATCTAATTGTGAACAGTTGCCAAGCTCCAACTTGGACTTCAGTGAGGCTCCAACCTCAAGAGAACCAACTCTGTTTTGCCAAGACACCAATCTTGGACTTAGGAGCACCAACTCCCAAGGATTTCAATCCTGTTCAATTCTGAGGCTCCAACCTTTGGTATACACTGGTGTACTGCTGCACTCTTTTCAGCTTCCACTACTTCTGCTGCCCCCTTTTGCCTCTACGGCTTCCACTATCTCATACTTAGGTTATACCATACACCAACAACCATATCAGTTCTCTATTTTTGCTGCTTTTATACATTCCATGCCTCTTTCCATTCATTTCCTCTTACACGCTGGCTCTTTGGCTTCTTCCTCTGTGGCTATCGTTTCCTCTGACTCGCTTGGTCTTCTATGATCGCTTGACACTTCAGCTTCCAAATCCATGGCTTCTTCTATCGATCTGGGCATTTCAATATTCACAAGACATGTTCAAGGGAAAGAGAGGCCACATACACACATTGACATGGCTTAACGAACAACCTCATCCCAATCGTAATCATTATCGCCATGAGTTAGTCTCCTGAGCTATCGGGATCCTTATCGAATTCATTTTTTCCTCAGAGGTGCGCACAGGCCAAATATCAATTTACACAGGAAATATATGAAAAAAACAGTCGACAGTGTTAAAGGGGTGGACTTCAAGGGTCATAGCACCCATATCTATAATATATCGGTTCCGCAGTATTCATCGCAATCGGCGATCGCAAAGGGCCGATGGTCGATGGGCCGATCCTCTTTATGGATGCGATATTGCATTGAACCATATTTTATGTGCCCGTCGGGTTCGCTCCCTTATCGCAATCGGTAGTCGCCAATGGCCGATACACCACTGCTCCGATGAACTGAATGCGATATGATATTAAGCCATAATTTATATGCCCGTTGGGTCCACATATATTGTCGCAATCGGGGGTTTCAGAAGTGACAGCCCTTTGAGACCAGCGACATAGGCGGATGCGATATTACATTGGACCATGTTTTATATGCCCGTCGGGTTCGCATGCTTATCGCAATCGGCGATCAGGAGAGTGTCATGCCTTGGTGACGGATGCAATATGGTATTACACTATGGTTTATGTTTTGCATCGGGTCCGCATTATTATCGCAATTGGAGGTTTCAGTGGTGGCACATAGCTGAACTGCCAATTAGCGATGTCGCCGATATCCATATATGCCTTTATATATAAACTTCTCCGCTGATAGTGTGTTTGTAATATGTGCCCGCCGATAGTGTTAAGGCATATGTATAGGGGTTTTCTCCTCCGATAGTTGTGAATGCATATATATAACGAAGTCTTAGCCTCCGTTTGCCCTCCGATAGTGTTAAACACATATATGCATAGTTTTGCTCCCGATAGTTGTGAATGCATATATATATGGTTTTTAACCGCCGATAATGTTAAAGCATGCATTCATGGGTTTTACAAGCCTGATGACATATCTATATGAGTTCTGCTCCAATGGCTCCCGATAGGCTGTGTATGCTCCCGATATCTGTTATCTGTGGCATATATGTCTCTGTTTGCTACATTTGCTCCTCCGATGGATTCTCTTGCTCCGATATGCTCCGATAGCTCCTCTTCTTTGGTATATATATGGCATATATATATGTGGCTCCTCCTATAGCTCCTCTTTGCTCCTCTTGCTCCTCTTGGCTCCGTCTGCTCCTCTGTGGCCCCGTCTACTCCTCTGTGGCTCCGTCTACTCCTCTGTGGCTCCTCTTGCTCCTCTTGGCTTCGTCTGATCCTATGTGGTTCTGTCTCCTCCTCTTGAATATTGCCATATTGACATCAATGACAATCTGTGTCCAGCAATCTCCCCCTTTGTTATTGATGGCAATATTCTTCTGCTCTCTCCCCCTCTGACATCAATGGCAAAGGAATGCATACGAACTCCCCCTGTCAAACTGCTCCCCCTATCTTGCTGCGTCTTTATGAATGAACTTGAGTGATGATAAAGAAATAACCCCCATCTTTTGACGCAAATGTTCGAATGCTTCTCGAGGAAGAGGTTTTGTGAAAATATCAGCTATCTTCTCCTTAGTACTGATATATTCCAGAGCGATGTTTTGTTCAGCTACTTGCTCACGGAGGAAATGATACTTGATTGGTGTGTGTTTGGTTCTTGAGTGCATCACTGGATTTTTGCTGAGACTGATAGCGCTTGTGTTGTCACAATAGACGGTAATCGGTTGATATGTACATATGTCGAGATCTTTTAGAGTTTCCTTCATCCATAGTATCTGAGAACAACAGTCTGCTGCAGCAATATACTCAGCTTCGGCTGTGGATAATGATATGGATGACTTTTTTTTGCTGAGCCAAGATACTAAACAGTCTCCTAGGAAGAATGCATTTCCACTAGTGCTCTTCTAATCATCTATACTTCCAGCCCAATCAGCATCGGTGTATGCAATTACTGTCAGTGTTGAGTCCTTTGGGTACCAAAGACCAAAATCAAAAGTTCCCTTCAAATATCTAAGAATTCTTTTTACAGCTAATAAATGAGATTGTTTGGGAGCAGATTGAAATCTTCCCACCATTCCTACTGCTTGCATTATGTCTGGTCGTGTAGTTGTTAAGTATAGAAGGGCTCCAATCATTGACCTGTAATGAGTTACATCTACTAGAGGGGAGTCATCATCTTTGCTCAATTTGCAGTTTGTGGTCACATGTGTACTCACGGGTGCATAGTCCTCCATTCCATATTTTTTGAGCATGTCTTTTAGATATTTGGCTTGAGATATACACAATCCTGCTCTGGTTTGAGATACTTGAAGTCCAAGAAAGTGGGACAACTCTCTTATCATTGACATCTCAAACTCTTTTGCCATGCTTTGAGAAAATTCATGGCTCATTTCATCATTATTACTAACAAAAATTAGATCATCGACATAAACAAGAGCAACTAGTAACTTACCTTGATCTGTCTTTATGTATAGATTGCTTCCAGCCACTCCCTTTTTGAAGCCTTGTTGTTGGAGATAGTTATCCAGTCTTGCATACCAAGCTCTAGGAGCTTGTTTCAATCTATACAAAGCCTTTTTCAACTTACAGACTAGGTCCTTTCCTGCTGTCAGATGAAAACCTTCTGGCTGCTCCATGTAGACTTCCTCCTTGAGTTCTCCATTTAGAAATGCTGATTTCACGTCCATTTGATAAATTTTGAATCCTTTTGAGCAAGAAAATGCCAAAAACATCCTGATAGCTTCCATACGGGCCACGGGTGTAAATGTCTCTTCAAAGTCAACTCCTTCAATTTGTGAATAGCCTTTGCAGACAAGTCTTGCCTTGTTTCTGATAACCTGTCCTTCCTCATTCATTTTATTTTTGAACACCCATTTGGTTCCTATTATGTTTTTGTCCTTTGGACAAGGTACCAGCTCCCATGTCTTGTTCTTCTCAATTTGGGACATTTCTTCTTCCATTGGTTTTACCCAGTGAGGATCCTTGCTTGCTTCTGCAAATGTTTTTGGTTCTATCATAGATAGGAGGGAAATGACTTTTCTCTTGGGTGTAATTGATATCCTTCTTCGGGTCTGCACACCTTCATCTTTATCGCCAATGATCTGCTCTTCTGGATGATATATTTCAATATAATTCATCTTTGAAGGGGTATGAGGTGGTTCTCTTTCTCTTCTTCTTCTTCATCATCTATCTTTTCTTCTTTAGGTTCTTCTTCTTCAAGGAGAAAGTCATCTTCATGTTCTTCAATTTCCTTTTCTGGAAGATCTTCATCAACCTTTACATCAATGCTTTCCACTATTTTCTTTAGTCGATAATTGTAGCACTTGTAAGCCTTGCTCCGTGGAGAGTATCCAAGAAATATCCCCTCATCAACCCGAGAATCAAACTTTCCAGGTGAGCCATCATTTATTTTTATGAAGCACTTGCTTCCAAAATCTTGAAGTACTTCACGGAAGCAGGTCTTCCTTTCCATAGCTCATAAGGAGTTTTGTCACAATTTGGTCTTAATTGAGTCCGATTCAGTGTATAGACTGCTGTCCCTACTGCTTCCCTCCAGAATTTAGGCTGTAGGTCTGTCGCTAATAGCATGGTTCTTGCCATCTCTTGGACTGTTTGGTTTCATCTTTCAACTACCCCATTTTGCTGAGGTGTTCTGGCAGCCGAGAATTCCCTTTTAATTCCATGAATATTACAGAACTTACTGAACTTGTTTGATGTGAATTCTCCTCCTCTGTCTGTTCTGAGGCACTTAATTTTTGAATCTTTTTCATTTTCTACAAGGGCTTTTAGATTCTTAAAACACTCAAAAGTTTCAGAATTATACTTTATGAAATATATCCACATCATTCTAGTATAATCATCAACAAATAACACAAAGTACCTTTCTCCTTGGAGTGCTTGATTTCTATTTGGCCCACACACATCAGCATGGATTATCTCCAAGGGCTTTGATGTACAATGTTCCTTTGTCTTGTGGCTGGTTCTGGTCTGCTTTCCATGTTGACATGGACTACACACTGCTTGATTTTGTTTGAACAGCCTTGGGATGTCTTGTACAGCTTTGATCTTGCTGATATTGATCAGATTTTCGAAGCTGGTATGTCCAAGTCGCTTGTGCCACAGCCAACTCTCATCTGTCTGACTCAAGTAGCATTTATTTTCCTAAATCTTGTTCATAACATAAATATTGTCTGGTGTTCTCACCCCTTTTGCCACAAGTTTCCCTGAGGCAAAGTTCCTTATTTCACAGTCTTTGGTGCTGAAACAACCTTATGTCCTTGATCACAGATTTGGCTGACACTCAGAAGGTTGTGTTTGAGTCCGTCAACCAGCAGAGCATCTTGATCTTTTCCTCTTCCATTGATCAGAGTAACTGTTCCTCTTCCTGCAATTTTTCCAGTTCCGCTTCCAAAGGACACATTCCCTCCCTTTTTGCTCAGCGAGATAAATTTCCTTCTGTCTCCTGTCATGTGTCTAGAGCACCCACTATCCAAAAACCACTGGTTTCCATTATTTTGCGCAAATAGAGCCAGGCCGCATTTGTCCATGTCAGAGTTCTTGCTACTCGTCTTTCTTTCTTTGAGTGGGCAGTCTTGTTCATAGTGTCCATTATTGTAGCAAAAAGAGCAAGTCAGATCAAATTTAGTCAAGGGATCAAATGAATTGAAGGTTTTGATTTGTCCCTGTCTTTTGGGGGCATATGAGTTGATTACTCGGTCCCTTTGCGTTGTCTTTTCACTTCTGCAATCCATACAGTGTCTAGCTTGGTGACCGAAGTTTTTACAGTGAAAACAGTGTCCAAGAAAGATGGTTTTGAAGCAACCACGATTTAAGTCGATTTCCTTCCTGGGAATTACTCCTCCCTCGTCCTTTGGATTTTTGATGGGCCCTTGGTGGAGTACAGGTTTGTATTTGCTGTAGTGTCCATGATTCGACTCCACATTCTTCTTTGGAGTAATTCTTTATTCATTCTTGGAATCTGGGATGCACTTTTGATAACATACTTTTTCATGGGTTGCAGGAAAGTGCATCGGCATAGCTTTTTGCACTATTCTTAGTGCTTTAGGATTCTCCTTTGAAACCAATTCCAAACTTATCATGTTGAGGTTTTTTATTTTCAGAATAGTCTCAAGTATTTGAGAGCTTTTACAACCCTTTTTAATTTGCTCCAACTCCTTTTTCAGAGATACTACTTCGGCCTCGCGTTCTTCACAAGTCTCTTCTTTTTCTTTAAGCTTTGCTTCCAAGAGATCTTCTCTCCTTATTTCCTCGTTTTCCACTTTGAGAGAAATGATTTTTTTCTGTAGTTTCTCGTTTTCTTCAATGGCGCTTATTAACAGTTCATCTACATTCCCTTCTAGGCCCGAGTCATCATCATATGTGAGTGCCATGAATAATGCTTCTTGGCTTTCATCATGATCACTTTCCTCATCTGATTTCCTTTTGATGACCATAAACTCATCCTCATCAGACTCATCTTGCTTGGAGAAGAAGTTTTTCTTATTGAACCCTTTCTTTTTATGTGCCATTCTTTTAGAATTTCCTTCAACATCACTGTCATGTTTATGAGGACATTTTGCTGCATAATGACCTATTTTACCACATTTAAAATAGATAAGAGGATACTTGCCTTTAAGCTTAGATCCTCTCTTCAGCTTTCGTACATATTGAGCCAATTCAGATTCCACATCTGACTCATCACTACAGTCATTTCTTTCTTTCCCTTCCTTTGAATTTGAGGCCTTGAATGTTGCATCTTTGGAGATAGGACCACCTTTCCTCATTTCAAAGGTAGTGAGAATTCCATGGAGTTCATCCATTTTGAGGGTGTCAAGATCCTTTGATTCTTCTATAGCACTTATTTTGGAGTCAAATCTGTCTGGAAGAGACCTTAATACCTTTTGAACAATGGTGCTTTCTTCAACTTTTTCGTCCAATCCTTTCAGGGAATTTACCACTTCAGCTACTCGGAGGAGGTATGCTGCAATGTATTCTTCATCTTCCATCTTCAAACTTTCAAATTGTCTTCTGTGAGTTTAAAACTTTGCCTTGTTTACTTTTGAGTCTCCATTGTACAAGCCAACTAGCTTTTCCCACATTTCTTTGGCAGAGTTACAGTGCATGATTTTTGTAAACTCGGAATTAGTGATTCCACTAGTGATAGAGTTCACAGCTTTTTCATTTGCAATGTAGGCTTTCCTCTCGTCTTGGTCTGTTGGAAGAGTGGAAGTCGCTTGGTATTCAGTTTGACAAAAATGCCAGACTTCAGGTCCAAGGGACATTAAATAGTAAGTCATTCTTTTCTTCCAAAAACCAAAGTTAGTGCCATCGAACAGAGGAGGTTTTCCTGATGCTTCATGATTTCTCATCATGGCTGCTGATCCTTCTTCAAGTTGTTAGGCTAGTATGAAGAAGCCTGCTCTGATACCAATTGTTGGAAATACTGGGGGGGGGGGGGTGAATCAGTGTTTCTTTCAATAATTTTTAATTGTTCTAGTGATTCCCAAAAGCATATATGTATTTGTATATGTATACACAGACCACAGAAATCAACAGCTGGAATTAATGCTTTTATTAAAGAAACGCAAAAACAATGCAATGAAATAAATACAGTATTAATATATCTAATTGTGAATAGTTGCCAAGCTCCAACTTGGACTTCAGTGAGGCTCCAACCTCAAGAGCACCAACTCTGTTTTTCCAAGACACCAATCTTGGACTTAGGAGCACCAACTCCCAAGGAATTCAATCCTGTTCAATTCTGAGGCTCCAACCTCTTTGGTATACACTGGTGTGCTGCTAAACTCTTTTCAGCGTCCACTGCTTCTGCTGCCCCCTTTTGCCTCTACGACTTCCACTATCTCATACTTAGGTTATACCATACACCAACAAGCATATCGGTTCTCTATTTTTGCTGCTTTTATACATTCCATGCCTCTGTCCATTCATTTCCTCTTACACGCTGGCTCTTTGGCTTCTTCCTCCGTGGCTATCGTTTCCTCTGATTCGCTTGGTCTTCTATGCTTGCTTGACACTTCAGCTTCCAAATCCATGGCTTCTTCTGTCTATCCGGGCGTTTCAATATTCACAAGACACGTTCAAGGGAAAGAGAGGCCGCATACACACATTGACATGGCTTAACGAACAACCTCGTCCCAATCGTAATCATTATCGCCATGAGTTAGTCTCCTGAGCTATCGGGATCCTTATCGAATGCATTTTTGCTTCAAAGGCGCGCGCAGGCCAAATATCAATTTACATAGGAAATATATGAAAAAAAATAGTTGACAGTGCTAAAGGGGCGGACTTCAAGGGTCATAACACCCGTATCTATAATGTATCGGGTCCACAACATTCATCGCAATCGGCGATTGCAAAGGGCCGATCCTCTTTATGGACGCGATATTGCATTGAACCATATTTTATGTGCCCGTCGGGTCCGCTCCCTTATCGCAATCGGCAGTCGCCAATGGCCGATACACCACTGCTCCGATGAACCGGATGCGATATGATATTAAGCCATAATTTATATGCCCGTCGGGTCCGCATATATTGTCACAATCGGGGGTTTCGGAAGTGACAGCCCTTTGAGACCAGCGACATAGGCGGATGCGATATTACATTGGACCATGTTTTATATGCCCGTCGGGTCCGCATGCTTATCGCAATCGGCGATCGGGAGAGTGTCATGCCTTGGCGACGGATGCGATATGGTATTACACTATGGTTTATGTTCTGCATCGGGTCCGCATTATTATCGCAATCGGAGGTTTCAGTGGTGGCACATAGCTGAACCGCCGATTAGCGATGTCGCCGATATCCATATATATGCCTTTATATATAAACTTCTCCGTCGATAGTGTGTTTGTAATATGTGCCCGCCGATAGTGTTAAGGCATATGTATAGGGGTTTTCTCCTCCGATAGTTGTGAATGCATATATATAACCAAGTCTTAGCCTCCGTTTGCCCTTCGATAGTGTTAAACACATATATGCATAGTTTTGCTCCTGATAGTTGTGAATGCATATATATATGGTTTTTAACCGCCGATAATGTTAAAGCATGCATTCATGGGTTTTACAAGCCCGATGACATATCTATATGAGTTCTGCTCCCGATGGCTCCCGATAGGCTGTGTATGCTCCCAATATCTGTTATCTGTGGCATATATGGCTCTGTTTGCTGCATTTTCTCCTCCGATGGCTTCTCTTGCTCCGATATGCTCCGATAGCTCCTCTTCTTTGGTATATATATGGCATATATATATGTGGCTCCTCCTATAGCTCCTCTTTGCTCCTCTTGACTCCGTCTGCTCCTCTGTGGCTCCATCTGCTCCTTTGTGGCTCCTCTTGCTCCTCTTGCCTTCGTCTGCTCCTATGTGGCTCTATCTCCTCCTCTTGAATATTGCCATATTGACATCAATGACAATCTGTGTCCAACATCCTTTTCAATTCTGAAAATTTCCATTCAGCAAGTTCATTTCAGCTAGTTGCAATTTGTTTTATTCAATCACAATTTCATTTTCTGCAGGTACTTTCAGTGTGGGGAAAAAGAAATAAAAAACCAACTAAAAATATTTCCTTTCATGCCTCGTAGGAGTAGAGATAGCTTAGGAAATTTTTTTCCCAACACCCCCACTGCTTCACACAGCCAACCTTCTCTCTTCTTCGGTGGCTGCAATCAAGAAGAGCCCTTAGGTGAACAACCAAACATATTTGAAGAACCTAAAGGGGAAGAAGAAGAAGAAAACATCCTTTGGAGCCAATGGTTGAAAACAGAAATGTTAGGGGAAATGGAGAGAGAATAGAGGGTACCTTCCCCATTCGGGAGACCAATGGGGACACCAAAATGAAGAATATAAGTCCTTCAACCCTACCTCACTTCCATGGTCTGACTACAAAAGATCTTGACACCTTCTTGTTTGAGTTTGTTGTCATCTTTCAAACTTACGACTATGCAGAAGACGAGCAAAAGTTGAAACTGTTCCCTTCTACTCTCAAAGACCGAGCACTGTGCTAGTTCATGGGATTACTTGGCAATAACATCATAACTTGGGCTCAGATGCAACAAGACTTTAACAACAAATATTGAGACTATTGTAGGTCAAAAGATACTAAAGAATAAATCTTCCGAATGACCATGGGAAGTGATGAGACCCTGGAAGACTATGAAGAGAGGTTCCAGCTTAGTTACAAAATGGCCAGGTGTACACTTGACCTTGAGTCTCTGAAGTTGGTCCTGCTCAATGGAATCCGGGAAGACCTTTTAGACACCCTCCATCTATTGGCCGGGGGAGACATCTACCAACTATCCTATGAGGACATAAAGACTATTTTTAGAAACCATTCTAGAGCATCCAGAAAGAAGGGTAGGGGGAGTCAAACCACAACGAGTACCTCTTCTTCCAATTCATCCATTAAAGGTTAAATTGGAAACATGCTGGAAGACTTCAAGAGTGAGATGCTACAGACTCTTGCCATGCAAATGGATACCTTACATATCAAAAGAAAACAAGAGGAAGCAGAGAGGGCTTTGTCCATTTTTTACCCTAGATGCGTCAGGAGGCATCCTAGGAATGAATGCCCATTGAACTCTATAGAGGTTTGTTTAGTCTGTGAAGAAAATAATTCTACAGATAAGTGCCCTTCCTTACCCGGACTTAAAGCTATATACCAAGGGGCCGAAGGAGTCACTGAACAGATCTATTACATAAACCAAAGGAGGCCACATGGACCTAGACCATACCAGCAAGGGATGCAAGGGACATCTCAGGCCTACTACAACCCCAACCAAGTCACCTCCATACCTTCTTGGGGTCCCCCTTCTCATCCTTCCTGGTCAACGCCTCCTCCTTCGTCCTTCACATCTCAATATCATGCCCAACTAGCAACCCATTCATTCCAATCCTACGCTTAGCCGCAACCTCAGTGGAATTCATCTCATTAGGGGTGGAGGCCCCAATACAACTCTCTTCCCGCTCTTATGCCTCCACCACCTACCCAACCACAACAATTACCTTCTGCTCCACCAAGCCAACCCTAAATGCCTACCCAGCCAAATCCGAACCCGAACAATAGATAGGCTCAGCAAGTGTATTGTGAGGAACCATCATGCCCAACTTATGCTGTGGAGATTCAAGAAATTAACTTGCGATCTGGGAAATTTCTCCCAGATAGCCAACCTCCACCCAGGGAGGTTGAGGAAGATAAAAAGGAAAGCAAACCTAAAGAAAATCCACCCTTTCCTAAGAGACTATCCATGACAATCCAGCCTACCCCAGAAGAGACTAAACTCCTGGGAGAATTGAAACATTTATGTGTGAAGATACCACTTCTCCAAGCCATAAAAGATGTGCCTATCTACAATAGGTTGATCAAAGAGAAGTGCTTTAGGCAACCAGGAAGGAGAAAGAGAGATGCCCCAACCATCAATGTCATAGGAAAACTATCCGACCTGATGTTGGGGAAGACAATCTGTGCAAAATATCTAGACCCTGGAAGCTGAGTAGTTGATGTCCACACCAATGGAACAATGGTCCCACATACCTTGATTGATCTGGGATTTGCCATTAACGTAATGACAAAGGACACGATGCTCAAACTTAACCTCCAGGGTTCCTTGAGGAAGACTATGACGGTGTTGCAGCTAGCATATCGCTCCACAGTGACCCTTGAGGGGATTGTGGAAGATGTGATGGTCTCCATTGATTCTTGGGAGTACCCTGTTGATTTAATAGTTCTCCAGCCAAAGGAAAAGCTCACTGGGTATCCTCTTATTCTGGGAAGACCCTGGTTGGCTACAGCCGATGCCTACATCAGCTGCCGATATGGGAACATGACCATAAAAAATAGGCACATGTCCAAGAAGTTAACCCTATATCCTCCTGCCCAACCCTTGCTAGAACATGATCTACCTCTCTGGTTGGAGGAGGAGGATGAGGATGAAGTTTATTCTGCACCACTTTGTACATTAGAAATCGCCATGGGGGGAAACCGCAAGATGAGGATGATATGATTGAAAATTTGATTTAGAATCCACCTCCTAGTGTATCACCATTAGAAGACATAGTAAGAGAAACCCAAAAAAACCCCTGAACTGATCTCTATGTGGCCGACCCTACTTCTCTCTGTGTTAAAAACATAGATTTCGGCCCAGAAAGAACAATGAAGATCAATCCATCCCTATCTACTTCCCAGGAGAAGGAGCTATGCAACATACTGAGAAAACATCTAGATGCCTTTGCCTGGAGTTATAAGGAGATGAAGGGAGTGCACCCTTCAGTATGTACTCATCATATATACATCAAGGAAGATTGCAAGCCAGTCAGGTAGCCTCAAAGGAGGATGAACCCAACACTTAAAGATATTGTTAAGGAAGAACTGCAAAAATTTCTTGATGCAAGATTCATCTATCCCATCTCTGAAAGTGAATGGGTCTCTCCTTTGGTGCTAGTACCAAAGAAAAATGGTAAGTGGAGAATTTGTGTCAACTATCGAGAATTGAATAAAGCCACTAAAAAGGACCATTTTCCTTTACCTTTCATAGATCAAGTGTTAGATGGTCTAGTAGGGAAACATTTTTTCTCCTTCCTATATGGGTTTAGTGGGTACAATCAAATTCAAATAAGCCCGGAAGACCAAAATAAGACCATTTTCAATTGTCCTTGGGGTACCTTTGCATATCGAGTCCTTCCTTTTGGTTTGTGCAATGCTCCAACCACTTTCCAAAGAGCGGTATTGAGTATATTTTCTGAACTAGTTCATGATGCAATAGAAATATACATGGATGATTTTACTCCCTATGGCTCTGACTTTCAGGAAGCTTTATCTAACCTAGGAAAAGTTCTAGATAAGTGTATTGAGCTGAACCTATCCCTCAGTTCGGAAAAATGTGAATTTTTGATGATTGAAGGGACCGTGCTAGGTCATGCAATATCTCAACAAGGACTGCAGGTGGACCCCAACAAAATTGCCATCATCCAAAGGATCCCACCTCCTCAAAAGGTGAGAGATGTCAGAAGTTTCCTAGGCTTAGTTGGATATTATAGGAGATTCATTAAAGACTTCAGTAAGTTATATTCTCCTTTGTTTGGCCTCCTAGGCAAAGATGTTGAGTTCATATGGTCTGAAAACTGTCAAGAAGCCCCAGATACCTTGAAGAGCAAGCTAGTGATTGCCCCAATTCTCAGAGGCCTAAACTGGGCCCTACCTTTTCACATTCACATAGATGCCTCGAACAAAGCAAGAAGAGCAGCCTTAGGAAACACTGATGGAAAGTTATCTTATGCCATATGCTTTATAAGAAAGAACTTGTCAAAGGCATAATTAAACTATACAGTGATCGAGAAGGAACTCCTAGCTATCGTGCATTCCTTAAACAAATTCAGACATCATATCACAGGCTATCAAAGCTTTGTGCACACTGATCATGCCACAATTAGATATTTAATGAACAAACCAGATGTAAATGCCTACATTATTAGATGGTTGCTTTTACTGCAGCAGTTTGATCTGACCATTATTGATAAGCGTGGTAAAGAGAATGTTGTTGCTGACTTTTTGTCTAGAATAAATTTGCCTGCAGGTGAAGAAGGAATGGTGGATGACCAAATGCCAGATGAACACCTATTTGCTATATCAGTACTCCCTCCATGGTTTGCTGATATAGCAAACTACTTGGTTTCAGCACAGTTCCCACCACACCTATCCTCAAAACAGAAGAGCAAGATAGTAAGGAAAAGCACCTATTTCACCTGGATTGGAGGCAATCTCTTCAAACTTGGCCCATATTAGATCTTGAGAAGATGTGTCAGGGAGGAGGAAGTCTTTGACATCCTCCTGACCTGCCATGACAAGCCTTATGGAGGTCATTTTGCAGCAAAAAGAACCCCCTTCAAGATATTGCAAGCAGGCTACTACTGGCCCACTCTTCATCAGTATGTGAGGAGATACACGATCCAGTGTGATCGATGTCAAAAGATGGGGAAACCCACTCCAAAGGATGAAATTCCCATGCAACCTCAAGTGACCTTTGAGCCATTTGAGAAGTGGGGCATGGACTTTGTGGGGCCTATCAACCCCCCTTCAAAGCAGTAGTACATCATTGTGTGCATTGACTACCTGAGAAAGTGGGCGGAGACAAAAGCAATCAAAGCAGCGATATAGGAGAAAGTAGCTGAGTTTTTGAGGGAAAACATATTCTACAAGTTTGGGTATCCGAGATAATTGGTCACAGACCAAGGCAGTCAGTTCACTTCCAACCTGATTGAAGACCTGCTCACACATCATAAGATCAAGCATAGGACTTCCACCCCTTACCATCCACAAGACAATGGGCAAGTGGAGGTCACTAACAGAGCATTGGAAGGGATCTTAACCAAGGTAGTGAGCAGCAACAAAAAATACTAGGCAGACAGATTAGTTGAGGCCACTTGGGCCTATAACACAACATGGAAGACCACCATCAGGTTCACACCCTATGAACTGGTCAATGGGAAGAAGGATTTGCTGTCAATAGAGTTTGAATTCAATACCCTAAGGATGGCATCTCAGCTAGACATAGACCTCAGCCATGCACAGAGGGAGAGATTACTTCAGCTCAATGGATTGGATGAATACAGATTGCAAGCCCTTCTCCATACAAAGGTAGTTCAGCTTCAGAGAAAGATATGGCATGACAGAAATATCAGGGAGAAAAAATTCCAAGATGGAGATTGGGCACTACTCTATGATTCAAGATACAAGGATTTCAAAGGCAAGCTAAGGACAAGATGGCTGGGACCCTACACTGTGGAGAAATGCAATGACAATGGTTCATTTCTGATCAGAACCATTGATGATGAAGCCATCCCCATGCTTGTCAATGGACATCAATTGAAAGTCTACAAGAAACCCCACTCCAAGTGAGAGTTTATTGAAGATTTGAATAAAATAGTGATGGTAGTGGAGCATGTCTTAGCTTCCACTTCACCCACTCACTGAAGAAAAAAGAGAAAAAATAAGGACTCAAGTGAAAACCTCCATGAGGCGCTTGAGTCCCATCATTGGGTTGAAAACATCTTCTGAGGCAACTGAGTGATTTCAAAAAAAAAAAAGGGAAAAGAATAAGATCCCTGGGTGAAAATCTCCCTTGGAGGTGCCTAGGGCAGGCAATTAAGGTGAAAATCTCTCTGAGGCGCCCTAGTTGTTTTCAAAAAAAAAAAAAGGGAGAAAGAAAAAATGAATTTTTATTGCATTGCAGGTTTGCAGGAGGACTACAGGGAGCAGAAGAAGGTGCCAAGGGGACCCTGACTTTCATACCAACATCATCTCATCTTCTCCACACCTTCCTCCATCATTTTTGGCATCTCTTTCACCCCATTGTACCTTTTTCTTCCAAGAATGTGTTTTCTACAGGAGGCTCCTATAGGAATTACAGGGAGCCAAAAGTGTTTACAGGAGGTAGTTTGAGGGACAAGAAAAGCTTCATGAGGAGCCTATGATCCCTCTTACCATCTTCAAGACATCTTTTCATCATTTCCAAGCCTACATCACACTCCAAGAATCATTATCATATTTTTCCCTGTCCAAGAAAAAACACAGAAAAACAGTTTCTCAATTTTGAAAAAAACAAAAAATAAAAGGGGGAAAAGGCACCATTAACCTTACCTGAAGCTTACCTACTATCCCTCCATCATTCTTCTCCACCTATGGCATCATTCTCGAGCTCTAAGCACAGGGAAATAGCTGAAGTTTCAAGGGGAGAAGCAACTATAGGAGCCCTTGTAGGAATTTTTGTAGCAGTTGATCCCATAGAAATCCAGCACCAGCAGCAAGAGAGTGCACATTTGTAGGTTGAAAAGGCACATTCATCTCAACTACAACAAAATAAGAACCTACATAAACAAACAAAAACACATCAGTAAGCAGAGAAAGCATGCATGAAGGGAAATGAAGGCATGCAGCAGAGAAAGCCACAACACCTTACAGTGGATGGCAGCAACTACACTCAGATCACAGGTAAGTAACTAAGTCACTCCTCTATCTGCATTTATGTAATTAGGAATCATACGAAGGCAACGAGATAATTGAAATTAAAAGAGGGAAAGGTGGCTAGTTAACTTGGCCACCTTCATTCAGTTGACTCCACTTAACCGAGATATCACCGACACGTGCGCACAGTCAACTCAAGTAAAAGATGGGAAGTACAGGTAGTAGGAGGAAGAGCTAACTCTGACGCAGTCATGAGGGGATGATTACGAGGGGGGTCATGATGACTAAGCAAGTGGGGACCAACGGTCCTAATCCGGGCAACGTACACCTTGCTAGCTCAACACTCATAACCGAAAATATCCATAAAAGGTAATGAGCACTCCTCCCCGCGCATTCTCACCACCTTCTCTTCAACTTCTCCTCATAACTCAACCACAATAGTCTTCTTATGGCCCCACAACATCATATCCACCATCCTCCATTGATTTCCACCATATTTTCTCTCTCAACATTTTCTACAGGAGCACCTATAGGAAATCTACAGGAGCATCTGCAGGAAATCTATAGGAGGGATAATGAGCTTCTACAAGAGGGGCAGTGAGTCATTTTGAAGGGAGGAAACATGATTTTGGCACAAATTTTAGTCTGAAGAGGTAGGGTTCATGAATTCCCTCTGTTGAATATTAAAATGTGAAAGAATTGGTCTCAAATTGAAGATGAAATGAGTCTTTGAGAGGGTAGAAATACATAAAACATTTTCTGTTAAAAAAAAAAAAAACACTGTCCCCTCTGATTTTATATTTCACTCAAAATTCTTTGACTCCACCTCCATATTTTTTTTTTCAAAAGAAGTACAGGCAGTATGACAGGGGGGCTTATGAGAAAAGAGCCCACTAACTCCACTAGACTCCATGCACATCCTCAAGTGGTGGAAATATTTACAAGGACAAACTGGATGAATTTCTTTGAGAAGTTTAGAGGGTTTGATGAGGAAATTACCCATGAATTTTCTCTCTCTGGTCCCTCACACAAGAACTCATGCTACTGTAACCATTAGAGTGCTCTCCATTGAAATAACCCCTGAATTCATGAGTAGGGTCACTACCCTTCCTCTTGGGCTACCTTGGAGTAAAGATGAGAAACCAATTAGCCAGGCTACCATGAAGAAATTTTTCCAAGATATGAAACCCCTGTTGAAGACAAGAATGGAATTAGGAGGGCTAGTATACCATATCCCTAGGATGAGGTTAGCTACCAATTGATCAAATACATTTCTTGTGAGGGGAGGCATAGCACTTTTTATGGATATCATTTTAGGATCCTCCAAGATTTGAGATATGGCATGAATACCCCAACACATAAAAAGCTCAATATCCCTTACTTTCTCCTTTAGTCCCACATTGACTCCAACACCAAGGTACAAGCAGGAAATTCACAACAGCTAGCTCACCATGGCCTAATCAAGATCCTAGTCGAAGAAGCCCTCCATACCCTTACAATCCCTATGGCATGGGAAGTTTTTAGAAATATGACAGCTGAGGATGACATCGAGGCATTAACCTATGATGTCAGTCCTGCTGTCAGTGAGGAGGGAGAATGACAAGGAGGAGAAGATGAGCTAGTGGTGATATAGCAGAGCAAGAAGGGAAGGAGGAAAGAAAAGAAATAGAACAAGAGGTAGAAAAAGAGATAGAGCAGGAGAAGGAAAAAGAGACAGAAGAGGGAGAAAAGGAGGCAGAGAGGGCAGAGCAAAGAGAAGAGTCTCTTGAAACTTGGGAAAGAGAAGTAACAAATACCCTCACTACCCTTAGTACACCAGTCATCAGAAGTAGAAGAGGAAAAGAAAGACCTCCATGTATTTCAGGGCAAAGAAGAGTACCAAAATTAAGACAAGAAAACCTCGGCCCTCATCAAAGACTCCCATTAACATTGAAGATTCACCATCTGCCAAGGTGAAAGAATCTCCTTCCAAGACACCCATAACCTATGAAAGGGGGACTCCAAGATATTCTACATGGAAGGGAAAGTCAATTCTACAGGACCCTAAACCAGACCTATAGGAAGCTCAAACAGTCCTACAGGAGACACTGTCCAAACTACACGAGACACAAATACTTGAGGGAAAGATAGGAGGACAACCAGAGGTGAAAGAAGAAGCACAAGAGCTACAACAACCTGACCCCTAGCCTAATCTTGACTCCTATTACAAACTACTTGAGGGAGGCAAGATAATCCCACAGAAATTTGCAATTCCACTATTTTTCGAATTGGAAAAAGAAAGAGTGAGAACGCATAGGTGGATGCAGATAGCCAAGTCCAAAGGAGTTGAGGATATTGGCCACATGGAAAACAAACTCAGGGAAATGGGTAGTGAATTGAGTGCTCTCAGAGATAGAGAAGCCATTACAAGAAGCCACCTTGAAAATGAGAATGAATTACTAAAGGGATAGCTGTAGGAGAGAGAGACTCATTTGGCATACATGGCCAGATTATCCATGGAAGCATTATAATGCAGAACACCAGCCAAATCTTATGGCCTCTATCTAAAGGACCAATGGCTTCAATTCCAAATAAAAAATTTGGCACAAAGAGGCATAATGCCTTTCCAAGGCTACAGGCAGTTCATGGATTTGTGTGACCAAAGCACCTCCAAGGACAAAGCAAAGAAGGCTGAATTCTACCTACATAACATGGCCCTCACAGACCTAAATGTGTGGGACCCCAATGCCAAGCTAAGGTATCTGCAATTAATGGCCATGGCCTCATGAATGAACCATGAAGAATTGAGGGCAGCAGAAATGAAAAGATTATTAATAAAAGAGCAGAATGAACCATTCGTGATAATAGCTGAGCCATCAAAGCCTATGTCACTCATCAGCACACACAACCTGCATGCCAATGACCCTCAGATTGCCCCTAAATATCTAGCCAATCAAGAACAAGCCATTGCACACTTTGAAGATATGTTTAGGCTACTTGGGGAGGATTGTGTGCATGCATGCATGAGAATACGGAACACCCTACCCCACCGCTTGCAGATCAGGGAATACCATTCCCCCATGAGGCTGAAGGAGGCATCGAAAAGAGTGCCAATGTACAAGCGCTCCATGCAAAGGCTGAAGGTCATCTGGATTGGCCTCAAACTGAGTCCTCCACTCATATTAGGCATGCTGGAAGGTAGAAGAAAAGAAGAAGAGGAGGAGCAGTGGAAGGACATAGACAGAAAGGTAGGATTTTATGGAGAACATGAGTAGACCACATCAGAAGCCTAGAATGCTAGGGAGGCCACCAGAGCCATAAAAGACGAAGATATTGACTAGGTTACTCAGAGGATGAGCAACAGCTTCATTAGGGGGTGATGATGAGCCTCATAAATGTGTAATTATATGGGCTCATTTTACCTCCTAATCTAGTCAAATCAACCATTCTCTTAGCTTATTGTATGATTTTTTGATTATATTTATGCTTATAGGGTGAGTTGAGTTAGTTATTATGCCATGTGGTCTAACATGTATTTAATGCATATTATTGATGGATTTCAAGGTCAAAGTCAAGGATCTAGTGGTCAAATCCTAACAATAAATCGAAGTAGACAGAGGAGAGGACATATAGGAGGGAATCCCCCTCATTTATTACTCCTCGCTTCGAATTCCCCTTCATTCAGCTCGGAGTACTAGCAGTCGAATCATGCACTAGAAGGGAGCCAAGCAAGTGGAAGATGATTGATAGTTATCTCGAGTTTTGGAAGCCAAGCCTCCCTAATTTTAAGGAAGTTGTGGGTAGTTTCAGAGGTATAAGTAGAGAGGCGTAGGGCCTCACTAGGGTCTGATTTTTTTGCTTGTGTAAACCCTGCTCAAATTTCGAGCTTACTATTTTGTGACAGTTTTATGTAATCTTGCTATTTTTTGATAATGAAGATGGAATCCTTTTTGAGCTAGCACTGAGTTACCTCAGAGGGCAAAAGCTCTTGGGTTAGGGCCCAAT
This sequence comes from Pinus tabuliformis, assembly GCA_031772625.1. Classification (NCBI taxonomy): domain Eukaryota; kingdom Viridiplantae; phylum Streptophyta; class Pinopsida; order Pinales; family Pinaceae; genus Pinus; species Pinus tabuliformis. Next base: position 90,018,890 of record CM062805.1, on the reverse strand, counting down.
CCAAACGGACAAGCTTCTCTTTACTTGTATTTGTATGCTTTAGCTCAGTTCGTAGATTAATTTGCTGTTAGATGTATTTCCTTTATGGTTAAGAATAGGTTGCTTTTGATGATTTAGTAGCTTCCTTCCATTTATGCTCTTTGTAGCAGGTTAAGTAGTGATCAGAGAAGATTCAAAAGGCTGGAAATAGTTCCTTGGCCTCTCTTTCCCCCCATGGGAACATGATTTGAGGCAAAGACTCTCTTGCTACCCCAAAAACACAGATTTTCTTCATTCCTAGGACTTCTAGTGTTTGCAGCTCTTTAGTAGGTTGATAGTCTAGTTTTGATTTGCTTTAGATCTTCTTTATCATGTTCACTTCCTGATTTGAAATAGTCCTTTTGCATGCTTTCCTTTCTTACATCATTTCCCAGCATTTCCTTCTATCCATCATAGTTTAGGCCATTTTAATGCAAAACTATGTTTTTCCTAGGATGCACTCATTTCATTGGCTGCTTGATTTTCTTGGTTGATTGTTAGTTTCTATGTAGCATATCTCTTCCAATAGTAGGCCATCTTACCAGCAATTATACACTCCATCTGATCCATGCCCTATAGGTCTCCCAAACCTCACCTCAATTCTACCCTAGTTTCCTACATTTTCCATAGAAATTCTTCCTCTCTCCTTGAGCAAACCCAATCATCTTTTCTCTCTCCTGGTGATTCATGGTAGAACTTAGGCACCCTAACACATCATCCCAACCTTCATCCACCTTTTCCATCCACTCTCACACCCTCAAAATAGTGGAAATTTCTCTCGGCCTCCTCTTGTAGGCCTCCTATAGTTTCTCTGTTTTCCTCCTGTAGTTTTCCTGTGTCCTCCTGCAGGCTTTCTTTTGAAGGCTGAGTGTGGGAAACGCTTCTAGAAGGCCACCTAAGACCTCCTAGGACCCATCCACACCATCCTACATCCTCCCAAGCTCCAAAACCGCCCTCTAAAGGCACCTGTTCACTGCCACACTCACACACAATAAATTAGATGCATGTTAAATTCACATAAAAACACATAAAAATCCAAAAATATGTTTTTTGCTTATTTACTTCAAGAAATAGCAAGGTTAGATGTTTCTTACTTCCTTGAGTAGGTAATGGAATTTATTTCATGGTTTTTTAGTGTTTTTTGAAAAAGTAGAATTAGCTTGTTAATTAGGGTTTACTAGATTTTGCTTTACATTCCAGTCTTTCTCCTTTCTGCAGTTATAAAAGCATCTGTAGAGTAATCTTTCTTTCCTTTCATCACACATAGAGCTTCTTCTAAAATCTACAGAAGTTGGCTTGAGCTCCTAGTGATCTCGTGTCGACTGACCAAATGACAACCTGCAGTGAGAACTAGTACTTGTGCATATAGCACCGACGCTTCCAAGCTTGTTACGAACTACCAGGTTGATTAAAATAAAGTTTGCAGCCCAAGAGTTGCAGCATTCTTGCTGCAATACTGGCACTCAACAAAGATCGAGGAGAAGTTTAAACAGAAGAAATGAGACTTTGGATATGAAAATCTGAAGCAAGGAAAAGGCACCCCCAAACCACTAAACAAAGGACAAGGCCAAGGCGGGGTGGCCCAGGACAACCCGCCAAAGCCGCAAGCAAAGAACAACGCCATGAAGTCGAAGAAGGACACAAGAAAGTGGTGTGAGTTCCGTAAGAGCTCCACTCACAACACAAGTGAGTGTCAGGCCAAGCAGTCACTGGTGGCTGAGCTAAAGTCTTTGGAATCAGATGCATGTTCCGACTTTGAATCAGAACTTGATAAGGGGAATGACAAAGGGAAGAAGATTATTGATGCGGAGCCCAACATCACCGTTTCCACCACGAAGATCCAGAAGAGGAACCCAAAGATCTAGAGGAGGAGGAGCACCTCTTCGACTCCCAGATGTGGGTAAAGGGCTCCCCACTACAATTCATTGTCAACAGTGGTAGCCAAAAGAACCTCATTTTGGCGGAGGTCATGAAGCGACTGGGCTAATCGACCAAAACACATCCAAAACTGTACACCATTGGGTGGCTTCACCAAGGACGGGATCTTCGTGTGAGCCAGCAGTGTCACCTTCCATACAACATCAAGCCCTTCATGGATGAGGTATTGTGTGACATTGCTCCCCTTGATGTTTATGATGTATTATTAGGCCAACCATACTTGTGGAAGCGACATACTGTGTATGAGTCAAGGCCTCATGTTATTATTGTTACTTTTGGAAATAAGTTGTACAGGATACCAGAGGTAGCACAACCTATCACCATCACTTTGGTTATTGCAAAACAATGTAGTAAGCTCATTTCCAAAATTGGGATGATGATATGCCCTTAAGGAAAGAAGAAGACGGTGGCCATGACCTCTAGACAAGGCCCCTCCATACGACAACTACAGATGGACAAGGTCATGGAGGAGTACGAGGACATCTTCACCACCCCCGCAGGGGTCCTCTGCACTGTTAGGTCAAGCGCTCCATCGATCTGACCCAAGGTGCACCACTACCCAACGGACCAATCTATCAGCGCTCCATTATGGAGAATGATGAAATCTAGAGGCAGATTTAGGAGATGCTGCAGAAAGGTCACATCCGACCGAGTTCATCACCCTGTGGGAGCCCGATCATGTTGGTACAGAAGAAGGATGGGACTTGGAGACTCTATATTGACTATCGGGTGATGAACAAGATCATTGTCCGGAATAGGTACCCGATCCCACGGATTGATGACCTTCTGGACCAACTAAAGGGGTCAAAATATTTAAACAAGATCTATTTTAAGTTAGGATATCACCACGTACCAACCGAACCATCCGATGTGTGGAAGACTACCTTCAAAGCCAAGGAGGGTCTTTTTGAATGGTTGGTTATGCCTTTTAAGTTGAAGAATGATCTTGCAACCTTCATGAGGCTAATGGATGACATCTTATGGTGATTCACCAACTCATTTGTAGTGGTATACTTGGATGACATCCTGATCTTCAGCCAGAGTTGGGAAGAGCACCTCCACCACATTCGATACGTTCTCCAAACACTGCAGTAACACAAGTAATGTGCCAATTTGGAGAAATGCATGTTTGGCATGACCCAAGTTCAGTATCTGGGATACATTATTGATGAATGGGGGGTGCATGTGGATCCAACCAAGATCCAAGTCATTCGGGATTAGCCATCTCCAACCACTCTGACAGAGCTCCGCAACTTTCTGGGTCTTGCCAACTTCTACCACAGGTTTGTGTTGGGATTTCCTCATATCACTTGGCCCTTGAGTCAAGTCATAAAGGGAGGAGCAAAAGCAAAATTCTTTTGGTATAAATCTCAATAGAAGGCATTCATAGAGTTGAAATATCGTCTTTTCTCAGCACCAGTGCTCGCATTACCGGACTTGGAACAACCATTTAAGATCGAGACAGATGCCTCTAACTATGCTATTGGGGCAGTCCTTACTCAACACGGGCATCCAATGGCATATCATAGTGAGACACTTTCAGACATAGTCCCGAAGTATCCCACTTATGACAAAGAGATGTATTCCATTGTGCAGGCCTGCCGACAATGGAAGCATTACATTTTGGGGAAGGAAATGGTCATCCACATAGACCACCGGTCCCTGCAATTCATACAGGCCCAAGGGAAGTTGCAGAATAATCACCATCAGAAGTGGTCCACATACCTGCAACAATTCCATTTGAATATCAAATATAAGAAGGGAAACACCAACAATTTAGTATATTTCTTCAGTCGATCACCGATCATGGCGTTAACCACCGTGATCAACTATTGTGGGCACAAGAATTATGATTGGCCACTTCTCTACAAAAGCAACCCAAAATTCGGCCACACATACCAGACACTCTTGGAGGGTCAGCATGTTCCATATTTTCACCTCCAGGATGCCCTATTATGCCACCTGGGTCACCTTTGTGTTCCTTCAAGAGAGTGTGCCAAGATGATTTGGAAAGCACACTATAGTCGAGTTGTTGGGCATTTCAGGGTTGAGAAAATGGTGGGAGTACTACAGAAGTATTTCTATTGGCCAAATCTTCAACAGGATGTCGGGAAGTACATCATATCATGCACTGCTTGTGCCATTGCCAAACCAAGAATCAAGAAGCAAGGCCTCTATACTCCGTTGTCTACCCCTAGTCGATGTTGGGAATCCATCTCCATGGATTACATGTCAAGCCTTCCTTCTACTAAGCATGGAAATGATTGTGTTTTTGTTGTAATCGACAAGTTCTTGAATATGGACATTATGGCGGCCTGTAAGAAGAATATCACAACAGAAGCCATTGCTAAACTCTTCTTTGAACGAGTGTGGGTACACTTTGAGATCCCATAGTCTATCATCTCAAATTAGGACAATAGGTTGCTCAGTAGATTTTGTTCTAGTCTTTGGTCGATGCTGGACACCAAACTCACTAAGTCGACAACCTCCCATCCCAAAACTGATGGCCAGATAGAGGTTGTCAACAAGATGATCGTACACATTCTGCGCATGTATAACTCAAAGCATCCACGCACATAGGATGAGAGCATCCCCTATGTTCAACACAACTATAACGAGCTCTCCATAGCTTGACTAGCCACAACCCTTTTCAGGTGGGCTTGGGATTCCAGCCACTATGTCCCATTGATGTGGCCATGCCATTTGCAGCTACTCAGGTAGACTCAGCTCATGTCTAGTCTGAAATAGATAAGGAAAACAACTTCATTGAGAAAATCCAACATATCCGCCAGTAGGTCCATGAAATTATGGATAAATCAAATTCCAAGTATAAGTAGCGACATGATCAACATCGGGTGCCACACAAGTTTCAGGTGGGCGATAAAGTCTGGTTGCATTTGCAAAAAGAATGCCTTACTGGAGCCTATCAGAAACTCAGAACACTCCAATATGGTCCTTACACCATTACCAAGTTTGTGGGAGACAATACATTTGAGCTCAGCATTCCCCCATTCCTTGGCCTACACCCAGTGTTCAACGTGGACCGCCTTTGGCCATACTTTCCACCATTACTAGACACATCTGACATTGCAGAACAACTCACACCAACAGAGTTAAATCCAGATTGCATGGAACAAGCTGCAACTGATTGGATCATGGACACGTAGATCAAGCACACTTGCCAACAGAAGATCCAACTATATCGAGTTGTCAAAGCAAGCCAACTCCTTCATGAGGGCAAGTGGCTCACCAGGGACCAAGTTCAACAGAAGTTTCCTCATCTCATGGAGGAACTCAACACAATGGGGACCATTGCTTCCTAAGGGGGGAGGAATGATCCAGGTGGATATTGGTGGCCACCCGCCAATTCCACTTGGACCCTCACCATTGTTTCTTTCAGTTTTTTAGTTTCCTAAATTGTAGCACAATTTACTATTTTTAGCAGTTTTTTAGGTCCTGAACTTTCGGAGCCATTTTGAGGCCCTAAACGAAGTTTTTTGGGAAATCTGGGAGCAACATCGGTCCATGAATTGATGTTGCTCTTCCCAAAGTTGTAGTCCTTGGATAGATCTTTCTAACGAGGTATTGTGCATGTCAAATGGAGATTGTATGCCAAAGTTACGACCCCGGGAAGTTGATGTACCAATTTACCCAAAAAAGGGCCCATAGTTTGGTGCTTCATCTCCTAGGGTTAGGTTTTTCAATGTTTAGGGTTTTCCATTGTTTCTCAACAACAAATAGGCCTTCGAGCCTCATTGTAAGATAGTTCAGAGGCATGTAGCCACCACATCTCTCCTCACAGATAAGTTACCATTTCCCGAGCTAGTTTATTTCCATTTCTGTTTGTAAGCATATTTCAGTATTTTACATTAATGAAATGAAGTATTATTTCTGCTGCATCTCTGTATATATGGTTATCTATGTAATTTTTTGCATTCTTGTTTAAATCTGGATCAGGCCAACTCCTGCACCAAGGCAAGTGGCTCACCAGGGACCAAGTTCAATAGAATTTTCCCCATCTCATGGAGGCCCTCGACAAAATGGGGACCATTGCTTCCTAAGGGGGGAGGACTGATCTAGGTGGATATTGGTGGCCACCCGCCTATCCACTTGTACCCCCACCATTGTTTCATTTCAGTTTTCTTAACTGTAGAACAACTCACTATTTTTGGCATTTTTTCGCGTCCTAAACTTCCAAAGATGTTTTTAGGGACTAAAAGGCGTTTTTAGGGAAAACAGAGAGACTGGAGAAGTCCTAAATTAATTTAATAATTTTCTTGGCATCCTCTTCAAGATCTTCAAAATAAGGTATTATGATAGAAAAACGAAAATCATATGCCAAAGCTACGAACCCTAGAAGTTGATGTACCAATTTATCGAAACAGGGCCCACGATTTTGGTGCTTCATCTCCTATGGTTAGGTTTTTGGATGTTTAGGGTTTTCCATTGTTTCTCAATAATAAATAGGTCTTTGAGCCTCATTGGAACATTTCAAAGACATGTAGCCACCACATATCTTCTCAGAGATAAGCTACCATCGCCCGAGCTAGTTTATTTGTATTTTTGTGTGTAAGGATATTTTATTTCTTTGATATTAATGAAATGGAGTTTTATTTCTACTGCATCTCTGTGTATATGGGTATTTTTGTATTTTGTTGCATTCCTACATAAGTTTGGATCAGTTAAAACCATAGATGCAATTATATGGAAATGATTTTTTTTGTTTTTTCCTCTTTCAATGAAGTCTATCTAAATAACGGAAAGAGTACTTTTCACTTTTGAAATAAAATAACAACTACCTATATAATACAACTCTCAATGGTCACTTAATACAATCCCTAAATTTATAAACATTTAAACCCAAAAGACAAACCAAGAAGCAAGAACCAAAAAATAGGCCAGAAAAAGTCCCCAAGCTAGAACACAAAGCACTAAAAAAGCATCAAAACTTGGAATCAAAGGCAAACAAACACTCTCACAAGAAATCCAAAAAGTGGAAAGATGAAGACAATGCAAACAAGCTAGGGTTGTAGCACAATGCTTCAATGTGAGACAATGTCCTACAAAATCAAAACCAAACCCTAGAAACATGAAGGAATAGAAAAGATCAAATGGGAATGACAAAAGTGAATCAGGAATAATAACAAGTCAAGACATTCTCAAATAAACTTTTCAAGTTCAAGCTTGTACAACCATAAAAAAAAATACCACCTCTTGTAAGCAAAACAAGCACACAAGACCAAAAGCATGCATTCAAACAAAAGTGAAAAAGGCACACAAAGAGAAAGGAGCCAAATATGATAATGATAATGAAATCAAGAACATATCGTATTTTCCATTGAACCAATTAAAGAAATCTAAACAATCATATACAAAGTCAAGGACAATAGCCTCAACCAAAAAACACTTCAAATCTCTGAAGGAAACACTAGAATGATAGGATAAAGAGTACCAAATATGAATCAAATAGGGTAGATTTAGATTTAGAGTGTTGAATAACTGATAAGAACAGTAGCAATAGATTCAATCAAGTTTGAGAGAGCTCATAGAGAAAAGAGTTGAGACTAAAACCCAAATCAAAGAGACAAGGAAACCAAACAACACAAAATCAACCCAAACAAACGCTAGTGACTCAAATTTGTAGCAAATCCGGGTTCAAAGAAGAGGTTGAAGATTAGGGATGAAATAAAAAGCAGGGTCTTTTAAGCTCCCTTAGGAGATATCGTGTTTAAAGCATATCTACAGGGATGTAACCCTACACAGTGCAACTACAACTGCAGGAATTCAATGGGAAACCTAGTGGCTCTGAAGGCACAACTACACTGTAACTTGCTTTGTGGATGTGGTTGTGGAAGGAATTCAACTAGCCAATCTTTAATCAGTCATAACTTGTTCATCCAGAGTCCATTTTCAGTGATTTTTCTTTTGGATGAAAGTTCAAAAGGAATTCATATATGTGGTTAATTCAATCAAATTCTGCACATCAATGTCTAGAATTTTATTTGAATCCCCACATTTATTATTCTCTCATATAAAAAACAAAAACAAAATATTAGATTTAAAATCTCTTCAGATTGTTACTCTAAAAAATGTCACCATGACTATTTATAGTTAGTATGGCTCTATCAACAGTCATGCTATCCTCCTGGGCAAGTCTTATGCCTCTGCTCTCCATGTCAAACTCCAAAAAGAGAGAAAAGTCTTTGTAAATGTGTTTATCTCTGGGTACGCAGATTCTCTCGACCTTACCTGCGTATACGCACCTAATGTTCATAAAAGCTGCGTACTTGTACGCTCTGTATGTAAAGGGGCAGGTGCGTACCCCTGTAAAGGTCAAAAGGCGCAAGTTTTACTCTAAAAAAGTTACTTGTGGTCATTTCTAGAGGCTTCTAGAAGTATGTTTGACGTGTATGAAGCGCCTCCAGATGGTTCATGTACCCCTACCAAAGAGGAACTTATCCCATCAATAAGGGAGCTATCCCATCCAAAGAGGGGATTATCCCATTGATGGTGGACCTGATTAACTTCCTCTTGAGCACTATAAATACAGGCATTGGGACAGAAGGAGGGGAGGTTGGAAGCTAAACATTTCTAAGGGTAGATGCTGCTGGAATTAGGACTCCCATTTAGAGGCTTGTGAGGAGAGATTACCATCTTTGCTTGTTCTATTTGGAAGTGGGTGAGCTTTGTCAAAGTAAAGGAGAACTCTTGATGGACCCTGGGAGGGACTTGCACAACACCAAGGCTCAGGTTGTAATTGTTCCTTTTGTTTCCTATTAATGCAAATGAGTCCATTCTTCTCAATAACTTGTTATTTATGAGTTGTTTCATGTACTCCTTGGTCTATGTGTTAAATATGTTTTATTTTATGAGATTACCAAGTGCTATTTAATCGTTTGATTGTTAGTGAACGCAGGTTTCGAAGTGAAGGAGGAGCTCATCCGGATCAGCGAGGCTGGACTGCTACAACAGCGTTGGACTACAGGTAGGATCTAAACACTTGATTTCTTATATAGTAAATGCATGTTTAGAGAAGGATTGCTCTCGTTTATCTTGTTTGTCACTAGAGAGTCTTAGGCTCCTAGGGAGGTTGGTTGTGTCCGCACTATCGACTCTTTCCGCCTGACAAATTGGTGACTCCGCTGGGGACTCCATTGATGAGAAAGTCTTTTCCTTTGTATGAAACTTTGATTTGAGAAAAGTCATTTATTTTCTGATTTTTGGCTCTGTGACTTTGTATTTGGGTGGGTTAGCTTAGGGTTAGATTGAATTTAGTTTTTCTTGATTTTTCCAGTAGTACGCACCCTCTGAGTATTGCACAGTGCGTACCTGTACGCACTGTTGCTGTGTGCACAGAGCGGGCCCGCACCTGTCTTAACAGGTTGCTTGCGTACCCTTCTAAACATTAAGAAATTTCCATTTTTTACATTTTTCCTCTTAGATTTTGCTTTTTCTTAGTTTTTACTGCCCAGATCCATTAGTCTCTTGTCAAAGATCTTCACCTGAACTTGTTTCGATAGCATTGAGTGTTTTAGTGGATTTCATAGAAATTTAAGCCCTAGGGTTTGATTTTTGAGTAGGTCCTGTAGTGACTTTGACGGTAGAAGTTGTCAAGCCTTAGATCTCTTTGGTTTTGTCAGCCTTCTTAGGAGTCGGACCTGTCATAAAGTCTACCTGTGAGAGCAACTTACCTTTGAGTTGTCTCTTTGGCAAATTTCGAAGTGCTTCTTGATTGAGTATTGAATTCCATTTTACAAAAAGAACAAAAAGATTTGAGTTTTGTTTTGACTGGTCTTTTGATTCTGCATTAGCTGGTCCTTGGCTTGATTGTGGTCAAGTAAAACAACCTAGAATCATCTTTGTAGGATTTTGCCTCGTTAGGTTTGCTTTAGAGTAAATTTCTTTTTGATTTGCTTGTGAGTCAATTTTTTCATAGATTTTATAGATTTTGAGATTGATTTTCGTTAAAATAGATTTATATGCTTTATTAAATAAGAGAAAATACAAAAACATCTCAGTTGAAAAGTTTTGTTTCAAGTAGCTTTGAAGTATTTTGAAAGAAAAAGAATTTTCCGTGCACGTAAGGAGTGGTCACGTTTGTATGCCTGGAAAGATAAAGAGAATTGTTTCTTTGATTGTCTTTACTAAGAAAGTTGTTTTATATAAAATTTGCATTTTCCAACTCTCTTAGTTAAGAGTTTCATTGAAAGAGAAAAGTAGCGTAAATCATCTTAGGTGCATCTTTGTAGTGGTTTGAGTCGAGTCTACACACCATTGGTTTCATTTCCGCTACCTTTTGTCTTTAAGAAAAACCATAAAATTAACGCTTAAAGTAAAATTAATTTAGTAACTTTTATTTACTAGGGCTATGAAACACCAATTTAGATCAGGCTAGTGTCTTGGAGTAGGAGAGTAATTAACTCTCCAAGACAACAAAACCAAACAAGTAGCTTATCTTGTGATAGAATAAATCCAATTGTCTCATTTGTACTCTGGGAAAGCTCCTCTTAAAGGAGAAGCACGAGCTCATGTCCGAACCAGTGAGGGGATCAATCCTCCCTCATTGGGAACGACGCCAGACACACACGTATTACAAACGGTAAACCTCGGATTAACCATTGTCGAGGAGCCAGGGATCACTTGTCGGTAAACCTTGGATTATTGTCAAGGAACCGGCAAGGGGATTGAACTTGATACTCTGCCCTTGCGTGCTGTCGGAGTGTAGACTGTTCCCCCAGGTGCATTTGTTGCGGTTGGTAACCTTAGTGACCATTATCTTTAGGATTCTACCGAGGTGACGGTGGAGGGAAGATCCCACTGTACCTGGAGCAGACGTTGGATAGACTCACTTGGATTTTCCGGGGGGTTCACTTCACTCGAGACGGTTAAAGTGGAGGAACTTATGCCGGTCTATTCATTAAGCAGGTTGCCGGGGTAACTGTTCCACCCGCCACTTCTGTACTGAATCCGGCGATGTTGGGTTTCATCTCCAACTAGCGTTTTCGGTCTGGAAGGCTACTGTTTGTGCTTGGTTTGACGCCCTAGATTCTTTAGGCGTGTGATTCAAATTTGTTTGGTTCTTTAGCGACTTTAGGTGGTTTGATTTGAGATTTTACTTTGTTTTCGTGTGTAGTAGTTAAAAGTTTTTAGCTGTGGCAGAATTACCAAGACAGTCCCGTAGACTTCGGGGCAAGTCACCTGAGATTGTTACCGGAACTGAGTTGTTGAGGAAACTCCGTAGATCACGGGGTGGATCTCCTGAAGACGTCCCGGGTCAGTACGAAGGATTGAAGGTCCTTGTAACTCCTCCTAGTGGCAGTAGATTAGGTTCACCTGAAGAAGGAGAATCTTCCTTGGTAGTCCATCCAGATTACCAAAGTCTAGAGACAGGTTATAATCCCGAAGCTGTTACAGTTTTTGAGCTTGCTGGTAGTTTTTCGTCTACTAGTGATATAGGCGAAGAACCTGAAATATCTAAACCTGTTACTCCGACTTCTAGTGTTCCAGATTCACCAAGAGTAGAACGTGTTATCACTGAAAATCTTCCCACTGGTTTGATTGCTATTGAAGAACTTGCTCCAGAGGAAGAAATAGGCGCCTCTAACCTTGAAGATCAACTTACTATTGAGCTCAGGGAACGTGAATCTATCTTTTACAGTCCTCCTAGAAGTACTACTTGGTACCTTTCGTTAACCAATTATTTAGACAACTCAGGGATAGGTTTTTCTACACCTCGTACTCCTTTTCCACCTGGAGGTACTTATACTCCCGTAAATATGTCTGGTCAGTCGTCCGTGTTTACTCAAACTCCTGAATCTTTCTTACACGGCGGTCCTTCTGTTCCCACCGGGTATCAATCACTTTCTGGTACCTTCGCGGGGGCATCTCCTCAATCCATTGATCATGGGTTATTAGCTGGAAACAATGGTAATAAACCGCTGGGTATAGGGGACATTTACATGATGTCAGGTTCAGTTCCCGTTTCTCAACCTCAAGGTGGTCAATTACCGCCTGGGGGGCAGCCTCAGTTAACGCCTGGGGGGCAGCCTCAAGGTACACAAATTGTGTCCGAGGGGCAGCCTCAAGGTCAACCCCAGCCTCAATATGTACCCCAAGGTCAACCTCAGTATCAATATTTACCTCAAGGGTATCAACCCCAAGGGTATCAACCTCAAGGGTATCAACCTCAAGGTCAAGGTCAACCCCAGTATCAGTATTTACCCCAAGGTTATCAACCTCAAGGTCAATACTCGAGTCAAGGTTATCAACCACCTCAAGGTTAGTCATATGTTCAAGGTATGGGAACTGTGCCTTTCAGTTATCAATCCTATCCTCAATCCGGTTATGGATCTCAGTATTCTCAACCTGTTACGGATCAATACCTCGGAATGATAGTGTGGGATCCATCATAGGGTCAACAGGTGTTGCAGCCAAGTATACAGTTGGTACCTCAAGCTGGACAACCCATAGTTTCTGGTCCACCCCAGCAACCGCAACCTGTCCAGTCAAATGTTCAAACTTCTGTAACTTCGGTAGTTACTCAGCCGCCAATTGCACCTAGTACTCCATCTCAAACGGCTGCTGCAACTACCGCAACATCTGCCGCACTTACTTCTGGAGTATCGACAGCTCCAGTTTCTACTGTCTCTGCAACCACTCCTCAGACATCTTTACCGTTGTCTGGATCTACGATTCAAACCACGGTCCAGATGCCTATAGGTCAGCCTAGTATAAGTACGGTTGTCACTACTCAACCTCAATTTGTTCAACAACCATACCAGGGACAGTACCAATATGGGCAAGCTGTCCAGCAGCCGGTTTACCAGTATCAACCGTATCCTGGGTACACTTATCAACAACCTCAACAACCCCAGTACGGTCCGGTTAATTCTGGTTTTCCAGGAGGATATAATATGCCTAATGCGATTCCTGTTCCTAGTTATCCTGGATATCCTACTCCTGGGACTGGTCTTGTGACCCAGAGTTTTAGAGATCCTAACCGGCAATTACCGTTTATCGCAACTTTGGATTTACCAGACTTGACGCGCCTAACGAATGATCCAATTCAATATCTTCAGTTCTGGCCGCCAATGCCAAATAAGTTGCCCAGTGATATACCCAAGTTCGAAGGTAAGTCTGGAGAGGATCCGTCCAATCATGTGATGACTTACCACCTCTGGTGTGCTTCAAATTCTATCTCGAATGATTCGATCCGCTTACGTCTTTTCCAGCGTACACTCATTGGTCTCGCAGCCAAGTGGTACATTGAGTTACCACGGGCCTCTTTTTACAATTTTAGCCAGTTAGCTACCTCGTTCTTAACTCACTTTCAGTTGCCGGTCAGATACGATAACGGCACGGAGTTATTAACTTCACTAAAACAATCGACGTCCACGTATATTTCTGATCACATTCATGAGTGGAGACGTCGAAGAAGGTTAGTGAAAGTTTTTATTCCGGACCAAATCTTAGCTGAATGGTTTGTTAAATCATTATTACCGAAGATTACTGAAGATGTAGCTAAGGCCGGAGTAGTTACTAAGGAGCAAGTCATTGCTCAGGCGCAGTACCTTGACTTAGTTTATACTCAGTCAGGTACGTTACACGAGAAGATCCCAGATCTTCCAAAATCGAATCAAATCGCTGCTGCTCCTTCGGGATCTCATGCCGCTGATGGTATGATTGGTACGGTGAACACAAAGAGCAAGAAGAAGTCTTCCAAGAATTCTACTACTCCTATAATCACCTTGCCTGATTCCCCGACAGGAGAGTCTTCTCCTGAACTTTCCGCCGATATTCACGCTGTAGAGTCATCTACGGCCAAATCAAAAAACGGTGGAAAGAAGAAAGGAAAGAAGAAGGCTAAAGCAGACAAGGCTCCGAAGGAGAAAACAGAAAAGTCGGAAACCAATGACGAAAAGCGCAAACCTTGATATCCTTGTCTTATTTGTGAAGAGGATCATTTTACAAGAGATTGCCCTCATCGGGCCGAGGTTGTGAAAATAGTCAAAGGTTCTCCCACTCCTGCTGTGTTAAAAGATCCATTTCCAAAGCAGGAGAGTAAGATGATAGGTTCTTCCTCGACTGCCAGTGAAGAACCCATTTTGATGATGTCTCATGTGAGGATTGCGACTCGGTCGCACGATTATGGTAGTAAAAATCCTGTTGATGGTAAGGAAGCAGAATCTTCTCATTCTAATCCATCAACCTCAGCTCCTGGTTCCGATCCACTACAGATCGAAAAACCTAACCCGGACTTAGTAATCAAACCGCCCGCCAAGGGTGTACTTCGAAGGTCTGCTTTCAATCCACATGCGAGAGCGGCCCAGAATTACAACATTGTTGAGGACTTAGCTGTTTCACCCTCAGCAATGTCAGCTTTAGAAGTGCTGCAATCATGCCCAGCACAGCGAAAATTACTTTTGTCGGCTATCGGTGCTGTTGATGTTCAAGACCCGAATCTGATAATCTTCGATCTAGAAAATAGTACACCGCGTCTACCCCATCAAATGGCTTTCCAGATTCCAGTGATAGTCAAAAACAGGCCTATTCATCGGACTGTAATTGATGAGGGAGCTTCTACGTGTATTATGTCGATTCAATGTTGGAGATCGCTTGGTTCTCCTTCGCTGAACCAATCCCCGACCATCCTTAAGGCCTTTGATGGCCGTGGGTTCCGTCCGTTTGGTATTCTACAGGAATTGCCTATAGGGGTAGAAGGTAAAACCGTTAGTCTGGATGTGGAGGTGGTTGATGCCCCTCTAGACTACAACCTTCTTTCGGGTCGAAGTTGGTCATATGCTATGACAGCGATCGTTTCATCGGTCTTCAGAGTAATAAAGTTTCCACATAACGGTAAGATCGTGACAATTGATCAGCTGACATACTTTTCATCCGACCCAGCCTCTTCAGAGAGTATCCAACATGTCGGTAATACGACAATCCCTTATAGGGACGTTGGCGTAGGTTTAGTTAAAGATTCCGGTTTACTGGGAACTTTTCCTTTCCCTCCAATCAACGCAGACCCTTCATTTGCATCAATTCATATGATTACATTAGACACCATTATTTACGATGATCCTTGGATTGTCCGATCTGAATCTGAGCTAGACTCATTCGGTGATGCTATGCCTTTGAGTCCATATGAAATTGCTTATGAAGCCGTCATTTCTTTTACCGACTCGCGTTCAACCCAAATCGACCAAATGAATGTGGTCAGTGAAGAATCACTTTTCACGTCAACCTCAGAACGGATAGCGTTTCCCGAAGTCGTGTCATCTGACGAACAACTTCGTGAAATCCTAAATGTAGACGATCTACCATGGGAAGATCTTCATCATAGATCTTCGTTTTTACCTAAGGATGATGCTTTTGAAAATGATTTTTCATCTATCTTTACCGCTGAATATGTCAAAGACGCTCAGAATCCAACGAAACATTCTGATTCAGAGTTGAATTTAGGGAATATTTCTCGCACTATTCCCATTGACATTTCAGTGAAGCCCGGAATTGAGGAAAACATTCATATAGGTGCCTCATGTACAGAAGATGAAATCCAAACTTACAAGGCCCTATTCCAAGAATTCTGCGATGTGTTTGCCTGGTCCTACGAGGAAATGCCAGGAATCGACCCTGCCATTGTTGTTCATGAAATAAAGACCTACCCGGACGCTAAACCCGTCCGGAAACGGTTGCGTCAGATTCACCCTCGGAAAGCGGCTGCGATTAAAGCGGAAGTCGAAAAGCTGTTGAAAGCAGGTTTCATTTATCCAATCCCGTTAACGGATTGGGTATCGAATATTGTTCCGGTTAACAAGAAACAAGGAACAATAAGAATCTGTATCGATTATAGGGATATAAATCGAGCTTGTCCAAAAGACAACTATCCAACGCCTTATATCGATCAAATCATTGATGATTGTGCCGGAAGTGAAATGTTTTCCTTTATGGATGGTTTTTCGGGCTATAATCAAATCAATATTCTACCTGCCGATCAACCAAAAACGACATTCATTTGTCCATGGGGGACATTTGCTTATTGCAAATTACCTTTTGGGCTTAAGAATGCCGGAGCCACTTTTCAACGGGCGATGTATTACGGGGCAGACTTAGTTTTTCGACGTTGTTTAACTCACGAAGAGGCTGAGAGGGTTTTGAATGATTGTCACTCTGGAGCATGTGGCGGTCATATGTCTGGGTATGCCACAGCTCAGAAGGTGTTGCGCGCTGGCTATTTCTGGCCATCCATGTTTAAAGATTGTATCATTACGGTTCGAAAGTGCCACAACTGTCAAGTGTTTGATCGCAAGATGCGCGCACCACCTGCTCCTCTCCAAATTGCCGTTGGTCCTTTCGCCAAATGGGGTATCGATTTTATTACTTGTAACCCTCACTCGGCGGGGGGCATGCGTATATCATCCTTGCGGTTGATTATTTTACTAAATGGGCCGAGGCGATGCCTACATTCGACGCAAGCGGCAAAACAGCTGCAGTTTTCATATTCAATCACATTATAACTAGGTTTGGTGTCCCACAAGCAATCATCACTGACCACGTATATCATCCTCGCGGTTGATTATTTTACTAAATGGGCTGAGGCGATGCCTACATTCGACGCAAGCAGCAAAACAGCTGCAGTTTTCGTATTCAATCACATTATAACTAGGTTTGGTGTCGCACAAGCAATCATCACTGACCATGGGAGCCATTTTCGAAACATCATGATCACTGAGCTTACAAGCCAGCTTGGTTTGCGCCACGATAGCTCTACTCCTTATTATCCGCAAGCCAACGGTTTGGTTGAGTCTATCAACAAAGTTTTGGTTATCATGATCCGACGAATCATTGGTATTCATCGGTCGAATTGGCACAACATGTTATTTTCAGCGCTATGGGCATACCGAACCTCAGTGAAAACTTCAACAGGGTTCACTCCTTTCCAGCTAGTTTATGGCTTGGAAGCTGTGTTACCCATTGAATGCGAAATCCCATCACTTCAAATGGCTGTCGAATTACTCCCAGCTACTTTCGAAGAGGAGAAACGTTTATTATACTTAGCTCAGTTAGATGAGACTCGACGTGATGCTGCATTGGCAATCGAGACTCACGCGAAGTGAATGAAAGCTCAGTATGATAGAAATGTGACCCCTCGAAGTTTTTCGGAGGGAGACCTAGTGCTATTATATGATCAAGCCAACGATAAGCTAGGTGCTAGGAAATTCGTTCCTATGTGGCATGGACCCTACATTGTAAAGCGAAAGCTAGCAAAAGGGGCCTATGAGTTGGTAGATTTTGATGGGGACTCTTTGGGTAAACCCAGAAATGGACTTTACCTTAAGAGGTATTATGCTTAAATGATGGGTATGGAGAATGTTAGTTAGGTTAGGTTTTCTTTCTAGCTAGTATTTGTTAGTTTAGATAGTGTGCTTAGCTTAGAAAGTGTGTTTTTCATCGTTATTCTGGCTTATCTTGGTTTTACTCTTGATATTGCAGATGTCGACGCCTCTCCAAACGTACATTGGATTTGCTGATAGTGCTTGTCGTAGTACACGGAATATCTCTTCCGCAGCTTGGGTTATCTATTCGCCCTCTGACGAGTTAGTTTCTATGCATGGGGTAAGCCTCGGTCAAACGACAAACAACATTGCAGAATACAGTGCAGTGGTTGAATTATTGTCTGAATCTATTTCATTTGGAATTCGACGTTTGATAGTGAGGTTAGATTCTGAACTCGTTGTATTACAGCTTAATAGAGTATATGCCATTAGAAATCCTGTGTTATTAAGGTTGTTTTTGAGAGTGCGCCTCTTGGAACGTGAATTTGATTACATTGAATATCAGCATATTCCAAGGTCTTTAAATACATTAGCAGATGCAATTGCTTCTCGAATGTTGGACAGACATTTACGATAATCATGCAAGTAAATTTAAAAACATTTCATCACATATGTTAAACAAAATGAGCCGGTAATAATGATATATAGATAGGAGTGTGTCAAAAAATATACATCGTCTTCGATCATAGGTTTAAAACACCTTATGATCGGCAAAATGATAAGTACAAAAAAGTCAAAATGTCACATGTGACTACAAAAGGTGACCATCCAATCACTGGTGATGTTCCCTGTAAGACACCACTGCACGGGCTACCCTACACAGAAATCTCCTAAAAGGCCCCGGGACTGCGACTACGTAACGCTGCAGTCTGATAGGAATATCATCTATGGTCGTCTCTGGTATGTCTATCGTCAGACGCTCTAGATCCTGCTCCAACTCAGCTAGCGTGTCTGCGGCCGCATCCTGTGGGGCCGGTGCCGGTACAGCTGGATGTCTCCTCTCAAAAGCTCGGAGATTGGCTGGACGCCGTGGGCCTACATCTGCATTTTGAACATTTTTACTATCAGTTTGAGACGATATATATAAAAAACAAAAAAAATAGATAATTTAAAAACTTGTGAAAAATGAAATACCTCTGTCGTCCCACTGTTCTCCCTGTGGAAGAACCATGTCTGGATCATTCCGAAAATCCATTCCGGCATAAGGAAAGTCCTGAATAGCAAAGACCTGGCCCTCTAGCCAGTGAAAGTAACCATCAGGAAATCGAACCACTGTCGTGCCCTCATCAGGATGCCGGGCCATCACTGTAACCCATCTCGTCAACTTAGGCTCCCGAGGAGCCCCAACTAGAACAGTAAGCTGCTGAGGGATCAACATAGGAACTCTCTCTAGGGCAAAGCTCACAACCAAAGGCCCATACCCAAAGGTCTTTAGTTTCCCGGTCTTTACCCTAGTTAGTTGGGCCTTCATGTTGGCCAACACAGCTTCGCACCAGTTGAAAATGGTGCCTTGGTAGAAATCTATCGCTATCCGCATTTGGGACCCGGTGGCAATGTGCAAGGCGGCTGCGCCGCAGAGTCTGGTAACTGTAAAGGCAATTACCATAAGTTCAGGCAGGGATATATATTTGATTTCTATCCCTTTCTCATGGTTCTGATTGTTGCACCACTCTAGCCGGAGGTTAGCAAGGGATTGGCCACCCGGCCTAGTCCTGGAGAGAGTCAGTTGCTCGCCCCTGTTGGGCAAACCAGTGAGAAAATATATATCAGAGGGCTCTATCTCGAGCTGGTGCTCTCCGATGTAAAAGCATTGTTCCTGGACGTTCCACCTTTCAACCAGCCACTCTAAGAATGGCACCTGTGCCCTCATGCCAGCTATGGCCCAGTATTTGTATAGTCCACATGCCTTCAAAGCATCAATGGAGGGTTGATGATTGATTGCGGCTAAATCAACATCCTCGTGCTCTCTTTCGCGCCAATCAAGCATGATGTGCTCCCTACACATCATAAAACATCAGTTAGGATCCATAAAATTTAAAAATTTTGGTCTATTTTGGAGGTATGAGGTTTTCAATTTGCGTTTTGCGGGGTACGCACCCCGGCCTTTAGGAACAGAGCGTCTGGACGCAGCTGCCCTTAAGGCCGGGTGCGTACACCCCGTAATTTTCCCATTGAGAAAATATCAGGGTACGCAGGTCAGCAGTGCATGACCTGCGTACCCCGAAGTGCGCATCTTGAAACCCCAAGACCCCCAAAAAATCAAATAAAAGCTTAAAAATGAATTCTAAATGGATGGAAATCAAGAGAGGGGTGTTGTAGAATACCTGGTGAAACGGCGTTCGATTCTGACGGTCGGATTCTCCGCAATCTCCACGGGAAGTTTCTTGCCAAAAGCCCTTTTCTCAACCTCAACAGTAAAATGGTAAAAATGACATGGTAAGAAGTCTTTTTATAGGTTTTTTGGATAAATAAATGCTAAATTTGTTTATTTTTCACCATGAAAGGAAATTTTCAATGTATTTTTGCCCATCTTAAACAGGTATGAGTAATGTGTCGTTTTTGTGCAGGACAAAAGGACTTTAGGGTAAAATCATCATTTTTCACGAAACAAAATATCAGAGTCATCTTTTAAGCTCTTTTCTAACTCCTAAAACATGAAAAGATTGCCGAGCGTTTCTTTTACACTCGTTAAAACGGAATTAAAAGACGGTCCCCTTATAGCTCCTTTTTGACCGTAAAAACAGGAAAAGATTGTCGGGTTTTTGTCGTTTCAAACTCGATATGGAAATAAAATGACGTGTCCTTGATCGCTTTTTACTTTTCAGGTCAGAGACTCTAATCATGAAAGTACTCCTTGGTCGCAAGATCAAGCGGTTCTCCCAGGTATTATTTTATACTTTTTCGGGCTTGGGGGACACAAATTTACGAAAAAGTTCAACCTGGAGTCTTCTTAAGTTTTTCAGACTCTCTAAAATTGAAAAACGTCGAGTTTCTCCTTTACTGGGCTCGTTAAAATTTCACAGTAAAGGACCTGTTCAATTACAAACAGGAACGAACCACTCCTTCCTAGGGTTCGAATCAAAACTAGGTTGGACTCGTCCGAAGGATGAGCTTATAATCAGGCATATGTTATCCTCCTCAAGCTTGTTAAAAATAAAGAGGTACTTGCCAGAAATGGTGGGGGAAAAGAGAGAAGAATGAGCCTATTTGTTATCCTTTGTCTCAGAAGAAACCTTATTACCACTCTTGAACACGACACTTTTCATTCACCTGGGTTGGGAAATCCTTTACCTCAAAGTTGATCAAACCACATTGAAAGTCTTCAGCCGGGTTCCGGGGATTAACTTTGAGTCGTTTATCACTAAGCCATCTATTGTGTCGTTATGTGTTCAAGAGGTCTGCAAGCAAAACTTTCATCTGCAAAATACTTGTCATCCATTTGACCATCCCTGAGTCAGTCCTTACAACAACATTTCTTCAACTTGAACAATGATTTCGTGTTGTGGGCTTGCCTGCAACGGGTCGCTTTCTATCGACATCAGCACATTATCTAGAGAGATGACTTAGAAATCATCAGTACCTTGAAGTCTACATGCATCAATGGCAGGTTTCTCGCCTTTGACGTCAGTTTACATCATTGACTTTCGATCGAAGGATTCCGTGAAATGTTCGACATCAACTCATTCATTCACATCTCATGGATTGTACTGGGTACTTTGAGAACCATTGACATTACTGGTGGTCTCTCTCACACTTGTTAACAGTTTACATCATCGACTGGTAATCAAGTGGTTTCTACCATGTTCGACATCAACTCATTTATTCGCATGGCTAGAATCGTACCAATTCGGGAAGTAGAAATGAAGACCCTAGATCTAGTTTCCACCATCCAGGCTGCAAGGAGTTTTGTATTCATTATCTAAGTAGACTAATCATAAACAGATGGCTGCGCCCATACTGTGTCTACAAAAAGTCTATGATTATGATGTACTGCAAGATCATTCCTGTATCAGAGTAGTTAGTCTGTTAGTTAAAGTTTTGATCTGAGTATGGGAATGCCTACCTCAGCGATGATATAATCTTATACATGTATTTTGTGTTGAAAATTGCAGGTTCTGACCAGGCTCTCCACGAGATAATCCTTGAAATGATAAAGCGCTTCACCCTTCCTAGATAATACAAAACCCTAATCTACTACAGGCTTCGCACTTTAGGGGGAAATCTGTTACACTAAAAAATGTCACCATGACTATTTACAGTTAGTATGTCTCTATCAACAGTCATGCTATCCTCCTGGGCAAGTCTTATGCCTCTGCTCTCCATGTCAAACTCCAAAAAGAGAGAAAAGTCTTTGTAAATGTGTTTATCTCTGGGTACGCAGATTCTCTCGACCTTACCTGCGTATACGCACCTAATGTTCACAAAAGCTGCGTACTTGTACGCTCTGTATGTAAAGGGGCAGGTGCGTACCCCTGTAAAGGTCAAAAGGCGCAAGTTTTACTCTAAAAAAGTTACTTGTGGTCATTTCTAGAGGCTTCTAGAAGTATGTTTGACATGTATGAAGCGCCTCCAGATGGTTCATGTACCCCTACCAAAGAGGAACTTATCCCATCAATAAGGGAGCTATCCCATCCAAAGAGGGGATTATCCCATTGATGGTGGACCTGATTAACTTCCTCTTGAGCACTATAAATACAGGCATTGGGCCAGAAGGAGGGGAGGTTGGAAGCTAAACATTTCTAAGGGTAGATGCTGCTGGAATTAGGACTCCCATTTAGAGGCTTGTGAGGAGAGATTACCATCTTTGCTTGTTCTATGTGGAAGTGGGTGAGCTTTGTCAAAGTAAAGGAGAACTCTTGATGGACCCTGGGAGGGACTTGCACAACACCAGGTCTCAGGTTGTAATTGTTCCTTTTGTTTCCTATTAATGTAAATGAGTCCATTCTTCTCAATAACTTGTTATTTATGAGTTGTTTCATGTACTCCTTGGTCTATGTGTTAAATATGTTTTATTTTATGAGATTACCAAGTGCTATTTAATCGTTTGATTGTTAGTGAACGCAGGTTTCGAAGTGAAGGAGGAGCTCATCCGGATCAGCGAGGCTGGACTGCTACAACAGCGTTGGACTACAGGTAGGATCTAAACACTTGATTTCTTATATAGTAAATTCATGTTTAGAGAAGGATTGCTCTCGTTTGTCTTGTTTGTCACTAGAGAGTCTTAGGCTCCTAGGGAGGTTGGTTGTGTCTGCACTATCGACTCTTTCCGCCTGACACAGATATGAAGAAAATAGAACAATGGAGATCCAAATGAATCCATACATCCATATAGAACTCAATGGAAGACCACAAAAACTAGATCAAAGTGAAAGAGAAGAGATCTAAAGACAAACAAGGAATCTATAAACCTAGGGGCTTGAGAAGTTAGGAAACTTCTATAATAATGGACCTCTAGCCAACTCATACATAAGTGAGTCAGGTTGATCTCCTTAGAATGACAAACTCTATAAACCTTTTTCACAATTATGAGTTTTTTCTTAATTATCTCAATTATGAAATAATTATTATCTCATAATTATAAAATTTTGACAAAATAATTATGAGAAATAACTCAATCATGTAATTCCACCCTTTTAACATGGGATAAATCTCACATAAGTAAAAGAAAAGGTGAAATGGGATGCATTCTAGCCAACAACTAAGGTAAGTTGAACTTGGGTTTCTCTCACTATAATGGAGTGGAAAATAGGGTTATAACAAAAAATATAGGAGGAAGTGGAGAAAATGAATCAAGAATGTCAAAGGAAAAGGAAACCCTAGTACAATATGATGATTTAGTGACTGGAGTGTACACCAATTCAATAGGAAACACCAACAAAGAGAGAAGAACCCTACAAATGCAAAATGCTCTTTAGCCCTAGACCTGTTGGAGTTCCTCCTTAGATCATAAAAGACACGAACTAATTATAAACCATGGAGAAAGTAATGAAAGACAATCAGTTGGAGATGATGGAGAAAAACAACCCCCTCATTCTAGCTTGGAAAAATCACACATTGTTACATTGTGAAATTGTAAAAGTTAAATGTAAAAATGGGTCACAACATGCAAATGGACATTAATATGGAAGTGGATAGTGCATTAGTTCCATATTGGGTAGCACTACAATTATTTGAAATACATAAGATATTAGAAGAGTTAGCTACTGAAGAACTAGTTGTTTTTTAGGAGCACTCATTAACCATACACAATACCCGTTATGACAGGGCTAGTAAGAAATTGTAGATTGAAAAGGTGCACATAAAGTGTTAGGGTCCAACCCTAACCCATTTATTTAT
The DNA here is from genome assembly GCA_031772625.1 of Pinus tabuliformis. Lineage (NCBI taxonomy): Eukaryota > Viridiplantae > Streptophyta > Pinopsida > Pinales > Pinaceae > Pinus > Pinus tabuliformis. The sequence continues at coordinate 89,995,263 of CM062805.1, read as the reverse complement.
GTAATAAGCCCAAGGGTCCTAGTTAGAGTCATGCTTAGTTAGAGAGTCAATAAAGCTTGTAAGCGATTGTCCACATTAATAGTAATTGTAAGTGGTTGATCCACATTATAGAAAAGGGACCACAATTAGTTGTAAACAGGTCATAGTTAATAAATAAAGTTGTTAGCCCCTATTATGCAAGAGACCACAAGTAGTTAGAATTTTGGATGTCATTAAGCTATAGATAGTCTTAGTTAGTAGGAAAAGATCATCAAGTCTTATTATAATTGAGCTCTGCTGTGTTGGAGGTTGCCCCCTCAAAGAAGCAAGTGAACGTTGTAATATGCTTCTAGATAATAAAATATCTTGTAGTTTGTCTCATTTCATGTGATAATTCTGTGTTCTGGGCTATATTTCTTCGTATTTCTTGTATTCTGGATTTCTTGCATGTCAAGAGCATAACAAGTGGTATCAGAGCACTTTCTAGGGCTAGTTGTGCCTCCAATTTTCGCAAAAACAAATTTAGGCTAGAGATGTGTTCCGAAATCTTTAAACCACGGGATCTATCGTTGAGTGCATAAACCTGCAGATTTGGGGAGACATGCTTGTAGGAACTACAAGATATGGTGACACTTGTTGGACTTCCTTGTAACCCTTGTGGATACCCTTTGAGTAGAAAAAACTACGCACAATCTGCACTTCCACGTACCCTTGGGTATATCGAAAACCCCCTAAAATAACTTGAAACCTATCCTTAGATAAGCCAACGGTCATCTTGCTTCTATAGTACAATGAGAAAAACACTCAGGGAGATTAATCACATGTACAATAGGGTAATCGGGTAGTATGACTAGGGTACAGTCGATCCTCCTTAGTTAGCTCTCTGAAAGATAGCGACGAGTACTATTGTTGGAACCCTCCATATATTGCGGTCTGTAGCACCTATCACTCTTTTGTGACCATAGTTCCCTTTGCTATTTAAATATCACCCCCTACCATTTATTTTAGATCAGATCCAGTTGTTGGGGTTCGACTGTCGTTGTCTAGATTAGATCTAACAGTCGGTGTTTTTTCGCTGCCATATAATATCAAATTCAATAGTTGGGATTTTCATAGTGTAGATCAAACTCTTTGTGCAGTGAGGGTTTGGAAACCATAATCCAGATCAGATAGTCGTAGCACATTGTGCAGTACCAAGACCCTGGGGTTTCTGTTGCTACAATATCGACCCGATTTTTGCAGGATAATTGGTAGTATCAAGATTTATGGAATGCAGCCACTACAATATTGATCAGTAAAAAAACAAGTCTGAGGCCATCCTGGAAAGCTTGCAAGAGACTTAGCCCATAAGATTCAGGATAACGACCTAGTCGTAGTGGTATCATTCACTTGTAAGCACCCAAATTTCTGTGGGTCCCAATTTTTTCCCGAAGTGGCTTCAAGTGACCCACGTCACTAGACTCTCTAGCTTGCCCTCTTTCCAAGCATACTACTCTTAAGTAAGCTCAAATTTTGACTAGGGCTTTTGTATACTTGGTACCACATCTCAAGCTATGGCTGTGGAAAGGAAAGCCAAGAAGGTCAACAACATTGAGAGAATATTCGATGAGTTCCACAAGTCCATTACCTCCATGCTAAAAAAACTAACAAATGATATAACAACTTCTTGCAAACTCATGAGGGAGGAGCCTAGTGTTGATGCACACATAGAAGGATAATCCAACCATCATATTCCCTTCCATGGAAGTCACCACTCTTCAAACCACCAGACACCCAAGATGGACATGTAAAAATTTGATGGCTCTAACCCGACTGTATGGGTAGCACAAATGGAACAATATTTCTTCCTTAATGATATCTGCAATGATGGAACTAAACTACATGTGGGGTCCATTTACTTGGACCAAGAGAGATGAAATTGGTGGTAGTGGCATCAAAAATGTTATATAGGGAGGGAAACTTGGAAAATGTTCTCAAAAGCCATATGTGATTGCTTTGATCGGGAATCTCATTTTTTGGGCCATATCAATAAGCTCAGGAAAACAGGTACAGTAAAGAAATACATTGCAGCCTTTGAACAATTGATCATCATAACTAAAAACCTAGGAGATGACTTTTACTTGGAATGTTTCATTAGTGGCCTAAAGGAAGCCATCCAAGCCCATGTCTGAATGCATCACCCAGCTACTTGGTTGGATGCATTTTACAAGGCCTTAGATGTGGAAGTTTCCTTAAATGCCCAATCCAATCATCCAAATTTCATCACTAAGGAACATTCCACCTAGGCTCTAAGCCCCACCTAAACACTTAAGGTTCAAAAGGTGTCACGGACGGAAATGGATGAAAGAAGGAAACAAGGAATGTGCTAGTACTATGATGACAAGTTCTACCCCAGACATAAATGCAAGGAACTAAAATTATTTCACATTGATGTTACTAATAACAACTCAGAAGTTGAAGCTCAATCCCCTGAGTTTCTTGAGGAAGAACCATGTGAAACCCAAACTGACCCAGACAATGATCTCATAGCTATGCCAGATGAGCCAGATATATCACTACATGCCTTGGCTAGAATTTCTTCTCCCCATGCTCTCAAAATATGAGATTTTATTAAACATTGACTAGTAGTGGTATTGATTTATAGTGGCATCACTCATAAATTTGTCCATAAGAGAGTCATAGAATATGTTCATTACTTTATACAGGCGGTATCTAATTTCCAAGTCCTTATCGCTGAAGGGGGACCATGAAATGTGAAGGACACTGTGAAAATATTAAGCTTCAGATGGGGGATTACCACCTAAAAACTCACATGTTTGCCATTGAAATTGGGGGTTGCGACATTGTCCTTGGTGCTGAATGGCTTCGCACACTGGGCCCTATCAAAATGGATTTCCATGAGTTATATATGAGTTTTAAGAAGAACAACCACACCCATACATTGAGGGGACTCTAGAAAGGTGCTTGTTGGGTCTTGAAAATGTCATCCATTTCCATCACACTTTCACTATTATGTCCATTATATCACCTCCATTTCATTACTATGTCACCACATTCATTCCACTTTCATTATCATTGGGCCAAATTTATGTTTTTCCATACTTTATTAATTCTAAGCCTTTTTAATTGAATTTGTGGTTAAAAATTAGAAACTAATGTGCATATGCTTATACCTAAAAAGTGGGTTTAGATTGTTGACATGTGTAGGTCAAAAGGAGGATTCTAGAAGACTTTTATGTGGCACCTTAAGGCCAAATTCGAATTTGAGTGGAGAGAATCATGAGATCATGAGGATATGTGTCACATATCCTAATTGTATTGAAACTCTAAGAAGACATGTGTCTTATCAGTTCCTATTTTGATTAGGACTCTAGAGGTAGAGGGAGAGATTCATGGACTCTCATTAATAAGATGGCTTCTCATCTTTTTGTATAAATAGGAGATCTCTCTCCTTCATTTGTTAGCTTAGCTTGACTTTTTAGTTCTTTAGCTTGGAGTTTGTAGTTCTTCCTTGATGGCTTTGGAAAGCTTTGGAGAGCTTTGTTGTACTTTGTAATTTTGAAGAATTTGAATAAAGCTTTGATGTTCTCAACATGGAAGGAGATGTGAAGTAGATGTCATGGAGCATATTAGAATGTAAGGTAGAGTAGATTTTATTTTGTAATTTTTCTTTTATTTCATTCAAGTATGTCATTTTATTGCTTTCAAGTTTGATAGTTTAGATTTTCCATTCATGCAAGTGTGTTCAACTGGTTGATTGTAGATTAGTTTTTCTTTACATGTTCTTGTATTTGCTTATTAGTTTTTGCTCGAGCTTTTTAATGTAGTTTTTGCATCAAGTGGTGATCTGAGACTTGCTTCCTTTGCTGAACTTTTTAGCTTTTAAATTTTAGTTGTTATGCTTTGATTTAGTGAGATTTGGTTACTACTATTAGCTAGTTTAGACATCAAGTTCTTCATGTTATTTGACGTTATCTCCGGTGCCATGGCTTAACCCGAGAAGTTAATTGGCGAGCTATCAAATTATAAGTGAAGTAATTTGATTTTGCTTTCATTAATCTGCAAGTAGGTAACCTAGATATCAATTCTTCATGTTATTTGACATTATCTCTGGTGCCATGGCTTAACCCGAGAAGTTAATTGGCGAGCTATCAGATTATAAGTGAAGTAATTTGATTTTTCTTTCATTAATCTACAAGTAGGTAATTTAGATATCAATTCTTCATGTTATTTGACGTTATCTCTGTTTCCATGGCTTAACCCGAAAAGTTAATTGGCGAGCTATCAGATTATAAGTGAAGTAATTTGATTTTACTTTCATTAGTCTGCAATTTTTGGTTTTGAGTGCAGTAGTTTAGATTTTATTTCTGTAATTAGATGGACAACAGAGACAACAACTTCATGATCAACACTTCATCTTTTGCTTGATTTAAGTAGTTGCATATTTACACTTTTGTTCAAGTACTGATTTTATCAATAGCATGTTTTGAGATCTTTTGAAGTGCTAAGTTTTGGAAGTTACCATAAGGGACATAAACCTTGTCTTGAAATCTACATCCATACTTGACCTTTAAAAGTATTCTTAAGACCTTAGAATAGGATTTCCATTTGCATTAGACACTTTAGGAGATCAACAAGAACAAAACCCCAAAACAAGATAAAAACTATAAAACAACGAAGTAAGAAAAAAAAGGTTAACTAAGCACATATGGTGCACCACACTTCATTAGTTTACGATACCCAGATTGATAATTTATGTAGAGAAATTTAAGATGTTAAACTGACTAGACATTTTGGTGCCGTTGCCGGGGAAGTGAAATTAGGAGACCTTATTTCTTACATATAATTTTTTTTTTTAATAATTCTTGAGTATAATCTCCTCCTGCACTTTGTGTGATCTGGAGGATTAGAAAAAGAATTGTTATGTTAAAAAAAATAAAAAAAAATGAGACAAAATAAACTTCATCATTTGATTCAATTTAAAAAAAAACAATAAAAAAATATAAAAAAAAATGAAACCCAACTGCTTTGAGAGGTTCAATTGTCCAAGATTGTCTGGTTATGGTTTGTAGTGGTCCTCAAAACACTGTGTCATGTTCTAATAAGATTCTGGAAATTAGCTGCGGAATGCAGCTTGATTCCGCAACTAACTGTGAACTCCACAACTAATTCCAAGGTTTAGCAAGTTACATGCACCCAATGAAGAAACTGACCACATGGGTGTTATAGACATTTTTGTGCCTTACAACATTGAGCATGAAATTTCCATAATCTAAGGGATCCAAATTCCCTAAACATGTTGTTCCTACCCCTAGAGGAACAAGGCTAACAAACCACAGCAATTCACAGAAGTTCTCCACCAGAAACTGCTAAAAAACAAGTCAATTCAGGATCAATTCAGTGGCTCCACTAGCTGTTTGCGCTGAATGTCAAAGCCACCACTGGCTACCTGCACTGAATGTCAAAGGCAACACTGACTACCTGCGCTGAGCGAGAGTGGACATATGGCAAGTTCATTTCTCAAGGTGTCAAAACCCAGGAAGCTTCCAAAATGACACTTGCCTCAGGGAATTCGATTATGATGAGTAAGAGGTTCCAAATCTCCAAGTGGAAGCAAGAACCTCCAAGTGGAATCAAGAACTGACAGAGGGAGAGGACACTAGTCAGATCTCAAGCTGACTAATCCTCTCTCCAAACATCTATATATGGATCTCTCCTCCATGAGATCTGGGGAGGCTGGAATTTTGTTATTGCAAAGAATTGCTGTTGGTTTGAGATTGGGATCATTGGGTGCTTAATGCTTTGAAGGGGGTGAAGATAGGAATTCCATTTGCTGGGAAGGAGATACTGGATTGGGGCCCTCTGGGTTGTATCTCTTCCTGAACCTTGTTATTCATCAATAAAGCTATCTTAGTTTCTCCTATATACTGATGTATCTTTGATGTATGATTGCATTAGTATGTTTAGTTTATTTCTAATCCTAAACTAGTTATGAATATGAATCCATGTCTTGTGTAGTGTTCTCTTCTTGTGATCTTGCAGAAACCTCTTGAAGCTGGGCGAGCGAGAAGGCAAGTAGCTGGGAACTCACAAAGAGAAGAGAGACCGGATCGAGGGACAAACGGAAGACACCGGTTAGTCCATCTATCTCTCTTCATTCTTAATTCATAAAGGAAGAATACTAGAATAGCTGTCTCTGTTTGTTGCTAAGGCACTGTCACACCTTAGGTGGATAGGATCGTCCTGCATAGGCATTTTTCCCCACAACAAATTGGCGACTCCGCTGGGGAGATCTGTTTAGTCATTTTATTTGTGTTTCTATCATTGTTTGTTTCATAGACTCGACAGCAACAATCGAACTGCATCTGCTATTCTTGGATGCAAAGTAGACAGTTGCTGCTTTGATCCAATCACTAGACTTGTCTATGATCTGAAAAATGGACTCACAAATGATTTGATGATCCTTTGTGATAGATCTTAGTACCCCCTCAAAGCATCCCTTTGATTGTACCTTGCTTGTTGTTTTTATTTGGCCTGAAACAGTGGATTAAATAGCAATCTGTGACCCAGAACCCAGTGAGAAACGAGAGTTTCTCCTTCAGCGCAGACCCTGTGAAGGGATTCTGCATTTCAACGCAGGTCCCGTGAAGGCCACCTGCGCTGAATGTCAAAACCCCTGTGTTGAGGTTGCGCTGAACCAGTTTGGCCTTGTGCAGTTGGGGTTCTCTGCTCTGTTTTGCCTTGTTTTGATCTCTGATTTTTGCAGCCTGTAACCAGCATAGGTACCAGTCTAATAACTCCTTTTCTCTGCTTAAATTCCGCCTCCTTTTGTACAAAAAGACTGTGAGTGTTTTTATGTGTTTGTGGCGTCATTTACAGTTTTCCTTTGCATGAATGAAATAATCATCCTGTAGCCCTTGATTCAGATCTGTTGATTGTGATCTTAGGAGAGAGTTCATTGGCTGTTTGCAGTTGATTATACATTTACTTTTGCATTTGGTTTGAGTTTGTCTCTTTTAAGTGTCGAAACAAGTATTCATTTCGGAAATCGTTAAGTGTTGTAATCTCTTCTACCGTCTCTGATTTCGGAAAAGTAAACTTGTTTGTACTTGTCATTTAAAAACAAATTCAAAGTTGTACAAAAAAGCTTTCTTTGTAGGCATCAATACTAAGAAAGCGGAAAACAAACACCTGCATTGTGCATTTGCATTTTGATAGTTTGCATGCTTGATTTAGGAAAAGTGCATTAGAGTGTGTTGATTGCTCTTTGAGAAAAGATGGTGTCTTTCTTTTCCCTTAGTAGCTAGGATTTTCAAAGTTGAAAAGATATAAAGCTTGCTTATCATCTTTAGACTGCATTTAGGAATTGTATCATACATCTCGTGGTGAACCTTGAAAGGCAAACTTCTAAAAAGATCAACCTAAAATAAATTGAATGAACTTAACAGCGCTTTGCAACATAACGCACAACATAGAGGTCTAGGCTAGAGACGTGTTCCGGCGTCGTAAAGCCTGGTGACTGTCGATCTCATTGATGGTGGGTGATTCCTCCTGAGGGACGATAGCGCCAGTACGAATTGTGCTCCCACGTACCGTTGAGTATATATTGGGAGACCCCTATAGGCATAAAACCTTTATCCTTAGGAAGCCGTGTCGGCCGCCCTACTGATTGCAATGCACTGAACACAGCATTCAGGAAGATCGACCGCCCGTACCTTAAAAAGTATTCTGCGGTTTTGCGAAAAGTTTGGCACACCCTCTACCTAGAACTCCAGAGCAGTTCCTTTTGGCCTTTTTCAGACTCTATAATGGAAAAAGTCCATCCGAGCATTTGCCACTTCGGGCTCGTTAAAACATCGAAGGAGACTAGAGTCATCTTTAGCTTTTTCTCGACTCTTTAAAAGTGAAAAAGCAAGTTGTGTCTAAAAGCGTCTAAAAAATTCATTTAATTCGGAAACACACTTTCCCCTTTTGTATTTTGGTTGATCGAGTAATCCGCAATCGTGGAAGAAAGTCAATTGAAACCCCGTCATTCGCAGAGGCTTACGAGTCAACCGTCTTTGTCTCCGGAATCGAAAATAGTACGGACAAAGCGAACTCGTTTAACCGGTTCAAAATCTCCTATCAAAGTTAGAACAAGTATTCCAACGACATCTGAGATTCCGGTTACTCCAAACATTTCTGGAAACCCTGCCTCTATAGAAGAAGTTCAACAGCCACAGAGGGACAGTAACACTGATCCTAGTCTGGGAGCAAATACTTGCGTTACTGAACCAATTCCATCTGTAACCGGTTCAGAGAGTCTTGCTCCTCAAATAACTGTTGCTGTCGATTCAACCCCTTCTTCAGCACCAGAAATATTTTACGGACCTGACGGTCTTCCTCTTCCACCTGGTTTGATTGCGATAGAGGAAATTACAGAGGATCCGTAAGCAAGTACTCCAACACATTTTGGAGTCGGGATCACTCTATTTCCTTCATCAGAAGTTAGTCTACCACAAGTGGAAGTTCCTGTAGAATCTCTAGGCAATCTCTTGGATAGACTCAAAATGTCTGAACAACCGTCAACATCTAGAACTGTGTCGAACGACACTACGACAGCAGAGCCCCCTGTCGTCACTCCGACAATGTTTGCCGGCATACCATCTGTCCCAACTAGCTCACAACCGCTAGAAGGAGTCCACCCAGGGACTATTTCGACAGTGTGGTCTGTTCCAGTTTGTTCCTCCGGAATAATATCCGGTAACTCTTATGTTGAAACTCGCCAGATTGATCCATTTGGAGGTCAATCTGGGCAATCCAGTCCCCAAGGACAAACAATCCCCTTGAGTTCCGGATTGCTACCGTATGGGGGGCAGTATGCCCTTTCATTACCCCCTCCGGGAGGGTATCCATACGGGAGTTCACAACAGTATTCAGGTTATACTGGAGTTACATCAAGTGGTTAGGTACCTATGCTAACTCAACAACCAAGGGTTGTATATTCTATGCAACAGTGTGTACCTATGTCGAACATCCCAACCACACCGGCTATTGTGACAGTGTCGCAAGTTCAAACGTTGCCTGTTGTATGTCAACCTCGGATTTCTCAGGTTGTAATGCAACAACCCCTTGACCCTGTGACACAACCACAATCGCCAACTGGTGGGGTGACACAGGTCCAAACGGGTACAATCACCCCACACCTTGGTCCAACGGTTAGTATAGCGCAACAGAACATGGCTTCACAACCGTGGCTGGTGCAATACCAACAACCACAATTCCAGCAAGTGTACCAAGGTTCTGAGCAGCAGATCTTTGCGAACAGTGGGCAACCGTATATTCAAAATGGTCAAAACCAACTGCTTTACAGTGGTCAAGTCCACCAACCGTATCAGTCATACCAACATCAATTACATTATGCTGGTATGCAAAGGCCCACTGCTCAGGCGATTCCATCGTACCCTGGGTATGCTTCACCTAACCTGAATCAACAGTTACCCTTCGTGGCAACTTTAGAGTTACCCGATTTACACCGGTTAACAAACGATCCGATTGCTTACGCCCCTTGGTGGCCAGCGATTCCTCACAAACTTCCATCGGACATTCCTAAATTTAATGGAAATCCAGGTGAAGACCCATCGAATCATGTGATGACTTTTCATCTGTGGTGTTCATCAAACACCCTGAACGATGATTCGATAAGGCTTCGCCTTTTTCAGAGGACGTTAACGGGTCCAGCGGCTAAATGGTATATTGAATTACCTAGAGCCTCGTTCGACAATTTCAGCTCCCTAGCCACGACTTTCTTAACCCATTTTCAATTACCGATAAGGTATGAAACGGGAACAGAAATCTTAACCAACTTCAAGCAGACAACAACCACTCACATATCTGATCATATACATGAGTGGCGTCGTCGTCGTAGGATGGTGAAAACGTACGTTCCCGATCAGCTGTTAGCTGAATGGTTTATTAAGTCATTACTTCCTGCTATAACGGAAGATGTGGCAAAGGGGGGAGTCGTAACAGAGGAGCAAGTTATTGCTCGTGCACAATATCTAGACTTAGTTTACACTCAGTCTGGCACGCTCTACGACAAAATAGCTGACGCACCTAGACCGGAATTCTCAATTCCTCCTCCTCCTAAATCAAATAGTGACTCTCATGCCGGCGATGGTGTGATTGGCATAGCAAACGCGAAATCGACAAAGGCTTCATCTAAGAAAGCCCGTAAGAATTCGGATCAAAATGCAAAAGAAGAAATTCTTGCTTTGGAAGTAAATGCCGTATCAGCAGATAAGGGCAAAGAAACCAAACAACCAGGGAGCAAGAAGAAGCAAAACAAAGGGAAGAAGAAGAAACAGGGTGAGTCATCTCCTGAAAAAACTTCTTCAAACCCTCCTGGAAATAGGAAATATCCATGTTAGATATGCGATGAGGATCACTGGACAAGGGATTGTCCATACAAAGCTGAGCTGAAAAGGTTCTTCAAAAGTTCGCAAACCTCAGCTATGTTAACTGATCTGTTCCCAAATCCAGGTCAAAATCTGGTTGATAGTGGAAATGCTTCCCCGTCGCAAGTGCTTATATTGTCGGTTTCAAAACAGCAGAATGATGCTTTGATTTTGACAAGGAACAAAGATTACGGGAATCCACAGCTGTCGAACGACAAAGGTAAAGATCAACCAAGTAGTTCGACAACAACTTCGACAGAAGTTGTACTGCCCATCATTCCCGAATTAACAATAAAACCGCCAAAGGGAGTAGCACAGAATTATAATATAGTAGAGGACCTGGCCCAATCACCGTCCGCTATGTCGACACTTGAGGTACCTCAAAATTGCCTCTCCCAAGAGCAAGCTTTATTATCAGCAATAGGTGGGATTGGCCCAAGGGATTCCAATCTTGTGGCCTTTGATCATAAAGGATATGACCCTCAGTTACCAGCTCAACTAGCTTTCCTTATTCAAGTGAAAGCCCTCAACAAAACTGTTCATCGAACAATTATTGATGAGGGGGCATCTACGTGTATTATGTCGATGAGTTGCTGGAAGAATTTAGGCTCACCACCCTTGTCGAGATCGTCAACGACGTTAAAAGCATTTGATGGACGATCATACACTCCATACGGGATTTTAAGTAACTTGCAAGTTGAACTAGGGGGCAAAACAGTAGGAATTGATGTTGAAGTAATTGATGGAAACCTCGATTACAACATCCTACTGGGAAGGCCCTGGATATATGCCATGGCCGTAGTTGTGTCGACCTACTTCAGGAAGATTGCATTTCCCTTTCAAGGAGGAATTACAGTCGTCGACCAACAAACTTTCCTCCCCGACAGTTCACAAGTTACAGGAAGCATTCCAATGATCCATGGAAGCAATCATTCGCTTCAAAATATTGGAGTAGGTCTCCTAAAAGACCCTGCCTTAATGGGTACTTTTGCCCTACCGCCTGCAAGTAATCTGGCGGAAGTGGCCACAGTGGAAACCTATAATATGAAATCTTCTATATCTAATGGATTTAGAAGATTCCTAAACATTTTTTCAGCGTGGATCATTGCCCTAATAGAAATACTGTAAATACAGTAGGCTCCGAGGACGGTTCTAATCTCGTGTCAACCTCGTTAAAAAATGAAACAAGGAGTCACGAGGATAGTTCTTTTACTGTGTCAACCTCATTAAAAAATGAAACAATCCCCTTTCCAAATCTCAAAGGTAAACCTTCATTCCAACCACCAAGTTGAATGCAATGAAGCTTGGGGGGCATGCACCTTGATTTGCGTTATTATGCTGGGGGCATGCAAACTTATCACGAGCAGTGTTACTGTAGGGTTCAAGCTCGTTAAAAAATAAACCCGCCATGAGCAGTGTTACCGCAGGGTTCAAGCTCATTAAAAAATAAACCCGCACCGAGCAGTTTTAGTGCATAGTATGCTCGTTAAAAAATAAACATAAGATCGAGGAAATGTTTCCACCCGCGTTTAAGCTCGTTAAAAAATGAACTATTCCGGTAAATAACCACCGTGAATGTAACATTATCAGCCATTAAAGCCTTGGTCGTGTTTGCACCGTCACCTCCACTTTTCCATTGGCCGATCGTTCACCTCCATATGATTGTTTACCCATTTTGAGGAACAGCTGCGAAGAGTGATTTCACTAGCCATCCTTGTGACACTGCTGTGATTGGAAAATTCCAACCCTTACGTGGAATCAGCTGCTAACCCGTTTTATCACTCGTTCCTCAAAAGACGAGTCTTCTTTAAGCTCTTTTCATCTGACTTGTAAAATATGAAAAGATTGCCGAGTTTTGGCCTTCCAGCTCGTTAAAGCGACCGGAAATGCTATCCCTCCTCTAGATTTTATTCTTTTTGGACATGAGGGATTATTGCACAAAAAGATCGAGCGCTTGTTTGATTCGGCTCGTTAAAACTATCGAAAACTCATCCCTTCTGTATTGTTTTATACTTTTTCAGACTTAAGGGATTAGATGACAAAAAAGGACTTTTGGAGTTAACTTTATGTACCTTTTTAGACTCTCTAAAAATGAAAAGGACCGAGTTATCCTTGTCACTAGACTCGTTAAAATCATTAAATAGCGACAAACTTGTCTTTAGACGAGAACGAGTTTCACTATCGCTAGGCTCGTTAAAACATAGTGATGGGCTTGCCCGAAGGGCAGGTTATAGAACAAGCATATGTTATCCTCCTCAAGCTTGACAAAAATAAAGAGGTACTGGTCAGCAATGACTGGGGAAAAATTGGGAGAAACTCAAGAAAACTTTGATGGTAGCAAGTCGCTCTTGAACATGACACTTTTCCTCCGTACCACAATCGGGTTGGGTTGTTTCATTCACCGGTCACATCCATGGTCTCGCCATACCATCCATATTTGGGGTAATGCTACCAATCCATCGCATCAGTGTCGCCATATGTTCAAGAGAAGTCATTCAGAAAAGTCAACCATGTCCCATCCACTGCCATACATTATCCTTCATCCTTTCATGACCGCCACCCTGAATCATATGTCACAGATCGTTTTCACCTCCATCAAAATCATTAGCTCCGTTCTGTGTCACTGATGTGGGATTCATTAAGGCCCTCCTTTGACGGATCGCTTCTTGTCGACATCAGCTCATTATCCAAGAAGTTGATCTAGGAACAACCCCTTCAGTACTTTGAAGCTTGCATGCCTCAATGGCAAGTTTCTCACTTCCGGCGACAGGTATACATCAATGACCTTCGACCGAAAGATTTTGCGTGGTGTTCGACGCCAAGTCCTTTATTCACACCACGTGAATTGTACTGCAGTACCTTGAGGGTCATTGTCATTATCGGTGATTCCTCTCACGCTTGTTAACGGTTTACATCATTGACCGGTAATCAAGCGATGTCTTTCCATGTTTGACTTCAGAACATTTCTCACATGGATCGACTTGTACTTAGAGTGAAGATCGAACGAGTTTGAAGACCCCGGATCTAGTTTCATCCATCTGGGCTGCGATATATATTTAGGAAAGATAAAGACATTGACATGTACATCATTGCAACAGATAATCATCCTACTTAAAGGATGATAATTTCATCAAAATTATCAGTCTACCATCAGACGATTGTCTATTCTATGTACAGAAAAATGAATTTATAAAGCTGAGCATGGGAATGCCCGCCTCAGCTAGATCATGGAAGCAGTATGAAAAATAATGTATTGTATTGTATCTTATTACAGGTCTCCTCCCAGCATTGGATGAACTTCGGATCCCCCTGATAAAGCATTTCACCCGATAAACGGCCTCATACTTTAGGGGGCAACTGTTATAGACATTTTTGTGCCTTACAGCGTTGAGCATGAAATGTCCGTAATCTAAGGGATCCAAAGTCCCTAAACATGTTGTTCCTACCCCTAGAGGAACAAGGCTAACAAACCACAGCAATTCACAGAAGTTCTCCACCAGAAACTGCTAAAAAACAAGTCAATTCAGGATCAATTCAGTGGCTCCACTAGCTGTTTTCGCTGAATGTCAAAGCCACCACTGGCTACCTGCATTGAATGTCAAAGGCAACACTGGCTACCTGCGCTGAGCGAGAGTGGACATGTGGCAAGTTCATTTCTCAAGGTGTGAAAACCCAGGAAGCTTCCAAAATGACACTTGCCTCAGGGAATTCGACTATGATGAGTAAGAGGTTCCAAATCTCCAAGTGGAATCAAGAACTGACAGAGGGAGAGGACACTAGTCAGATCTCAAGCTGACTCATCCTCTCTCCAAACATCCATATATGGATCTCTCCTCCATGAGATCTGGGGAGGCTGGAATTTTGTTATTGCAAAGAATTGCTGTTGGTTTGAGATTGGGATCATTGGGTGCTTAATGCTTTGAAGGGGGTGAAGATAGGAATTCCATTTGCTGGGAAGGAGATGCTGGATTGGAGCCCTCTAGGTTGTATCTCTTCCTGAACCTTGTTATTCATCAATAAAGCTATCTTGGTTTCTCCTATATACTGATGTATCTTTGATGTATGATTGCATTAGTATGTTTAGTTTATTTCGAATCCTAAACTAGTTATGAATATGAATCCATGTATTGTGTAGTGTTCTCTTCTTGTGATCTTGCAGAAACCTCTTGAAGCTGGGCGAGCGAGAAGGCAAGTAGCTGGGAACTCACAAAGAGAAGAGAGACCGGATCGAGGGACAAACGGAAGACATCGGTTAGTCCATCTATCTCTCTTCATTCTTAATTCATAAAGGAAGAATACTAGAATAGTTGTCTCTGTTTGTTGCTAAGGCATTGTCACACCTTAGGTGGATAGGATCGTCCTGCATAGGCATTTTCCCCCACAATAATGGGCATCTCTGAAATTGTCCTGACATGGATCCTATCCTAGTCACCCAACCAGATTGATAAAAAACTAGCTTAAGACCTCAGTCAAAGTCCTATTTTTAGCATATTTACCTTGAAGCCTTTGCTGCCTAAAATTGAAAATCATTAATCATTCTTATAAAATTTCACAATTTTAGCACAAAAGAAAAAAGAAAAAAAAAAGATAAAATAAAAAAGAAAAATGGAAAAAAAAGGGAAAAAAAGGAAAACGACCTATGGCTATCTTCAATCCTAGCTTTCACTGTGGCCTCAATAAGAAAATCTACATTCCTGTTTGAGCTTTGGCCTTGAAAAGTTGTCTCAGATATTTTGACCAGTATCTACTCAGAACTCTCATGGTCCGCAAGACAGTAGGCCTAGGAAGCTTGTTCATGATAATGCTAGGGCACCAAGACATGTACCATTTGTTGATCAGATTCCCCAAGTTCCATTATATCAACCTGACACAGTATTGCCTTAGCGTGCACCATTGCTTGATGCTTATGCTTTGCATGCATCAGATCTGTATGCTTATGTGTATTAGAGGCAGGCCTTACTGTGAGGAATGGGTTGTGATTATCATGGGGTAGATCCAGGGCTTGAGTATTTACACTGTTGAAGAATAAGAGAATGTGTTTTAAGAGCAGAATTATCTCGATGAGATTAACAGGCCTTATATGCCAAGAGAGGCTAACTATGCTGATGTTGCCCTTTGTAGAGCTAACTTCACACCTCCTGGACATTCATATCCTTCACTCTTAGAGTCATCTTCAGTGCTAGGGGCATCTTCACTGTATCGGTACTGATTCGAAACTTTACAGCCGAATGCAACAATTTTAGGAAAATGCAAAATAGGAAAATACATCAAACTTTAACTACACGATTTGGCCAAACGGAGATGAATTTGGGAAAAATAAAACATGGGTTTTTTCCGCAATAGAGTCAGTTAATAACCCATAAATCGTTTTAATGAATTTGAATCGGTTTGGAAGATATCCTCTGTTCTTTAAAGCCCATTTTTGCATGCCATGAGAGAAAAAATGGAAATTAAATTGATGAACAGTCTGTTGTTTACGCCACACCTCAATCTTGTGTGCTGGCATTTCATTTTTGTTTTTGCCATGTCTAAATCTTCTGTGCTGGCATTCAATTTTGTTACGCCACGCCTCTTACTGACGGTCTCTCCCCGTGACCTGTACATCAGTTTACGACTGAAAATCACATGACTATTCTCTTGAATCATTTCCACGTTGCAGAGATTGGATCAAGTCTGGCTGTGTTGTTCCATTTTTAACTCAGACTTCATTATGCCACTCCACCACATCTCCCGCCATGCCTCATGACTTAAATACCTTCCGTATGTAACTCATACTTCATTTATGCCAAGGTGGATGCCGTGATCTATTGGGTTGAATCGGCGGATAAAGAAAGATTTGCAGATGCCTTAATTCTTTTGTTTTAACCTTTTAATCGTAGATGGGGTCCAGTTGCCTGGTTTCTATTCAACCAAACACTGTGGCTACCTCCAGTGCTTAAGGAAGGCCGGGTCACACCATTGTCGATCTGAAGGGATAACTTCGATTCAAAAGAATCAGGCATTCAGAGGAGATATATGATGCAATTTCTATTATCTGGTAGTCTATAAAGTTGTAGGAAAGGATGATAAATTGTGTTGCAGTAGTTGGCCTGCAGAATAATCCTTTGTACATACAAAAAAAAAATTCAAAACTGATTTGTTTTAACGGCGTTGGATACGACTCTTTTTATCCCTATTGTTCCTTTCATATACCAATTTTCTCATTTCTACTCTCGCAGCCTTTTTATTATGAACTCAAACCACTCGAACTCCATTCAGTCTCATGGTTCTATTCATGAGGGATACTCTGCCTCCACACAGTCTGTCTGTACACCAAGTTTTACAACCTTCATCTATTTTTGTTCATACAAGTCTTCTTGCTTCGAAAATCTTTCTTCGTTTCATACTCAACATTTTTCCAGTTCCACACCCATCAATTTTCTCCATGGTATTCTTCATTTCCTATTCATACAACCATTTTGCTTCCACATAACCACTCTGTTTTCATATATCCATCTTCTACATTGGTGTTTACATAGTAAAAAAAAGGCAGAATGGGTCTCATTGTGAGGACAGAGCCCGAAGGAGTCATCAAAGCTGTTGAAAAGATCATACATTTTCATTACTCTAATATATTTTCATCACTAAAATTGTTTTGCTTCATATACCATTTACAAAGTTTTTATTTTTCAGGCAGATAGTGAAGGAAATTAAAAAAAATATATCAGATCATGAATAAATGGTCTTGTGCACCAGCTGTGATCTTAGGCTCTCTCTCCCTGGTACTTGGCTCCATAAAATCTCTTTTCCAATAACTTAAATAAGAAAACTGGTGGTTGGCTGTCTTTTAGTTGTGGAATGCAGCTTGATTCCGCAGCTAACTGGCAATTCCGCAGCCATTTTCATACTTCTATAGGTTATAGGTGTCAAGAGATGAAATGAACCACATGGGTAGCTGGGGAAATGTCAGTTCATGGATGGTGTCCTATCCATTTGATCCAAATCAATGAAAAAGACCCCAGTCAAGGGGAAGTCAAGGTGTGTGTTATCACTAAGTCGCCACACTAAGTCACTGCATGTCAAGAAAAAAAATCATTTTGAATCAATGAAATGAATAAGTTATTTACTCACTTTTTTGAAGGTATTGATTAATTTTGGACTGATGATGAAAATGAATGGCTAACTTTTATTCAAGATTTTTAGCTACAAAAATTGCGCGCATTCCGCAACTAAAGTCATTTCGTAGCTAAGCCATTCCGCAGCTAAAAAATCTCATTGTTCAAATTAGCCTAAACTTCTCATATGAAATCAGATTTTGATGATTCAAGTGTCATTGGAAATCTTTCAACAAGATCTACACAATGAGAAATCCGTCATTAGAGTATGAAACGGTAAATAATGAAATAAATTGCTGAAAAGAAGCAACATCAATTTGAGGCACTAATTCCAAAACAGGTATAAATTCTTTTGATTTTTCCTTTGAGAGCTTGTTTCATTAATACAAATTCTTAGTTTTGTGTGTAAATATCATAACTAGAGAGATTGGCCATCTCTCTCTTTTGATAATCTTACATTCCATTGCAGAAGAAGTATTAGTTTTTTTGCAGGTTCCAGTAAGAAGGACAAATGACTACAAGTGAATGGTGTCTCTCTAAGAGACCAATTTGTCTCATAAGAGGATGATTAGCAACAAAGAGGAAATATGCTGATGCAAAATCAGATCCAAACACTTGAAAAACTTTCAGATACTATTGTCTCCATCACATCCATACCTCATAATAAACCATTCACCTCATTTCACTTCATATTTTCCATTTACGTTCACATACACTTTCCATCTCTTTTTGTCCATTCATAATCCACAAATAAAAGAAAGAGGCTCATTCACGTGCTTATTACCCATTGCCATTTCTGCTCTCCATTTCCATATTACATTTTCATCTTCCCTTTCCTGTCATTTTCATTCCGCAAATAAGCCTTGCTTCAATGCAAATTATTGAGTCCATAGTCCTTTGAGTCTAAGTTCCTTGTAAAGACACCTTGAGGCTTTCATGCCTTAATAGCAAGTTCTCATGCTGAAAAACAATGGGAATACATTAATGTCCCTTGTTTATTAGATCTTCTAGGTGACTCAACATCGGCAAAACTATTCGTACCTAGCAAGATGTGTTTGGGCATCTTGACTCTCATTGTCATCAATGGTGAGAGTTCTGATGTTGACTAGTGGAATCCATTAATGGCCACTAAGACAACAATTTCCTTCTATGTTTGACATCAGAACATATTTTCACACAGTAGGAATTGTGCCAATGAGTTTTGAAGACATGAAGACTATTATTTTCAGCACTTTGGAGCAGATTCAACAAGTTTTAGTAGAGAAATAAAAAGTCATCTTAACTCTTTATCCATGACTCTTCTTGTTCAACCACTTGAAGAAGAATATGATCATAATTTTGCAGCCACCACACATATAACTCATCCATTCCAAAGGGTAAGTTAAGGTATGTCATTTTCTAACTTTTGACCATAGAATTCCATAAAAAGCTAGAATGATAATTGTTGGAAAAACATTTCTCTTCCTCATTTCATAAAATTGTCAATACCATCAGTTGGGGGGGGGGAATACATTCATCTTCATATTTTTCCATGTCCATATCATATTCAGGAACCCACATACTTCCAACATATATTAACTATTACATTTTTATTATGAGCATATAATGGCTTTTCAAAAAGTGCTTAAAGGATAAATTGGATACGAACAAAATCATGGTTGTCACACAAGAACCAACCATCATGCAATCCAATAAAGATATACTTTACAACAATAATCAAAATATCATTATGCAAAGTTCAAAGATCAAAATAGAATGCAAAAAAAAAAAATGGTTATAACATAAGAACCAACCATGTTGCAATTCAAGTAAAACACTTTGCAAAAATATGAAGTTATCAAATGATATCATGCAAAATTAAGCCAAAGCTCAAGGATCAAAAGAATTAATGTAATATATATTGCATGAGGACATGCAATGACTTCAATTGGGGGGTATTTTGGGTCTTCAAAATGTCATCTATTTCCATCATACTTTCACTATTATGTCCATTATATCACCTCCATTTCACTACTATGTCACCACATTCATCCCACTTTCATTATCATTGGGCCACATTTATGTTCTTCCAAGCTTTATTAATTCTAAGCCTTTTTAAGTGAATTTTTTGTTAAAAATTAGAAAATAATGTGCATATTCTTATACCTAACAAGTGGGTGGAGATTGTTGACATGTGTAGGTCAAAAGGAGGCTTCTAGAAGACCTTTATGTGGCACCCTAAGGCCAAATTCGAATTTGAGTGGAGAGAATCATGAGATCATAAGGATATGTGTCACATCTCCTAATTGTATTGAAACTCTAAGAAGACATGTGTCTTATCAGTTCCTATTTTGATTAGAACTCTAGAGGTAGAGGGAGAGATTCATGGACTCTCATTAATAAGATGGCTTCTCATCTTTTTGTATAAATAGGAGATCTCTCTCCTTCATTTGTTAGCTTAGCTTGGCTTTTTAGTTCTTTAGCTTGGAGTTTGTAGTTCTTCCTTGATGACTTTGGAAAGCTTTGGAGAGCTTTGTTGTACTTTGTAATTTTGAAGAATTGGAATAAAGCTTTGATGTTCTCAACATGGAAGGATATGTGAAGTAGATGTCATGGAGCATATTAGAATGTAAGGTAGGGTAGATTTTATTTTGTAATTTTGCTTTTATTTCATTCAAGTATGTCATTTTATTGCTTTCAAGTTTGATAGTTTAGATTTTCCATTCATGCAATTTTAATTCATACAAGTGTGTTCAACCAGTTGATTGTAGATTAGTTTTTCTTCACATGTTCTTGTATTTGCTTATTAGTTTTTGCTCAAGCTTTTTAATGTAGTTTTTGGATCAAGTGGTGATATGAGACTTGCTTCCTCTGCTGAAATTTTTAGCTTTTAAATTTCAGTTGTTACGCTTTGATTTTAGTGAAATTTGTTTGCTGCTATTAGCTAGTTTAGACATCAAGTTCTTCATGTTATTTGACATTATCTCCGGTGCCATGGCTTAACTCGAGAAGTTAATTGGTGAGCTATCGGATTGTAAGAGAAGTAATTTGATTTTGCTTTCATTAATCTGCAAGTAGGTAATCTAGATATCAATTCTTCATGTTATTTGATGTTATCTCCGGTGCCATGGCTTAACCCGAGAAGTTAATTGACGAGCTATCGGATTATAAGTGAAGTAATTTGATTTTGTTTTCATTAATATGCAAGTAGGTAATTTAGATATCAATTCTTCATGTTATTTGACATTATCTCTAGTGCCATGGCTTAACCCAAAAAGTTAATTGGTGAGCTATCGGATTATAAGTGAAGTAATTTGATTTTTCTTTCATTAGTCTGCAATTTTTGGTTTTGAGTGCAGTAGTTTAGATTTTATTCTCGTAATTAGATGGAAAACAGAGACAACAACTTCATGATCAACACTTCATATTTTTCGTGATTTAAATAGCTGCATATTTACACTTTTGTTCAAGTACTGATTTTATCAATAACATGTTTTGAGATCTTTTGAAGTGCTAAGTTTTGGAAATTACTATAAGGGACATAAACCTTGTCTTGAAATCTACATCCATACTTGACCTTTAAAATTATTCTTAAGACCTTAGAATAGGATTTCCATTTGCATTAGACACTTTAGGATATCAACAAGAACAAAACCCCAAAACAAGATAAAAACTATAAAACAATGAAGTAAGAAAAAAAGGTTAACTAAGCACATATGGTGCACCACACTTCATCAGTTTACGATACCCGGATTGATAATTTATGTAGAGAAATTTAAGATGTTAAATTGAATAGACAGTGCTCCTACTATCATCAACTTGCATCGAATGGAGAATCTTTTAAAAAAGGGCCATCATGGAGTAGTATCCCAATTTAATGCCATCTAGGCCATTGAATCCACTACTCCTCATATTCATCCTGAGATGCAATAGGTATTAGATTACCACCAACAGGTCTTTGACAAACCTAAAGAGCTTCCACCCTCTAGGGGTGAACATGATCATAGCATCCCGTTGGTCCTAGATGCTCAACTTCCAAATGTCCGCCCATATCGATATCCTTTTTACCAAAAGAATGAAATTGAAAAAATCATCGAGGAAATCCTTGAAGTTAGTGCTATCCATCCTAGCACCAACCCTTATTCCTCTCCAGTGATCATGGTTCTAAAGAAATATGGAGAGTGGTGCATGTGTCTTGACTTTTGGGCCCTTAACAGGCTCACTGTCAAGGACAAATTTCCTATTCCAGTTGTCGATGATCGGATTGATGAACTACATGGTGCTAATTTCTTTACCAAGACAACCTTTTGAACTCATGAAGGCCATTATGAATTCTTAGTCATGCCATTTGGTCTCTGCAATGCTCCATCCACTTTTCAAAGACTCATGAACCACCTTCTGAAACCATATCTTAGAAAATTTGTCTTGGTCTTTTTCGATGGCATTCTCATCTACAACATAAAATGGGACAAACATCTTCAACATGCTGACTAGATATTGCAATTGCTCAAATATCACAAATTATTTGTCAAATTATCCAAGTGCTTCTTTGGTGTGGAAGAAGTTAAGTATTTGGGACACATTGTGGGTCGTGAAGGAGTGAGGGTTGATCCAAAAAATATTCAGGAAATGCAAGATTGGCCCCAACCAAAAACTTTGAATAGTTTGAGGAGATTCTTGGGTCTCATGGGCTACTATCGCAAATTTGTACGCAATTATGGACACATTACCAAACCCCTCGCTAATATTCTTAAGAAAAATTCATTTATCTAGACTAATGCAACTCAAAAAACCTTCTTAGCTTTCAAATAGGCCATCTACTCCACTCTAGTATTGGCCTTACCAGACTTCACCAAATATTTTGGGATTGAATGTGATGCTTCAAGTAAAGTTATTAGCGTCGTATTAAGGTAGGAAGGTAGACCACTAGCTTTCACCAGTCAACAACTCAGTGGAAAACATCTAGTTCAATCTAGTTATGAGAAAGAAATGATGGCATCTTACATGCAGTAGATACCAAGTGACTGGACTTATTGGGGCAACGTTTCCAAATCCACATTGACCATCATAGCCTAAAATATTTTCTAGAGGAACATCTATAATTTCCACAACAATATAAATGGCTTGCAAAACTATTGGGATATGATTATGAGATAATTTACAAGAAGGGGTGTGACACTGTAGTGGTTGATGCCTTATCGCACCAATTTGAGGATGAGAGCACCCTTCTATCACTCTATCTACCCACACCATATTGGATTGAATAAGCCCACAATGAATGGTTCTCCCACCCCTCTCTATCCAAACTCATTAATAACTTAAGAGAAGATCCTAATTCCTCAACAAACTACTCCTGGAAGGATGAGATTCTTCTCTCCAAGGATCAGGTAGTGCTATCCCCAACCTCCACCATTAAGACTCACATCTTGGATGAGTTGGACTCATCTTTGATTGTAGGACTGGCATGAAGAACGACATTCTTTCTTTTGTAGTTGAATGTGATATATGCCAACACAACAAAGGGGAAGCAATCAAGTTACCAGGAAACTTACAACCATTTCCACTCCTTGCTTCTGCCTGGATGTATGTTTCCATGGATTTCATTACTAGTCTCCCAAATTTAGGCAACAAATTAGTCATCATGGTGGTTTTTGAAATACTTTCCAAATATGCTCATTTTTACGCTCTACCACTCCCATTTACCCCAACATTGGTGGCTCAAGTTTTCATGGACGAGATCTTCAAATTGTATGGCATACCGACTTCCATTGTGTCTGATCAAGGCCCCACTTTCACCAACAAATTTTGGTAGGAACTTTTCAAGCTACAGGGCACACAACTATAGCTAAGTACCGCTTATCATCCCCAAACCAATTTTCAAACAGAAGCGATCAACAAATCTTTGGAGACCTATTTAAGGTGCTTCACATAAAAAAAACAACATCAATGGGTATAGTGGCTACCTTTAGCTGAATGGTGGTATGATACTAACTATCATGAAGCCACCAAAATGACACCATATGAGGCAGTGTATGGCCAACTCCCACCTTCACTAGTTTCTTATATCCCTGGATTTTCTAAAGTACAAGAAGTTGATTAGCTCCTACAGAACCGTGTCGCCATGATCGCTCATCTCAAAGATAATCTAGATCAAGCTTGGCACATAATGAAGCAACAGGTTGAACAACATCGTTCTGAGTGTTCATTTCAAGAAGGGGATATGGTATTCCTATGACTCCAAGCATATAAGAAAACATATTCCAAAGAAAAGGGCTACCAGAAAATAGCACCAAAATTCTATGGGAATTATCAAATACTTTAACGCATAGGAGCAATCGCTTACAAACTAGCCTTGCCACCTACTTCAAAAATCCATCCGGTCTTCCATGTATTGTGCCTTAAGAAAGTGGTGGGGAACAATTGTAGGGTTCAAACAAGTCTACTCAAATTGGATGAGAAAGGCTCACTTTGGTTCCAACCAGAACAAGTCCTCAATACTCACGAAAGACATCTCTGTGGCTGAATGATCAAGGAAGTCCTCATCAAGTGAAAAGAAAACTCTCCCGAAGATGCAACATGGAAACCGAACACTATTCTTCAGCAGTTTTCATAGCTTCAGCCTTGAGGACAAGGCTCCTTTTGATGGTCTAACAACCCCTCGTTAAAAGTTCATGTAATAAAAGTTAATAAAGGAAAAATAAGACCACAATTAAGGGACACTTATCCCAAGCTGAATGTTGGGAAAATATATCCTAGTGGGAATCACTAGATGTGTTTATAGCTAAGGGAAATTGTCAAAGGAAATGGATAAGGCATTGAAATGGAAAGAAGGTATTTTGGCACATTTATTTATGAAAATAAAGGAAAGTAAGAGAAAAGGAAGGTGAAAGGTCACAGGTTGAATGTCAGGAGTAAATTGAAGGAAAATAATGGAAAATGAAGAAAATATAGGCCTCACTGATAAAAATGATTCCGAGAATTAGTCTGTAACCTTTTTTCAATGTCACATTTTGTCAGTTTAGTTTTGGAGCTCTCTCACTATTCTCTCTCTCTCACACTCTTGGATACTTATAGTTTTCTTGGAGACTTCTAGATTTGGAGAAAGGAAGGGAAAAACAAGCATATAAATGAAAAGGAAAAGAAAGGAAAGAAATGAGAAAGCAAGGAAGACTAGGATCAAGCAACTTCAATAGGAATACTTTTAGGTAAAATATTGCATGTGTGATTTCTTAGCTGGTTTTGACCTGCATGGCTTTGCATGTTGATGTTTGGTTATCTAGTTGTTGGTGGCATGATCTTGACAGGTTATGACAATGATTTTTAGCCTCGGATTTCCTTTTTCCAGATAGCAAAGGTGTGATGGGATTGTTTCTCAGGTTTGAGCTTTGGAATTACTGGATGATTTTGAAATCCAGGGCAGAGGTGGTCTCAGGAAAATTCCCAAAGGCTTAGGAATTCCTTGACTGGTTTTGGCTGGATACTTGGTAAAGCCTTAGGGTGGAGTCTCAGTTTAGGGCCTAGTGATCCAATGTGGATCATGGTAAATAATGAGAGACAATGTGATGGAAAATTCCTTAAAGATAGTAATGGAGTCCAGAGGCATTCCAAGATCAGTTTGGTTTTGTGATCCCAGTGCCGGTTTTAGTGAGATCATGTTTTGATGAGGGTAGATGTGGTTTAAACTATGGATTCCCTTAGTCATTTTTGGATTATTTTATCCATGAGATCCCACATTGATGCTTGGAATATGGCACGAGGGTGACTGGTTGAAAGAAATATTTGGTTCAACCATGTCTATGGTCAGGTGGTACGTGGAAGTCCCAAACCTAGTTGGCACTTGCCTCTGTTTAATAAAAGCTAAGCTCCCTTTCTTTTGTACTTGTTTTTATGTGGCCTTAATGGTTTTTATCTCATAGTTATTTACATGGTTTAATGTTGGTTATAAGCATGGTTATATGATTGGTTATATTCATGGTTATTTCATGTATTTACTTGTAACAGAAAGGGTAATGGATACAAGACCTAACTGATGTAAAAAAAGTTAAGGGAAGAGGGTGGTGATCCTTCTTGTCATGTATCATATGAGTTATATCATTTATGCTTTGTCTTGTATTCATGTCCTGTATATTGCCTTGATGGCAAGTGTTTGACAAAATTTCAGTCCCGGTTGGGGATGGTCAGGCCTAATCCTAGAGCCAATTTTTGGCTTGAAAGTCTTATTGTCATGTAAATTATGGATTCTAAAATTTACAGGGGTTTCTATGCAGTGACCAGGATTTTAGGCTTAGAAAGTGGCACACATATCAGAGTCGTGGGCATAACACTAGGGGGAAATTCCCCAAGATGTCCCTTTCCCTTGCTGTGGGAGCTTTTGGAGCCTCCCGGACACACCCTTGTCCATATCAAGGGAGTGTTTAGGGATTTGATGCACTAAAACTTCAGTTGGTCTAATGGGCTAGTTACCTGAGTGGTTGGGATGGATCTTGGGAGTTTTGTTGCTAAAGTGGAAGGTCTATGTGGTGTGTTTCTATCAATTTCACTTTCTTAGGGTGACTTAGTAGGTCGAGTCTTGTCATAGTAGCCCCTCATCTCATGTTTACCCTGGGTAAGCCGGTGAAAGTGGGTAGATATGAGGGGAGGAGTTGTTATAGGGTGGTATCAGAGTAGGTTGCACTGTCTATGGGAAAAGTCTGATGTTGTCAAGGTCATTTTTGTCATGCATGGGATAAGGGTATACTGTTGGTATGGTCATGCATGATGTTATGTGTTGATAATATTACATATCCATATATTCTTATGTTTATACATGTACATGCTAATGTGGACTGATCTTGTAGATGAGATAAGCCTCCTGTGAACAAGAATAAGGTATGGATTTTATTTTTGTATCTATTTGGTTTTTCAGACATGATATACCTGTAGGAAGAAGAGAATCAAGGATGACAAGGAAAATGGTAGACTATAGCTCCCATGACTCTGCTTATAGATCATTTGGACAACAAGGAGATGGGCATTCTCCTGGTATGGAAGATACATTGAGAAGCTTGAGGGATGAAATCAAAAGCTGCAAGATAGATAATGACAGGTTGGTTGAGGCTCAGGAAAGACTTGCAAGGGCTTAGAAAAAGTAGATAGAGGTTAATGCATCTATCCTTCAAAGTTTATCATATTTTTAGAAATAGGGGCATATGAAGATCAGCCAGGAGCAGGAAGAAAAGACCAATGGAACCTATGGTAGTATGTCTCGATCCGGACACAGTTTGGATAGAGAGGACACAGTTAGAGGTGGAAGATCATTGGACACACCTGATAGGAGGATTGGAAGGGTGAGTACTTGCCTGAGGAGTTTAAGAAAGTCAAGCCACCTACATTCTATGCAGAGATGAAGAAGTCAGAAGATGTTGAGGCATGGTTATGGAGAACATGAAAGGAAAGGTAACCACTTTCAGTCTTAAAGGGAAAGTAGATATCTGGTGGGAGGATGTGAATAATGTTAAAGGTATTCGGGAAGATGAATTGACTTGGAATGAGTTTGAGAGGCTCTTAAAGAAGAATTATTTTTCAGAAAGGTACTATGATGAAAAATATAAGGAGTTTTATGAGTTGCAAATGGGTTCCATGACAGATGATGAGTGTACTAGCAGGTTCTTGGAGCTGTTGAGATATGTGCCTTACCTCAGGGATGAGAAGGCCAAGGTTCAAAGATTCATTAGTGGACTTCTAGTAGCATAAAGAGACTGGATTAAGTTAAATGAGCCTAGATCATTAGAGGAGGCCATTTGAAAGATGAAACATTATTATGAGCAGTGGAAGTGAAAATTTGAGCCTAAGTGTGACTTGAAAGGAAATGAGAAATTTAAAGGAAAATGGCCACCAAAGCGGGGAAGACCTCAAGATGTAGGTGAGAAAGAAAATGTGGCCCCTTACAATAATTTCAATATAGTTAAGAAAGGACATGGAGAGGAACAAACTAGAGGCGATGGTAGAGCACCGTTGCAGTGTTGGATATGTGGAAAGGATCATCATAAGAGGGATTTTGCATAGTATCAAGGTGGTAGACACAAAATATATAGTGCCTAGGAGGCACATACAGTTTGGGATGTTTGTCATAGAATTCCTCATATTTATGCAACTATGGAAAATAGGTAGGCAGATCATTAGACATCTATCATTAAGATGGACAGTAAGCTTTGTAATCAATTTGTTTCTATTTTGATTGATCCTGGATCTAATTATATTTATATTAATCCTGACTTGGTGGATAAGTGTGGTTTGAGAAAAGAAGTGCATGTAGAATATTGGTTGGTACAGTTGGCTACAGGTGCAAAGAAGAGAGTTCACCATTGGGTAAGATCTTGTGCATTTGAGTTAAATGGTATGCCTACAGCAACACATTTGAATGTACTTCCATTGGGATCATATAGCATCCTTTTGGTTATGGATTGGTTGTACCTTCACAGGACCAAAGTGGATTTATTTAACAAGGCCATTGAGTGCCTGGATGATAATGGGGAAAAGAGAATTTTGTAGGGAAAGAAGAAGCCTACATCAATGAGGATGGTTACCACTATGCAGGCTAAGCGTAGTTGTAGAAAAGGTTGTGTGATGTTTGCAGTGCATATATCTAGTGACAAGGGTAAAGATGTTGAGGATGCATAAATATTCAAGAGGTGCCCTGCATTGCAACAATATCAGGATGTGTTTCCAATATATATTCTAGAGTTACCTCCTCATAGGGAAGTAGATTTCTCTATTGCGTTGGTGGTAGGGACATCACCAACATCGAAGGCACCTTACAGGATGAGTACCCTAGAGCTAATAGAGTTGAAAATGCAGTTAAAGGAGATGCTTGAAAAGGGATACATTAGGCCAAATGTATCACCTTAGGGTGCACCATCGTTATTCGTAAAGAAGAAAGATGGTACTCTTAGATTGTGCATTGATTACAAGAAGATGAACAAGGTGATGATCAAGAATAGGTACCCATTGTCAAGGATCGATGATTTATTTGATTAGTTGAAGGGAGAAACAATGTTCTCTAAGATCGACTTGAGATCATGATACCATTAGGTATGCATCAAGGAAGAGGATATCTACAAGAATGACTTTAGGACCAGGTATGGGCATTATCAGTTTGTTGTAGTTCCATTCGGTTTGAATAATGCCCTAGCTACATTTATGTTTTTTATGAATAATGTGTTGCATCCTTATCTGGACAAGATTTTTATTATATTCATTGATGACATCTTTATATACTCCAAGAATGAAGAAGAGCCTACCGAGCATTTAGCAACAATGTTGAGATTACAAAGAGAGCATCAATTGTATGCCAAGCTTAGCAAGTGCAACTTCTTTCAGTTTAAGGTGCATTACTTGGGACTTGTTGTTTCCAAGGAAGGCATAGTAGTAGATCCAAAAAAGATAAGGGCCATCATGGAGTGGGCAACTCCTAAGAATGTCGATGAGGTGAGATCATTCATGGGATTGGTAGGTTACTACATGAGGTTCATCAGGAACATCTCACGTGTTACATATCCTATGCCATCTTTACAGAGGAAAGGTAAGAAGCTCGAATGGGTGGAAGAATGTGCAAGTAATTTTGAGCTGATGAAGTAGTTATTGAACAATGTTCCAGTCCTTAAGATTGCAGATCCGGATAAAGAGTTTGTAGTGTGTATAGATGCATGTAAAAGAGGACTTGGTGGAGTCCTTATGCAGGAGGGATAGGTGGCATGCTATGTGTTATCACTCTAAAATTTCCCTAGGGTTGTCATGCAAGAAATAAGAGAGGTAACCACAAACCTACTTTTGAGATCAGGATCTAGCCTTCCTAATACTCAGAGAGGGCTCTCTCTTAATGATTTAACTTTGTTGAGTTAATTGATTTTAGGCTAGTTATTTAAGCTTGGTTGGTTTTTGATTTGATTTAGTGGTGGAATCACTGATTTAGATGGATAGATAAATGTCTTTTTACCATTGGGCTATGGAGTCCAAATGTTAAGAAAATAGGACTGAATCAAGTTCTAGAGATAGTGTTCACAGGGAAAGGTAGCTGAGTAAATTAAGATCTTTTAGGCTGGATGGTGAAGTGGTTTTTCAATCGAGGTCAAGGAGAAGTTAAGGATTCATGAAACCGGATAATGAAGGAAGTGAAAGAGGTCAATCAAAATTAGGGAGCAATGAAGAATTCCCTACTCTGGATATCAGAAGAAAAAATAAAAATGAATAACTATTCAAGACAGAGTGTACTTAAGCATATTTTGAAGTAAAGTTCCAGTTATTTCATTCAAATTGGGAAAACATGTATGTATGTTAAATACTTAAGAAAATAAAAATTTAACAAATGAAATATAATTCATTGAAGTGGCCCAACACGTGAATCCTATAATGCAATGCCTTTATTACTCAGTCCAGTCTGCTGAATTGAAAATGTTACAATAACCCTTAGGTTTTCAGATCAATAATAGCTATAGAAATGTTCAACAATCCACCCTCTACACTTCGAATTATGAAGTATTTTAGGAATTATTCAAGGAAAATAAAATATCTTCATACAAGAAGATAGAGACACCTAAGAGACTAAAGGGCTAGCTGTCCCTTCTTTTACTGATTTGTTGTTTGCTATTTTGATCTTTTGCTACGTTCTCTCTTTCGCTATTGCTCTACGCTGGCTATCCTTTTACTCTTCCTTTTGACTGATACTCTTTAACTTAGTTGATCTGCTGTTTTACTTCCACTCCTTTGTATTCACTGTTTACCTTGCATTTTCACAGTAAATCATTCAATTTTTCCCAAGTCTCTATATCTGGTAATTTAATATTTACCATTCTTTTGTAGACTTCATTAGTTTCTCTTTATTTTGAAAAGGTGGGCTTGTTTACAAAATGATGTTTTATGTCATGCTGGAGGTAAAAGAGGTTATCAAAAGTTTGGTAAAGGACTTTTCCTCTAGGCATCCCTTTCATGGAGGAGCTGTTGGCTTGTTCTTTTTCCACTTCTCTGATTCTCTTATCATAGTCTTCATGTGGCATCAATTTTTCATTAATCACCAATGAATTAGGTAGACCTTTTTTCCTCAAAGTATCAAATTTGACCATGAACCTACCTATTGCTAGCTCCATCGTTTGGCACTTCTCCTCAAGTTGTGTCATCAAGTTCCTCTTGGTGATTACCTTTTTTACCTCTAGTATGGTCCCAGTTCTGTCAACTATTCCAAGCTCCTGCAATTCATACTTATTCTTTGAGTTAAGGAACTAGATTATCCTTGAGGCTTCTTCTGGCATATTTCCAAGTTTGGCCTTAACCCTTTGAATTGCTTCACCAACCTCTTTGACCAAATCATTTTGCTCAAATATCACCTGTATAGATGGCCAAATATCATTGACTGAGTCAATGATATTGGCCCATAAAAGTTGTTTTTCTTGGGCTAGTGGTTCTTTCAGTGTCAACTCTTTATCTAGCTTCTGTATCCTTTCATTCAACATGTTTTTCTTCTCAACTTCATTTTTATGCATAATTTGAGCCAATTTCTTCTCATCCTCTAGAAATTTCATTTGTTCCTTAAGCCTATTTATTTCAGTGGTTTGGATGGAAATATCCTCCATGGCTTTGACCAGTTTAGTTTTTTCATCACTAGGATGAGCTGATGCTGTTGTTGAACCAGTTGCTGATGTAGTTGCTATTGTAGTTGGAAGTGTTGTAGCTAGTGGAGCTACTGGGTCCAATGAAGCTGCCAAAGTAGAAGGAATTGCTGTAGTAATTGTAGGAATAGCAATGGTAGTGGTTGTCTCAATGTTGGCCTGTTTCTCTTGTATTAACTTGTCCATTTCATTCTCCATTTATTTCAATTGAGAATTTAATTAGAGAAAGAAGTCCATCATCTAATATTTCTAGCTTTGCCTCTCTAGAACTTCCTTGGTCTGTGGATTTTGCTTCTTTAATGCAGCAATATCTTCATTTTTCTTCTTTATAAGCTTTTATGCTGCCTTGATGTCATTTGGATTATATCCAATCTCAATAACCAAGTCTTCTAGTGACTTGATTTTGTTATCCTTTGCCTGTGATGATGCTTTCTCTATCTTAAACTGTGCTGTGATGTTGTCTAGAGAATTTTGAAGTTTCTGAACACTCATGGCCTTGTTGGTCATTGTTGAGTATATCATTTCTCCTGCCTGCTTATGCAATTCAATTTGATCAATAGGGTGAACATCCCTAGCCAAAACTTCAAATTTTGTCTTCCTGTAATCTATCGATGACTTTGGCTGCTAGACTATAGGTTGCAAAAAGGTCATTTTCATTTTACCAGTTTTAATGTAAAAAGCTGACATTAACCTATTCTAATTGCTATGAGTCTATTTGAAATACTAGGCATATGTTTCAGCTTTTAATGCCTCATTTCTTAATTTGATCTCTTTATACTTCTCCTTTATGTCTTTTTCCTTATCCACTGGTTTGCTTGATGAAGAGACCTCAATGCTAAGCTATTTCTGAATACTCTAAGTATTAGAGGTGGAAGGTTGATGAGTTTCCTCTTAAACTATCAGAGCTGTACTCTCTCTGACCCCTGTATCTGTATCCATGATTTGAAGTGTCTTCACTGTCTCAACTGTCTCCTCTTGCTCACTTACAGGATTTAGCTTGGGCTTCTTCTTGTACATGATTTCAAATCTATCATGTGTTGTATCTATGTTTGAGCAAGAACCCTCTTCTCTGGTCCTTTATACATTCCTATCCTTCAGGGCTGGAGTATGCAGAATGGAACTAGTATCCATCTATTTCTCCATATCTATCAAGGTATTTTCTAACCCTTCTAACTGGTTGGCATATTTTTCAATGTTTGGTATGGAGTCATACATAAAAGGACTCAATTTAAATTTGAGTCTGAGTTTGTTAATGGCAGGTCATACAACCACATGAAACTGCTACTGAACTTCATTTCCTGTAAACACTTCTCTGCTTCTTCTCTAGTCTCCCTATTATTATAGATAAAAGGACCAAGCTGGTTTTTTATATTATATTGCGTTTTCTTCCTAGTTGATAAAAAAATTACACCATCTGAATTTATAATCTTCCTGATATATTCTAATGCAAATATTCTCATGGGGAGATATCTAGGCAGCTTATAGGGAGTGAGATGGCACCCATATATCCTAATTTCAGTGTGGTCCTGTTATAGATACCAATCTCCTATTCTACTATTTTTAGACAACTGCAAAACTCTTTTTATCTCATCACTGATCCTGGGTTGATTGCTACTACTCTGCATATTTACAACTAGATAAATAAAGGAATCAATGAACTCCTTGTAGCTGAAAATAGTGGAATACTTTTGGATTATGGTGTCCAAAAGATGACAGATCTAGGATGGCCCTTAGTGTCCAGCTTCTGGATGTTTACTGGAAACATGTCTGATTGGAAATATAAGAACATGTGGAACAATACTGAAGAGTATTTGAATACTCTTTCATTTGGCAGTCTGATCAATTGATCATGGATTCTGTTTGCCAAGAACTGGGCAAAATTGAAAATTGTAGCTGGAGTCTTGCCTGGAAAAAAATAGAGAGGAAAGCAAGTATATGCTTATCTACATTCTCATCAATAGTGTATCCTAGAATACAAGAGAGAATGGTTACAATTTCTCTCTCCCTCTCAAAGAAAATGGTGGCTGAGTATGGAGGACCGTTTGTAGGAGCATGAGACTCTTCTAGGATGAAAGTCTGAAAGATTTTAGTCCTCTTGGGAAGGTCCAACTTCAAGTAGAGTTCAAGTAGGTTTTCAATGGAAAATGGGTTTCATTGGGCCTTTTCTGTATCAGCAACATCTCATTGATTGACTCTGCAGTGATTGTAAATAAAATCTGCTCATTAGGAGAGACAATGGCTCTTTGACTTGGGATATAACGGTTTTGGCATAGATGGATGATTTCAGGGAACTGGTATACCTGTGGGAACAAGTATTTTGGCACATTTGATTCCCATAACTGAATATCATCACTGTGGTTGAGGAATTTGTCTTTACTCCTGCAGTGGAGTTGCAATAGATGGCTAGGGGAAGCTGTGTCTTTAATTTCGAAATCTTTGTTAGCCAATGGGAGATGGTCAATATGCAGGTGAGGGGTTTGCAGGGGTTTTTCATTCAGAATGCTTTGGGAAGCCATAATTTGGTTTATTCTATTGAATTATTGTTTATCTGGCTTAAGGAGTAATGCTCAAGAATTTTGGAACAGTGGGAAGGGTGACTATAGTCTGTAGAAAAGGGTTTCTAGATGCACAGTGGGGTTCTTTTAGTTTGGCAAGATCTTTTAATTAATTCAATTAATTAACCTTCTATAATCACTGTGCACAACTTAAGTACAAGGCTGTTTAGGTTATTTCAAGAATACCCAGAAAAACAACAATTAAGCATGCTAACGAGGTTCTATGGTAGCAGTGGAGGTTTTTGAGGCTTCAATTGTCTATGTGCTGCTTGAAATTGGAGTCTGCAACGTCCTTTGGTTGTAAAGTTAGTCAAAACAGTTGTGCGAGGTTTCTGGGCTTCAGGATTGGTTGGTAGAGGTGTTTGCAATGAAATAACAGTGAAAAGAGTGAAAATGGGGTTTTTTTTGTTTTTAACCAACAACGGTTAACTTTTGGGCATGGGATTAAAGTATGAACAATGGGTGGTTTCATCCTACATGGGGAGGTGGTTTTTTGGCATATCGCACCGCTTTTGAGTGAAGGGCGATATTTTTTGAGAGCATGCGATATAATGTGGGGCTGCCACTTAGCAAAAGAGAATTTGGGAAAAACCACAAATCTCGTGTACTTTTGAGGTTTTAACTGTCAGACGATGGGAGTGTGTGATATGGGTATGGGTCGTTGGATCTAGAGGTGGTTGATCGAAGGGATATCGCTTGGCGGAGTTGCAAGGGCTGAGTCAGGGTGTGGTTGGCGGGGCCCGGGGATAAATAATGCGGCGGGTTAAATATATTTCAAAGGTTTAGTGAGGGTTAGGAATTATAAAGTGGGGGGTTAAATACATAAAGTGGGACTATAGGTTAGAAAATAACATAGGGGTTAAGTTAAAAGGGTATGGGGGAGGGTTTTTCAATGGCGCCCAATACATTTAATCTTTTAAACTTAGGATAAGGGGGTTTTAGTGGGTTTAAATGGAAAAGGGAAATTAACAAGGGGGGAATAATTTTTAAAGGGTAATGTCTAGGGAAAGGTACGAAACAAAGGGAGAAAGGGTTAAAATGAAGGGAAATGGTTATTACAAGGGGAAATGAAATGAAGTAAGGGGAAATGAAGAGGGAAGGGTCCTTTGGAACCAAGAAGGGGAAATTAGTGAATGAAAAGTAATGAAGGGGTAGTGAAGGGAAATTAATAAACTAGAGATGTAGGGGTTTAGTGAAATGAGGGGAAATTAGTGAATAAGCTTTAGTACCTAGGCCTAAAATCATATAGAACTATTTAGGGTAAATACCCAAAGTAATATACAACTTTTGTGAATGTCCTCTTTCCTTTGATAGTTCCTCCTGCACATGAAACATAGGATTAAGTATGATGAAGGTGCATTTGATCTAGCAACCTTGTGCATTCCAAAACTTCATTTACCTACCCTTTATTTACCCTAACATTTTCTCTTCATTCATTGGGTGCATTTGAGCTTGCTAACCCTTCATTTATTTTTCTTTGATAAGCAAACTATCTAATTCTAACCTTATAACTTCCAATGGCTCAAATTAAATTGATGAGCTCATTATTATTCTCTACCTAACTACTAATCTGCCAAGATTAAACAGTTTGGCTAGATCTTTATTCTCTATCTATCAACATGAAATTTAAAACATGAATGAATCAAGATTAAACTATTTGACCATCATGGATTGTGGCATTTTTGACAAGCTGCACACAATCTTATTTTGGCAAGTAAAGTAAAAGTAGTGGCATTTTAGTTTGCATCACTTTCAGAATCTATTTTTTTTATCTCTTTTTGGTGGGGTTCATATTTTATTTTCTTTTTTGATCCTTTTCTTTTAGTCCTTTGATTTTTCTTTTAGGAATTACCCTCTTTACATTTTTATTTTTTATTTTTAATATGGGAAAACATTTTGCAGAAAGCAAAAGTATGTACAATATTTACAAGACTAATCATAGCCAATTCAAAATTATGAATCCTATTATTATAGGACCCTAATAGTGGCTCCACATGGGGATGGAATTTCCTAGTGAAATGTCAAGAACTTTAAGATCAGTAGCCTTTGAAACTTTGACTGTGGTTGCCTTGTAAGTGCTTCTCTGTGATTTTCTTTAGTCATACATATGATGGTACATCTTTCAAAGCTTAGGGCCTTCTCTTCGAGCTTCAACCTCAAAAGATAATCATCAAATCCAATCTAAACTTTGCAATGTTATGTACAATGAGTAAAGTAAACAACTGAACTAATGTTAATCTGGGGATAAGTAATGCTTCAACATTCTACCATTGATTGGTTCACCCGATAGATTTGTTCCATCTAAGTGCTTCAATAAAAATTCATTTTTACCTCTGTAACCATAAATGATATAAGGGCCCTGCCATAGGAAATCAAATTTCCCATGTTCACCCTTTTCTTCTCTTCTGGAATCCCATTTCAGTACTTTGTCACCTATGTAAAAATCATCAGCTTTGGTTTTCTTGTCAAAAATCTTCTCCATTTTATCTTAGATCACTTGGGATTTGACATAGACTTCTTCCCTGGTTTGATGCAAATGTATTGTCTGATTTATCGTCCTTTGGATATCATTTGATTCTACCTGCAGTTCTTGAATCATTTTCATCACTGGTAGTCCTAAAGAGGATAGAAAAACAACATCCATTCCATATACCAGTTGATAAGGAGATGTACCAATGGACTTTTTTGTAGTGACTCTGCCTGCCCATAAGGCATTAACCAACGTTTTGTTCCAGATCTTCTTATTGTCTTATAACAGTTTCTTGATGATATTAACAAGGCTTTTGTTTGAGGATTCTGCAAGCCCATTTCCTTGAGGGTAATAGGTTGTGGAATGGCCAAGGGTAATGTGGTATCGGTTACAAAAGTCCACCATTTTATTGGATTTGAAAGCAACTGCATTATCAGTAATGAGCTTTTGTGGGCATCTAAATCTTGAAAGGATGTTGTTTTCAAGGAATGAGATAATGACAGAATCAATGGCTTGTCTAGAATGGATGGCTTCTATCCATTTAGTGAAGTAATCAGTAGCTGCCAAAATCCATTTATGTTGGGCTGAGGAGGATGGGTGAATTTCACCAATGAAGTCTAGACCCCATTGCGGAAATGGGATTTCTGTGGAGATGGGTTTCAAGGGTAAAGGTAATAGCTTTTTCTTACCTTCAAATATTTGGCATTTGTGATAGGAGGTCACATATTTTCTGACATCTGCAAAAAGGGTGGGCCAGTAAAACCCTGCCGTTAAAATCTTATCAGCAGTTTTTTCCAGTATAGTTGTCCTCCACAATCTCGTGCATGAAATTCTTGCATAACTTTGTCAACTTCATCTTTTAATAAATAATTTGACAAAATGACACCATTATCTTTCCAAAATAAAGCATTGTCTATGATACAATATTTCATTGATTTCATTTTCAAGAATCTACCTTTAGTTCTAGATAAACCAGGAGGAGCTTGTAAATTTAGTAAAACAAATATGATATCTATATATCAAGGTGAATATAAAAAAGCTTCACTGATCTATGGAGTCGCCATCTCTTCCTGGTCATCTAGAGAACCAATGAAATTTATATCTAAGGCTTGACAGTTCGATTCAACCACGAGTTTGGCTAAACCTTGGCCTTTGATTAGTTTTGTGGGCTTTATTTCAATATCATATTCCAAAGTAGTGGCAATGCATTTGCCTCTCTTTCCCTCAGGCCCATTCAGTGTTAAAATGTCCTTTACTATTGAATTTGGAACATATGCAATGATGTGTGAGTATAAAATGTACACTCTGAAATCCTTTATGGCTTTTACTAAAGAAAGAGCTTATTTTTCCATTATATTATACTTTAGTGTAGTATCTCTCAAAGATTTGCTGAAAAATGCAATAGGTTGCTCATAAACTTGATCATTATTTTGCAACAAGACTACTGCAATAGTGTGTTTTGAAGAAAAAGAAAAAATTATAAAATCTTTTTTGAAATCAGGACTTATGAGGACAGGTGTTTTAGAAAGGGCTTCTTTGATTGCCTCAAAAGACTGCTTGGCCTCTACTGTCCACTTAAGTGTTGAATCTTTCTTTAACATGTTATTCAATTCTCTAATTAGTTCTACTAAATTAGAAATGAATCTTCTAAGAAAAATTATTTTACCTAAGAATGATTGCAATTCTTTAATGTGTCTAGGATGAGTTATGTTTAGGATTTCCTCTATTTTAGCTGGATCAATTCTAATGCCCTCTTTTGAAATTATGTGTCCCAGGATTTTACCTTCCTCTAGCCCAAAGAGTGTCTTTTTTGGATTCAAAGAAATGCCAAATTTTCTACATTTAATAAAAAATCTTCTCAAATGATCTGGATGTTCATTATCTGATTTGGAAAACACTGTGATATCATCTTAGTAAAAATCCAAAAAGTTGTGGATTTCTTTTGCAAAAGCTATGTCCATTGCTCTTTGGAATGTTTCTCCAGCATTTATCGATCCAAAAGGAATCTTCAAATACATGAAAGTACCCCAGGGAGTGGTATATGCAGTCTTTACTTGATCCTCTGGTTGAACTAAGATTTGGTTGTATCTAGAAAATCCATCAAGTAATGAAATTTTGGATGACCCTACTACCCTCTGGAGAATGTTGTCCATTTTAGGGAGGGGATAGTTATCCTTCAGTGATACTTTGTTCAAGTTTCTAAAATCAACACAGAGTTTTATTTCTCCTTTTTTCTTTCTTGTGGTGACTAAGTTAGAGACCCAATTTGAATATCTAATAGGTGATATGATTTGTGCCTCATACATCCTTTTTACTTCATTTTCAATCAATGGCATCAGAACTGGATTAATACTCCTAAGATTTTGTTTAAAGGGTTTTTGATCTTCTTTTATGGGTATTTTATGTTGAATAATGCTGGTGTCATAAGACTTGAGGTCTTCATAGCTCCAGGCAAAGACATCTTGAAATTATTTAAACAAGCTTATTTATTTCAACTTTTCAGTTGGAGGTAATGCTTTGGATAATTTAATGAGCTTAGGTTTTCCTTCTGTTCCTAGGTTGCATTCTTCTATGTCTGATCTCAAAGGCTCCATTTTTGGTTTCCTAGCTACATCATTTGAATCAAGCAAATCTTCTAATGGGACTAATCCCTTGGGCAAAAAGTTATTTTTAAGGTTTAAAATCTGAGAATCATCATTAACTAATTCTTCTATTTCTACTTTTTCTAAGTTATCTATCTCCACTTTAGTGAATTTAGTGGGTTTATCTACAATATTTACATCTATCTCACCATCTATGATGTCTTCTACTGTACAATCGGTATCTATGTTACGGTTTTGGAATTCTCCTTCAGCTTTCATAAAATCGTAGATTTGAGAATCTTGTGAAAAAAATATGCCAATATTTCAGATTATCAAGTATAACAGGCCCGTGTCTCACCTCTTTAGTGTAGTGGTGATTAGGTTGAAAAGGTAATCTGCAAGTGCTAGCCAAAGTAGCCAGACTATGAGCTTTCATGTTCTACTTCCTAGGAATAGCAACAAAATCAATTTCAAGAAGTTCTTTAATCATATCTAGAACAATTTCTCTGTATTGGCTAAGTCTAGGATTATTCACATAATACTCTCCTTTAATTTGTTTTATGATCAATTCAGAGTCTCCCATGATAGAAACTCTCTTGGCTCCAAGATTTCTCACAATTTGCAATCCTAAGATTAAAGCTTCATACTCTGCCATGTTGTTTGTGCATTTAAAGTTTAATCTAAAGGCATGACCTTCAGAATGATTATTTTCCATATTATGAATCCAAACTCATGCACCTACTCCTAATCTGTTCACTGAACCATCAAAGTCTAAGTGCCACCTAGATTCATGAAATATATTTTCACTGTCAGGTTCTTTATGTTCTTGTTTGACAACTGTGTTATTGTCCTTTTCAATGTCTGAATTACATAAGATGAAAGAATCCATATTAGAATGTACAAAATAAATAGGATAGTTTTGTGGTTTATCTATACTACTTGCCATGCATTTCATTAAATTTTCTCTATAAAGCTTTTTGGGCTGACCAAATACTGAAATAGTGGCATAAGACATGTCTAACTGTAGAGATCCCTGCAATTTTTCTCCCCATGAGTGAGAATTAAAAACATTCCATATTTTGGAGGGATATCAACAACTACAATATCCATTACAATACTCTTACCTGGGTATTGAACTACAGTGACACACAAGTCTTTTAGCAGGCCTAGGCACTTGAATTTACTTGAATCAAAAGAGAAAAGATCTTTTTATGGTCTGGTTATATCTAAATCCAATGTTTCCATGATTGCTTTGGGCATTAAATTGTGAGATGCCATTGAATCTAACATAGCATTGTGCAAGATTTGATCATGAATAGTCAAGCTAATGTAGAATGGAGGAACACCACTTTGTTCATGTTTACCATTTACCTGAGGACAAAAGATTAATTTGGTTGGTAATCATTTAGATTAACAGAGTCTTCTCCTTCATCTATATTCAATGTTTCAGTGATTTGGGCTTTATATGAATAATTTCTTATCAACTCTGTTAAAGGAACAGATATTTTTAATTTGGAAATTTCAGTTTGGATATTAAAAGGAGTCTGTGTTTTTCCTAACTGAATGATTTCTTCCTTGGAAATTGGAGTTTTTGTAGTTTTATCTTTCTTATCTTTTGTTAGTAATTCAGTTTGTGTTTGGGCATCCTTTGTTTTACTATTTTCAATTTTTTGATTTGGAATAGTTTGGGAAGCAGTTGAAATCTGAATAGCATTTGAAGCTTGGACACCCTTTAAAGTTTTAACAGCAGCTGATTTTTGAATGTTAGCTGAAGTTTTGTCAGCAGTATCTATAATGTCTACAATTTTTGGATAGGCTGCAATCTTTGGAGTGAAATTTTTTTGGGTTTCCCTAGAGAGAATTTGCAGTAGTTTGGTAGCAGGAGCTCCCACTGTTTTCTTGGTCTTATTTTGGACAGTTTTATTAGTAGGGGCTTCTGCATTTTTCTTACTCCTAAGGTTATATTGTTTATGAACTTCATTAATAGAAAATTCATAACCTTGTTTATAATCAAAGGGCTCTCCAAATTGTAAATGTAATTGTTGTAACATGCATAATTCCTGTTCTTCTTGGGTAAGAAAAATAGTATTACCATCATTTATTGCCATTAAGTTAATATGAGTGTCTTCATCTTCTTCATTTTGATGAGAGCTTTCAACATAGTTTTCTTGGAAAGGTGGTCTAATCTGCTGATCATGTGGCCCTTCTCTAGGCTTACTAGTATTTGGATTCTTCCTAAAGTTTGGATTTCTTATTTGAGGACCTTGTTGTTGATTATCCCATTGTGGTTTTCTTTCCATAATTTCTAATCTATCCACTAACTTTTCTAAACTTTTAGCTAAAGTATCTATCTTAACATATGAAGTGGATGGTTCTTCCTTAATGGTAACCCTCCTCTCATTTCTCATTCTAGCTCTTTTAGCCAACAAGTTAGCTTCCAGACTAACTACATCACTCTACATCTGTTCTAAGGTTGGAGGGTTTCTTTCTCTCAATTGGTAAGACATATCAGTTTCAAAACCATCAGGAAATTTGATTAGTGCCAAGTCTGGTGGAGGTTTGATATTTGCAGGGATTGCATTATAAATATTGTTAAACCTAGTACAATAGTCCTGAACAGATTCATTAGGATCTCTTCTAATGTTTTCATATTCAGACAATATTTGTAAAGGGTTTTCTTCCTTTCCCATCTATTGATAAACAATCTATGGAAAGTCAGTAAATCAGCAATATGACGAGTAGATAAAGATTTAAACCATTTCTTGACATCTCCTGCTAGTGTTTGTGCAAACAATCTCATTTGTACATCTTCTTCATCAATTTCATGTAATTCAAAATAATCATTCATTTTATTTAAATGTTGTTGTGTAGTATATTGACCAGTACCATTAAACTGAAAGATTTTTCTCTGGTAGTCTTGGAGCATGGCATGTAGTTGAGCTAGTAAGGTTAAAGGAGCATATCTGGCAGCCATGGCTATGATTCTAGCTTGGCATGGAGGTAAAGTGGTAGTGCTTGAAGATGAACTTGAAGTATTTGGAAATGGAAATAAAACTCTAGGCTGAAGAGGAAGCTTGGAATGAATGATTCTGTGGAATGAGGTGTAGTGGAAATAATAGATGAGGCGGTACTAAATAAAGATGAATTTAAAGACTCTGAAGGAATGGTAGAAGGCTTAGGAGTAGCAACAATTAGGGTAGCTAATTCAACTGACTATTGAAAATAGGCTTCATCTATGTGTCTTATAAAATTTGAGGTTAAAGCATCAAGTTTGTCAAAAGTGTTTAGAACATGCTGATCTAAATCAGGATGTATAGTATTCTTCTTTGATTCAATAAATTGAATAAAAGCAGGGTCTATTACAGTATCATGAACTGATGTTTCAGATTGGGGACGAAACAATGAATGCTCAAATGGTAAATCAAATTGAAGATCCTCTAAGTTTGAGAACTCTTTAGGAAGTGAATTTTCTTCAGTTAGCTAACTAATGCTTTCTTGACTTTCTACTTTATTGTTTTTTCTTAAGATTTTATCTGGATTATCAACAATTACAACAAGGTTTGGATTTGGATGTGTCCTGGTATAGTATGTTCTTTTGGAAGCCAGAATTTTAAATTTTTTAATTTTTTTAATGAAACCTTTTAACAACCCTAAAATGGCCTTAATGTGAAAAGATGAGGTTTAGGATTTCCTTTAGGGTTTATTAAACAGAGGACTTGTTCCCCAGTGTGGTTTCCACTATGTTATCACTCTAAAATTTCCCTAGGGTTTTCATGAAATAAATAATAGAGGTAACCACAAACCTACTTTTGAGATCAAGATCTAGCCTTCCTAATACTCAAAGAGGGCTCTCTCTTAATGGTTTAACTTTGTTGAGTTAATTTATTTTAGACTAGTTATTTAAGCTTGGTTGGTTTTTGATTTGATTTGGTGGTGGAATCACTGATTTAGATGGATAGATAAATGTCTTTTTACCATTGGGCTATGGAGTCCAAATGTCAAGAAAACAAGACTGAATCAAGTTCTAAAGATAGTGTTCACAAGGCAAGGTAGCGGACTAAATTAAGATCTTTTAGGCTGCATGGTGAAGTGGTTTTTCAATCGGGGTCAAGGAGCAGTTAAGGATTCCTCAAACGGGATAATGAAGGAAGTGAAAGAGATCAATCGAAACTAGGGAGAAATGAAAAATTCTCTACTCTAGATATCAGAAGAAAACATCAAAATGAATAAATGTTCAAGACAAAGTGTACTTAAACAAATTCTGAAGTAAAATTCTAGTTATTTCATTCAAATTGGGAAAACATGTATGTATGTGAAATACTTAAGAAACTAACAAATTAACAAATGAAAGATACTTCACTAAAGTGGCCCAACACATGAATCTTGTAATGCAATTCCTTTATTACTTAGTCCAGTCTACTGACTTGAAAATGTTATAATAACCCTCAGGTTTTCAGATCAATAATAGCTATAGAAATGTTCAACAATCCACCCTCTATTGTTATGAAACCAGTTCACAAAAAGATAGAAAAGATAGAGCAATGCCTTAGAATTTAGCCTCTTCAAGGGGGCAACCTCCTTTACATTACACAAATGAACAATTCTTGGATGATACAAATGACAAGACCTCCTTTCTATATATAGGAGTCTAAGGGGTCAGAATATAATCAGATCTCACATAACAATAATAATGTAAGGGCACAATAATAACAATAGTGGGCTTCTATAGGGCACAATAATAACAATATGGGGACTACATGGGTACAACAATATAATAAGGGGGTTGTACTAATAACAGTAAGGGGTTACACTAGTAGTATAGGGGCCTAACATGCCCCTCTCCTTCAAAAAG
This sequence comes from Pinus tabuliformis, assembly GCA_031772625.1. Classification (NCBI taxonomy): domain Eukaryota; kingdom Viridiplantae; phylum Streptophyta; class Pinopsida; order Pinales; family Pinaceae; genus Pinus; species Pinus tabuliformis. Next base: position 89,951,676 of record CM062805.1, on the reverse strand, counting down.
TGTTGTCCTCAATGCTTGAGTAGTTCTTGATGCTTTTGTATAAAATTCTTGTCCTCCCATGTGGAATCTTCAGGTGGTAATTTCTTCCACTTGATGAGATACTCTGAAATTGATCGATTTCGTAGATGTCAGGTTCTTGTTTCTGTCACTGCTCCAAGTTCCAATATGATTTTTCCTTCCTCTTCAAGTTCTAGTAATATTGTTTGAATTGGGATATTCTGCAACTTTTGAATGAGCGGCCACACTTCTTTGTCCTTCTTCCATTCATCCATTGCTTTGTTTATCCAATATAGTTGGATAATGCAAAACAATGCTTCCACATCCTCATCCTTTCTTAAGAGTGCATCTGCAACAAAAATTTTCTTCCCTTTTCTGTAGATGATGTCAAAGTCATAACCAAACATATTTGTGACCCATTTCTTTTGTTCTTCTAAAGATAATATTTGTTCTAAAAAGTAATTAAGACTATCATGATCCATTTTTACCTTGAAGTGTCTTCCGATTGGGTAAGGTCGCCATTTCTTAAGTGCATGTAGTATTGCCAACATTTCCTTCTCATAAATAGCTTGCTTGAGATGTAGCCATAAAAATACCCAATCAGCTACATCAAAACTTTTTTCACTGCGACGTTGATCTACCTGTTGCTTCATTTGACTCTACACCAAAGTGGCGTTTCCTTTAAAAGTTGGAGAACTTGTTGTTGATGCTCAATGTGATCTTTCACTACTTGAACCTTTTTATTCTTGATATTCCTTCTACCTTGAGAGTTTGAGGAGTGGTAATTTCTTCCAATGCTTTACAAGATATGGTCGGATTCATTTCTTGATGCTCGATGTGATCTTTCACTACTTGAACCTTTTTCTTTTTGATATGTCCTTCTACCTTGAGAGTTTGAGGAGTGGTAATTTCTTCCAATGCTTTACAAGATATGATCGGATTCATTTCTTGATGCTCGATGTGATCTTTCACTTCTTGAATAATTCTCTTCTTGATATGTCCTTCTATCTTGATAGTTTGAGGAGTGGTAATTCTTGCCAATGCTTTACAAGATATGGTCAGATTCATTTCTTCTTTCTCTGGGGTTGGGTTCTGGCATATGTCCTCTTCTTTTGATGTTTCTTGATCCTTTTCTTCCTCCTCTTCAAACTCTATGTAAAATAATTTCTTCTCTGCACACTTATGACCTTTAATGCATTTTCTATCACAATTGTAACAAAGCCCTTTTTCTCTTTTTTCTTCCAATTGTTGTGGTGTAACCCTTGAAGGTTTTGGAAGGCTAGGAGAAACAACACTTCCATCTTTATAGTTGTGAGGGGTAGACTTCCTTGTTGCCATAATTTTTCTTTCCACTTTGTAACAAAACCATTTTTCTCCTTTTTCTTCCAATTGTCATGGTGTTGCTCTAAAGAAGGTGTTTCTCTTTGTATCCTCATAATGTGCTATCATTTCCTCTGTGAAAATTGACCATGTAACAAGTTGTTTACGAGAACAAAGCCCTTTATACCATAAAAATTGATCCGGTTCTAAATATGAAGATGCAATACATACCTTTTGTAACAGTGGTACACCATGCAGATCAAAATATTTCTCCATCTGAAGTATCCAATTTACTGGATCCTTGCCATCAAACTTCCTCATATCACATTTTCTTGATTTTAGGAGCTCGATCTCGAAATGACTATAACTCTGTAATTTCATCTCTTTTAGTTCTGAAATTGCAACCTAAAGTAGCCCTCTTTATCCTCTTTCCAACGCAACCAGTCTAATCAAAATTGGATTCTCCAAGAAAGAGTTATGCACAATCTCCCAAGATTAACTAATTATATACCTTTTCAAAAGAGCGAAATTTTATGAAGTGCCACGTGTCACTATTTTGATGTTAGGATCTGAAAAAGATACACAGGAAGCTACCATCCATCCTCTTTCTATAATTTCTTATGAAATTTCAATCCGATGCTCAGAGAGAAAGTTATGATGATTTTCCCCAGGTCACCTATTTGGAATGTAATTCAGGAGTCCGTGAAAAGACCAAATTCCTCAAATCATATCTCCACAAATATAGTGCAACAAGCTCTGAAATTTGGACTCAAGGTTTAGTGTGATTTCCTCTCAATTGGTTTTTTCTTTAGCTTCTGAAACGTCGCAGAAAAAAAGTTATAACAAAAATGCCATGATGACCTATTTGGAGTAGCAAAACCCTAGAATCCAATGCTCTGATACCAAATGTTATGAAACCAGCTCACAAAAAGATAGAAAAGATAGATCAACACCTTAGAATTCTGCCTCTTCGAGGGGGAACCTCCTTTACATTATACAACTTAAAAATTCTTGGATGATACAAATGACAAGACCTCCTTTCTATATATAGGAGTCTAAGGGGTCATAATATAATCAGAGCCAACATAACAATAATAAGGTAAGGGCACAATAATAACAATAGTGGGCTTCTATGGGGCACAGTAATAACAATATGGGGACTACAAAGGTACAAAAATATAATAAGGGGGTTGTACTAATAACAATAAGGGGTTACACTAGTAGTATAGGGGCCTAACATCTATACTTTGAATTATGAAGTATTTATACAAAAAATAGTTACAAAATATCCTAAGCTGTTTTAGGAATTATTCAAGGAAAATAAAATATCTTAATGCAAGAAGATATAGACACCTAGGAGACTAAAGGGCTAGTTGTCCCTTCTTCCACTGACTTGTTGTTTGCCGTTTGATCTTTTGTTGCTTTCTCTCTTTAGCTGTTGCTTTATGCTGGCTATCCTTTTACTATTCCTTTTGACTGATACTTTTTGACTTAGCTGATCTGCTATTTTATTTTCATTGCTCTATATTCACTGTTTACCTTGAATTTTCACAGTAAATCATTCAATTTTTCCCAAGTCTCTATATCTGGTAATTTAATATTTACCATTCTTCTATAGGCTTCATCAGTTTCTGTGTATTTTGCAAAGGTGGGCTTGTTTACAAAAAGATGTTTTACCTCATGCTGGAGGTAAAAGAGGTTCTCAAAAGTTTGGTAAAGGACTTTTCCTGTAGGCATCCCTTTCATGGAGGAGTTGTTGGCTTGTTATTTTGCCACTTCTCTGATTCTCTTATCATAGTCTTCATGTGGCATCAACTTGTCATTAATCACCAGTGGATTAGGTAGACCTTTTTGCCTCAAAGAATCAAATTTGACCATGAACCTACCTATTGCTAGCTCCATTGTTTGGCACTTCTCCTCAAGTTGTATCATCAAGTTCCTCTTGGTGATTACCTTTTTTACCTCTAGTATGGTCCCAGTTCTGTCAGCTATTCCAAGCTCCTGCAATTCATACTTATTCTTTGAGTTAAGGAACTAGATTATCCTTGAGGCTTCTTCTGGCATATTTCCAAGTTCAGCCTTAACCCTTTGAATTGCTTCACCGAGCTCTTTGACCAAATCATTCTGCTCAAATATCACCTGTATAGATGGCCAAATATCATTGACTCAGTCAATGATATTGGCCCATAAAAGTTGTTTTGCTTGGGCTAGTGGTTCTTTCAATGTCAACTCTTTCTCCAGTTTCTATATCCTTTCATTCAACCTGTTTGTCTTCCGAACTTCATTTTTATGCATAATTTGAGCCAGTTTCTTCTCATCTTGTATACTTTTCATTTGTTCCTTAAGCCTATTTATTTCAGTAGTTTGGATGGACATATCCTCCATGACGTTGACCAGTTTAGCTACTTCATCACTAGGATGAGTTGCTACTGTTGTTGAACCTGTTGCTGATGTAGTTGATGTTGCAGTTGGAAGTGTTGTATCTAGTGGAGCTGTTGGGGCCAATGAAGTTGCCAAAGTAGAAGGAACCGTAGTAGTAACTATAGGAATAGTAGTAGTAGTAGCTGTCTCAATGCTGACATGTTTCTCTTATATTAACTTGTCCATTTCATTCTCCATTTCTTTCAATTGAGCATTTAATTGGAGAATGAGGTCCATCATCTCATCTTTCTGGCTTTGGATCTCTAGAACTTCCTTGGTCTGTGGATATTCAGAAGGAGGAAACTTTAGTTGCTTATTTAATGCAACAATATCTTCATTTTTCTTCTTTATGAGCTTTTTTGCTACCTTGATGTCATTTGGATTATATCCAATCTCAATAACCAAGTATTCTAGTGACTTAATTATGTTATCCTTTGCCTGTGATGATGCTTTCTCTAGCTTAAACTGTGTTGTGATGTTGTCTAGAGAATTTTGAAGTTTCTGAACACTCATGGCCTTGTTGGTCATCGTTGAGTATATCATTTCTCCTGCCTGCTTATGAAATTCAATTTGATAAATAGGGTATGCATCCCTGGCCAAAACTTCAAATTCTATATTCCTTTAATCTGCTGATGACGTAGGCTGCTAGACTGTAGGTTGTAAAAAGGTAATTTTCATTTTACCAATTTTAATGTCAAAATCTGACATTAACCTATTATGATTGCTAGGAGTCTATTTGAAATACTGGGCATATGTTTCAGCTTTCAATTCCTCATTTCTTAATTTGATCTCTTTATACTTCTCCTTTATGTCCTTTTCCTTATCCACTGGTTTGCTTGATGAAGAGACCTCAATGCTAAGTTGTTTCTGAATACTCTGAGTATTAGAGGTGGAAGGCTGATGAGTTTCCTCTGAAACTGCTAGAGTTGTACTCTCTCTGACCCCTATATCTGTATCCATGATTTGAAGTGTCTTCACTGTCTCAACTGTCTCCTCTTGCTCACTTACAGGATTTAGTTTGGGCTTGTTCCTGTACATGATTTCAAATCTATCATGAGTTGTATCTATGTTTGAGCAAGAACCCTCTTCTCTGGTCTTTTTTACATTCCTTTCTTGTAGGACTCGAGTATGTAGAATGAAACTAGTATCCATCTATTTCTCCATATCTATCAAGGTATTTTCCAACCATTCTGATTGGTTGACATATTTTTCAATGTCAGGTCTGGAGTCATACATAAAAGGACTCAATTTAAATTTGAGTCTCAATTTGTTGATGACACCTAAAGGGTCATACTGCCACATGAAACTGCTACTAAACTTCATTTCCTGTAAAAACTTCTCTACTTCTTCTCCAGCCTCCCTATTATTACAGATGAAAGGACCAAGCTAGTTTTTTTTTATCTTGAATTGTGTTTTCTTCCTAGCTGATAATTAATTTACATCATCTGAATTTATAATCTGCCTAATATATTCTAATGCAAATATTCTGATGGGGAGATATCTGGGTAACTTACAGGGAGTGAGCTGGCATCCATATATCCTAATTTCAGTGTGGTCCTAGTATAGATACCAGTCTCCTATTCTACTATTTTTAGACAACTAGAAAACTCTTTCCGCGAACCTTGTCCATCTATTTTTTCCATGTGGAGGGGCCCTATTTGGAGGTCATGGCCACTGTCTTCTTCTTTCCCTGAGGACTTATCATCAGGAAAACAAATTTCCCGGTGTTGGAAATGAGCTTACTGCATTGTTTTAAAGTAGCCAAAGAGATGGTGGTATGCGGTGCTACCCCCAGTATCCTGTACAACTTATTTCCCAAAGTAACAATAACAACATGAGGCCTTGACTCATACATAGCATGTCACTTCGATAAGTATGGTTGGCCTAATAATACATCACAAACATCAAGGGGAGAAATGCCACATAATACCTCATCCGTGAAGGGCTTGATGTTGTATGGAAGGCGACACTACTGGCTCACGCGAAGATCCCATCCTTGGTGAAACCACCTGCTGGTGTATGGTTGTGGATGTGCTATGGTCGGTAAGCCTAGCCACTTCATGTCCTCTACCGAAATGAGGTTCTTTTGGAACTGACTGTCAACAATGAACTATAGCAGGGAATGCTTTACCCACATTTGGGAGTGGAAGAGGCACTCCTCCTTCTCTAGATTTCCAGGTTCCTCCCTCTGGATATTCGTGGTGGAAATGGTGGTGTTGGGCTCTGCATCGATAATCTGCTTCCCTTTGTCATTCCCCTTGTCGGGTTCTGATTCAGAGGCATAACATGCATCTGATTCCGAAGCCTTTAGCTCGGCCACCAATGACGGATTGGCCTAACACTCACTTGTGTTGTGAGTGGAGCTCTTATGGAACTCACACCACTTTCTGTGTCCTTGTTCGACTTCGCGGCATTTTCCTTTTCTTGTGGCTTTAGAGGGTTGTCATGGGCCACCCCACCTTGGCTTTGTCCTTTGTTTTGTGGTTTGGGGGTACCTTTCCCTTACTTCAGATTTTCAAATCCAAATTCTTGCTTCTTATGTTTAAACTTTTGCTCAATCTTGATCGCATATCGGTATGCCGTGCCAAGTGAGGAGATTCTAGGAATTCCATCTCATCCTAGATGTACTTATGTAGGCATCCAAGGTACTTGAGAACCAAATTCTTCTTAGGATCCTTGATACCCAACTTCGTGCAAAGGGTATGAAAAAATTGGTAAACTCTGGCACATCTTGGTCCCTTCCCTATTGTAGCATGGTCCACTTTATGTATTTATCCTCATAGCTCCTTACAGGGTAGTACTTCTCCTTGATGGCATCCCTGAATGAGTTCCAAGTGGGTGCGGTTGAAAATAGTGAGTTTGTAATTTCATCCTTCTTCTCACCGTAGGTTTCCCACCAGTCCTTGATGTGGGGGGCTACTTTAAGAAGTGCAAAGGTGATCTTTTCCCGACTGGAAAAATCATGAAAGAAAAAATATCCTTCTCGCAGATTTAACCATTTATCTACAACATCTCCATCTATCTGACCCTCAAATATGGAAATGTCAAAGTTAACTTCTACCTTAAAGGGTGTGGCACTTCCAAAGTAGCTGCCGAAAGTATATGCGTCACCCCTGGGTAGCCGCTGAAGGATCTGGGAAAAGTTGTCCATCGTCGCATTCCTTTGTCGCTCGAGGGCTTCCTCGAGCAAGATTTTGATAGGATCTCCTACCCCCTCATCTTTCTTTTCATTCGCCATGGGAGGCCATTAGGATTTGCGAGGTTGGTCTTGCAAAGGTCGACTAGTTCAAGCCCTAACTCCTTATATCCCGACCTTGTTGGGGACATGCAAAGAAAAACAGAGAAAGAGGAGACCGCTCTGATACCACTGATCCGGATTTAAACAGGAACACAAAAAATTACAGATATAACCATAAATACAAAGATGCAGTAGAAATAACACTTCATTTCATTAATATCAAGTACTGAAATATGCTTACAAACACAATGGAAATAAGACTAGCTCGGGTGATGGTATATTATCTCTTAGAAGAGATGTGGCGGATTGATGCCTCTAAAATCCGTTACAATGAGGCACAATGGACTTTTAATTATTGAACAATAAGAGCAAACCCTAAATAGCCAAAACCCTAACCCGAGGAGATGTAACACCAAGAGTTTATGGGCCCTGTTGGGGTGAGTTAGACAACCAACTCCCTAGGGTTGTGACTTGGTCATATTATCTCCATTTGATGTGCATGATAACCCATTGGAAAGATCTCTCCAAGGACTATGATGGAAAATATGATTTGAAACAAAATATCGCTGACGGTAGATTGCCAAAAAAACGTCGTTTAGGGCCTCAAAATGGCTCTGGAAGTTTAGGACCCAAAAAACTACTAAAAATAGTAAACTGTGATACAATTAAGGAAACTAAAAAACTGAAAGAAAAATGGTGGGGGTCCAAGTGGAATTGGCGGGTGGCCACCAATATCCACTTGGATCATTGGTTTACTATCTTGCATATTAAACCTCTGTAGTATTGTCTCGACATACTTCCTCTGGTTTAACTAGAGCTTCCTTTTTGCTCGATCTCATTTAATTTCCATGCCCAAAATATAGTTTGCAACAATAAGATCTTTCATGTCGAATTTGGAGGACAATTAGGTCTTCAAATCCTAGATAATTTCTTTGTCATTTCCAACCAGCAACATATCATCCACATACAAGACCAGATAAATAACATGGTCACTAATTAATTTAAAATACACACAGTGATCTTCTTTGCTTCTGGTGAAGCTAAGCCCCAGTATAAATGTATCAAATTTCTGATACCATATCCTTGGTGACTGTTTTAACCCATACAAAGACTTTTTTAACTTGCATACCAGTTCTTTCTTACCCTTCACCGCAAAGCCTTTAGGTTGCTTCATGTAGATCTCTTCTTCCAGATCCTCGTGAAGAAATATTGTCTTCACATCCATCTATTCTACCTCAAAATCAAAAGCAACAACAATAGATAAAAGTAATCCAACAGAAGCTACCTTGGCAACAGGAGAAAAAATATCACCGAAATCAATTTCCGACACATGAGAATAACCTTTTGCTACGAACCGAGCTTTGTATTTCTCCACCTTTTCTTCTACATTCATCTTCTTCTTGAACACCCGTTTGCTACCAATGGGTTTCATTCCAGTTGGCTACTCCACTAGATCCCAAGCATCATTTTTGTGAAAAGATGCCATTTCACCAACCATGACCTCTTTCCAAAGTTTTTAATCCTCTAAATCTACTACTTCCTTCATAGTTTTGGGATCATCATCAGTAATAGATAAAGAAAAATTTGAACAGAAAACAGATGGACTAACCTTTTTGGCTGCCTTCTTTCTTGAACTGATCTTCTAATAATTGGAGTTTGTGGCTCTTCATCTTCTAATTCCTCTTCTGCTGTAGAGTTTGATTCTTCGTCCTTTAGCTCAAACTCTATCTTCTCAGGTTCCTTTGGTAGGACTTCATGTTTAATAACATCTTTCACCTCTATAAACACCACTTCTCGGTTGTACACAACCTTCCTTGTTACTCGGTTCCAATCCTTATAACCTTTTAAACAATCCTCATACGCAATAAAGATGCGCTTTTCAGACTTACTATCCAACTGTTCTGTTTTCTCCTTTGGAACATGTATATATGCATCACATCCAAATATCCTCAGATGTGAAAGAGAAGGTTTCTTACCAATCCTTACATCTTGTGGAGTCTTATCCTCCAATGTTGATGAAGGTGATCTGTTGACCAGGTAACATGCAGTCTCCACTGCCTCTGCCCAGAATTCCTATCCTAACCCGACACCACTGAGCATCCTTCTTGCCCGTTCCATCAATGTCTTGTTCATTCTTTCTGAAACTCCATTTTACTCAGGTGTGTATGGAGTAGTCTTCTATCGTGCTATACCACACTTCTTACATAACTCTTCAAATTCTTTCTTGCAAAACTCTCCACTCTTATCTATCCTCAGCACCTTTATCTTCTTCTCTGTCTAGTTTTCCACCAGAGCCTTAAATTCTTTAAACCTGTGAAAGACTTCAGATTTCTTCTCGAGGAAATATATCCATGTATTCCTTGAGAAGTCATGTATAAATGATACATAGTACACATACTTACCTAGTGATGGAACCGGTACAGGTCCAAACACATCACTATGCACAAGCTCTAATATCTGTTTTTCCCTCTTCCCACCGAAGAGGAAACTCACCCAATTCTGCTTCCCATATACACAATTTTCACAGAAATCAAAATCCATAGAGCTATTAGAAATACCTTCTACCATGCCTTTACCATGAAGTATTCGAAGGCCCTTCTCTCCAATATATCCAAGCCTTTGATGCCATAGCATGATCTTTTCTCCAGAGATCACTAGATTTTCTGCTCCACTTTGAGGAACCACATAACTATTGCACCCATCAATAATAGTGATACCTTGCAGCTTTTACATAGTTCCACTCCGAGATCCCCGCATCAATACCAGTGCTCCCCAAACCATCTTGCAGGTATCTTTCTCGAACACTATTTTTACACCTGCATCATCCAGTTTGCTTACAGAAATTAGATTTTTGGCTAATGCAGGAATATGCATAGCAACTGGAAGTGTTCTAATCCTTCCACCTTGCAACTTCAACTTGACTTTTTCGTGACCAATGATTCTAGCCTTCGTTTCATTCCCTAAGAAGACATCACCACCATCATATTTATCATACTCGCAGAACCACTCTCTATGGGGAGTGAAGTGAAAGGATGCACCCGAGTTAATCAACCATGCCTCATGATCTACATGTGTACTTGAGGAAGAAGCCAAGTACACATCCCCACCTTCATCTAAGGTGGTTTTTTCCTCTACAAAAGTAGCATCATTAGATCCCTTTCCTTTCTCAGGAGCTTTAGATTTGCAGTCCCTTTTGTAGTGCCCTTCCTTTCCACATTTCTAGAATACCTTTACAGGCTTTCCTAGAGATTTAGATCTCCCACTCGAGGACCTTTTTTTTTTTCTTTTCTGGGACCGTCCTCATATAGACAAGGAATCACCATTGTAGCTCTCCATATTTTTCCATCTCATCTCCTCTGTTAGTAAGGATGAGACTATTTCATCAAACTGCAACGAAGTTGCATTGCTACCTATTGCAACAACTAGACTATCCCATGTATTTGGAAGAGAACACAACAAACTGGTGCACTTATCTTCATCTGAAATTTTAATATCAATAGATAATAATTGACTTACCATAGTATTAAATGTGTTCAGATGCTCTGTCACTAAATCTCCATCTTTCATCCTCAGGTTATACATCTTTTTCGGTAGGAATAGTTTATTCAACAAATACTTAGATTGGTACAAAGTCCCTAACTTGTCCCACAAAGCCTTCGCCGTAGCTTCCCCTGATACATTTAGCAATACTGAATCTGAGACACATAATCGTATTGTGCTTTTTTCCTTCCCATCCAACTTCTTCCATTCTTCATCAGACACTCCCGTTGATTTAGTATCTAGATCTACTGTGATCCATTGATCTTTATCCACCAACAGATCCTCCATCTTGAGTTTCCACAACTCAAAACTCTGACCATTAAATTTCTCAATCTTTATCTTTCCATTGCTCGCCATCTTCTTTCACCACAAGAATTGATCCCGTAGATCTCCCATTGAATAAGGTCTACCACAGGCCCGAGAAAAACCCCTCGGTAGCAAAGGCGTCCCCTTGAAGCCAAAACAACTCTGATACCAAATGTAGGTTTTAACCCCGTATAAAAATTACTTGCTTATGAATTCTATAAAATAGGAAATAAACAATGGCGAGAGCATAACACATAAAACAAATATACATAGAAATTTTCCCTTGGGTCCCAAAATCGGGACTACCAGATTGATTTTTCATTATTTTCCTTTCAATGTTACAATACATATATATATACATGTCGAAGCATCCATAAACCCAATCCATTAACGTTGGATTAGAACATAACCGTAGTTCCCTTGATCGGATCTACAAAATACCATGGACTGAAAATGATCACGCCCAAAACCATGTGAAAAATCCATGCACAAAACCATAGGTAGGTCTACCCACCTAATATAGGGTCCAAAAACATTTTCCCACCTAGTTGTGGAAAGAATATAATACAATCCAACAAAATTTCCAAGAGGAACCAACCTATTATAAATGAAGCCCACAACTTGCTTCAAGCAACTAATCTACTTTTCATACAAGTTTCAAGCTCAATAATAATGGCCTACTACAATTACACAGAAATATAGAAACATGATATGCTATCACAGACAAATCCTTGTTCTCTACTATGCAACCCTTCTTTACTCTGCATAATTCACCACTCCATTAGCTTTTCCCTCGACCCTTATTTCATCACTGTAATTCTCAAATCTCAGCCACCATATCCCTTATGCACACACCCAGTCTCTTACAACAATCCACACTCTTCACACAACATAGAATAATTCTTTACCCCACATGACTCAATGTTTTCTGAGGTTTTTTCATAAGAAACACACTAATTTATGTACATTATCAGCTTATTAACAACTTGATTCAATGCACAATATGGCTCTATGGTATTCAATTAAGAGAATGTGTATGGTATCAGTTTACTTAACTGGTTGAGACAAGTATAGTCTCCATTATTAATTTGTAAGGATTGTCTTGGTTTGATAGCATGTTATTTGAGATATTTAATGCCCATCATGCCTCTCTTTAATGTAGACACTACACCATTAATTTACTGATATTTTGTGGTCCCAATTTCCTTACATCCAATATCTCTACAAATTCCATTGATTCCAAAATAAGGTTTTATATAGGTTCTACCAACTCTAGCCACATTTCTGTTGTAACATAACTGTCAAATATGGAGGACCATATGACCATATGACCTTGTGTAGTAAGGCTGCAAGTCCTGTTTGAATTCACACAATTATTTTATACAAAATCCCCATCAAAGGTTGTATCCGACACAAAATCCCTTGGTCATATAACATGCAAAAATTCTGTGTTATCAAGACCTCGATGCACCTTCCAATACAGGTCAGAAGGTTAGAATGTCGTGAGTCAACCTGCTCCACCTTCTATGCACTAGTGTTTACCTCTGACTGTCAAACTAGACTTGGAGGCCTGACTTGGGTCTATTTCCATTGTTTTGGCTCATTTTATTCATTCCATGCTGAAAACCAAACACGAAAAAACTTCACAAAATGGTCCCCTAGCACAAACTTTGAGGTCCTGCCACATCATCAACTTATGCCATTCTGACACCATCTACCAACCTAGCCACCACCTATGCTCCACGTATCACTTTTTCTATTTGTCTACTTACACATATCTCCACATAGGTCGGAGGTCAAGGTTGGTCCTATGACCTCTTGCTGAAACCCCCTGACTTGGCCTACTACTGACTAGTCCACGAACCTCAATAGGAGTTGGTCCCACACAAGTCGAGGGTCGAGGAGGATTTCCCTTTTGAACTTATGTTGCACAACCTAACCTCTAACTAGGCCTAAATCAACTAAGTCTCGACCTTGCTCCAAAAACTGCCTAACTTTAGAGTCAAAAAAATTTCAAACAAAACATAAGGGGGAAGAGGAACCTTGAGTCGTCGAACCATGCGTGTTGACCTTTTAATATATAAACATTGACTGGACATAACTCTCTATCTAGAAGGCCTTTTCCAGACTTCAACATATCATTAGAAACATATTTCAGAGCACTATCCAACTATGTCATTTCTAGATACATCCAAGCTAGTCTCTTAAGGAATAAATGCTCTTAAAGCCCAGGTCATCCACCCATCATAACTATAATATTTTATAGTTTCTTTGCATATCCTACTACAATTATGGTTCTCTACTAAATACTTCAGCAAGCATAGGAATCTCCTTAAGCTGAACACATCATGCATATTCTCTCCTTTCCCATTTAACATCAAGCTAGCCTATTTGAGATCAATTCCAACATAGGCAATGCAAACTGGCATCATAATAGTTCCAAGTTTCCAACAATATTCCCCTTTTGCATTGATGTCAATAGCTCCATTGTAGCAGCTCCCCCTGAATTCAAGCAGGGTTCTTTTTGTATCTACACTCCCCCTATCATCAATAATTATTCCACTTAGAAACTTCTTCTCCCCCTTTGACATCAATGGAAAAGGTTGCACCTTATGACAAAAACTCCCCCTGAAACTTTGTAGCCTATTATTTAATTAATTCAAAAAGCTTAGTAGCTACCAATACTCATTGAAATTGAGTCATTTTTCTAAAGGAGAAACAACTCCTATATTTTTCCTAAGATATTTAAAGGGTTCTCATGCCCGAGGTTTTGTGAATATATTTGCAAGTTGCTCATTAGTGGCCACATATTAAAGTAGAACAACATTAAAAATAACCTATTCTCTTAGAAAATGAAACTTTATTGGAATATGCTTGGTCTAAGAATGCATGAAAGGATTTTTAAAGATGATGATAGCACTAATGTTGTCACGCATTATTTTAATTGAAGCATTTAGCTATACCTTTATGTCCTTTAAGGTATACTTTATCCAAAGAAGTTGTGTGCAACAGGTATCTACAACAACATACTCCATTTTAGCTGTTGATAATGAGATTAAGTTTTTCTTTTTTACTAGCTGAAGACACTAGAAAATATCCCAAAAATAATGCTTCTCGTGAGGTGTTTTTCCCAATAAAAATTAGTATAATATTTTAGCTTAAAAACTCTGCCTCTCGCATACTACAATCCATAATTTGGTGTACCTTGCAAATATTTGAAAATTCTTTTTACATCGATGACATGGCTTTCATGAGGGCAGGCTTGAAACCTGAACAACAGGCCCACTACTTGCATGGTGTCTGGTCTTGAGCTAGTAAGGTATAGGAGGATACCAATCATTGATGTATAGACTGTTTGATTTACCAGAGGGTTTTCATCATCTTTGCATAGTTTACATCGAGGAATCATGGGGGTACTAACTAGCTTTCATTCCTTCATCCAAAATTTATTTATTGTTTCTCTTAAATACTTTGGTTAGGATATGAAGATGTTGTCTTTAGATTGATAAATTTGTAGCCCTAGAAAGAAGGTTAGTTATCCTATCACAAACATCTCAAATTCTTTCTGCATACACTCTACAAATCGGTGTCACAATTGCTCTAGATAATTGCCAAATTAATATCATCTACATAAACCACAACGATCAATAAGTGATCATATTCCGACTTCATATACATATTTCTATGTGGAGTGTCTGTCTTGAAATTGTTGTTGAATGTGTTGGAAACTAGAAAAATACTGAGATGGTGGGGGGGTTGAATCAGTGGTGAGAGCACTTATAAACTTTTTCTCCAAATTATTATTCCTTTAAACCATGCACAAACTGAAACACAAACCATAGATCATAGAATAAAAATAGACAAGAAATAATCAAAGTAATCAACACAATGAACACAAGTATGTCTTGTGGAAAACCCTTCTTTGGACAAAAAACCACCGTGTTGTTGTTGCGCTGCTCAAATATTATATTAGTCAAGAAAATTATTTACATAGAGATAAACATGGCTACTTTTAAATGGAGACTCTTTCTCATGTGGATCTATGGACTACCATCCATTAAAGTCCACCATGATTAACGATCCTTGCTCTATTACTCTTGAACTATCAATAGACTCTACAGACTCCAATCTACTGGAAGCCACCACGACGAATGAGACTCAACCAGTTTCTGCCAAACTATCTAACCACCATTGGATTGAGAAAACTACTCACTTAATTTGATCTGGCCTGAGTCCTCCAACTCTTCTCCTCTATGTGGTTCTTGTAATACCCCCTCCTCCCAGGTCTACCAAAGAAACTGACCAACCGGGGTAAACATGCGATGATAGATTTCACTATAAGGGATTCAACTTCCTTGGTGACCTTAAGTAAATGGAATCGAGAAAACATATCAAACAAACCCATCCACATCAGCAACAACACTCACAGGAGACATGTTATCCACTCACACTTCATGTCCTTGAGTCTCACATGATTTAAGCCTTTTAACCCCTATTCGCTCTCATGCTATAGGCAAGATAACATCCAGAAGCAAAATTCGCTCTCACAGGCCTATGTGCCAAATTCCTTGGACTCTTTTTAACAGACCTATGCAACCATCCTCAATATTTGATCCACCTTTCTAGCCCATAATCCCAGCCTCTACCAAAAACTTTTTACAACCTCCAGAATCCATGAAAGACATGATGGCAATATAAAAAAATAAAAATTCAACCTCAGGGCTAGGCCTGAGCATCACCAAATGGGATTGACATTTTGTCAAACACTTGGCATCAATAAAACCTATAGGTCTAGGATACAAGATAGAGCATAATTGACTGGAATAACTTTTGAAACATAACTAGAAGGATCACCACCTTCTCTATTGAACTGTTTTACCATCAATTAGGTCTTGTATCCATCATTTTAACAATTATAGGTAAATACATAAAATAACCATGACATGAACCAGTCATATAACCATGCTTACAACCAACATAAAACCAAATATCAAAGACATGAAAACCATTAAATCCACATATTAACCAATGAAAAAATAATAGAACTTAGCTTTTATTAATCATAGGCAAATCCAACCAGGTTCGAGACTTCCACGTACCACCCGAACATATACATGGTTGAACCAAATCTCTCTTTCCACTAGTCACCCTTGTGCCATATTCCAAGCATGAATGTGGGATCTCATAGAAAAACCAATCCATGAACAACCATGGGAATCCAGAGGTTAAACCACCTCCACCCTCATCATATCCTGGTCACACCAAAACCAATACTCCGATCACAACCGAACCAAACTTGGAATGCCATCCAGAATCCATCACTATCCTTGAGGATTTTTCTATCTCCTTGTCTCTCAGGCTTTATCGCAATCCAATCCTGGATCACTAGGACCTAAACCGAGACCAATCTCTTAGGCTTTACCACAATTTAAACCTGGTCAAGGGATTCCTAGGCATTTGGGAATGAAACTAGAGACCACCTCTACGCCAGATTCCAAAATCCATCCTGTAAACCAAAGCTCAAAACCAAGATAAAAATCCCAACATACCATGGCATCCAAAAAAAGGCAAGGCTAGGTTGAGAACCAATGTCATAACCTAACAAAACCATGCCACTAGCAATAAGAGAACCATACACCAACATGAAAATCCATGCATGTGCAAACCATCTAGGAAATCACACATGTAAAATGTTACCTGCAAGTATTCTTGCTGAAGCTTCCTGATCCTACTTTTCCTTCCTTGATCCTTACTTTCCTTCCTTTCCCTTTGCTTGCTTTCCCTTCCTTGATCCAAAGCTAGAGTGCTCCAAGAAAACTCTAAGTGACCAAGAGTGAGAGAGATAGAGAGAATAATGAGAGAGCTCCAAACTTGAACTGACAAAAGGTTACCAACTGATCCTCAGAAGCCTTTTTATTAATGGGGCCTCTATTTTCTTCATTTTCCATTATTTTCCTTCAATTTCCTCCTCACATGCAACCTGTGACCTTTCACATTACTTTTCTCCTAATTTCCTTTATTTTCATAAATAAATGTGCTAAAAATGCCTTTTCCTTAGCCTTTGCCAATTTCATTAGCCAAAAACACATCCAGTGATGCCCACTAGGATATCTTTGCCCAACATTCAGCATGGAATAAGTGTCCCTTAACCGTGGTCTTATTACAAGGAATTTTCACCAAGGCTGTTATAGTTCGTGTTTCAAAATATGTTATGAAACCTGATCACAAAAAGACAGAAAATATAGATCAACGCCTTAGAATTCAGCCTCTTCAAGGGGCGCTCAAACTGTAGATGGATGGAACAGGTCACCGAATCAAAATATGCCATGATCAGCATCATCAGGGTCATCACTTTCAGGTGATTGATCGAATGTATTGGTACATCATCAAAGAAAGGTGGAAAGTGAGGGAGATCTACCCTCATTGACTATTTGTTTAGTTAAAATTTTGTGGTCAAAAAAATTTTGTGGTCAAAAATCTTTCAAGTGGAGAGGATTGATCCAAGAGGATCTCGTCAGATCAGTTACACAGGTTCATCGTTAGTGTTCAGTGTTGTCGTCAACATTCAATTCAGTGTCGTCAGTTTCGACGTTGTTGTTTATGGTTTTTCATGGTGTTCAGTTGATATGGTTTTGTACCTAGCTATCGACATATGGTTGTTGTTAGTTCCACCAGGATTTAGTCGTCGACATGTGTTTTCCATCTGCCTCGTAGGATTTGGGTTTTCAATATGGGTTGACCATTCACTTTGTAGGAGTTGGTGCGACATGAGTTTATTGTCCACTTTACAAGATTTTGTGTCAACTTCGGTTTGTCGTTCGTATTATAGGGTTTGGTTGTTGTCGTCATGTGATGAATGTCACAAATGTCACTCTACGACAATTTTATGTAAAAGGTAATTTTTTTAACCTAATTTAAACCTAATCCTAAAAAGGCCTAACCCTCATCCCATTCCTATCAACCTCATTGCATTATAAAACTACGTATAAAACCAATTTCCTAAGTCTAAAACCCATGTAACAACTCACAGGCTATGAAATATGTTAAAACATTACAAAAAAAACATTATAAAACAAAATCACAGTCCTAAATAGCCAGTCTTAACCACATGGGAGAAGACCACAAGCGGTGGTAACATGTGAACGTGGTCGAAGCTCACTGTAAAGTTAATGTAACTGCAGCAGAGTTTTGATAAGCTGTTGGGGTATGCTAACCTCTAGGTTTGGAAACCGCGTGGGTTGGGATATGTGAACAGGTTACAGGTTATGTCAAATGGAACCGCCAGAGCACCGTTAGGTGGCAGCAAAACCATCGACGCACTAACCACGGCTATGAAAACTACTCACATGCGCTGTTGTTGCCCTCCGCCCGGTTAGCTAACCACTAAAAGTCCGTAGCCTATCCAAAGTCTTTTTATGGGTTCTATTATGAAGTTTGTTTAAAAACATTAATTCGAGGACCATGGTGTTATCCTAAGGAGTGAAGATCTGAATGGACCAAGGCCCAAGAACCCTAAATTAGACCAAATGCATTCCTAAACTCATTGGAGGAAGTTTGAATGCACTTGGTGGGATTTAAAAGGAGGTTTTGCTCATTGAAGTGGACATTGGTGGTTTTGGGTTTTTGTATGCAGGTTCTGGAGATCATAGGCAGTTTTTGTTTTCAGCATAACATGAGCATCCGAAATCAGAATTGAGAACCGTGACAGGCGTTGGAAAGCTGGTTTAGATAGATATCCTTTGACAATGACCAGAAGTGCCTACATGCACATTCCATTTGGTCAAATATCTATGTAATCTACCTCTTCTGTTTCAATCCTAATAAAGGGGTTCCCCATCTTGAAAGTGGACCTGGAGACGTAGTCCGTAAGGGATGAACTCCGTAATCAATATTTATATCTAGTATTCCTATGTTTTTGCTATTTTCATTACTATTTTGGTGTCTTACTTATGTTTTATCAGCTGTTGTAAAGTTTCTCTTCTCAAGTAGTTCTCTCGGTTTCTGCACTTTTAGTTAACATTCAATTCATTAATGGCTAATCAATTCTACATTAGTTTTAACTTATGATCATTTCAGATCATATAATTTGGTATCAGAGCAAGTTAAATTTGTATAATTTTCCATTGAATGTTAACCAGGTCAAAGTCACAACGTGGAGAAGGAATCCTTGAGCAGATTAATCCAGAGATTGGAAAGCGATGAGTCATTCATAAGTCGACCATGACAGGATCTGATGCAGGTGAAAATAATGAAACTAAGATGAGTGATGAACAGTTTCAGCAAGCATTCTTGACTATGCAGTAGATGTTGGGAGAACTCTATGAAGACAAGAAGGTGAGAGATGCAGCTTCTTCTTCAAAGACATCGAAGAAGGAAAAAGGTAAAGGCAAGGCTGATAAACAAACTTCACCTCCATCATCATCATCATCATCTTCTTCTTCTTCCAATGAAAAATATAAAACATAAAAGAAACCTAAGAAACCAACTCTTTTGAAACTTGATGTAAAACTTGAATCACCTATTTATGATGGAAAAATGAATATTGAAAAGCTAGATAACTGGATTAAGCAGTTAGAAGTGTATTGTCATATTCAGAACATCTCTGACGATAAAAAGAAAATTTAGTTAGCTACACTTAGAATGTGGGAACAACTTTAATATGGTGGGAAAGTAAAATTTAGATAGACGTAAAGCGAAAAGGAAAAGTCATCTCTTCATGGTCTAAGTTTTTAAAATATCTTAGGAAACAATTCTATCCTTTAGGATACATGCATCAAGTTGTTATTGATTGGCAACATTTGAGGCAAGCTAAAGGGCTGATTGTTCAAGAGTTTACTCAGGAATTTAGAAAGAAAGCATTGGCGTTTGGTATTGCACTGGATACACATGAAACTTTATTAAAATGCATTGGAAATTTACATTCACATTTGCAGCATACATTATTGATTTTCAATCCTGATGATTTTGATGAAGTGTGTGTTCAGGCCATACACATTGAATCAGGTGGCATACCATTCAAGTTTTCATCGCAGTCATCCAAAGAGTTGGAAATCAAAGATTCCAATGATAGTAAGGGGAAGAGCAATTCGAAGAGAAAGAAATCAGCGATAGCTCAGAAGGAAAGACCTACTTGTTCTCATTTCCAAAGAATCAGTCATGATGAATTGAAGTGTTGGAAACTTAATCCAGAACTTAAGCCCAGAAATTTCCTTAAGGAGAAGGATGAAAAGAAGGAAATTGCAACAGTCCAGCAAGATGTAGGTTCAGATTCAGGTGATGAAGGGAGGATAACTGCCATGGTTATGAAAGGTAAAACTTCTGACACTAGTTCAAGTTCGAATACTATTGCATCTTCATCAAACTTAAATCCTTAAAATGAGGATAAAAGAGTTGAATTGTTTAACATAGAGATAACTTCTAAGCATACAAAGATACATACAATGTTTGACAGTGGATCACAGGTGAATTTAATATCTAAATATTTAGTTAATAGTTTGGGTTTGGAAACATAGACTCATCAAAGACTTTACCCATTAGGATGGCTAAATAAATCAACTCAGATAAAAGTCACCAAACAGTGTCGATTAAGATTTTCCATTACAGCTAATTACATTGATGAAGTGGAATTAGATGTGATTCCAGTAGACATATGTGGAGTTGTCTTAGGAAGTCCTTATCTTTATGATCATGATGCAGTATTTTACAGGAGAGAACATAAATATCACCTTAAGAAAGATGAGGTTGAATTTATTGTTAGGGAAAATCAAAGTAAAAATCACTTGAATATTGTTGCTAATCAATGGAAACATCATTTAATGAATAAGGAAAAAGTGATTCAAACAAATCAACAACTAATTCAATACTTTCAAAGACAAACTAAGTTGCAGCAATTTTCACCTTATAGTTTGATGGGTTCATTGCAGCAAGTTCACTTAGTAATCAGGAATCAGGAAAGTATGTCAAGTCAAGTAGCTGATTTGATGTCAAAAACATCTTTGATTGTCTCTGTTATTCCACAAAATAGATTGTTAATACATGTCAATGGTATTGAACAATATCCTGTAGAGACTATTTTCAAAGATGATTATGAATCACTAACTCATGGTTCTTCATGGAAATAAATCAATTTCCATGTTCATAATAGGTTGTTTGACCATCGTCGCAAGTTTTTCATACTGCAGATGGATGGAATAGGTCACCGAATCAAAATGTGCCATGGTCAGCATCATCAGGGTCATCACTTTCAGGTGATTGATCGAATGTATTGGTACATCATCAAGGCAAGGTGGAAAGTGAGGGAGCTCTACCCTCATCGACTATTTGTTTAGTCAAACTTTTGTGGTCCAAAAGCTTTCAAGTGGAGAGGATTGATCCAGGAGGATCTTGTCAGATCAGTTGCACAGGTTCATTGTCAGTGTTCAGTGTTGTCATCAACATTCAGTTCAGTTTCATCAGTTTTGACAGTGTTGTTTATGGTTTTTCATGGTGTTCAATTGACATGATTTTGCACCTGGCTATCAACATATGGCTGTTTTCAGTTCCTCCAAGATTTGGTCGTCAACATGTGTTTTTCGTCCACCTCGCAAGATTTGGGTTGTCAATATGGGTTGACCATTCACTTTGTAGGAGTTGGAGTTGACATGAGTTTATCATCCACTTTACAAGATTTTGTGTTGACGTGGGTTTATCATCCATATTATAAGGTTTGGTTGTCGTTGTCATGTGACGAATGTTGCAAATGTCACTCTGTGACAATTTGACGTAAAAGGTTATTTTTTTAACCTAATCTAAACCTAATCCTAAAACCCATAACCTAATCCTAAACCCAAATCCATGCACCAAAATACATTGAACCTATGCTAAAAATGCCTAACCCTCATCCTATACCTATCAACCTCATTACATTATAAAACTATGTATAAAACCCAATTCCTAAGTCTAAAACCCATGTAACAACTCTCGGGGTATGAAATATGTTAAAACATTACAAAAAAAAACATTATAAAACAAAATCAGAGTCCTAAACCACCAGCCTTAACCACACGGGAGAATAACGCAGGTGGTGGTAACATGTGAATGGGGCTGGAGCTCACCGTAGAGTTAATGTAACCGTAGCAGAGTTTTGATAAGCCATCAGGGTATGTTAACCTCTAGGTTTGGAAACCATGTGGGTTGGGATATGTGAACAAGTTACATGTTATGTCAACCGAAACTGCCAGAGAACTGTCAGTTGGCAGTGAAACCATCAGTATGCTAACCGTGGCTATGACAGCTGCTCACATGCGCTTTTGTTGCCCTCCACCTGGTTAGATAATTGCTAACAGTCCACGACCTATCCAAAGTGTTTTTATGGGTTTTGATGTGATGTTTGTTTAAAAACATTAATTCGAGGACCATGGTGTTATCCTAAGGAGTGAAGACCTAAATGGACCGAGGCCCAAGAACCCTAAATTAGACCAAATGCATTCCTAAACTCATTAATGGAAGTTTAAATGCACGTGGTGGGTTTTAAAAGGAGGTTTTTCTCATTGAACTGGAAATTGGTGGTTTTGGGTTTTTGTATGCAGGTTTTGGAGGTCATAGGCAGTTTTTGTTTTCAGCGTAACAGGAGCAACCAGAGTCAAAATTGGGAACTGTGATATGCATTGGAAAGCTGGTTCAGAGAGATATGCTTTGACAGTGATCAAAAGTGCCTACGTGCACATCCGGTTTGGTCAAATCTCTATGTAATTGACCTGTTCTATTTCAATCCTAATAAAGCGGTCACCCATCTTGAAAGTGTAGGAATGGGTCCACAGTGTCGAGCACTCATGGTACTCAATTTACTATGGGTGCCACATTATCACCAGACCCCCATTAACACAATCTGTGTGTGCCAACTTCCCACATTGGTGCATAATGGCTTTCTATGGCTAGGAGGGCCTATACCCATTACAGAAATGCTTATTCATAGAATCACGCACCCGCCTTATAAGGGCGCGAACCTAGCTAAGGAGTTTGGTGAAAAGACTGGGGAGAAATACCTCGCCAAAATAATCAAGAGGGATTACAGCCTTGTGAATAAGTTGCGACGGTATTCAATTATGTATATAACAGGCCCGACAGTTCAATTTGCCACCCAAATTTTAACAGGGAAGGTGATGAGGAAATGTCGCATGGATGAAGTTCTAACACCTATAGTTTCCCTGGCTACATAGTGTGTGAAAGGTGTATAGTTAAATTGGGCGAGATACCTTTGTCAGGATTCCTGGCAAACTACTGCAAAGCCTAGGATGATACCAAGTCATTCCACTATGCTTGGTTATTGCTATCCATCATGTTAGTTGCATGGGAATTGCCAGAGTATAGTCAGTTTCCTTTGCTCGAGGAAGGATTATCGGAGGCAACACAAATTACTTCCTTATGGGCTACAAAAGATGCCACATGAATTACCGAGATGAATATATTTCTGGTTGTTATGGAAATGAGTCTCCGCATGGCCAAAAATCGGTGTCCGAGGTTATCCCCAACCTTGTTCACGTAGTTGTCACCCTATGCAGCATTCAAGGCTGACTTCTACAAAGTGTATATCTAGGCGCAGAAGGATCCAGAGTAGAAATGACATGACTTGCCCTATTTGGTGACAGAAGCACATGTGTAGGAGGTTGTCTCAAAATGACCTATATAGTGGCACACCTCGTTAGACTTAGATGATGGAGGAAGCATAGGCACGAGAAGTTTTGCTGCACAGAAAAGAAAGGAGGCAGCTAAGCAAGTTGCGCATACACTTACAGAGTATAAAAAGAAGGAATTCGAAGAAAAGGCTCATGTGGAGCAAGAACGTGCTGCTAAGGAGTAGGCAGAATAGGACCAGCATGAGTCACAAAAAGGTGACAAGTCATCTTCACCAGAGACAGAGGAGGAAGAACTTTTAAAACAAGGCAACAGAGGAGATGAGGGGTAGAGCACCCCATTTATTCTGAAGAGACGTGACAAGGAGTAGTAGGATGGTACAAGGAAGAAGCATAAATCAGATAAGTCGTAGGGTGGTACCATGGTGTTAACAGAAGGTGATCTCGATGAGATTGAGGATAAAATTAGGGATACCACAACCGAGGTGCTACAACAATTTGAGCAGCAATACATGCAGATGTTGGGGAGAATCCAAAAGGATCTATGTGAGCTGCAGATCTAGGCAAGCATAATATAGGTGGGCACCAGACAAGCAAGCATGGAGCAAGTGAGCCTGGCAACGAGGACAAACCAAGTAGGAAAGTTAGTAAGGAACCTAGACCTCAAAACTATAGCATTGCCAAATGGGTCCCTTCGCATAGAGATGGGCAATGATTGCATTATCTTGAGTACAATCAAGAACATCGATTTGAATATAGCGGTGCTCTCCAACAAGACCCTCCACGCGTTACATACAGGGGTGACAGATGAATTAAAAACTAGGGAACAACACACCTTCAACCTTATTAGCGAGTACAAAGTGAACCATGAGAAAATGTTCATTCAAAAGATATATGATTTTAGGGAAAACGAGGCACTTCAGATGCGCAGTTCTAGTCTAGAGTCAGTAGTAGAAGAGGCATGCAAAACAGTGCTTGAACTTCACATCCTGGAGGATGCATAGCCAGAAGAAAAGACAAAAAACTAGCCATTAGTGTGCGTGAGGCTAAACCAAAGGTTGGTTGAGTTGCATTTGAGATCAACATGAAGATTACAAAGCTACAGTTAAAGTCTACCCATGACTCTGCCTAAGGTTTTGGAGCAGCACGAAGCTGTGATAAAGGAAAACATGGCTACATTGGATGCCATCGTCACTGACTGTATGATGCTGTTTGAGAAGGCTATGGAGCTTGTCACCAATCTATAGGAGGATCAAACCTGCAGACACTAAACATAAAGGTAAGGGAGCTACATCAGTAATATGATGAATTCAGGGTGACTACACGAACCATAGAACCAGTGCAACGCCTTGCTAAATTATAGGAAGGAAAGCAACTCCTAGCACAAGTGGAGGAAGTGCAAAAGAAAGAGGTACTGCTAAAGGCCAGGTTACAACTTTGGTTGGAGGAGGCTTATCAAGTCACAACTACTATTTAGGATAAGCTCAAAGGGTTGTAGCATAAACAACAGATGATGAGACTGGTCATAGAAGGACCAGCCACAAAAAATCTATTCGAGGAAGTCAAGTAGGCAGCAACGCAGAGCGCTACCAAAGTCGTAGTGATCCAAGTGGAGTTAGGAGGTCTTCATAGTAAGATTACAGTGCCAATAGAGTGACTCGAGTGCGAGTCACGATCTTTGTGCTGGGGGCCTGTTGGGATGGGGTCCCCTGGGTCATTTTCAAGGTTAAGATAACCCAATTTTTGGTTCATTTTGTGTAAATAATGTAAAGTCTCCACGATTTATGGATGCGGAGTGCGTAGATGATTAGGACTCAAAGGGATTTAACCCCTTATTTTATGTAAAGTTTGAGTTGGTTTTGAGATTCACCCATGGTCCGCGGACCATGGCATTGTATGAAAAAGGCTATAAATAGGTGTGTCTTAGGGAGTCTAAGGCAATGAAGTACTAGATGGATGAAAATTAATAGGAAGTGATAGCAAAGAGAAGTGGGTCAGATAGGAGAAGAAAATCTGTATAGCTGAGTGCACATAGGCCTAGGTAGAGTCCACAGCTGAGTGCGTGGACCCCTTCTGCTATGTGCACAGGGTGGTTTTGAGTCTTTAACCTTAAATTAAAGATCAATAAAGGCAGTTACCGAATAATTCTTGCGTATTTATGTTTATTTTTGTTAATGCTATATGTTGTCAATGAATGATATGTTTTATGAAGCATTGATTGAATGTTGTGTGACTCTCTTGAATAACTGTTATTAATGTACGCAATTCATGTTTAAGTAATTTCGCAAAGACTCTCATGAATTTTGTTATGTTTACTAATAACTTAAGTAGATTTGCGTGAAAGCTAATTTAGGGTTGTTCTCTGCTGTGTGAAAGTAGACAAAGTGATTGTTAAAGGTCCCCAAAGACCAATTCTAGACCTTCACGAAGGTCTGAAGGCTATTTTAACAGATTTGCAGCAATGAGCCCTAAGGTTGTATCTATCTATGCGAAGGAAGATCTAAGGTGCTAAAAGACATCACACTAGTCTCTGGATTTAGAAAGTTGGTTCTAGCATCCCTCCATACTGCTTCGGGTGAGATTGCAGCCTGCACTACCCAGGTTATTGCTAAAAGGGCCAGTGGTGTAGGGATTTTTAGTTGGTGTAGATAACTCTGAACTTGGGTTAGGACCCCCTAAGCTAACAGGAATCAACAAATAAGGTGTTGGAGACAATCCTAACTAAGACAGTGCAATTACATAAGAAGCATTGGTCTGATCGACTTCCCGAGGTATTATGGGCCTACAAGATCACATAGAGAAACACCACCGACTTCTCTCCATATGAATTGGTGTATGAAAAACAAGTTTTACTTCCAATTGAATTTCAGATCAGAACTTTTAAGATGGCAACAGATTTGGGCATAAACCTTAATGAAGAACATTAGCAAAGAATCTTGCAGCTTAATGAGTTGGACGAGATTATGCGGGATGATTTTCACCATACTCATCTAATCCAACAACAACAAGCTAAATGGAATGATAGATACATTAAGAAAAACAAGTTCAAAGAGGGAGATTGGGCATTTCTATTTGATTCAAAATTTTAGAATTTTAAAGGGAAATTTAACACACATTGGCTTGGCGCCTATGAAATTGAAAGTTTTTGATAACGGATCTGTTCGGGTTAAAACAACTAATGATGGAAATGTTACCTTCTTGGTGAATGGGCATGGACTCAAGCTATATCAAAAGCCCCAATAGAAGGAGGAATTTGTGGAAGAGATTGTGAAGAATAAAGAGTTGGAAATGGTGGGAAAGGGAGTCATTCCTTTCACTACCTCTTCTTGATTTTCTGCCATAATAAACTAAGCTTACTTTGTTCCTTCTCGCGCTCAGTAAAATGTGCGAGGAATGTCTATTAGGTATATTTTTATCCATTTTTCTTGCCCCAGTGGACTATTTGCGAAAAATGAGTCCCCTTGGAGTCTTCTTTTTTAGTATTTCAGACTCTCTAAAATTGAAATGTCAGGAGCATGAACTTCCTTGGGCTCATTAAAATCACAGGATAGTAGATCCTTCAGGATCCTCAAAATAAAATTTTTATTTTAGTTAATTTTTGGTTTTCTTGTGCTAGAATAATGTGGGATCTCTTAAGGCCCTCCTTCCAACAATCTTGGCCCATCAACATCAGAAAATTATCTAGGTTCTAGATTAGAGACTTTTCATGCCTTGAAGCTTGTATACATTAATGATAGGCTATCTCATCAGCAGCAATGGAGATTAATCATGGATCCTTGACTATTGGATCCTACAGGGGGTTCGACAACATCTCATACATTCACACCTGATAGGATGCATCAGATGTACCTTGGTCCTTGTTATGGTGTTTTCTTCTCATATGTGTACGAAAAGAAATCACCTAACACTGTGGATGAGAAATAGTCTTAACAATATAAATGGCTGCTAAAAATTTTAGATCAACAACAAATGATAGAAACAAAACCTTCCAAAGCCCTGATCTATGCCATGATCATAGTTAAACAAAAAAATGAAATAGTAATAAATGCGGGTAACTCCAATAATCCAATGGAAACTAGATACATAAAGAATATATTTTATTAAACAACACCTATGAAGGGAACAAATAAATATTACCAGTCCCCCTCTATGGGATGGGTTCTTGGATATCTTCAAATGTCTTCAGCTTTTTGATAGTCTCTCTCCTTTATAATGTGTAAAACCCAGCAAATGGCTTAGTGAGAACTCAAATGGAAGTGCGACAATGATAATAATTAGAGTTAAAATAGTGAGTGCAACAATGAAAATGATCAAAAGTGAATAATGAATGGAAAACCATTTTATTTATAACAAAATATTAGGTTATCCTCGAATAATGAGCAATAAAAAAATATTATTAATGCCATTCTAGAAATAACCACTTGGAATATTTTATTATATTTGGTTAGGAGTGAAAAAGTATTTAAAATTTTATTTAGAAATAAAAAATAAATAAATGATTTATTTATCATATCAAGAAATATGGTTAAGGAATAATAAACAAATAACTATTTATTTAATTATTCCTGAGGGGTTTAGTCAAACATGACAAGGAAAAATAATTACTTAGTGATTAATTAATTATTCCTAGAGAAAAATAAGACAATTAATAATTTATCTATTTATTTTTCATAATTGGGTCAAATGTGACAAGGAATATAAATTAAACAATGGTTTAATTAATTATTCCTAGAATATAATTAAATAAATAGTGATTTATTTAATTATTATTCATGGGTTTAATTATAAATTGGTTAATAAATGTGGTTTATTAAGTAATTTCTCATAGTGAAAGAAATTTTACTATGGTGAACTTTGCCTTACAGGGTGTACTTTGATCCATCTAGTAAATCAAGGCTAGATGATCAATTTTTTGTGATAAAATTCCTCTCTCTCATTAATGGCGATGGATCTCACATTGGTTAACAACTGAAATTAATGGTTGGTAATCCAATGAGATCACTGCACATTCAACCTCAGCACCTATTTTCATGTGCAGTAAATTGTACAAAAAAAAAGACGAGAACACGGTTTCCTGTAGAGAAGTTCAGCAGATGCATTTCTAGTAATAAAATCACTTATCTCCTAAAGAACAAATTTCAACCATAATGTTATCCTAAAGAATCTGGAAAGTACTGATCATCTTCATCATTAGTTGAGGCCACGTAAATACACAATCTTTCATATGATATGGTTTCAAAGTGGTTTATTATTCCAAAGCAAGTGCAGTCGTCACCCAAGGTACTCGAACATTATAAGGTAAGATCAAGCAGGTACTTTTGGCATCAGAATACTTAAGGTAAAAAAGGTAATGGTATGAAAGTTTTTAATTTTCATGAGTATGAGTCATGGCCACCCTCGTAGAATAAGGCAATTATGAGCCGTTTGTGTCATAACACAAGTTCCCATTCCTGATTATTATTCTGATGTGTACATCGATTATCTTCCCAACACTTATTCCATAGCATAGATAATGATGGAAATCATGATCACGTTTCACATCATTCGAAGTTGCCTCATTACCCTAAACCTTTCTTAAATTAAGCCATTCTTGTTTTTATTGGGTTTTGAATTATCTCGCGTGGTCTTAGAAGCATATTAGTGAACTGAATCGAGCTCTACTCTCTCCTACTCCTAGCTCCTGTTGAAAATGCGGTCCACCATCAAGTTTGAATCTCAAGGTCCTGCATTACTAGATGCTTACCCACAGAGTAAGGAAGGGCTAGAGAAGGAAGGATGTCTGCCTCTGTTCCTAAATTTTAGTGAGCATAACTCAGATGTGACTAAGTCTTTTGCCTTAAATTTAAATGGCGACAGGGCGTAGGTGGGTAATGTTAAGTTGATATTGACAGAGGAGCCAGTAGCCCAAGCTTGTGGAATTGGATGGGAAGGAGAGCGTTGGTTTAAAAATTAGCGATTCATGAAGGACATTTGCACACCCTTCCTCAGAAAAGAGCATGCAAGCCCGGATTGGAGCAAGGGAATTCTGTAGGATTACCTTAGAAGTAAGTACTGGCTTCAGAAGAATATCACTTGTGAAGGTCATTTCAGGTTAGCCTTTCTATTTCATATTCATCCCCTTGACCATTTCCAAGACAAACCCTTGAATTTACCATATTATCTTAGAATGTCTTTGTTGAAGATGGTTACTTGTGCCAAGGAGAGGGAAACACATATAGAGGAGAAACTATATCATCGCGGTCTTGTCAAAATTATCATGACGGAGGTTTTGAAGAAACATAACAAAACATTGGAAGAGTTTTTGGTACATAATTACTTTGTGGATGACGAGAAGGAGCCCAATTTACCGAAAACCAAAGAGGCAGAACCAGTGGAGAGGCCACGAAAGAAACCCCATATGCATGGTCAATTGACAGAGGAGGTTAAGAAAGATGAGGGGGTGGTGGTAATCAGGGAAATTCTAGGGATGAAGCTTAAGCCATTGAAGGGTACCTCTGCTCCTACTAGGCATTTTACGAGAAGCCAGGTGGAAAAGATGGTGATAAAGGAAACTATAGAGGAGGGGGTACAACAAATTAAAACTTATAAGAAGGATAAGAAGCCCCAAGAGTTGTCTAAGGGGAATAAAGTGAATATTGAGTCAGTTTAGTTCTTTGACAAAGAAGAGTGGGAGGCCTCGTCTTTCCAAGACCCACAACTGCAGGAAAGTGGGGATAAAAAAAGTCAAAGATTGCCAAGATCGGGAGGAACCAAGTATACCTCAATCCTCTCAAGGACAGCATGGGGATGAGGGAACTTCTAAGAAAAAGCAGTCCCAAAAGGAGATGGAGGAAACTATCACTGAACTCATTGTGTCTAAACGGGTTCTTCAGAAGGAAAATGAAACTCTAAAGGAGAACAGGCTACGCCTGCAAAAAGAAGTGGATGAGTGGAAAGTGAAGCATCAGAAGGAATACCAAATCATGAAGAAAAACTAGGTTCAGATTGATTATGTGTAGAAGAGGAATGAAGAATATTGAAGTATGGTTAAGAAAGCTAAGTCTAGAAGGGCACAATTAGATCACCTAGCTCCAGTAGCTGCAACACAGGGAAAAGAGTGAATTTTCCTTCTGATTTGCAACATTTTTGCTTGCATAGCGGACATGCAAGGAGCTAGGTGTGGGGGAGATGTTGAGCCCCGATTTTGTTCATTTTTTATAATATTTCTAAAGCATTGCTTCCCCCTTTAGAAATCTTTTTAACCCTTAATAACTCTGTTTTTTCCGTATGATATGTGTTTTGACCAAAAGGGTGATGTGAGCTTTAAGGTATGCAAATCGTTTTAAAAAGTATCATTTCACTTTATTCTTGAGTATTTTTTAAGTTAAATGTTACTTAATCGAATTATCTACAATTTCAAGGGTGCTGATCGAATCTTATCCAGACCAACTATCTTCCGAAGCGGTTCCATGATTTCCTGCAGACATCCCGTAATTTCCTGTAGGATCATTGATTTCTTGTAGATACGTTGATTTCCTGCAACCACTCTGATTTATTACAGTGATCTGGATGGTTGAGTATGTTCTGGTCAGCCTCGAGAAGAACAAAAACATGAGTTGTGTTAAGAAATCGTCTTACATGGATGTGGTCCTATTGGCTGCCTCAAAACTGCCACCGACGCTGCCCGGATTTTCAATCCTCTCATAGATGGCCATATTGGGAAATAGCTTCAAAAACTCATTGAGATCAGTTTGATCCATGCTTTCAGTCATGGATAAAACTCAACATGTCTATTTGTATTGTCTTTTCCAATGATTGTTAGAAAATAGTTGCAGTATGTTAGTTTTCCTAATTCGAGCAAGTTTATGCCTCTACACTTGTATAAATAGTTTTATGTTTCATTTGCAAAGGAGGCCATATATACCAGACTTTTGTACTACTATAATATTTGTCCATATTAATATAAAACTCCATGTTCTTCTAATCTCGCTGTGTAAAATACTTTAGTAGTTAAAGGGGTTGTGAGAAAGGGAGGACCCCCTTTACTCACAACTCTAGTAGTTGTAGATTTGTGTTTCTTTTAATTATTTTTCATGAATTGATAGAATTATTACACAACTTTTGTTTCTCTTTTCTAATTTGTAGTCGCACATGTCTAATGGTTAAATGGTGAAGATTATTTGGAGTTATTTGCTCAAGCTTCAATTTACATTGTGAAATGTTGAATCGGTTTAATTGTTGTTTTATTGATCCATTATCCTTTTTTTATCAGCATTAGCGATTTTAGGTGCTGTAGAGGGATGATTAAATTCACTCTATAGCCTTTGCTGCTAAGTGTTGATGAGGAAAAGAGATATTGAAGTTGTGCGTGTGTGGTTTTGTTTAGAAAAACACTTAAAGTATTAGCCTACATATATTTTTCGCAACATCTCATAAGGTTACCTACCCCTGGTTGATGATTTATGTTTGTCAAATTATAAGTCTATAATTTTCCCAAACAATGAGATCGTCAAAGGAGAATGAATCAATTAGCTAGACAACCAAGGTACTTTCATGCACAATCTCATAAGACTTCCAACAATAGGCATGCCTATGTATTTTATGGTCATTGTTATAAATGTCATATCTCTAGACATAAAGTTGTTGATTGTAGAAGGATCAAAGTTGAAAGAGATGAAAATCATAGATATAATAAGTATCAGATTTTTAAATCTCCAAACTCTTCTCTCAAAGATCAAAATATCTTCCCTCCTTTGTTAATCGAAGTAGAATTCTTCAAATATAATAATTTTTGGCACAAGGCAAGTGAGAGCAGAAGTAGGTTTGAATACCAGTCTAAGTTCCAAAATGTTAGACAGTCAGCTATCCAATAGGATAAGGAGAGTTGGAAACAAAAGACTAAAAGGAGCATGTAGTGCGGACTTGCTTTATCGACTCACAATCAAGAAAATAAATGGTATGTGTATAGTGGTTGTTCCAAACATTTGACTAGTAACAAAAGAAAATTCTTGTTGCTAAAATAAAACCTCTTATACTCCAATGACAAAACCTCCTTTCTATATATAGGAGTCTAAGGGTTCACAATATAACCAAGATGACCTAACAATAATAATATAAAGGCACAAAAATAACAATAGTGGGATTCTATGGGGCACAATAATAACAATAAGGGATACAATGACAATAGTAATGGGGGAATCACTAGTATTATAGGGACCTAACATGCCCCTCTCCTTCAAAAAAGTGTTGTCCTCAATGACTGAGTAGTTCTGGATGTTTCTGTATAAAATTCTCATCCTCCCATGTGGAATCTTCAATGGGTAAGTTCTTCCACTTGATGAGATACTTTGAAATTGATTGATTTCATAGCTGTCGAGTTATTGTTTCTTTGACTGCTTCAGGTTCCAATATGATTTTTCCTTCCTCATCAAGTTCTGGCAATATTTTTTGAACTGGAATCTTGTCACCTATAACCTTCTTTAAGCATGAAACATGGAAAACTAGGTGCACTTGGGAAGTTGCAGGAAGCTCCAATTTGTATGCCATAGTACCTATCTTTTCCAACACCTTGTATGGACCATAATACTTTGGTGATAATTTATTATCCTTCTTAGCTTGCTTGAGGGAAATTTTTTTATATGGTTGTAGCTGTAGGAATACCCAATCAGCTACATCAAAACTTCTTTCGCTATGATGTTGATCTACCTGCTGTTTCACTCTATTCTGTGCCAAGGTGAGGTTATCCTTTAAGAGTTGGAGAACTTGTTGTTGATGCTCAATGTGATATTCCACTACTTGAACCTTAGAATTTTCTCTTAAACATGATGTGATGGATCGTGGATGATATCCATAAAGTGCCATAAATGGGGTTATTTTTGTTGCAGTATGGAAGGAACTGTTATACCACCATTCAACCAGAGGCAACCATTTGACCCATTGTGTCTATTTATCAGATACAAAGCAACGAAATTATCCATCCAAACATTTGTTTATTATCTCAGTTTTCCCATCAGATTGAGGATGATAAGATGAGCTATGAGCTAACTGAGTACCAAGACAAGAAAATAATTCTATCCAAAAATTTCTTGTCAAAATAGGATCTCTGTTGTTGAAAAATGTGCAACAAGAAATGCTAAATTTAGAAAGTGCTAAAAATAGATCTACTAAAAATAGCAGTTTGGCCAATGAGCATTTTGGTCACCTTGGGTGAGAGGTGAAACTACTAAAAATAGAATCTTCTAAAAATAGCATTTCTAGATCCCTTCCTATTTTTAACAGTCCCTAGTCTAACTATAAGAAGTAAAAACGAATTTGGTCTTAACAGCAGTTTGGAATATTAATTAATTAATTCTCCATGAGTTAATTAGTTAAGGAAAAGAAAACTTGAAGTCTTTGTGAGAACATCCAATAATTTCTCCACTAATTGGGGAATGTGTCCTTGATTTGCTCCACTGATTGAGGAATTAAGGATGAGTTCTATATTGAGAGGATCAATTGACTTAGTTTAACTTAGTCAAGTTCAGTTAGATTAATTTAACAAGTTGTTAAATTAATGAGATATAGTTTGTTGATGCTTGCATGCATGTGACAACTATTATTTTCAGATAACTGAGTATTTTCTCATGAATAACTGATGCATGGCAGTTCAGACAAAGAACCTATTGAGATCAGATGAGGGACAATGCACTATCAGATGATAGGATATTTCTAGTAAGTATTCCTTGCATGAGGAAGGAATCTATTTTCTTCTATGACTACATAGTTGGACCTGAGGTGACAGCAGGTATGATTAGGCAAATTTACAACCTATATATTGGGGCCTAGGTAGTCCATGATTTTCATCTTCTGATTACAAAGGCAACAGGATAGCTATTGAGCTGATTCTTTTTGTATGTTGTTGAGGATCTCCACTTGATTGATAATACTAAGATGGGGTTTTAGGCTGGTACTTTTCCCAGATAAATTCTTCTGTGTTATGTGAGATTGATTCCTTCTTATCAATTATATGTGTTCATTCTTGATGTTGCTCATGGTTGATTAGCTTCCACAAAGTTTATGGTAGATGTAGATCTAGTATTATGCTTTAGTACATTGCATATATCAGTTTGATCTGCAGGTGAAATTTCTACATGATATCAGTGAGCTATCTAATTTCTAGAGAAAATTCTACATGGTATCGAAGCACAGGTGATCAAGGAAGAATAATATACAAGAAGGAATTCGAAGTTTATTATTCGAGATATAGATCTTAAGTTCTCATCACATCTATTTCACCGATGGCATTCTATGGTTTGAGGCTTGAGTATGCCCTTGATGGCAACTCAAACTATATAGCTTGGAAGGATCACATGGAGGTAATATTGGAAGATAACGACCTTAAAGAGTTCATTGATCAAGAAGTCCCTAAGCCTGCTGATGCTACTTAACTAGTGGAATGGAAGAAGTGTGTGGCTAGAGCTAGGAGAAGTCTCTTGGAGGGAGTGCGAGATCACATTGTCTCGAGCCTTCATGGGAAGGAGACTCCACATGCAATGTGGAAAACATTGAAAGATTTTTATTAGAATAGCAGTGATCAGAGGAATCTGGCACTGAAGGACAAACTTCGAAAGATCAAGTGTGAAAAGGATGAGATAATCTCTATGTATCTGACCAAGCTCATCACATGTAGGGATGAGCTTGCAAGTGTAGGGGTCGTGACAACTAATGATGATATGTTGAGTCTAGAAGTCCTTGGCCTTCTTAAGAGCTAGCATAACTACCAGGACTTGGTTAATGGAAGGGAGAAACTACCAGATTGGGAATGACTATGGTCAGATTTGATGCAAGAGGAGATCAGACGGAGCACCAGAAACAGTTCTTCATCCATGGAGGATGAGGTGAACTGTGCCTTAGTGAGTAAGGCAAAGAATGGGAAGGAGAAGGTTTCTCTTTCTGAATCCAATTCTTCCAATGGTGGGAAGAGGGTTGACAAATTGAAAGTGTGATGCTTTCATTGTCATGAGGTGGGCCATTATGTTGCAAATTGTCCATAGTGTTATAGACATTTTTGGGCACTACAACCCCAAGCATAAATGTCCATAAACCAAGGGCTCCTAAGTCCCTAAAGGTGTTGTTCCAACCCCTAAAAGAACAAGGTCAACTGATTACAGCATCTCCCAGAAGTTCTCCATGAAAAACTACTCAAAACTGGTCAAAACTGGACCATTTCACCTGCTCCATAGGCAAAGTGCGTTGCATCCCACCTGAATACACACAGTAGGTGCGATGCATGTCAAAAATCCCTTCTATGGGGTGTGATGGGTGAGAAGGGACAAAAGGTAGGGTCAATCCGCAAGGTGGAGGAGCATGGAATCTTCCAGAAACCTCTCCTGTGACACTTGCCTCTCTGAGTTCGACCAGGGATGAGTAAGAGATCATCAATCTCCAAGTGGAATCAAGAACTATTAGAGAGAAGACACTAATCGAATCTCAAAAGCTGACTCACCTCCCTTGCAGACATCTATATATGGATCCCTCATCCCAGAGATCCAGAGGCTGGAATTTTGTATCTTGTAAGGAAGTGTTGTTGGTTTCTTGGTGCAATATCATAGTGTTGGGTGATCTAAGCTTTTCATGAGGTGAAGAAGGGCTTTCTTGCTGAGAGGATGATGTTGGGTCAGAACAATTGGTTGTAATCCTCTTTTCTCTTTCTTGATTATCAATAAAGCTATTCAAGTTTTCCTCCACATTCTTGTATGATTGATGATTTATGGATTTGTGTGGTCAATGTACATATGATCCTATATTGTTTATGATAATAGATCTATGTTCTTGGATAGTGTTATGCTGCTTTGATTCTATAGGTACTCTTTGAAGCTGGGTAGACAAGGAAGCAAGTGGCAAAGACCTACCAGAAGGGAGAGGAATCAAGCAAGGAACCAAGCGCAAGACAGAGGTTGGTCCCCTTATTATTCTCTTATCTATTTCTCATAAAGGAAAATGAAAGTAGTTTTTAGTGTGTTTGTTTCTAAGGTAGCTACCAGCCTTAGTGGGACTAGCAACTCTGCATAGACACTAGTTTTCCCGATA
Organism: Pinus tabuliformis; assembly: GCA_031772625.1. Classification (NCBI taxonomy): domain Eukaryota; kingdom Viridiplantae; phylum Streptophyta; class Pinopsida; order Pinales; family Pinaceae; genus Pinus; species Pinus tabuliformis. The sequence goes on along the minus strand of CM062805.1, from coordinate 89,915,196 downwards.
ACAAAATGGCAACTCCACTGGGGAAGCATTTCCATTAGCAACCAGATTTGTTCCTGGATTTGGAAATGGATCAGTAAATACTGCCGAGGTTTTTGAATTCTTGATGAATCTTTTAAGCTCAGCCTTATGTGGACAATCTCTTGTCCAATGATCCTCATCACATATTACGCATGGATTTTTTGGTTTCCTATCTCCAGGAGGGTTTGTAGAAGATTTTTTAGGTGATGATTCCTCCTGTTTCTTCTTCTTCCCTTTGTTTTTATTCTTGCCACCCGGTTTGTCGGTTTCGAAATAGCAAAATGATGCTTTGATATCGACAAGGAACAAAGATTATGGGAATCAACAGCTGTCGAACAACAAGGATAAAGATCAACCTAGTAGTTCGACAACAACTTCCACAGAAGTTGCGCCGCCCATCATTCCTGAGCTAACAATAAAACCGCCAAAGGGAGTAGTACACAAGTTGACATTTAATCCTCGTGCTAGAGCAGCACAACATTATAATATAGTGGAAGATCTGGCCCAATCGCCATCTGCTATGTCGACACTTGAGGTACTGCAAAATTGCCCAGCCCAAAAGCAGGCTTTATTATCAGCTATCGGTGGGACAAACCCAAAGGATTCTAATCTTGTGTCCTTTAATCATAAAGGATACGATCCTCAGTTACCAGCTCAACTAGATTTCCTCATTCAAGTGAAAGCCCTCAACAAAACTGTTCATTGAATAGTTATTGATGAGGGGGCAGCTACATGTATTATGTCGATGAGTTGCTAGAAAACTTTAGGATCTCCAATCTTGTCACGATCTTCAACAACATTAAAAGCATTTGACAGACGAACATATACCCCATACGGTATTCTAAGTAACTTGCAAGTTGAACTACGAGGGAAAACAGTAGAAACAGATGTCGAAGTAATCGATGAAAACCTCGATTACAACATCCTACTGGGAAGACCATGGATATATGCTATGGCTGCAGTTGTGTCGACCTACTTTAGGAAGATTGCATTTCCTTTTCAAGGAGGAATTACGATCGTCGACCAACAAACATTTCTCCCGAATAGTTCCCAAGTTACAGGAAATATTCCAATGATCCATGGAAGCCCCCATACACTTCAAAATATCGGAGTAGGCCTACTAAAATACCCTATATTAATGGGGACTTTTGCCCTTCCGCCTCCAAGCCCAATAGAAATATTGTAGCAATCAATGTTTTTGGCATGGGAGATAGACCTGAATCAATGCTCATCAAGCGTTTGGATAGATAGGTCTAAGGAATATGGCACCCCTTCAGATCCTTGGTCACAAGTGCATTACACCGACGAAGGAATTGTTCAATCAATCGTAATTGAAGGGGCACCATGGGAAGATTACCACCATCGTTCCCATCTTTAGGATTGTAAAGAAGATACTCCTGATGACCTTCATCATCCTTCAATTTTTTATTTCCTATCAAATACTGTAAACACGATGGATTCAGAGCGAAACTTGTCCAACATTGAAGAGACTATCACCATAAATATCTCGACCAAAACAGATGTCGTAGAGAATATTTATGGTGGCAAATGTTGTTCTCCTTCAGAACTGGAAATATATAACGCTCTTTTTCGTGAATTCAGAGATGTCTTTTCTTGGTCATATGATGAAATTCCAGGCATTGACTCGAGTATAGTTGAACACGAAATCAAGATGTATCCAAATGTCAAACCAGTACGACAACGGCTACGACAGGTGCACCCCAAGAAAGCTGCTGCCATCAAGGCAGAAGTTGAAAAGCTTCTCCATGCTGGTTTTATTTACTCGGTTCCTCTAACAAATTGGGTACCGAACATTGTTCCTGTTATGAAAAAACAAGGAACGATCAGAGTGTGCGTCGATTATAGGGATGTAAATCAAGCTTGTCCAAAAGACAACTACCCTACACCCTTTATTGACCAGATAATTGATGAATGCGCGGGATGCGGAATCTTTTCATTCATGGATGGATTCTCCAAGTATAATCAAATAAATATCCACCCACAGGACCTGTCAAAGACTGCATTTATTTGTCCATGGGGCACATTCGCATATCGCAAATTACCCTTTGGTTTAAAGAACGCAGGGGCAACGTTTCAGAGGGCAATGAATTATGCCTTCCATGACATCAAAAACATCATTCAACCATATCTTGATGACCTTCCGGCTCATTCGCGAAAGCGGACCGATCATCCGCAACATTTGAGAGCGATATTCCTACGTTGCCGACACTACAAGATACGACTCAATCCACACATATGTGTGTTCTGTGTCAGTTCTGGTCGTTTACTTGGCTTTGTAGTCTCAAAGGACGGGATTCGTCTCAACCCATGTAAGGTTCAGGCAATCATAAATTTGCCTCCACCTTCAAATTTTCTTCAGATACAGAAACTCCAAAGGAAAGCAAACTTTCTGAGGAGGTTCATTCCGAATTACACTGAACTTGCTAAAGGTTATACACGTCTATTGAAAAAGGAAGTGCCCTTCGTCTGGGATCAGGTCGCGCAAGCCTCCTTTGATGCGTTAAAATAATCCCTAATGAAAGCATCATTAATTTACGCTCCTGATTATCAAAAAGACTTTAACCTGTATTTGGCTACAGCGGATACAACCATCACAATGGTTTTAGTCCAAGAAGACAACGAAATTGAACATCCTATATATTATTTAAGTAGGAACTTAAATGATACATAAAGCAAATATTCCTATGTTGAAAAGCTAGCGCTCGCAGCTGTTCAAGCAATACAAAGATTTCGACACTATGTCCTCTTTCAAAAAACTACCATTATGTCAGATTGCAACCCCATGACTTATATATTGTCGCGACAGTTGCTGGGGGGAAAATATTCAAAATGGATAGCAATTCTACAAGAGTTTGATCTGGAATTTGCAAAATCCAAATCAAAGAAAGCCCTGGTTTTCGCAGAATTACTATGCGATCTCCCATCATCGTCCAACGATGAAACATCAGACGAAACAAACGTGGATGAATCTTTGTTTCTGATATCTTCAAGCAATCCGTGGTATGGAGATATAATCGTCTATCTCCAAACCCAGAAATACAGGCCTAATACCTCCCGCTCCGAACAAAAATGTATTCGATACCAATAAAAAGACTACATGATCGTCGGTGATACACTTTACCATTGTGGCGTCGATACAGTTCTGAGGAGGTGCCTTACCCATGAGGAAGCCGAAAAAGTCCTAAATGATTGCCATTTAGGCGCGTGTGGGGGGCATCAATCTGGCTACGCTACAACACAAAATTTTTTATGAGCAGGATACTTCTGGCCAACAATGTTCAAAGATTGCATAACCGCAATCAGAAGTTGCCATGCCTGTCAAATTTTTGATAGCAAAACCAGAAGACCACCCGCACCTCTGCAGCCAATAGTTGTTGTTGGGCCATTTGCCAAATGGGGCATTGATTTCATGACATGTAACCCCACCTCGACCGGGGGGCATGGGTATATCATAGTCGCAGTGGACTATTTTACCAAATGGGCCGAGGCGATGCCTACATTAGATAACACTGGTGAAACAGCTGCCCTTTTATTTTTCAATCATGTATTCGCCAGATTCGGCGTTCCACAGGCTATAGTCACAGATCATGGATCACATTTTCGCAATCGCATGATGTCCGAATTAGCTGCCAAATTAGGGTTGTCTCACGGCAACTCTACTCCATATTACCCGCAGGCCAACGGACAAGTTGAAGCAATCAACAAGGTCCTGAAGCGCATGCTGCAAAGGATGATTGGAGTCCACAAAAGGAGTTGGCACCTGATCCTGTACTCAGCCTTGTGGGTATACCGAACATCGGTAAGGAAGGCAACCGGGTTTACACCCTTCCAACTAGTGTATGGCCTAGAAGCAATCTTACCAGTTTAGTGTGAAATCTCATCCCTCAAACTCGCAACCGACCTTCTCCCTAGAACTTCAGAAGAGGAGGCTCGTTTCTTGGAAGTAATCCAATTGGATGAAACCCGTCGTGATGCCACTTTGGCTAATGAAGCCCATAAGAAACAAGTCAAGGCGCAGTTCGACAAGAATGTCAAACCCCATGTCTTCTCAGAAGGTGACCTGGTCTTACTTTATGACCAAGAATCCGATAAACTGGGATCAGGTAAATTCAAATCTTTATGGATGGGCCCTTATATTGTTAAACGTGTATTACCAAAAGGATCCTACGAGTTAATGGATTATGACAAAATTCCACTGGCGCAACCCCATAACGGGTTGTACCTTAAGCGTTACTATGCATGATTCAGTGTGGTAACCTATATGCTTTTGTTACATTTTTGTTTTCGCTAAGGGTAATCGTTTTGGTAAAGTAAATCCACTTTTTAAATTTGTCATAGATGTCGAACCTATTGGAATCTTTTGTTGGATATGCTGACGGAGCAAGTCATAGTTCGTGGAACCTATCTTCTGCAGGCTGAGCCATTTTTGATCCAAGCGGCGAGTTAGTAAGTTTTAGAGGGGTATGTATCGGTCGATCAACGAATAACATCGCTGAATATAGTGCATTGATAGAACTTCTCTCTGATGCCATCACACATGGCATACGCCGACTTGTCGTCAGGCTAGACTCACAGCTCGTCATACTACAACTCACTGGTATCTACTCCGTCCGAAATCCAGCTATCTATCACATGTTCCTAAGGGTCAAGATTTTGGAAAGGAAATTTTATTTTATTCAATATCAGCATATTTCCAGAAGCTTAAACACATTAACTGACTCATTGGCAAATTATGTGTTAGATAGACATTTGCAACATTTATAAAAAAAAGTATTTCATCAATATTTGCATTCGGATCATGTAACTTAACCAAAATAAAACGCCGAAAATCAAATATATATATATATATATATAACTGTTTATGGTTTACACATAATGTTCTGTAACCAAGACAAAATTGGTCAAATGACCCAAAACTCAAAACACTAGGGAGCACCCTAGTCTAATGATGCTGGTGATAACAAGTCACCGCCTGTGCAATCATGCGTAAAAGCCTAGTCCATCGACTTAGCATGCCAGTAGTATGTCGCTGCAACCTCAGAGGAAACTTGTCAGTCCTCACATCTGGAATATCGAGAGTGAGGCCCTCGACCTGATCCTGTAATGCTGAAAGAGTCTCGGCCACATCGAGGTCACGAAGGATAGCCCTTCCCACAGCCTCTCCTGCTGGAGTGACAGCTGGCACTCTCAGGCGTACTACTGGCTGAACGGGACCAACATCTGCATGAGCACATGAGTTCTGATTAGTCTCGATAGAATAAAGCACGAGGAAATTGTAAAGAGAAATGATAAACAAAAATATAGTCAAAGAATTTACCAATGGCACCCCACTGCTCGCCAGCCGGCAGTACCAAATCCGGGTCACCCCGGAAGTCCATACCAGCATATGGATACTCGATCAAGCAGTTTTAACGTGGACTTAAAGCTCATTAAAAAATAAACATAAGCAATGAGCAAGTGTTTCCCCCAGCGTTTAAGCTCATTTTAGAATAAAAAATGAACCAATTTCCGGTAAATAACCATCGTGAATGTAGTACTTCAGCCTTTGAAGCCTTGGTCGTGTTCTCATCATCACCTCCACTCTGTATTGGCCGATCATTCACCTCCACTTGATTTTTTACCCTTTTTGAGGAACAGCTGTGAAGAGTGATCTTGTTAGCCATCCTTGTGACACTGTCGTGATTGGAAAATTCCAAACCTTACCTGGAATCAGCTGCTATCCGAATCTATCACTTGTTCCTCAAAAAACGAGTCTCCTTTAAGCTCTTTTCAACTGACTCGTAAAATATGAAAAGATTGTCGAGCCATTGGCCTCTCCATCTCGTTAAATTGACCGGAAGTGTTATCCCTCCTTTAGATTTTAATCTTTTTGGACCAGAGGGATTATTACACAAAAAGATCGAGCGCTTGTTTTGTTCGGCTCATTAAAATTACCGAAAATTCATCCCTTTTGTATTATTTTATACTTTTTCGGACTTAAGGGATTAGATGACGAAAAAGGATTTTTGGAGTTTCCTTTACGTCCCTTTTCAGACTCTCCAAAATTTAAAAGGACCGAGTTATCTTTGCCATTAAACTCGTTAAAACCTAATAGCGACAAACGTGTCCATAACAGACAAGAATGAGTTTCACTATCGCTAGGCTTGTTAAAACATAGCGATGGGTTTGCCCGAAGGGAAAATTATAGAACAAACATATGTTATCCTCCTCAAGCTTAACAAAAATAAAGAGGTACTGGTCAGCAATGACTGGGGAAAAATTGGGAAGAAAACTTGAAGAAACTTTGTTGGTAGCAAGTCGCTCTTGAACATGACACTTTCACTCCGCATCCGAGTTGCATTGGGTTGTTCCATTCACTGGTCACATCACCATGGTTCCATCACACCATCCACATTTGGGGTTAATGCTACCAATCCATCATGTAAGTGTCGCCGATATGTTCAAGAGAAGTCGCTCAGAGAATTCACCTATGTCTCACCCACTATAATACATTTTCGCTCCATTCTTTCATGACCACCACCCTGAACCGTATATCACCAGATTGTTTTCACCTCCATTAAAATCATTTGCTCCATTCCGTGTCATTGATGTGGGATTCATTAAGGCCCTCCTATGACAGATCACTTCTTGTCGACATCAGCTCATTATCCAAGAAGTCGATCTAGGAACAACCCTTTCAGTACTTTGAAGCTTGCATGCCTCAATGGCAAGTTTCTCACTTCTGGCGACAGGTTTACATTAATGGCCTTCGACCAAAAGATTTTGCGTGGTGTTTGATGCCATGTCCCTTATTCACACCACGTGAATTTTACTGCAGTACCTTGAGGATCATTATCAGTATCAGTGATTCCTCTCGCGCCTGTTAACAGCTTACATCATTGGCTGGTAATCAGGCGATGTCTTTCCATGTTCGACTCCAGAACATCTCTCACATGGATTGACTTGTACTTTGAGTTAAGATCAAACGAGATTGAAGATCCCGGATCTAGTTTCATCCATCCGGGCTGCGATATATATTCAGGAAAATAAAGACATCAAATGTACATCATTGTTGCACAGATAATCATCCAATCTAAGGGATGATGGCTCTACCAGAATCATCTGTCTACACTTAGACGATTGTCTGTCCTATGTACATGACAATGAATTTATAAAGCTGAGCATCGGAATGCCCGCCTCAACTAGATCATGAAAATAATATGAAGATAATGTATTGTATTGTATCTTATTACAGGTCGCCTTCCAGCTCGAAAAAAGTTCGGATCCTCATGATAAAGCATTTCACCCGACATCAAAAGATTAACGACCTCATGCTTTAGGGGGTAACTGTTATAAAAATTTTTGGGCACTGCAACCCCAAGCATAAATGTCCATAAACCAAGGGCTCCTAAGTCCCTAAAGGTGTTGTTCCAACCCCTAAAAGAACAAGGTCAACTGATTACAGCATCTCCCAGAAGTTCTCCATGAAAAACTACTCAGAATTGGTCAAAACTGGACCATTTCACCTGCTCCATAGGCAAAGTGCGTTGCATCCCACCTGAATACACACAGTAGGTGCAATGCATGTCAAAAAGCCCTTCTATGGGGTGCGATGGGTGAGAAGGGACAAATGGTAGGGTCAATCCGCAAGGTGGAGGAGCATGGAATCTTCCAGAAACCTCTATTGTGACACTTGCCTCTCTGAATTCGACCAGGGATGAGTAAGAGATCATCAATCTCCAAGTGGAATCAAGAACTATCAGAGTGAAGACACTAATAAAATCTCAAAAGCTGACTCACCTCCCTTGCAGACATCTATATATGGATCCCTCATCCCAGAGATCCAGAGGCTGGAATTTTGTATCTTGTAAGGAAGTGCTGTTGTTTTCTTGGTGCAATATCATAGTGTTGGGTGATCTAAGATTTTCATGAGGTGAAGAAGGGCTTTCTTGTTGAGAGGATGATGCTGGGTTAGAACAATTGGTTGTAATCCTCTTTGCTCTTTCTTGATTATCAATAAAGCTATTTAAGTTTTCCTCCACATTCTTTTATGATTGATGATTTATGCATTTGTGTGGTCAATGTACATCTGATCCTATATAGTTTATGATAATAGATCTATGTTCTTGGATAGTGTTATGCTGCTTTGATTCTACAGGTACTCTTTGAAGCTGGGTAGACAAGGAAGCGAGTGGCAAAGACCTACCAGAAGGGAGAGGAATCAAGCAAGGAACCAAGCGCAAGACAGAGGTTGGTCCCCTTATTCTTCTCTTATCTATTTCTCATAAAGGAAAACGAAAGTAGTTTTTAGTGTGTTTGTTTCTAAGGTAGCTACCAGCCTTAGTGGGACTAGCAGCTCTGCATAGACACTAGTTTTCCCGATAACACATAGAGGTAATCCAAGAAGGGATTTGGGGAAGGATCTGAAGGTGAGGCACTTGCTTCATAGTTTGAGTTAGATATCACACTCTTCACATGCATGGTTTCATCCATGGTGGGAAGTAGTTGATTTCTTAATAGTGGAGCCTCTTTCCACATGACCGGCAATAAGAGTTTGTTCAGTACTTTGGAGGAGAAAGATCTCCATATACTCATAGCGAAGGGTAATGATGAGAAGTATAGTGTCTCAGGTGTAGGCATGATTATTTTTCAGAGGGAGCATGGAGCTCGCCTTACCTTGACCGATGTCAAGTATGTACCAGGACTGAAGAGAAGCTTGGTGTCGATTGTGATGCTAGAAGACAGAGGCTATGATGTAGTCTTTAGTAAGGGAAAGGTTTTCCTTAGACACATCATCACTAGATAGGTGAAGTAGATTGGATCACGGGTCAAGAACCTGTATTCTCTTTAGGTTCAATATGCATGCAAAGCCTTGAGCAGCAAGGCAACTGATGGAGACTTGGTGGTTGAGAGGGAGGGTATATTACCTCTCAACATGCAGTGTAAGAAGAAGTCTCAGATGATTATGGAGGAGCCACGATTGGTGCAACAGCTTCAGGAGGTTGTGGAGCATCCATAACAGGGGAAGCTAAGTGGAGATCGAGTAGAGACATCTACTCATGCAGAGACCTCCAGTAGGGGGAAACTTCGAGCCAAGTGGGCAGAGGGATCACATGTAGGCATACATCCTATTAGGAGGTGGGGCGATATAGAGTGATCGTCCCAAGGAGGAGGGGTAGGATCCTTGAGGTACCCAACCTCTTGGATGAGACCTTGCTATGGGAGCCCTGATGTGGAGTAACAGGAACTGACTGATTGGGTAGAGACAAATGCGGATGGAGTGGCAGAGAGAGCTACAATGCAGGGAATCCTAGGACAGTGCAGAGCATGCAGGTTGCAGCAATGTGAGAGGCACAAGTGTGTTGCACAGTGCTGCGTGGCACAAAGAGGTGTGCAATGTTGCAAGATGCATGGAGATGTTGTAGTAGCGCAGATGTTAGAGAGGGAGCACTTGTCAGCAGCAAGTAGAGCTTCAGCACCAGAGTATGTTTCTAGCCTAACAAAGAGGTTAGTTGGGAGTGTTTATGTTCTAAGAGTTTCAGGAACAATCGGACCAGGTAGATGTGTTGCATGCAGAACATTCCAGAGGTACGGGATCAGGTTCGAGAGGAAGCCTTTCTTGTTGAGAGAGAGTGTTGAAAAATGTGCAACAAGAAATGCTAAATTTAGAAAGTGATAAAAATAGATTTGCTAAAAATAGCATGTCTAAAAATAGCAGTTTGGCCAATGAGCATTTTGGCCACCTTGGGTGAGAGGTGAAACTGCTAAAATAGAATCTTCTAAAAATAGAATTTCTGGGTCCCTTCCTATTTTTAGCAGTCCCTGGTCTAAATATAGGAAGTAAAAAGAATTTGGTCTTAACGGCAATTTGGAATATTAATTAATTAATTCTCCATGAGTTAATTAGTTAAGGAAAAGCAAACTTGAAGTCTTTGTGAGAACATGCAATAATTTCTCCACTAATTGGGGAATGTGTCCTTGATTTGCTCCACTGATTGAGGAATTAAAGATGAGTTCTATATTAAGAAAATCAGTTGACTTACTTTAACTTAGTCAAGTTTAATTAGATTAATTTAACAAGTTGTTAAATTAATGAGATATAGTATGTTGATGCTTGCATGCATGTGACAACTATTATTTTCAGATAACTGAGTATTCTCTGATGAATAACTGATGCATGGCAGTTCAAACAAAGACCCAGTTGAGATCAGATGAGGGACAGTGTACTATCAGATGCTAGGATATCTAGTAAGTATTCCTTGCATGAGGAAGGAATCTATTTTCTTCTATGACTACGTAGTTGGACCTGAGGTGACAACAGGTATGATCAGGCCAATTTACAGCCTATATATTGAGGCCTAGGTAGTCCATGATTTTCATCTTCTGATTATAGAGACAGTAGGATAGCTATTGAGCTGATTCTTTTTGTATGTTGCTGAGGATCTCCACTTTATTGATAATATAGAGATGGGGTTTTAGGTTGGTGCTTTTCTTGGATAAATTATTCTATGTTATGTGAGATTGATTCCTTCTTATCAATTATATGTGTTCATGCTTGATGTTGCTCATGGTTCATTAGCTTCCGCAAAGTTTATTGTAGATCTAGATCTAGTATTATGCTTTAGTACATTGCATATATCAGTTTGATCTACAGGTGAAATTTCTACATGATATCAATGAGCTAGCTGATTTCTAGAGAAAATTCTACATCTGTCACTTACAATAATCTTTGGTTTTCCATGTAGCTTTTGAATTGTTTCCATAAATGCAGTAGAAATTGTACTCACTTTAAATGGATGAGAGAATGCACAAAAGTGTTCATATTTGGTAAGTCTGTCAACTACCAATATGATAACACTCTTTCCTTTATACTTGGGTAAACCTGTGATAAAATCCATTGAAACCTCCTCCCAATGTTGGCTTGGAATCGATAAAGGTTGTAATAGTCCTGGGGTCTTAATTGTTTCAAATTTATTTTGTTGGCAAACCAAATATTCTGCCACAAACTTTTGAATATCTGATTTAAGGCCATCCCAAAAAAATCCTTCTTAACCCTATGGTAGGTTCTTAGAAATCCTGAGTGCCCTCCTAAGGGAGAGTTGTGCTATTCCCTAAGCATCTTTTGTTTGAGTTGGGAATTCATACATAGGTATAACTGATCCTTGTACCATAACAAATGATTTTTCCAACTAAATGTATTAGATGTACTGGGATCTTGTTGTATCTTTTGAATGAGTGCCCACTCTTCCTTGTCATTCTTCCATTCATCCCTTGCTTCGTTTATCCAATCTGGTTGGATAATAGAAATGGTGCAAAGAAATTCTTCCACATCCTCATCCTTTCTTGAGAGTGCATCTGCCACAACATTTTGCTGCCCTTTTTTGTAGATGATTTCAAAGTCATAGCCCAACATCTTTGTGACCCATTTTTGCTGCTCTTCTGAAGATAATATTTGTTCTAAAAAGTATTTAAGACTATCATGATCTGTTTTTACTTTGAAGTGTCTTACCATTAGGTAGGGTCGCCATTTCTTAAGTGCATGTAGTATTGCGAGCATTTCCTTCTCATAAATAGCTTTGTGTAAATACTTTCCTTTGATTGGATGAATTTTGAAAGGAATGGGTCTTTCTTCTTACATTAAAACAACACCAATTCCCATTCCACAATAAAGGTTTTGTGAAGTCTGGTGTAGCTAAGACTGGTGCTTGGCACATTACCTCTTTAAGATGTTCAAAGGCCTTTGTTGCTTCTAGAGTCCATGAGAATGCATATTTCTTCAATAATGTTGTTAGAGGTGGTGCTTTTCTCCCATAATTCTTAACAAACTTGCGATAATACCTTGTCAACCCGAGAAATCCTCATAGATGCTTTATGGATGTTGGGATATTCCATTCCTTAATGGTTTTAATTTTTCTAGGGTCTACCTTAACACCTTCATGAGATACAATATGACCCAGATATTCCACCTCTTGTACTCCAAAGAAACGTTTGGATATTTTTGCATATAATTATTTCTCCTCCAATAGTTTGAGCACCATGTCAACATGTTGGACATGATCTTTCCAAGACTTACTGTAGATTAGTATATCATCAAAAAATACTAACACAAATTTTCTAAGGAAGGGTTTGAAAATGGAATTCATCAAACCTTGAAATGTAGAAAGTGCATTAGTAAGGCCAAAAGGCATGACCAAAAATTCATAATGACCCTCATGAGTTCTAAATGTTGTTTTTGGAATGTCTTTAGTCTTCATTCTGATTTGATGATATCCTGAACGAAGATCCAACTTGGTGAAGTAAATTGATCCATGCAATTCATCCAATAATTCATCAATGACAGGAATGGGAAATTTATCTTTAATAGTGAGCTTGTTGAGCTCCCTATAATCTGGACACATGTGCCATGATCCATCCTTGTTGTGAACCAATACTACTGGAGAAGAGAAAGAAATTTGACTAGGTTGAATTATACCAACCTCTAGCATTTCTGCAACCATACGTTCAATTTCACTCTTTTGGACATAGGGATATTTGTAAGGCATGATGTTTGGAGGAACACTTACTGGAACCAAATTGATAGCATGATCATGATCACCAATAGATGGGAGGCCTTTAGGAGTCTCAAATACCTTGGAATGACTGTCCAAGACTTTTTTGGAGATATGGAGAAATGGATGATTTCGATGTGGGAACCTCTAGTGAACATAATTGTGCAATTATGCCTCATTGTTCTTTCTTTAGAAGCTTTTTCATTCCGTTAGAGCTGATTATCTTTCCCAGTTTCCCTACGATACCCCTTAATTCAACTTCCTTTCCTTCTGCAGAAAATTTCTTGAAAAGTTCTTGAAAATTAAAAGCTATTTTTCCCAAGGATTGTAGCCATTGGATTCCTAGTATAACATCAACACCACCCATTGGAATGGAAAGCATTGGGCTATTCAATACATATTCTCCCATGGATAGCTTCATATTATGGCACTTTCCTGAGCAATTTATGGTTCCTCCACTTGCAACCATCACTTGACACTCTAGTGCTAGATATAGGAAGCAATTCAATTCCTTGGCTATCTTAAAATGAATAAAATTATGGATACTTCCTGAATCAATCAACACTATTACCTTTTTCTTCTTGATATGCCCTTCTATCTTGATAGTTTGAGGAGTGGTAATTCCTACAAATGCATTACAAGATATGGTCAGATTCATTTCTTCTTTTTCTAGCTTTTGTTCCTGGTGTATATCCTCTTCTTTTGATGTTTCTTGTTCCTTTTCTTCCTCCTCTTCACAATATATGTAAAATAATTTCTTCTTGACACACATATGACCTTTAATGTATTTTCTATCACAACTGCAAAAAAGCCCTTTTGCTCTTTCTTGTTCCAATTGTTGTGGTGTCAACCTTGTAGGTTGTGGATGGCTAGGGGCAACAACACTTCCATCTTTATGATTGTGAGTGGTAGGCTTCCTTATTTCCATAATTTTTCTTTCCATTTTTCTTGCCAACCTGAATGCCTTCTCCAATGAATCTGGTTCCGAAAGGAGAACCTCATGTTGGATGTTATCTTTTAAAGTCCCTATGAACACATCAATCCTATGCTCCTTTGGAATATCTTTTACCCTTATATTCAATCTTTGGAAGTCCTCAATGTGCTCCATCATTGAACCCTTTTGTTTGAGATTTATCAATTGGCTAAATAAAGTGTTGCTTTTTGTATCCTCATAATGTGCTATCATTTCATTCATAAAAATAGCCCAAGTGACAATTTGTTTATGAGAGCAAAGCCATCGATACCATACAAACTGATTTGGTTCCAAATATAAAGTTGCAATGTGTACCTTTTGTGTGTTTTTCACATTATGGAGATCGAAAAATTGCTCCATCTGTAGTATCCATGTTCCGGGATCCTTGCCATAAAACTTCCTCATATCGATCTTTGGAACATGGTGGTTCTTCGATCCAACATTAGAGTCTATGAAATCATGATTAACATTTATTTTGTTCTCATCATGAGTTTCCTTTACTAACCTTTCGCCACTAGTAAGCATTTCTTGTAGAAACTTTGTCAAATCCGTCTTCAAATCTTCCATGCTTGTCTTCAAATCCATCTTCAAATTTGTCTTTGAATCATCCATCTTAGCTTCCACACCATCCATCTTAGCTTCCACACTGTCCACCTTAGCTTCTACGCCTTTCTTTAACCCATCCATCTTAGATTCTGTTACTTTTTGTGCGAGTGACATTTGTGGCACTTGGTCTCGTAATTTTGATATATCATGTTGCATTTCGTCCTCTTCTTCATGAGTCATGCTAAAACTTTTAGGTTGCTTACTAGGTGTTTCCATTTTCTTTCTTCAGGGTATCAATTACCGATAATAATGCCTCACTATGCCCTTTGAATTGCTTCAAACTATTTTTTCAACCCAAGCTTATGCAAAAATTTAATAAAACTACACACTTTTTTTTCACTTTGTAGGAGCTTGATATTGAATCTGACGTATTTCTATAATTTTGGATCTCCAAGGTCTGAAATTTCTTCCTGTGGTAACCCTCTGAGTAATATTTAAACTCCGAAAGTCTATTCAAGATTGGATTCTCTAATGAAGAGTTATGCCAAATCTCCCACGATGACCTGAGGATAGATTTTTTCAGTAGAGCGAAATTGTATGACATGGTGTGGGTCACTATTTCAACCTTAGGTTCTGAAAATGGTACCCAAAAAACTACAGTCCGTTCTCTTTCTGTGACTTACGAAAATTCAATCTAATGCTCAGAGAGAAAGTTATGACAATTTTCCCAAGGTGACCTGTTTGGAATGTAATTCAAGGGTCTGCAAAAACCTTAACTTCCTTAGATTATATCTCCTAAAATATAGCAAGACAGGATCTGACATTTAGAGCTAAGGTTCAGACCGATTTCTTCTCAATTGGGTTTTATTTTTTAGCTGTTGAAACTTTGTATAGAAAACGTTATAGCGAACATTCCATGATGACTTGTTTTAGATCAAATTCTGGATCTTGCAAAAAACCTAACTTGCTTAGATCATATCTCTGAAAATACAGCAAAGGCAAGATATGAAATTCGAATCCGGGGTTCAGCAATATTTATTCTCAAATGGTTTTTTATTTCTATTCTGAAATGTCGTAGAAAAAAGGTTATAGTGAAAATTTGACGATGACCTATTTGGAGCAGCGAAACCCTAGAATCCAAAGCTCTCATACCAAATGTTATGAAACCATCTCACAAAAAGATAGAAAAGATAGATCAACGCCTTAGAATTTAGCCTCTTCGAGGGGGGAACCTCCTTTACATTACACAAATAAACAATTCTTGGACGATACAAATGACAAAACCTCCTATCTATATAGGAGTCTAAGGGGTCACAATATAACCAAGCTGACCTAACAATAATAATATAAAGGCACAAAAATAACAATAGTGGGATTCTATGGGGCACAATAAGAACAATAAGGAATACAATGACAATAGTAATGGGGGAATCACTAGTATTATAGGTACCTAACTGATGAGCCTCATAAATGGGTAATTATATGGGCTCATTTTACCTCCTAACCTAGTCAAATCAACCATTCTCTTAGCTTATTAAATGATTTTCTAATTATATTTTTTCTTATAAAGTGAGTTGAGTTAGTTATGATGCCATGTGGTCTAACATGTGTTTAATGCAGATTATTGATGAATTTTGGGGTCAAAGTCAGAGATCTAGTGGATAAATGGCAACAATAACTTGAAGTGGACAAAGGATAGGACTTATAGGAGGGAATCCCCCTCATTTATTACTCCTCACTTCGAATTCCGCTTCATTCATCTCAGAGTACAAGCAACCAAGTCATGCACTAGAAGGAAACCGAGCAAGTGGAGGATGACTGATGATTATCTCGAGTTTTGGGAGCCAAGCCTCCATCAATTTTAGGAAGCTATTGGTAGCTTCAATTGTATAATTAGAGAGGCCTAGGGCCTCACTAGGGTTAGATTTTTTTCAGAATTTTTTTTGTATTTTTGCTTATGTAAACTCTGCTCAACTTTGAGCTTATTATTTTTGTGACAGTTTCATGTAATCTTGTTATTGTTTTGAAATAAAGATGGAATCCTTTTTGAGTTAGCACTGAGTTACCTCAGAGGGTTGAAGCTCTTGGGTTAGGGTCCAATCCAAGCATCCAAGCTCCTCTTCACTTGTATTTTTATGTTTTATTTCAGTTGTAGATTAGGTTGTTGTTAAATGTATTTCTTGATGGTTAAGAATAGGTTGCTATTGATGATTCAGTAGTTTTCTTCCATTTGTGCTTTCTGTAGCAGGTTAGGTAATGATAAAGAGAAGATTCAAAAGGCTAGCAATAATGCCTTGGTGTCTCTTCCTCCCTTTGGGAGCATGATTTGAGGCAAAGACCCTCTTGCTGCCCCAAAAACACAGATTTTTCTCATTCATAAGACTTCGAGCGTTTGTAGCTTTTAGTAGGTTAATAGTCCAGCTTTGCTTTGCTTTAGATATTCTTCCTCATGATCACTTCTTTATTTGCAATATTCTTCTTTCATGCTTTCCTTTCTTGCAACATTTCTCAACATTTCCTTTCATAGATCATAGTTTAGACTATTTTGATGCAAAACTCTGTTTTCCTAGATGCACTCATTTCATTGCTTGCTTAATTTCCTTGGTTTACTGTCAGTTTTTATGCAGTAGATCTCTTCTAGCAGTAGGCCAGCCTATCAACCATCCCATCCACGATCTGATCCATTCCCTACAGGTTGCCCAAGTCTCCCCTCAATTCTACCTTAGTTTTCTACATTTTCCATAGAACTTATTCCTCTCTCCTTGAGAAAACCCAATCCTCTTCCTCTCTCCTGGTGATTCTTGTAGACCCTAGGTGCCCTAACACCTCATTCCAACCTTCATCCACCTTTTCCACCCACTCTCACACCCTAAAAATGGTGAAAACTGTTCTCGGCCTCCTCCTGTAGACCTCCTGCAGAACGTTGTTTTTCCTCCTGTAGATTTCCTCTATCCTCCTATAGATTTTCCTGTAGGCTTTCTTTTGAAGGCCGAGTGTGGGAAAAGCCTTCAGAAGGCCACCTAAGACCCCCTAGGACCCAACCACACCACCCTACATCCTCTCAAGTTCCAAAACTATCCTTCAACTCCACCTATTCGTTGCCACATTCACAAACAATAAGTTACATACATGTCAAATTCACATAAAAATACATGAAAATCCAAAAAGATGTTTTCTACTCATTTACTTCCAAAAATAGCTTAGTTGGATGTTGTTTAGTTCTTTGAATAGATAATGGCATTCTTTTCATGGCTTTCATAGTGCTTTCTACAAAAGTAGGATTAGTTGGTTAATTAAGATTTACTTGGTTTGATTTACATTTCAGTATTTCTCCTTTCTGCAATTAGAGTAGTATTCGTAGAGTAGTCTTTCTCTCCTTTCATCACATATAGAGCTTCTTCTAGAATCCATAGAAGTTGGCTTGAGCTCCTAGTGATCTTGCGTCGGCTGACCAAGTGACAACCTGCAGTAAGAACTAGTACTTGTGCATACAACACCATCGCTTCCAAGTTTGTTACGAACTACCAGGTTGATAAGAGAAAAGTAGGCAGCCCAGGAGTTGCAGCATTATTGTTGCAATACTAATGCTCACCACCTTTTTAGCGTTGCTGCCAGGGAAGCTTCAGAGTATTCTGTGATTACTGCTTTCTTCTATTTTCTATTACAACATTCTGCTAATAGTTTATTTCAGCAAAAGTAAACTAGTCCTTCTTTTCCTTCAGTTACGCATTTCCTTGCTTTCCTCTTCAATTCTGCAAATTTCATTTTAGCAAGTTCATTTCAATTAATTGCATTTGTTCTGTTCAATCAATTTCAGTTTTGCAGGTACTTTCAGTGTGGTGAAAAAGAAACAAAAACCAACCAAAAATAGTTCCTTTCATGCCTCGTAGGAATAGAGATAACTTAGGAAGATTTTTTCCCAACATCCCCATTGCTTCACACAGCCAACCTTCTCTCTTCTTCAGTGGTTGCGATCAAGAAGAACCCTTAGGTGAATAGCCAGACATATTTGAAGAACCTAGAGGGGAAGAAGAATAAGAAAACATTCCTTTGGAGCCAATGGCTGAACACAAAAATTCTAGGGGGAATGGAGAGAGAATAGAGGGTACCTTTCCCATTCAAGAGACCAATGGGGACACCAAAATGAAGAATATAAGCCCTTCCGCCCCACCTCATTTCCATGGTCTGACTACAGAATATCCTGACACCTTTTTGTTTGAGTTTTCTGTTTTCTCTTGAACCTATGTGTTATCGGGAAAACTAGTGTCTATGCAGAGCTGCTAGTCCCACTAAGGCTAGTAGCTACCTTAGAAACAAACAAACTAAAAACTACTTTCGTTTTCCTTTATGAGAAATAGATAAGAGGGAAATAAGGAGACCAACCTCTGTCTTGCACTTGGTTCCTTGCTCGATTCCTCTCTCTTCTGATAGGTCTTTGCCACTCGCTTCCTTATCTACCAGCTTCAAAGAGTACCTGTAGAATCAAAGCAGCATAACACTATCCAAGAACATAGATCTATTATCATAAACAATATAGGACCAGATGTATATTGACCACACAAATGCATAAATCATCAATCATACAAGAATGTGGAGGAAAACTTGAATAGCTTTATTGATAATCAAGAAAGAGCAAAGAGGATTACAACCAATTGTTCTGACCCAACATCATCCTCTCATCAAGAAAGCCCTTCTTCACCTCATGAAAAGCTTAGATCACCCAATACTATGATATTGCACCAAGAAACCAACAACACTTCCTTACAAGATACAAAATTCCCACCTCTGGAACTCTGGGATGAGGGATCCATATATAGATGTTTGCCAGGGGAATGAGTCAGCTTTTGAGATTTGATTAGTGTCCTCTCTCTGATAGTTCTTGATTCCACTTGGAGATTGATGATCTCTTACTCATCCCTAGTCGAATGTAGAGAGGCAAGTGTCACAGGAGAAGTTTCTAGAAGATTCCATGCTCCTCCACCTTGCGGATTGACCCTGCCATTTGTCCACTCTCACCCATCACACCCTATAGAAGGGCTTTTCAACATGCATCACACCTACTGTGTGTATTCAAGTGGGATGCAACGCACTTTGACCATGGAGCAGGTGAAATGATCCAGTTTTGACTAGTTCTGAGTAGTTTTTCATGGAGAACTTCTGGGAGATGCTGTAATCAGTTGACCTTGTTCTTTTAGGGGTTGGAACAACACCTTTAGGGACTTAGGAGCCCTTAGTTTATGGACATTTATGATTGGGGTTGCAGTGCCCAAAAATGTCTATAACAGTTGCCCCCTAAAGCATGAGGTCATTAATCTTTTGATGTCGGGTGAAATGCTTTATCATGAGGATCCGAAGTTTTTTCAAGCTGAAAGGCGACCTGTAATAAGATACAATAAAATACATTATCTTCATAATATTTTCATGATCTAGCTAAGGCGGGCATTCCCATGCTCAGCTTTATAAATTCTTTTTCATGTACATGAGATAGACAATCGTCTGAGTGTAGACTGATGATTCTGGTAGAGCCATCATCCCTTATATTGGATGATTATCTGTGCAGCAATGATGTACATTTGATGCCTTTGTTTTCCTGAATATATATCGCAGCCCGAATGGATGAAACTAGATATGGGCTCTTCAATCTCGTTCAATCTTCACTCAAAGTACAAGTCGATCCATGTTAGAGATGTTCTGGAGTCGAACATGGAAAGACATCGCTTGATTACTAGCCAATGATGTAAGCTGTTAACAAGCACGAGAGGAATCACCGATAATGATGATGACCCTCAAGGTACTACAGTACAATTCACGTGATGTGAATAAGGGACTTGGCATCGAACACCACACAAAATCTTTCAGTCGAAGGCCATTGATGTAAACCTATCGCCGGAAGTGAGAAACTTGCCATTGAGGCATGCAAGCTTCAAAGTACTGACAGGGTTGTTCCTAGACAAACTTCTTGGATAATGAGCTGACGTCGACAAGAAGCGATCTGTCATAGGAGGGCCTTAGTGAATCCCACATCAATGACACGAAACAGAGTAAATGATTTTAATGGAGGTGAAAACGATCCGGTGATATAAGGTTCAAGGTGGCGGTCATGAAAGAATGGAGCGTAAATGTATTGCAGTGGGTGAGACACAGGTGAATTCTCTGAGCGACTTCTATTGAACATATCATCGACACTAACATGATGGATTGGTAGCATTAACCCCAAATATGGATGTTGTGATGGAACCATGGTGATGTGACCAGTGAATGGAACAACCCAACCCGACTTGGATGCAAAGCGAAAGTGTCATGTTCAAAAGTGACTTGCTACCAACAAAGTTTTTTCAAGTTTTCTTCCTAATTTTTCCCCAGTCATTGCTGACCAGTACCTCTTTATTTTTTTCAAGCTTGAGGAGTATAACATATGCTTGTTCTATAATTTTCCCTTCGGGCAAACCCATCACTATGTTTTAACGAGCCTAGCGATAGTGAAACTCGTTCTTGTCTGTTATGGACAAGTTTGTCGCTATTCGGTTTTAACGAGTTTAACGACAAAGATAACTCAGTCCTTTTCAATTTTAGAGAGTCTGAAAAGGGACGTAAAGGAAACTCCAAAAATCCTTTTTGGTCATATAATCCCTTAAGTCGAAAAAAGTATAAAATAATACAAAAGGGATGAATTTTCGGTAATTTTAACGAGCCGAACAAAACAAGCGCTCGATATTTCTGTGTAATAATCCCTCTGGTCCAAAAATATTAAAATCTAAAGGAGGGATAGCACTTCTGGTCCCTTTAACGAGCTGGAGAGGCCAATGGCTCGGCAATCTTTTCACATTTTACAAGTCAATTGAAAAGAGCTTAAAAGAGACTCGTTTTTTAGGAACGAGTGGTAGATTCGGGTAGCAGCTGATTCCATGTAAGGTTTGGAATTTTCCAATCACGACAGTGTCACAAGGATGGCTAACAGGATCACTCTTCACAGCTATTCCTCAAAAGGGGTAAACAATCAAGTGGAGGTGAATGATCGGCCAATACAGAGTGGAGGTGATGATGAGAACACGACCAAGGCTTCAAAGGCTGAAGTAGTACATTCACGATGGTTATTTACCATAAATTGGTTCATTTTTTAATGAGCTTAAATGCTGGGAGAAAAACTTGCTCATTTCTTATGTTTATTTTTTAACGAGCTTGAATTCCACGTTAAAATTGATCGATCCAGTTGTATAATAAGGATGTCTCATCTAAGATGCCATTTTTAAGAAGCTTGCACCTTACAAAGCTTTTCTCTGCATCCTTTCTTTATGCAAGTTAGGAAACGACCAATCCTACGAGTTTAAAGGGTTAGAGGACCTATAAATTTAAAAAATAAATGATCGCTCTTTGCTTGCATGCCAAAAGGTTTGCTTGCCCCCAGGTATAGCGAAAAATTTCCAGGTTACCAAAGATTGTTCCATCTGTGTCACAGACAAAACACTTCCTCAGCAATGTCTACTGAAATAGACAAAGGTGAGTGGCATAGACGCCTCCACTCACATAACTTTGACAAGGGAATCTTATTCCAGCCTAATCCCATTTTCCTAAATGGATGGGTGTGTCAGACTAGTCATATATCCTCCGCGGAAACCTACCCTATACCCAAGGTTTTCCTGTCAAAACAGGCCAGGGTGCATGCCCCTTGGGTTTCAGTCATGTCCTCTGAATCACTCGCGCTCATCAAGAGGATGGACTGGGGATTGATGAGACATTCCTTGCGTGAAAAGACCATTTAGGGTTGGTATATGACTATTTGCTACGTGTGAACTATGGAATGAAAGCTGGTCTATGAGCTTGACCACTCTTCCTTCGTGCGGAAAACACATTACTCTAAAGAGTGAGGAGACGACGGCTCCCATGCAATAAATATAGTCCCGTCCAAGGAGTAGATTATAATCCAGGGGTCCTTGGACTACCATTACATTCATGTGAACAGTTTTCCTTTTCAACGTTATCCGCACATCAGGAAGGATCCCTAACGGTCAACTCGTTCCTTTGTCGAAGCCTGTTAGATTTATCATCTCAGGCAAAACCAATGGTGAACCAAGCGCTTTCCAAGCATTTGAGGAAAGGATACTCACAGAAGCCCCTTCATCTATGATGTTACCGGCCATGACCATTCTATATATTTGAGCAATGATTCGAAATGGTACACTAGCCGGTAAACGGGGTCTGCCTAGTAGATTCCAGTCAAAGGAAACAACCAAGTTGCTTGGAGGTGGGACCGAATAAACGGCCGGATACGACTTTGATGAACTTCCTTCGTGCGGTAAAGGAACGGTGTCGTTCTTGTTCTCTTCGGTGACTGTATCATCTGAAGATTGATCCTCTGAAGGCAAGACCGGGTCAACTGCCGCCTCGACCTTTTGACTTTTGTCTGGTGTGGATTCAGATGGTTTATCTTCAATGATAGATGCTTCGGCCGACCACAAGGGCGTGTCAACTGGATTTTCAACTAGTGATGGAATCGGCAAGAGTTTCTTATATCTAGGAGGAAGTCATAACGGTGAAACCGGACGGTCATCCAAAACTCTTTTAGCTTCGTCTAAGAAGGGACAACGGTGGATAACGTGATCGCCTTCACACAATTTACAAGGAAATTTATATTTTTCTTTTTGTCCAGGGGTTTCACTTTCACTAGTTGACGGTGTATGATCAACATGATCGTCAGAGGTTGATGACACCGGATTGTGCAAACGAGGAGAACAGTCCCTTAAGATCCAAGGGATGCAAGGACAATCTTGATGATAGTGGTCTACTTTGCAAACGACACATGGCAATTTAGGCCTGGTCGGTGCAGTGTGTGGATTTTCGCTAGACGATGCTTGGTTGCCCCTTTTCGCCTTTGGCTCCTTCTTCTTCTTCTCTTTCTTCTTCTTTTCCTTCTTCTTCTCAGTTACTTGATTTTGGGCTTTACCAGCTTCATCAAGCGAAGAGGAAGGAGGAGAGGAAGAATTGGACGAAGTAGAGGGTTGGGGGGTAACTCTGGTATCGTTTAGTTGCTGACTTGATTGTTCAGGAATCATGGTGTTCTGAACGACAGAAGTTGAGAAGAGCCATACGGGCAAGCCGATTGTCAATCCTAGAAGAGAAAATGTGGCGATATGGGGTGCACCGACATCTCCCCAAGAGGAGAAGGGACTAGGATTTCCTCCAAGGGGAACTCCTTGGTTGGTGGACTCCATTTTTCTCAACCTAAGACCAATGTAGGAAGGGTGATGTTTATTCCGTTTTAAAATAAATTTTAGACGCTTTGACACAACTTGTTTTTCCAATTTTTAAGAATCGAGAAAAAACAAAAGATGACTCTAGTCGCCTTCGATTTTTAATGAGCCTGAAGTGACAAGTGCTCAGATGGACCTTTTCCGTTAAGGAGTCTGAAAAGGAACGAAAGGGACTACTCTGGAGATCTAGACAGAGGGATTACCAAACCAATCACAAAACTGCAGAATACTTTTTACGGTACGGCAGTCAATCTTCCCGAATGTTGTGTTCAGTGCATTGCGATCGATAGGGTGGCAGACACAGCTTCCTATGGATAAAGGATTAAGCCTATTGTGGTCTCCCAAAATATACTCGACGGTACATGGGAGCACAAGTCCGTACTAGCACTTATCGTCTCAAAGTGGAGGAATCACCCAACCAACAGTGAAAACAACAGTCACCAGGCTTTACGACGCCAGAATACGTCTCTAGCCTAGACTTCTAAATGTTGTGCGTTAGGTTCCAAAGCATTTTTAGATTCATTAAATTTATTTTATGGTTGATCTTGCTTAAGAAATTTTCCTTTTAGGTTCACTGCATGATGTAGATGTAAAATTCCTAAAATGCAATCTAAGATGATAAACAATCGTTTAATCTTCTTTTTGCAATGAAAATCCTAGCTACTAAGGAAAGAGAGATGATTTTCTTTCAACAAAGAGCAGAGAGCACACACTATATGCATTGTCCTAAATCAAACCAACAAACAATCTAAATGAAAATGCACATGCATGTATTGTTTTTAGCCTTCTTAATGTGTGAATGATAAAAAGAAAGCTAAGCACAAATCTGAATTATTTTTCAAAGCGGCAATTACTAACAAGTTTTTTTTCAAAACAAAATGAGGACAATGACGACACTTTGTTATTTGGAATTGAAAACTTGCTTTAGACACTTGAAAAACTACTAATTCAAATCAACTACAAGAGTAACAGTGTAATCGACTATCAAGAACAATCATATTCTCTTCTATGACTGAAAACGACACTTGCGACACTTTCAAATCAAGAAACGACAGTACAATTACGCTACTTCTTTGTAAAGGAGAACCGAAAATGACTCAAAAATACATAAAAACATTTACAGTTCTTTGCACAATGGAGGCGAAATAACAGCAAGGAAAGGGGTTTCAAATAGAGGTGTATTGACTGCAGGCAGCAAAACTCCTGAATAGAGCTGAAAATTATGAACACAGAAGCCAAAATCTAAGAGCAGAGGAGGTCTGATCAGCGCACTTGTAGCACAGGGAAACTGAAATGAAACGCACCTACTACACTCGGGAAGTGCGATGCATTTAGGTTTCAGAGAAGACACAGTGCGATGGACCAAGGACGAGACTTTAGCTGGGTTCCAGGTCACAGTTTGCAGCTCAGTTCAGGGATTTAGGCTGAGCAAGTGGTAATTAGTAAATCAATCACAAGGGTAGATCTAAAAGAGGTTACTAGAGCCACCACGAGGGCAATTAGAGAGCTTGTAAATCAATCGTTTAATTCATAAACAAAACCCGGAGATAGACTGAAGCAGCATTGATCTACTTTGCACTTGCATAGCAAATGCAGTTCGAAGGCTAGCTAGCTTGACTTCAGGCTCCGTCTGTAAGTTTATAAAGTAAAAAAATGTAGATAAACAAACAATCTATTCGCTCCCCAGCAGAGTCGCCATTTTTTTATCGGGAAAACTAGTGCCTATGCAGAGCTGCTAGTCCCACTAAGGCTGGTAGCTACCTTAGAAACAAACAAACTAAAAACTACTTTCGTTTTCCTTTATGAGAAATAGATAAGAGGGAAACAAGGAGACCAACCTCTATCTTGTGCTTGGTTCCTTGCTCGATTCCTCTCTCTTCTGATAGGTCTTTGCCACTTGCTTCCTTGTCTACCCAGCTTCAAAGAGTACCTGTAGAATAAAAGCAGCATAACACTATCCAAGAACATAGATCTATTATCATAAACAATATAGGACCAGATGTATATTGACCACACAAATGCATAAATCATCAATCATACAAGAATGTGGAGGAAACGTTGAATAGCTTTATTGATAATCAAGAAAGAGAAAAGAGGATTACAAACAATTGTTCTGACCCAGCATCATCCTCTCAACAAGAAAACCCTTCTTCACCTCATGAAAAGCTTAGATCACCCAATACTATGATATTTCACCAAGAAACCAACAACACTTCCTTACAAGATACAAAATTCCCACCTCTGGATCTCTAGGATGAGGGATCCATATATAGATGTTTGCAATGGGAATGAGTCAGCTTTTGAGATTTGATTAGTGTCCTCTCTCTGATAGTTCTTGATTCCACTTGGAGATTGATGATCTCTTACTCATCCCTGGTTGAATGTAGAGAGGCAAGTGTCACAGGAGAAGTTTCTGGAAGATTCCATGCTCCTCCACCTTGCGGATTGACCCTGCCATTTGTCCACTCTCACCCATCGCACCCTATAGAAGGGATTTTCAACATGCATCACACCTACTGTATGTATTCAGGTGGGATGCAACGCACTTTGACCATGGAGCAGGTGAAATGATCCAGTTTTGACCAGTTCTGAGTAGTTTTTCATGGAGAACTTCTGGGAGATGCTGTAATCAGTTGAACTTGTTCTTTTAAGGGTTAGAACAACACCTTTAGGGACTTAGGAGCCCTTAGTTTATGGACATTTATGATTGGGGTTGCAGTGCCCAAAAATGTCTATAACACTATGACTATGCAGAAGATGAGAAAAAGTTGAAACTGTTCCCTTCTACTCTCAAGGATGCGGCACTGCGCTGGTTCACGGGATTTCCTGGAAATAGCATCACAACTTGGGCTCAGATGTAGCAAGCCTTTAACAACAAGTATCGAGACTATTGTAGGTCAAAATATACTAAAGAAGAAATTTTCCGAATGACCATAGGAAGTGATGAGTCCCTGGAGGACTATGAAGAGAGGTTCTAGCTCAGTTACAAAAGGGTTGGGTGTACACTTGACCCTGAGTCTCTGAAGCTGGTCCTGCTCAGGGGAATTCGGGAAGATCTTTTAGACACCCTCCATCTACTGGCCAGGGGAGACATCTACCAACTATCCTATGAAGACATAAAGTCTGTTTTTAGGAACCATTCTAGGGCAGCCATAAAGAAAGGTAGGGGGAGTCAACCCATAGCCAATACCTCTTCCTCTAGCTCATCCATTAAAGGAGAAATTGGAAACATGCAGGAAGACTTCAAGAGTGAGATGCTGTAGACTCTTGCCATTCAAATGGATACCTTACATATCAAAAGGAAACAAGAGGAAGAAAAGAGGGCTTTGGCCATTTTTTGCCCTCGAAGCACTAGGAGGCATCCTAGGAATGAATGCTAATTGAAATCTATAGAAGTTTGTTCAGTCTGTGAAGAAAATCATTCTATAGACAAGTGCCCTTGCTTACCTGGACTTAAATCTGTATATCTAGGGGCTGAGGGAGTCACTGAATAGCTCTATTACATAAACCAAAGGAGGCCGCATGGACCTAGACCATATTAGCAGGGGATGCAAGGGACGTCTCAGGCATACTACAATCCTAACCAAGTCATTTCCATACCTTATTGGAGCCCCCCTACTCATCCTTCCTGGTCCACACCTCCTCCTTGGTCCTTCACATTTCCATATCATGCCCAACCATCCACCCATTCATTTCAATCCTATGCTTAGTCGCAGCCTTAGTGGAATGCATCTCATCAGGGGTGGAGGCCCCAATATAACTCTCCTCCCACTCTTTTGCCTCCACCACCTACCCAACCACAACCGTTACCTCCTGCTCCACAAAAGCAACCCCAAATGCCTGCCCAACCAAATCCAAACCCAAACAATAGACAGGCTCAGCAAGTGTATAGTGGGGAACCATCATGCCCAACTTATGTTGTGGAGATTTAGGAAATTAACTTACAATCTAGGAAAGTTCTCCCAGATAGCTAGTCTCCACCTAGGGAGGTTGAGGAAGATAAAGAGGAAAGTGAACCTAAAGAAAATCCACCCTTTCCTAAGAGACTATCCATGACAGTCCAGCCTATCCCAGAAGAAACTGAACTCTTGAGAGAATTGAAACATTTATGTGTGAAGATACCACTTCTCCAAGCCATAAAAGATGTGCCTATCTACAACAGGTTGATCAAATAGAAATGATTTAGGCATCCAAGAGGGTGCAAGAGAGAGCCCCAACCATCAATTTCATAGGGAAACTATCCGACCTGATGTTATGGCAGGTAATCTATCCAAAATATTTGGACCCTGGAAGCCCAGTAGATGATGTCCACATCAATGGAACCATGATCCCACACACCTTGATTGATCTGGGAGCTGCCATTAATGTGATGACAAATGACACAATGCTCAAACTCAACCTCCAAGGCTCCTTGAGGAAGACCACGAGCATGCTACAACTTGTAGACCGCTCCATTGTGGAAGATGTGATGGTCTCCATTGATTCTTGGGAGTACCCTGCTGATTTATTTGTTCTCTAGCCAAAGGCAAAGCTCACTGGGTATCCTATCGTTTTGGGAAGACCCTGGTTGGCTACTGCTGATGCCTAAATCAGCTGTTGAGCTGGGAGCATGACCATAAAGAACGAGAATATGTCCAAGCAGTTAATCCTATATCCTCCTGCCTAACCCTTGCTAGAACATGATCTACCTCTTTGGTTGGAGGAGGAATATGAGGATGAATTCTATTCTGCACTACTTTGTGCATTAGAAATCGCCATGGGGGGAAATCGCAAGATGAGGATGATATGATTGAAAATCTGATTCAGAATCCACCTCCCAGTGTATCACCATTAGAGGACATAGTAAGAGAAACCCAAAACAACCCCTCAACTGATCTCTGTGTAGCCAACTCCACTCCTCTCCGTGTTAAGAATATAGAGTTTAGCCCAGAAAGAACCTTGAAAATCAATCCATCCCTATCCACTTCCCAGGAGAAGGAACTGTGTAGCTTGCTGAGAAAACACCTAGATGCCTTTGCTTAGAGTTATAAGGAGATGAAGGGAGTGCACCCTTCAATATGTACTCATCATATATACATCAAGGAGGATTGCAAGCCAGTCAGGTAGCCTCAAAGGAGGATGAATCCAGCACTTAAAGATATTGTTAAGGAAGAACTGTAGAAATTGCTTGATGCAGGATTCATCTATCCCATCTCTAACAGTGAATGGGTCTCTCCTTTGGTGCTAGTGCCAAAGAAAAATGGTAAGTGGAGAATCTATGTCAACTATCGGGAAGTGAACAAAGCCACTAAAAAGGACCATTTTCCTTTATCTTTCATAGATCAACTATTAGACAGTCTAGTAGGGAAAAAAAATTTCTCTTTCCTAGATGGGTTTAGCGGGTACAATCAAATTCAAATCAGCCCAGAAGACCAAGATAAGACCACTTTCACTTGTCCTTGGGGTACCTCTGCATACCGGGTCCTTCCTTTTGGTTTGTGTAACACTCCAGCCACTTTCCAAAGAGGGGTACTGTGTATATTTTCTAAATTAGTTCATGATGCAGTAGCGATATACATGGATGACTTTACTCCTTACAGCTTTTACTTTCAGGAAGCTTTATCTAAACTAGGAAAAGTTCTAGACAAGTGCATTAAGATGAATCTGTCCCTCAGTTCGGAAAAATGTGAATTTACGATGACGGAAGGGACCGTGCTAGGTCATGCAATATCTCAACAAGGACTGTAGGTGGACCCCAACAAAATTGCCATCATCCAAAGGGTCCCACCTCCTCAAAAGGTGAGAGATGTCAGAAGTTTCCTAGGCTTAGCTGGGTATTACTCAAGATTCATTAAAGATTTTAGAAAGTTAGTCTCTCCTTTGTTTGGCCTCTTAGGTAAATATGTCAAGTTCATATGGTCAGAAAACTGTCAAGAGGCCTTAGATACCTTGAAGAGCAAGCTCGTGACTGCCCCAATTTTGAGAGGCCCAAATTGGGCCCTACCATTCTACATTCACACAGATGCCTCAAACAGATCAATAGGAGCAACCTTGGGAAAAATTGATGAAAATTTACCTTATGCCATATACTTTATAAGCAAAAACTTGTCAAATGTAGAGTTAAACTATATGGTTATCAAGAAGGAACTCTTAACTGTCGGGCATTCCTTAAACAAACTCAGGCATTATATCACAGCCTATCAAACTTTTGTGCACACTGATCATGCTGCAATTAGATATTTAATGAACAAACCAGATGTAAATGATCACATTATTAGATGGTTGCTTTTACTGTAGCAGTTTGACTTGACCATTATTGATAAGCCTGGTAAAGAAAATGTTGTTCCTGAATTTTTGTCTAAAATAAATTTGCCTATAGATGAAGAAGGAATGGTGGATGACCAAATGCCAGATGAACATCTGTTTTCTATCTCAGTACTCTCTTCATGGTTTGCTAATATACCAAACTACTCAGTTTCAGCACAGTTTCCACCACACCTGTCCTCAAAAGAGAAGAGCAAGATAGTAAGGAAAAGCACCCCTTTCACCTGGAATGGGGGAAATCTCTTCAAAATTGGCCCAGATTAGATTTTGAGAAGATGTGTCAGGGAGGAGGAAGTATTTGACATCCTCCTAACCTCTCATGACGGGCCTTGTGGAGGCCATTTTGCAGCAAAAAGAATTGCCTTCAAGATACTGCAAGCAGGCTACTACTGGCCCACTCTTCATCAGGATGTGAGGAGATATACCAGCTAGTGTGATCGGTGTCAGAGGATGGGGAAACCTACTCCAAAGGATGAGATGCCCATGCAACCTCAAGTGACCTTTCAACCATTTGAGAAGTGGGGCATGGACTTTGTGGGTCCTATCGACCCTCCTTCAAAGTAGAAACAATACATCATTGTGTGCACTGATTACCTAACAAAGTGGGCAGAGACGAAAGCAATCAAGGTAGTGACAGAGGAAAAAGTAGCTGATTTTTTGAGAGAAAACATATTATACAAGTTTAGGTATCCAAGAGAGTTGGTCACAGATCAAGGTAGTCAGTTTACTTCTAATTTGATTGAGACAAGCTCACACATCATAGAATCAAGAGTAGGACTTCCGCCCCTTACCATCCACAAGCCAATGGGTAGGTGGAGGTCACTAACAGAGCATTGGAAGGGATCCTACCAAAGGTAGTGAGCAGCAGCAGAAAAGACTAGGCAGATAGATTAGTTGAGGTCACTTGGGCCTACAACACAACATGGAAGACCACTACAGGGTTCACACCCTATGAACTGGTCTATGGGAAGAAGGCTTTGCTAACAATAGAATTTGAATTCAATACCCTGAGGATGGTAGCTTAGTTGGAGCTAGACCTCAGCCATGCACAGAAAGAAAGATTACTTCAGCTCAATGGATTGGATGAACACAGAATGCAAGCCCTTCTCCATATAGAGGTAGTTCAGCTTCAGAGAAAGATATGGCATGACAAAAATATCAAGGAGAAGAAATTTCGAGAGGGAGATTAGGCACTAGTCTATGGTTCAAGATACAAATATATCAAGGGCAAGCTAAGGACAAGATGGCTGGGACCCTACACTGTGGAGAAATGCAATGACAATGGTTCAGTTCTGGTAAGAACCATTGATGATGAAGCCATCCCCATGCTTGTCAATGGACACCAGCTGAAAGTCTACAAGAAACCCCTCTCCAAGCGAGAGTTCATTGAATATTTGAATAGGACAGTGATGGTAGTAGAGCATGTCTTAGCCTCCACTTCACCCACTCACTGAAGAAAAAATAAAAAATAAAAAATAAGGACTCAAGTGAAAACCTCCATGAGGCGCTTGAATCCCATCATTGGGTTGAAAAACTCTTTTGAGGCAGCCCAGTGGTGTCAAGAAAAGAGAGAAAATAAGATCCCTGGGTGGAAACCTCCCTTGGAGGTGCCCAGGGTAGGAAATTAGGGTGAAAACCTCCCTGAGGCACCCTAGTTGTTTTCAAAAAGAGAGAGAGAGAGAGAGAGAGAGAGAAGAAAAATGAATTTTCATTTTCATTGCAAGTTTGTAGGAGGACTACAGGAAGCAGCAGAAGGTGCTAAGGGAGCCCTAAAACCAACACCAGCACCCATCCTACCTTCCCACACCTTTCTCCATCATTCTTGGCATTTATTTCACCTCACTGTGCTTCTTTTTCAAAAACTGTGTTTTCTATAGGAGGCTCCTGTAGGAATTACAGAGAGCCAGAAATGGATATAAAAGGTAGTTTGAGGGACAGGGAAGCTTCATGAGGAATCTATAAATCCTCCTACAGTCTTCAAACCTCCTTGCCATCATTTCCAAGCCTGCATCACACCCCAAGCATCATTCTTCCTCCTGTCCAAGGAAACACCAAAAAGAACAGTTTTTTCAGGAAAAGGAAAAAACCAAAAAATAAGAAAGGAACAGCACCATCCACCCCACCTGAAGCCTACCTATTACCTCTCCATCCCTATCTACATATCTTTCATCGTCCTCACAGCTCCAAGCAGCTACAGGAGCTCCTGTAGGAATTCCTGTAGTAGCTGATCCCATTAAAATCCAGCATTAGCAACAAGAGAGTGCAAACATGAAGGTGGAAGAAGACACCTGAATCTCAGATCCAACCAGAGAAGAACCTGCATAGGACACAGCCACACATTAGCAAGCAGACAACATGCATCAAAAGAAACAAGGGCATGCAGCAGAGAGAGAGAGAGCCACATCGCCTCACAAGCAAATACATTCGGATCTCAGGTAAGTAACTAACCCTCTCCTCTATTTGCATTTGTGTAATTAGAAGGCATGCAAAAGTAATGAGATGGTTGAGTTTGAATGAGGGAAAGGTGGCCAATTAACTTGGCCACCTTCATCTAGTTGACTCCACTCATCTGAGGATGTCACCCACACGTGCGCACAGTCAACTCAAGAAAGATGTCAAGGACAGGTAGTGGAGGAAGTGTGAACTCTGATGCAATCAGGAAGAATGATTATGAGGAAGGGCCATGATGACAAGGCAAGTGGGGACCAACAGTCTAAATATAGCCAATGTATACGTTTCCAGCTCACCCTCCATCACTGGAAATATCCATAAAGGGCAATAAGTACTCCTCTCCGAGCACTCTCACCACCTTTTCCTTCATTCTCTCCTCGAAACTCAGCTATAGCAGTTTCTCTGTGCCCCCACAGCCTCGTAACCATCGTTCTCCATTGATCTCTCCCATATTCCTACTCTCGACATTTTCTACAAGAGCACTTGCAGGTTCTATAGGAACACCTACAAGAATTCTATAGGAGGGACAACAGGCTTCTACAGGAGGGGCAGTGAGTTGTTTGAAGGGAGAAAACACGGGTTTTAGCATGGTTTTCGATCTGAGGAGGTAGGTTCCATGCATTCCCCCATTGACTATCAAAATACGCAAGCAGTGGTTTAAATTTGAAGAGGAGATAAAATCTTTAGGAGAAGGAAATACATAAAAAAAAAATTGTTTTTTTTTTTTAAACACAGTCTCCTCTGTTTCTCTGTTTTCTTCAAAAATTGTTGTCTCCATCTCCATATTTGGTTTTCTAAAGAAGTATAAACAAAAATATAGGAGGATTTATGAGGAAGGAGCTCACAAACTCCTTCAGGCTCCATGCACATCCCCAAGTAGTGGACATCTTCACAAGGGCAAATTGGATGAACTTTTTTGAGAAATTCTGAGGATTTGATGAGGAGATTGCCCAAGAATTTGCCCACTCTTTGGTCCCTCACTCAAGAACACATGCCACTGTCACCTTTGGAGGTATTTCCATGGAGATAACCCTGAATTTATCAGTAGAGTCACTACCCTTCCTCTTGGGTTGTCTTGGAGTAAGGATGAGAAACTAATTGGCCAAGCTGCCAAGAAAAACTTCTTCCAAAACAATGAAAACCCTATAGAGGATAAAAATGGCCTTAGAAGGGCTAGCATACCATATCCTTGGGATGAGGTTAGCTACCAAATAATCAAGTATATTTCTTGTGAGGGGAGGTACAACATTGTCTTTGGTTATCACTTTATAATCCTTCATGAATTAAGGTATGGCATGGACACTCTAGCTCCTCAGAAGCTCAACATACCCTACTTCCTCCTGCAGTCCCTCATTGACTCCATCACTGAAGTAAAAGCAGGAAATTTAGAACAGCTAGCTCACCATGGGTTAATTAAAATTTTAGTGGAAGAAGCCCTCCATACATTTACACTCCCTATAGCATGGGAAATCTTCCGAAACGTGATAGCTGAGGATGACATAAAAACCATAACCTATGATATCAGTCCTACTAGCATTGAGGAGGAAGAGCAGCAAGAGGGACAAGATGAAGAAACTGGTGACTTAACAGAACAAGAAAGGAAGGAGGAAGAAACTAAGATAGAGGAGGAGCACGCTGAGGAAACAGAGCAAGAAGAAACAGAGACAGAAAAGGACACAGAAGGAGGAGAGAAAGAGGAAGAAAAGACAGAACAAGGAGAAGTATCCCTTGAGACTCTAGAAAAAGAGGCAGCAGCTGCTCTCATTGCCCTCATTACACCAATCAAGCCAAAAAAAAAGAGGGAAAGGTAGGCCTCCATGTATTTCAGGGCTAGGAAGAGCACAAGAATCAAAACAGGGAAACCTCAACCCTCTTCAAAAGTGCCAATTACAATTGAGGATGCACCCTCTGCCCAAAGAAAATAATCCCCTTCTAAGGAACCTATCACATATGAGAGGGGGACTCCTAGATCTCCCACATGGAAATAAAAGGTAGAACTACAGGACCCAAAAACAATCCTACAGGAGGCTCAGATAGTTCTACAGGAGACACTGTTGAAACTACAAGAGACCCAAAAGCTGAAGAAAGAAATGGAAGGACAGCCACAGGGAAAGGAGGAAGAAACAAAGCTACAAGAACCTGATCCCCAACCCAGTCTTGCCTCCTACTACAATCTTCTTGAGGGAGGAAGAATAATTCCACCAAAATTTGCAATTCCACTATTCTTTGAATTAGAGAAAGATAGAATGAGAACACATCGGTGGATGCAAATAGCCAAATCCAAAGGAGTTGAGGATATTGGCCATATGGAGAAAAAACTCAGAGAAATCGGCAGAGAGTTGAGTGCTGTCAGACATAAGGAAGCAATAAGAAGAAAAAAGAAAATGAATTGCTAAGGAGGCAACTACAAGAGAAACAGACCCAGCTGGCATGCATGGCCAACTTATCCATGGAGGCATTGCAATGTAGAACACCAAAAAAATCCTATGGCCTATATCTCAAGGACTAATGGTTGTAATTTCATATAAAGACTTTGGCACAAAGAGGCACAATGCATTTCAAATATTACAGGCAGTTTATCGACTTGTGTGACCAAAGCACATCAGAGGATAAGGCAAAGATGGCGAAATTCTACCTACATAACATGGCCCTCAAGAACATGAAAGTGTGGGACCCCAATGCCAGGCTAGGGAACCTGTAACTAATGGCCATGGCCTCATGGATGAACCATGAAGAGTTAAGGGCAGTAGAAATAAGAAGATTGATGATAAAAGAGCAAAATGAGCCATTAATGATCATAGTAGAGCCATCAGATCCCATGGCACTCATCAGCACACATAACCTGTTTGCCAATAATCCTCAAATTGCCCCTAGATATATAAGTGATTAGGCACAAGCCATTGCACACTTTGAGGATATGGAAAGGCTACTTGGGGATGACCATGTGCATGCATGTATGAGGAGATGGAACACCTTACTACACAATTTGCAGATCAAGGAATATCATTCCCCCATGAGGATCAAAGAGGCATTAAGGAAAGTGCCAATGTACAAGCGCTCCATGCAGAGGCTGAAGGTCAACTGGATTGGCCTGAAACTAAGTCCCCCACTACTATTAGGCATGCTGGAAGGAAAAAGAGAAGAAGAAGAGCAGGAGAAGTGGGAAGAGATAGACAGAAAGGCCGGATTCTATGACAAGGAAGAGGAGACCACCTCAGAAGCTTGGGATTCTATGGAGGCCACCAGGGCCATAAAAGATGAGGAGATGGACTAAGTTGCTCAGAGGATGAGCAACACTTTCAGTAGGGGGTGATGATGAGCCTCATAAATGGGTAATTATATGGGATCATTTTACCTCCTAACCTAGTCAAATCAACCATTCTCTTAGCTTATTACATGATTTTCTGATTATATTTATGCTTATAGAGTGAGTTGAGTTAGTTATGATGCCATGTGGTCTAACATGTGTTTAATGTAGATTATTAATGAATTTTGGGGTCAAAGTCAGAGATCCAGTGGACAAATGGCAGAAATAACTCGAAGTGGACAAAGGAGAGGACTTATAGGAGGGAATCCCCCTCATTTATTACTCCTCACTTCAAATTCCCCTTCATTCAACTCGGAGTACAAGCAGCCAAGTCATGCACTAGAAGGCAGCCGAGGAAGTGGAGGATGACTGACGATTATCTCGAGTTTTGGGATCCAAGCCTCCCTAATTTTTAGGAAGCTGTTAGTAGCTTCAATTGTATAAGTAGAGAGGCCTAGGCCCTCACTAGGGTCAGATTGTTGTCGGATTTTTTGTTGTATTTTTGCTTATGTAAACTCTGCTCAACATCGAGCTTATTATTTTTGTGACAGTTTCATGTAATATTGTTATTTTTTGAAATAAAGATGGAATCCTTTTTGAGTTAGCATTGAGTTACCTTAGAGGGCTGAAGCTCTTGTACGTTTTATTCCAGTTGTAGATTAGGTTGCTGTGAAATGTATTTCTTGATGGTTAAGAATAGGTTGCTTTTGATGATTCAGTAGTTTTCTTCTATTTGTGCTTTCTATAGCAGGTTAGGCAGCAATAAAGAGAATATTAAAAAGGCTAGAAACAATGCCTTGGCCTCTTTTCCTCCCTTTGGGACCATGATTTGAGGCAAAGACCCTCTTGCTGCCCCAAAAACACACATTTTCCTCATTCATAGGACTTCTATTGTTTGTAGCTTTTAGTAGGTTAATAGTCTAGCTTTGCTTTGCTTTAGATCTTATTCCTCATGCTCACTTCTTTATTTGCAACAGTCTTCTTTCATGCTTTCCTTTCTTTCAGCATTTCTCAACATTTCCTTTCATAGATCATAGTTTAGACTATTTTGATGCAAAACTATGTTTTCCTAGATGCACTCATTTCATTGCTTGCTTGATTTCCTTGGTTGACTGTCAGTTTTTATGCAGCATATCTCTTCTAGCAATAGGCCAGCCTATTAGCCATCCCATCCACCATTTGATCCATGACCTATAGGTTGCCCAAGTCTCCCCTCAATTCTGCCTTAGTTTCCTACATTTTCCATAGAACTTCTTCCTCTCTCCTGGTGATTCTTGGTAGACCCTAGGCACCCTCACACCGCATTCCAATCTTCATCCACCTTTTCCACCCACCTTCACACCCTTAAAACAGTGAAAACTGCTCTCGGCTTCCTTCTGTAGGCCTCCTATAGAACGTTGTTTTTCCTCCTGTAGATTTCCTCTGTCCTCCTATAGATTTTCCTGTAGGCTTTCTTTTGAAGGCTAAGTGTGGGAAAAGCCTCCTAAAGGCCACCTGAGACCTCCTAGGACCCAGCCACACCATCCTACATCCTCTCAAGTCCCAAAGCCGCCCTTCAACACCACCTATTCGCTGCCACATTCACAAACAATAAATTACATACATGTCAAATTCACATAAAAATACATGAAAATCCAAAAAGATTTTTTCTGCTCATTTACTTCCAGGAATAGCTTAGTTAGATGTTTTTTACTTCTTTGAATAGATAATGTCATTCTTTCATGTTTTTCATAGTTCTTTCTACAAAAGTAGGATTAGTTGGTTAATTAGGATTTACTTGGTTTGCTTTACATTTCAGTCTTTCTCCTTTCTGTAGTTAGAGTAGTATCTGTAGAGTAGTCTTTCTCTCCTCTCATCACATATAGAGCTTCTTCTGGAATCCATAGAAGTTGGCTTGAGCTCCTAGTGATCTTGTGTCGGCTGACCAAGTGACAACCTGCAGTAAGAACTAGTACCTGTGCATACAGCACCGTCGCTTCCAAGTTTGTTATGAACTATCGGGTTGATAAGAGTAAAATAGGCAGCCTAGGAGTTGCAACATTTTTTATACAATACTGGTGCTCACCACTAACAAAATATTTTAGACACGAATCGAGAACTTCTCAACATGAGCACTGTAGAAACATAACATAAAAGCACCCAATGAAAAAAAAAATTGTAGCATTAGTTGCAATCAAAACCTCCACACAAGCTGCAAAACAACTCCTAAAAATACCACACCAATCCACACATCAACACCTCACTCACTGCATAAATATAATCTCTAAAACATAGTTCAGTTATCTGTTGCTACACTTGCAAACTACTTTAGAAATTCTACAATACAATTCTCACACAACTTGCATACTCTTCTCCAAGCTCACACTCAACCCACACACACAACTCATCTAAGACACAAAACACAGCCATACTAACATTGAGCTTCCTCCAATATGCAGATGAAATTAAGAGCTTAACTCAATAATTACAAAGAACTACTGGGCTTCACAACTCTATTGATATGGTTGATTGTTGGCATTATGACACAGATTTGGCACTATGACACAAGTGTTGTCCTTGATGGCAACTCACTCAGATGACAGATCATAGTTCAAAATGAGGAAAGAGAGGTATACGCATGTTCCCCATTGACCAAGCTACGTGTACACGTGGGTTCACAGACCAAAAGTCACGTATAGCATACACATGCACTTTCACGGAAGGAAAGGCGCGTACATGTTGGAAAAATTAGTTTTGGTCCGTGGTATTTGGTCCATGGTATTTTGATCCTTGGTATTGGTCCAAGGTATCTTTTCTGAAGTGTTGACTACAGGTATTTGTTATAAGGTATTGGTTCTCAGTGGTTTTGGTCCATGGTATTGAGTAAGGCCTAAGACTCTAAAAGGAGGAGAAGATCATTAGGCAAAGTCACTCAAGTATTGAATATCTAATGAAGAGCAAGATCTAGAATACAGGTTATTGGGTTATGGTGCACAAATGGATCTGAATCAAGGATGAACCTGAGTGCTTGATGCAGGATAAGTTCCAAGGCTTGAAGTGAAGTATCTTTGTGTGGTTTTCATCTTTTATCTGAATAATTGGTGCATGTTGTAGATTGTAAATATGATGATTTGGGTATAACTATAATATGAAATTGTTGTAAAGATTAAATCACCATTTACAGATCTGTACGCAGGTTCACTTTAGCAAAGGGGTGTATACACGTTGGTTCTGCATATAAAAACAGCGTATACATATTAAATTTGATTTGCAGATCTGTACGCAGGTTCGCCTTGAGAAAACAATGTATGTATGCAGGTTTGACACATTGAAGTAGCATATACCTCATAAAATATTCTTTAGTTACTTCTGTTTGTTGTTGCAGTGTTCTGGGTTTTGGCCTGGGTTCTAGTTACTGTTACTATATTTTGGTTATAGCATTCTGAGAAGTGATTGATTGATTCAGTTTTGGTTTGGTGAAAAGGAGATTGGTTGATGCAGATAAATTTGATGTTTGATTGATGTTATTGACAGATCCGGTCTGAAAATTTATGAAACGTGGTCCCTGGAAGAAAAGAGAAGGTTGTAGCCTTTTGTAAGCTAGCACGTACGTACTAGTAAACACATCAACTAGTACAAGAGCTAGGGGGTTGTAGCTCCCTTTCAGGAGAAGTTGGAGAATGAGAGAAGGTTGTAGCCTTCTGCAGGTAGAAGCCTACGTATTGGTATAAGACTGCACCAGTACAAAAATTGTAAAAAGAAGTTTCTTATTAAAAAGAAAATCGAGATGATTGCAGCAGGTGGTTTCCACCCACATTGAGTTTCCACCTTATATCTTGTGTTCATGTGTATGATTTCATGTTCTATTTTACTGCACCTAGTTACTGTTTATATGGTTCTGATACACTGATTAAGGATCTACATATGATAAATTAACTGAATCATAAGGTTGTAGGATATACTCTAGTTGCCTTAAATACAGTTGCGTATACATGCAAGTTCCATTAACTGAAGTAGTTTATATGGATCTGATTATGGAAATGAAATTTTGTTGACTTGCTAATACTGATTCACCCCCCCCCCCCCCTCAGTATTACTTCCAACTACTGGTATCAAAGTAGGTCCTTTAGAAGAAGCTTGATCGCTTGAAGGAAGATCTATCATCATGAGTAACTACGAAAGAGAGGGATCCATTAGACCACCAATCTTTGATGGGAGCAACTTTGTTTATTAGAAGGTAAGAACTACAACCTATCTTCAATCTCTTGGAACAGATGTCTGGGAAATCGTGGAAGGAGGATATACATTTCCATCAACAATTCCTATAGATACATCAAGTAAAAAGCAATATGAAACCAATGCCAAGGCTGTCAATACATTATTCGGGAGTTTGTCACAATTAGAATTTGTCAAATTTATGCAGCTCAAAACTGCCAAACAAATATGGGACAAGATCATTCTAAGCTAGGAAGGAGACAATCAGGCAAAACGTGCAAAACTGCAATCTCTCAGAATTCAAATATGAAACTCTCAAAATGCACAATGATGAAAGTATCGCTAGTTACTTCTTACGTATAGATGAGATTGTTAATTGCATGAAGAACTTGGGTGAAGAGATAAAAGAATTTACCTTAGTTGAAAAGGTTTTAAGATCCTTGTCTACTAAGTTTGAATCAAAAGTATCCACCATAGAAGAAAAGCAGGATCTTCAGACTATTACTATGACACAGCTGCACAGAATCTTAACTGCTTTCGAAATGAGAAAAGGAGGTCCATCAGATATGAGAGAAGCTGCATTCAAAGCTTCAGGAAGAGAAAAACTCAGTGACTCAGGACATCTTTCAGAAGGAGAGGAAGAAGCAAACTTTGTCAAGAACCTTCAACGAGGTTCTAGGAGATTTAGAGGTAAAATGACTTTCAAATGTTTTTCTTGTGGAAGAGTCGGTCATTATGTTTCCAAATGTCCTCATAAAGATAAGCTTGATAAAGGTAAGGAGTCAGCAAAATGGAATAGAAAGAAAAGTGTAAGTAAGAAGAACTACTATACACATGAAGATAACGATGGTTTATCAAATAGTGATGAAGATGAAAATAGTAATGACTATAGACTTCTAATGGCTTTTGAAGATGATGATTTCTTGGATGATTTAGATGAAGATGACCTTTATGAAGAAATCTATAAACTCAAAATCTGTTTAGAAGAAAAGAATATGATTATAGATACTCTAACATTCCAACTTGCTTAAAGAGAAAAACATAATGAAAAACTAGAATGTGAAATTGTGGGTCTAAGA
This sequence comes from Pinus tabuliformis, assembly GCA_031772625.1. Classification (NCBI taxonomy): domain Eukaryota; kingdom Viridiplantae; phylum Streptophyta; class Pinopsida; order Pinales; family Pinaceae; genus Pinus; species Pinus tabuliformis. The sequence continues at coordinate 89,874,529 of CM062805.1, read as the reverse complement.
AAGGATATTGAGAAAACAAAAGCTCTCAATCTTAGATTTACTAAGGGATCAGAAACCTTAAATGAAATTATCAAAGTGTAGCATTATCCTCTGATAAAGACAGGCCTTGGATATACTAAAGAAGCATCCTAGGCACATAATCCATCAACCTCCGCTAAAAGCTATCTTGATGCAACAAAGAGAAGTGAACAATTTGACAATGGATAGCAAAGGCATAAAGTAGATCACTGGGTAAATCAGGCTCAATTGACTTCAAGGATGAACAAAAGCTACAAACCTCAGGTAAATAATACTCAATCTGCTTCAAGAATGAATATCAATAGCAACTACAATCACCAAGTCAGTAGATTCGATAATCACAGGAACTTCTTTAATGGCCAATGTTTTTCATCTCATAACCTGGGACACAAAGCTGCTTAATGTGTTGCTTACAACACCATCATGACTAGAGAAGTATGAAATCAAAGGAATTTAACGGGGATCATAAAACGAACCTACAATAACTTATCTCTCCTTGAAAATGAAATAGAATGCCCTATTTGCAACAACTTTGGTCACGAAGAATCTAAATGTAGGAGTAAATTTCAGCAAACATCTTAGAAGGAGAAAACTTCATTAAATCCAAAAATATGGAGAAAGAAAGAACCACAAACAGAAAGATGTGGTATAGCCCTATATGCAGAAGGAGAAGAAAATCAGTGGTACATCGACAGTGGATGCTCGAAACACATGACATGTGATAAAGAAAAACTTCAATCCTATAATGCCTTAGAAAAGGAAAAGAAGGTCTCATTTGGAAATGATACTCCTACTGTCATAAAAGGTAAATGTTCTATTCTCTTAAAAGAAAAAGTTAAAGCTGGGAATGTTATGTATGTTGATGGTCTAAAGCATAACTTGTTGAGTGTTAGTCAAATGTGTGATCAAAGAAATGGAGCAGTATTTCGATCAAATGGATGTGTTGTTCGTGAGCTTGATACAGGAGAAACCGTGATCAAAAGTATAAGAACTCCAAACAACTTATATATACTCAAGGAAGGACAACAACAATGCTATCTAAGAAAAAATGATGAACACTGGCTATGGCACAGAAGATTGGGGCATCTAAGCTTCTCTCAAATAAGAAAAGCAAGAAAATTCCATGCTATTCGTCATCTTCCTCATATCAGCATTCCAAAAAATACAATATGAAAATCATGTCAATTCGGTAAGCAAACCAGGTCACAATTCCCTGAAAAGGAAGGATCAGCTAGCAAGCCTCTTGAACTTGTTCATACTGATTTATGTGGTCCATCAAGCAAAAAGTCACCTCGTGGAGGGGAATACTTTATATTGTTCATTGTTGATTTTTCTAGAATGTGTTGGATAGGGCTTCTAAAGCATAAAGATGAAGCATTTGAAAATTTAAAGCCTTCAAAACCATGGTTGAAAATGAATCAGATCGCAAAATCAAATGTCTTAGATCTGATCGAGGAGGGGAATTCACCTCGGATGAATTATTTAACTTTTGTGAAGAGCATGGAATAAAAAGGCAATTCTCCACTGGAAGGACTCCTCAGAAAAATGGAGTGGTAGAAAGGATGAACATAAATGTTGAACAAATGGCTCATGCCATGCTAGATGATTTTGGAACTCCTGCAACCTTTTGGGGTGAAGCTACATTCGCTGTTGCCACTATTCTCAACAAAGAAAATGTTCAGGTAAACAACAGTCAAACTCCACATGAACTTTGGTATGGTAAGACTCCTACCATAAAATACTTCAAAGATTTTGGAAGCAAATGTTACATCAAAAGGACTGATGAAAAGCTTGGCAAGTTTGAACCCAGAGCAAATGAAGGAATTCTCCTTGGTTAATCTTCTCGAAGTAAAGGATATAAGTGTTATAATAAAGAACTTGGGAAAATTATTGAAAGTATTGATGTTGTGGTTGATGAAGCATGCAAAAATCCAAAGTAGGTAAAAACCAAAGATTGTGAAGAAGATGAGGATTATCCTTCCACATAAAATTAGAATAATTCTGAATAAGAAACCAATGAAGCACCAGAAGAATAGATAACGGCAGAAGAAAAGACTCCATCCAAGTATGCTCAGAAAAATCATCCAGAGACTCAAATTTTGGGACAGAAAGAGGCAGGTGTGCAGACAAGAAGAACTATTACAGAAGCTTCAAGCTATCTAGCATTGCTTTCCTCCATCAAACCTGAAATGTAAATGAAGCATGCAAAGATGAATGTTGGGTCAAGGCCATGATTGAAGAACTTGAGCAAATTGAAAAGAATAATACTTTGGAATTAGTTCCTAGACTTCATGATAAGAATATCATAGGAACCAAATGGATATTCAAAAACAAGCTGAATGAAAATAGTGAAGTTATTAAAAACAAGACCAGAATTTTTTGTAAAGGATATGCTCAAAAAGAAGGTATAGATTTTGAAGAAACTTTTGCACCTGTCGCTAGACTTGAAGCCATAAGAATGTTCCTTTTTCTTTCTAGTTTTCAAAGATTCAAAGTATACCAAATGGATGTAAAATCTACCTTTCTTAATGGGGACTTAGAAGAAGGGTATATATTGAGCAACCAGACGGATTCATCCTAGGAAATGATCCAAACTTGTATGCAGACTCAGAAAGACTCTAAGTATGGGGGATTTACGCAGTGCATTATATTAGATATCATTTTTGGGATTCAACTGCGTTAAGTAAGTCATTCAAACGTATGACCATTTCCATGAGAGGTAGTCGTAACTGACTAATTTCTCATGATTTTTGAATAGTTCACTTAGCACTCATTGCATCGGGTGATGCTCACAGGGGTGAAGAAGTGGGATTGAAACTAGTGAAATGTGGAGAACGAATCACATAGCATCAATCATCACTTCCGGGGCTTGCACCCGGTAACCAGGACTTCCCAGGAGGTCACCCATCCCAGAACTCCTCTGGCTCAAGCGCGCTTAACTGTGGAGTTTTTTCCCACAATCAAGCCCACTTAGCTTGCTACCCCATTTGCAAAACCTTAGCAAGTATTGTGCCTCATGAACCATTCAAGTAGAGATCCCTTGACTCTTTTTGAATTTAAGTATGGGGGATTTACGCAGTGCATTATATTAGATATCATTTTTGGGATTCAACTGCGTTAAGTAAGTCATTCAAACGTATGACCATTTCCATGAGAGGTAGTCGTAACTGACTAATTTCTCATGATTTTTGAATAGTTCACTTAGCACTCATTGCATCGGGTGATGCTCACAGGGGTGAAGAAGTAGGATTGAAACTAGTGAAATGTGGAGAACGAATCACATAGCATCAATCATCACTTCCGGGGCTTGCACCCGGTAACCAGGACTTCCCAGGAGGTCACCCATCCCAGAACTCCACAGTTAAGCGCGCTTGAGCCAGAGGAGTTCTGGGATGGGTGACCTCCTGGGAAGTCCTGGTTACCGGGTGCAAGCCCCGGAAGTGATGATTGATGCTATGTGATTCGTTCTCCACATTTCACTAGTTTCAATCCCACTTCTTCACCCCTGTGAGCATCACCCGATGCAATGAGTGCTAAGTGAACTATTCAAAAATCATGAGAAATTAGTCAGTTACGACTACCTCTCATGGAAATGGTCATACGTTTGAATGACTTACTTAACGCAGTTGAATCCCAAAAATGATATCTAATCAGAAAGACTCTCTATGGTCTAAAACAAGCTCTAAGGGCCTGGTATTACTGTCTTGACAAATACCTCCATCAACAAGGGTTTTCAAAAGGATCAGCTGATAGCAATCTATACACAAAGATTGACAATAATAAATTGCTAATACTTGTTGTGTATGTTGATGATATCATTTTTCGTAGCAATGAAGAAGCCATGAGTCAAAACTTTGCTTTGGTAATGCAACAAGATTTTGAAATGTCCCTGCTTGGTGAGCTCACATATTTTCTTGGTCTACAAGTTCAACAAAAGAAAGATGGTATTTTTCTGTCACAAACCAAGTATCTCAAGCAGATCTTGAAAAAATGCGGCATGGAAGATTCTAAACCAGCATGTACCCCTATGGTAACATGTTGCAATCTTACCTCAAGTGATGAATGAGCAGCAGTACATCAACCAACCTACAGATCCATGATTGGCAGTCTGCTTTATCTAACAGGTACCCGACCAAACATCATGCATGCAGTGGGAATAGTTGGAAGATTCCAAGCCAATCCGAAGGAATCACACCTTCAGCCAGTCAAAAGGATTTTCAAATATCTTCAAGGAACACAAAATTTTGGTTTATGTTATCCTAGAGATACAGATCTTACACTTCATGCATATATAGATGCAGATTGGGCAGGAAGCGTTGATGACAGAAAAAGTACTAGTGGTGGTGCATTCTATGTGGGTTCTAGATTAGTGTCTTGGTTTAGCAAGAAACAAAGTTCAATTGAATTATCTATAGCTGGAGCAGAACATGTGGATGTTGCATCTTGCTTCACACAACTCCTTTGGATGATGAAAACACTGCAAGACATTCAGATCACATGTACTCCACCCATCTCCATTCTATGTGATAATACAAGTGCAATCAGTATTTCAAAGAATCTAGTCATGCATTCCAAGACCAAGCACATACCCATAAAATATCATTTTCTACATGAACAAGTGCTTGAACAAAAGGTCAAATTGGAGTATGTTCCCTCCAAAGAACAGGTTGCTGATATATTGACCAAACTACTGCCCAGAGAGACATTTGAATATCTCAGACAGAAGCTGGGAGTAGTTGATGCATCATCTTGCTCTTGAAACTTATCTGTTTGAGAGAAAAGTGGTTATACACGAGTTTCATGAAGCGTATCCGCGTACATACGCTGGTTACTATGGATACAGTCGTGTATATGTTGGTTTGCAAAAAAACAGTGGGCTAGACTCAGGAAGAAAGGAGTCTGATATGGGTCTGACAGTGATCATTTGGCACAGGTTCAGGGGGAGCATATACTTCTAATAATGCATTGTTGGCATTATGTTAGAAGATCTTGGTACAAATTCACAGTTGTTTTCAATTCAGGTGGAACAGGTTCAGGGGGAGATCATGGTTGCTGGTCTAGATGGAGATTGATAGATACTGCTGATGATAGTTGCTAATGATTATCATGGTCTTTCTTTTAGATACTTGGTCTCTATCTCTATCTTTTAATGTCAAGGTCATGAAATGACCTATTTTGTTTCCCCACTATGTATCGGATGGATGATGTAATGTTCTTGTTGTAACATGTATGAACAATTGGTGTATCCCCTCTTATTTGGGTGGATGAGTCAAAATTGGTATATCCCCACTTGGTTGGGAGCTGGATGTATGTATGAATCATTGGTGATAGAAAGGTCATTTATGTTGTATGTATAGAGTCATGTTCTTCTTTTAGAACATCTTTTTGCAGACCTTGCTTATATTTAGGGGGAACATGGTCCCGAGCATCGAACCCAATCTGAACACTTCAGCATATTAGAGAATTCAGCATATACTCAGGGGGAGCATAACCCTTTGCACTTGATGACAAAGGGGAGAGTGACTTGGGGTTGCCATCAAGTCCAAAGGGGGAGATTGTTGGCATTATGACACAGATTTGGCACTATGACACAACTGTTGTCCTTGATGTCAACTCACTCAGATGATAGATCATAGTTCAGAAAGAAGAAAGAGAGGTATACGCATGTTCCCCATTGACCAAGCCGCGTGTACATGTGGGTTCGCAGACCAAAAGCCGTGTATAGTGTACACATGCACTTTCACGGAAGGAAAGGCATGTACATGTTGGAAAACTTAGTTTTGGTCCATGGTATTTTGATCCTTGGTATTGGTCCAAGGTATCTTGTCCAAAGTGTTGACCACAGGTATTTGGTCCAAGGTATTGGTTCTACGTGGTTTTGGTCCATGGTATTGAGTAAGGCCTAAGACTATAAAAGGAGGAGAACATCATTAGGAAAAGTCACACAAGTATTGAATATGTAATGAAGAACAAGCTCTAGAATACATGTTATTGCATTATGGTGCACAGTTGGATCTAAATCAAGGATGAACCTGAGCGCTTGATGAAGGATAAGTTCTATTGATGGGTCAAGATCTTAAGGCTTGAAGTGAAGTATCTTTGTGTGGTTTTGATCTTTCATCTGAATAACTAGCACATGTTGTAGACTGTAAATATGATGATCTGGGTATAACTATAAGATGAAATTGTTGTAAAGATTAAATCATCATTTACAAATCTGTACACAGGTTCACTGTAGCAAAGGGGCATATACACGCTGGTTCTGCATATCAAAACAACGTATGCCTCTTAAATTTGATTTGCAGATCTGTACGCAGGTTCGCCTTGAGAAAACAACATATGTATGCAAGTTCGACACATTGAAGTAGCATATACCTCATAAAATATGCTTTAGCTACTTCTGTTTACTGTTGCAGTGTTCTAGGTTCTGGCCTGGGTTCTGGTTACTATTACTGTATTTTGGTTACAACATTCTGAGAAGTTATTGATTGATTGAGTTTTGGGTTGGTGCAAAGGAGATTGGTTGATGCAGATAAATTTGATGTTATTGATGGATCCAGTCTGAAAATTTATGAAACGTGGTCCCTGGAAGAAAAGAGAAGGTTGTAGCCTTCTGTAGGCCAACACCTATGTACTAGTAAACACATCAGAAAGTACAAGAGCTAGGGGGTTGTAGCTCCCTTCCAGGAGAAGCTGGAGAATGAGAGAAGATTGTAGCCTTCTACAGGTAGAAGCCAGCACACTGGTATAAGACTACACCAGTACAAAAATTGTAAAAAGAAAATTCTTATTAAAAAGAAGATAAAGACGATTGCAGCAAGTGGTTTTCACCCACATTGGGTTTCCACCTTATATCTTGTGTTCATGTGTGTGTGATTGTATGTTCTGTTTTAATGCACCTGGTTACTATTTATATGGTTCTAATACACTGATTAAAGATCAACATATGATAAATTAACTGAATCATAAGTTTGCAGGATATACGCTAGTTGTTTGAAATATAATTGTGTATACACGCAATTTCCATTAATTGAAGTAGCATATATGAATCTGATTATGGAAATTAAATATTGTTGAATTTCTAATACTGATTCACCCCCCCGCCCTCTCAGTATTATTTCCAACAATTTTTGGCATTATGACTCAGATTTGGCACTATGACACAGGTGTTGTCCTTGATGGCAACTCACTTAGATGATAGATCACAGCTCAAACTCACAGAATGAAGAAAGAGAGGTATATGCAGTTTCTCCATTGACCAAGCCACATGTACACGCGGGTTCACAGACCAAAAGGTGCGTATAGTGTACACATGCACTTTCACGGAAGGAAAGACACGTACATGTTGCAAAACTTAGTTTTGGTCCATGGTATTTTGATCCATGGTATTGGTCCAAGGTATCCTGTCTGAAGTGTTGACCCCAGGTATTTCCTCCAAGGTATTGGTTCTAAGTGGTTTTGGTCCATGGTATTGAGTAAGGCCTAACACTATTAAAGGAGGAGAAGATCATTAGGCAAAGGTACTCATGAATTGAATATCTAATGAAGAGCAAGATCTAAAATACAGGTTATTGGGTTAAGATGCACAACTAGATCTGAATCAAGGATGAACCTGAGCGCTTGATGACGGATAAGATCTAATAATGGGTCAAGATATTAAGGCTTGAAGAGAAGTATCCTTGTGTGGTTTTGATCTTTTATCGGAATAACTGGTGCATGTTGTAATATGTAAATATGATGACTTGGGTATAACTGATGTCTAGAATTGTTGTAAAGTTTAAATCATCATTTACAGATCTATACGTAGGTTCACTTTAGCAAATGTGCATATACATGCTGGTTCTGCATATCAAAACAACGTATACATCTTAAATTTGATTTGCAGATCTGTACGCAGGTTCGACATAGTGAAGTAGCATATACCTCATAACATATGCTTTATTTACTTCTATTTGATGTTGCAGTGTTCTTGGTTCTGGCTTGGGTTCTGGTTACTGTTACTATATTCTAGTTACAAAATTTTGAAAAGTGATTGATTGATTCAGTTGTGGTTGTTGCAAAGGAGATTGATTGATATAGATGTATTTGATGTTTGAATGATGTTATTGATGGATCCAGTCTAAAAATTTATGAAACGTTGTCCCTGGAAGAAAATATAAGGTTGTAGCATTCTCTAGGCCAGCACCTACGTACTAGTAAACATATAAAATAGTACAAGAACTAGGGAGTTGTAGCTCCCTTCCAGAACAAGCTGGAGAACGAAAGAAGGTTGTAGCCTTCTACAGGTAGAAGCCTGCATACTGGTATAAGACTGCACCAATACAAAAATTGTAAAAATAAGTTTCTTATTAAAAAGAAGATAGAGACGATTGCAGCAGGTGGATTTCACCCACATTGGGTTTCCACCTTATATCTTGTGTTCATGTGTGTGTGATTGTCTATTCTGTTTTACTGCACTTGATCATTGTTTATATGTTTCTGATGCACCGAGTAAAGATCGACATATGATAAATTAACTGAATCATAAGTTTGCAGGATATACGCTAGTTGCCTTACATACAGTTACGTATACATGCAAGTTCCATTAACTGAAGTAACGTATATGAATCTAATTATGGAAGTGAAATATTATTGACTTGCTAATACTGGTTCACCCCCCCCCCCCCCCCCAACCCTCAGTATTATTTCCAAAAATTGGTATCAAAACAGGTCCTTCAGAAGAAGCTTAATCGCTTGAAGGAAGATCTATCATCATGAGTAACTACGAAGGAGAGGGATCCATTAGACCTCCAATCTTTGATGGGAGCAACTTCGTTTATTGGAAGGTAAGAACGACAACCTATCTTCAATCTCTTAGAACAGATGCCTGGGAAATTGTGGAAGGAGGATATACATTTCCATCAACAATTCCTACAGATACGACAGGTAACAAGCAATATGAAACCAATGCCAAGGTTGTCAATACATTATTGGGGAGTCTGTCACAATCATAATTTGTCAAAGTTATGCAGCTCAAAACCGCCAAAGAAATATGGGACAAGATCGTTCTAAGCTATGAAGGAGACAATTAGGTAAAACATGCAAAACTACAATCTCTCAGAATTCAATATGAAACTCTCAAAATGCACAATGATGAAAGTATCACTAGTTACTTCTTACGTATAGATGAGATTGTTAATTGCATAGAGAACTTGGGTGAAGAGATAAAATAAGTTACTTTAGTTGAAAAGGTTTTAAGATCCTTGTCTATGAAGTTTGAATCAAAAGTATCTGCCATAGAAGAAAAGCAGGATCTTCAGACTATTACTATGACACAACTGCACGGAATCTTAACTGCTTTCAAAATGAGAAAAGGAGGTCCATAAGATATGAGAGAAGCCGCATTCAAAGCTTCAGGAAGAGAAGAACTTAATGAATCATGACATATTTCAAAGGGAGTATAAGAAGCAAACTTTGTCAAGAACCTTCAATGGGGTTCCAGGAGATTCAGAGGTAAACTACCTTTCAAATGTTTTTCTTGTGGAAGAGTCAGTCATTATGCTACCAAATGTCCTCTTAAAGATAAGCTTGATAAAGGCAATGAATCAACAAAATTGAATAGAAAACAAAGTGTAAGTAAGAAGAGCTACTATACTCATGAAGATAGCAATGGTTTATCAAATAGTGATGAAGATGAAAATAGTAATGACTATAGACTTCTAATGGCTTTTGAAGATGATGATTTCTTGGATGATTTAGATGAAGATGACCTTTATGAAGAAATCTCTAAATTCAAAATATGTTTAGAAGAAAAGAATACAATTATAGATACTCTGACATTCCAACTTGTTGAAAGAGAAAACCACAATGAAAAACTAGAATGTGAAATTGCGGGTCTAAGAAAGGATATTGAGAAATCAAAAGCTCTCAATCTTAGATTTACTAAAGGATCAGAAACCTTAAATGAAATTATCAAAGTGCATCATTCTCCTTTGATAAAGACAGGTCTTGGATATACTGAAGAAGCATCCCAAGCACAGAAGCCATCAACCCCCACTAAAAGCTATCTTGATGTAGCAAAGGGCAGTGAACAATTTGACAATTGACAACAAAGGCATAAAGCAGATCACCAGGTAAATCAGGCTCAATTTACTTCAAGGATGAACAAAAGCTACAAACCTTAGGTAAATCATATTCAATCTTCTTCAAGAATGAATATGAATGACAACTACAATCACCAGGTCAGTAGATTCAATAATCGCAGGAACTTCTTTAATGGCCTATGTTTTTCATGTCATAACTTTTGACACAAAGCTGCTCAATGTGTTGCTTACAAGACCATCATGACTAGAGAAGCATGAAATCAAAGGAATGTGATGGGGATCATGCAAGGGACCTACAATAACTTTTCTCTTCTTGAAAATGAAATAGAATGCCCTATCTGCAACAAATTTGGTCGCGAAGAATCTGAATGCAGGAGTAAATTTTGGCAAACATCTCAGAAGGAGCAAACTTCATTAAATCCCAAAATATGGAGAAAGAAAGAACCAAAAATAGAAATATGTGGTATAGCCCTATATGCAAAAGGACAAGAAAATCAGTGGTACATCGACAATGGATGCTCGAAAGACATGAGAGGTGATAAAGAAAAGCTTCAGTCATATAATGCCTTAGAAAAGGAAAAGAAGGTCTCATTTGGAAATGACACTCCTACTATCATAAAAGGTAAAGGTTTTGTTCTTTTAAAAGAAAAAGTTAAAGCTGGGAATGTTATGTATGTTGATGATCTAAAGCATAATCTGTTGAGTGTCAGTCAAATGTGTGATCAAGGAAATGAAGTAGTATTTTGATCAAATGGATGTGTTGTTCATGAGCTTGATACAAGAGAAACCGTGATTAAAGGTATAAGAACTCCAAACAACTTATATATACTCAAGGGAGGACAACAATAGTGCTATCTAAGCAAAAATGATGAACACTGGCTATGGCACAGAAGATTGGGGCATCTAAGCTTCTTTCAAATAAGAAAAGAAAGCAGATTCTAGGTTTTTTGTGATCTTCCTGATATTAGCATTCCAGAAAATACATCATGCAAATCATGTCAATTTGGTAAGGAAACCAGGTTACAATTCCCTGAAAATGAAGGATCAGCTAGTAAGCCTCTTGAACTTTTTCATACTGATTTATGTGGTCCATCAAGGAAAAGTCACCTCATGGAGAGGAATACTTTATATTATTCATTGATGATTTTTCCATAATGTGTTGGATAGGGATTCTAAAGCATAAAGATGAAGCATTTGAAAAATTCAAAGCCTTCAAAGCCCTGGTTGAAAATGAATCAGATTGAAAAATCAAATGTCTTAGATCTAATCAAGGAGGGGAATTTACCTCGGATGAATTCTTTGACTTCTGTGAAGAACATGGAATAAAAAGGGAATTATCCACTGCAAGGACTCCTCAACAAAATGGAGTGGTAGAAAGGATGAACAAAACTGTTCAACAAATGGCTCGTGCTATGCTAGATGAGTTTGGAACTCCTGCAACCTTCTGGGGTGAAGATGTATTCCTGCCATCACTATTCTCAACAAAGCAAATGTTTGGGTAAGCAACACTCAAACTCCACATGAACTTTGGTATGGTAAGATTCCTATCGTAAAATACTTCAAAGTTTTTGGAAGCAAATGTTACATCAAAAGGACTGATGAAAAAATTGGCAAGTTTGAACCCAGAGCAGATGAAGGCATTCTCCTTGGTTACTCTTCTCGAAGTAAAGGATATAAGTGTTATAATAAAAGTCTTGGGAAAATTATTGAAAGTATTGATGTTGTGGTTGATGAAGCACACAAAAATCCAAAGTAGGTAAAAACCAAAGATTGTGGAGAAGATGAGGATTATCCTTCCACATCAAATCAGACTAATTCTAAAGAAGAAACCAATGAAGCACTAGAATAATAGATAACGATAGAATAAAACACTCTGTCCAGGTATGTTCAGAAAAATCATCTAGAGACTCAAATTTTGGGACAGAAAGAGGCAGGTGTGCAGACAAGAAGAACTATTACAGATGCTTCAAGCTATCTAGAATTTCTTTCCTCCATCAAACCTCAAAATGTAAATGAAGCATGCAAAGGTTAATGTTGGATCAGGACCATGAATGAAGAACTTGAGCAAATTGAAAATAATAATACTTGGGAATTAGTTCCTAGACCTCATGATAAGAATACCATATGAACCAAATGGATATTCAAAAACAAGTTGAATGAAAATGGTGAAGTTATTAGAAACAAGGCTAGACTTGTTTGTAAAGGATATTCTCAACAAGAAGGTATAGATTTTGAAGAAACTTTTGCACCTGTTGCTAGACTTGAAGCCATAAGAATGTTCCTTGCTCTTTCTAGTTTTCAGAAATTCAAGGTATACCAAATGGATGTAAAATCTACCTTTCTTAATGGGGACTTAGAAGAAGAAGTATATATTGAGCAACCAGATGGATTCATCCTTGGAAATTATCCAAAATGTATGCAGACTCAGAAAGGCTCTCTATGGTATAAAACAAGCTCCAAGGGCCTAGTATTACCGTCTTGACAAATACCTCCATCAGCAAGGTTTTTCAAAAGGATTAGCTGATATCAATCTATATACAAATATTGATAATAATAAATTGCTAATACTTGTTGTGTATATTGATGATATCATTTTTGGTAGCAATGAAGAAGCCATGAGTCAAAACTTTGCTTTGGTAATGCAACAAGAATTTGGAATGTCCCTTCTTGGTGAGCCCACATATTTTCTTGGTCTACAAGTTCAACAAAAGAAAGATGGTATTTTTCTGTCACAAACCAAGTATCTCAAGTAGATCTTGAAAAAATATGGCATGGAATATTCTAAACCAGTATGTACCCCTATGGTAACAGGATGCAGTCTCATCTCAAATGATGAATCAACAGCAGTACACCAACCAACCTATAGATCCATTATTGGCAGTGTGCTTTATCTAACAGGTACCCGACCAGACATCATGTATGCAATGGGAATAGTTGGAAGATTCCATGCCAATCCAAAGGAATCAAACCTTCAGGTAGTCAAAAGGATTTTCAAATATCTTCAAGGAACACAAAATTTTGGTTTATGGTATCCTAGAAATACAGATCTTACACTTCATGAATATACAAATGTAGATTGGGCAGCGAGCAATGATGACAGAAAAATCACTAGGGGTGGTGCATTCTATATGGGTTCCAGATTCGTGTCTCGATTTAGCAAGAAACAAAGTTCAATTGCATTATCTACAGCTGAAGTAGAATATGTGACTACTGCATCTTGTTGCACACAACTCCTTTGGATGATGCAAACATTGCAAGACATTTAGATCACATGTACTCCACCCATCTCCATTCTATGTGATAATACAAGTGCAATCAGTCTTTAAAAGAATCTAGTCATGCATTCCAAGACCAAGCACATACCCATCAAATATCATTTTCTACGTGAACAAGTGCTTGAACAAAAGGTCAAATTGGAGTATGTTCCCTCCAAAGAATAGGTTGCTGATATATTCACCAAACTACTGCCCAGAGAGACATTTGAATATCTCAGACAGAAGCTAGCATTAGTTGATGCATCATCTTGCTGTTGAAACTTATCTGTTTCAGAGAAAAGTGGTTATACGTGAGTTTCATGAAGCGTATCCGTGTACATACGCAGGTTTTTGTGGATACAATTGCGTATATGTTGGTTTGAAGAGAAACAGTGGGTCAGACTCATATTGAAAGGAGTCTGATATCAGTCTAACAGTGATCATCTGGCATAGGTTGAGGGGGAGCATATATTTCTAATAATGCATTGTTGACCTTATCTTCGAAGATCTTGGTTCAAATTCATAATTGTTTTTGATTCAGGTGGAACAAGTTCAGGGGGAGATCATGGTTGCTGGTTTGGATGGTGATTGACAGAAGCTGCTGATGATAGTTGCTAATAACTATCATAGTTTTTTTTTAGATATTTGGTCTCTATGTCATGTATATCTTTTTATGTTAAGGTCATGAAATGATCTATTTTGTTTCCCCACTATGCATGGGATGGATGATGTAATGCTCTTATTTTGACATGTATAAACATTTGGTATATACCCACTTGGTTGGGTGGATGAGTCAAACTTGGTATATTCCCACTTGGTTGGGAGATAGATGTATGTATGAGTCATTGCTAATAGGAAGGTCATTTATGATATATGTATAGAGTCATCTTTTTGCAGATCTTGATTATATTTAGGGGGAGCAGGGACTCGAGAATGGAGCTCAATCAACACACTTCAGCATATCAGAGAATTCAGCATGTACTTTGGGGGAGCATAACCCTTTGCCCTTGATGACGAAGGGGGAGAGTGACTTGGGATTGCCATCAAGTCCAAAGGGGGAGATTGTTGGCATTATGACTCAAATTTGGCACTACGACATAGGTGTTTTCCTTGATGGCAACTCACTCAGATGACAGATCACAGTTCAGACTCACAGAATGAAGAAAGAGAGGTATATGCAGGTTCTCCATTGACCAAGCCGCATGAACATGCAGGTTCACAGACCAAAAGGTGTGTATAGCGTACACATGCACTTTCACAGAAAGAAAGGCGTGTACATGTTGGAAAACTTAGTTTTGGTCCATGGTATTTTGATCCATGGTATTGGTCCAAGGTATCATGTCCAAAGTGTTGACCCCAGGTATTTCGTCCAAGGTATTGGTTCTAAGTGGTTTTGGTCCATGGTATTGAGTAAGGCCTAAGACTATAAAAGGAGGAGAAGATCATTAGGCAAAGGTACTCATGAATTGAATATCTAATGAAAAGCAAGATCTAAAATATAGGTTATTGGGTTAAGATGCATAGCTGGATCTGAATCAATGATGAACCTAGCACTTGATGAAGGATAAGATCTAATAATGCATCAAGATCTTAAGGCTTGAAGAGAAGTATCTTTGTGTGGTTTTGATCTTTTATCTGAATAACTGGCACATGTTGTAATCTGTAAATATGATGATCTGGGTATAACTGATGTCTA
The DNA here is from genome assembly GCA_031772625.1 of Pinus tabuliformis. Lineage (NCBI taxonomy): Eukaryota > Viridiplantae > Streptophyta > Pinopsida > Pinales > Pinaceae > Pinus > Pinus tabuliformis. Next base: position 89,859,479 of record CM062805.1, on the reverse strand, counting down.
GAATTGTTGTAAAGTTTAAATCATCATGTACAGATCTATACGCAGTTTCACTTTAGCAAATGCGCGTATACACGCTAGTTCTACATATTAAAATAGCATATACATATTAAATATGATTTTGCAGAACTGTACGCAGGTTCTCCTTGACAAAATAGCATATGTACATAGGTTCGACACAGTGAAGTAGCATATACCTCATAAAATATGCTTTAGCTACTTCTGTTTGCTATTGCAGTGTTCTGGGTTCTGGCTTGGGTTCTGGTTACTGTTATTGTATTCTGGTTACAACATTCTGAAAAGTGATTGATTGATTCAGTTGTGGTTGGTGCAAAGGAGATTGACTGATGCAGATGTATTTTATGTTTGAATGATGTGATTGATGGATCCAGTCTGAAAATTTATGAAACATGGTCCTTGGAAGAAAATAGAAGGTTGTAGCTTTCTATAGGTTGACACCTACGTACTAGTAAACATATCGGCTAGTACAAGAGCTAGGGGGTTGTAGCTCCCTTCCAGGAGAAGCTGGAGAATGAGAAAAGGTTGTAGCCTTCTGCAGGTAGAAGCTTGCATATTGGTATAAGACTGCACCTGTACAAAAATTGTAAAATAAGTTTCTTATTAAAAATAAGATAGAGACGATTGCAGTAGGTGGTTTTCACCCACATTGGGTTTCCACCTTATATCTTGTGTTCATGTGTGTGTGATTGTCTGTTCTGTTTTACTACACCTGATTACTTTTTATATGGTTCTAATGCACTGAGTAAAGATCAACATATGATATATTAACTGAATCATAAGTTTCTAGGATATACACTAGTTTCCTTAAATACAGTTGCGTATACACACAAGTTTCATTAACTGAAGTATCCTATATGAATTTGATTATGGAAATGAAATATTATTTACTTACTAATATTGATTCACCCCCCCCCCCCCCCTCTCCGTATTATTTCCAACAATTGGTATCAGAGTAGGTCCTTCAGAAGAAGCTTGATCGCTTGAAGGAAGATCTATCATCATGAGTAACTACGAAAGAGAGGGATCCATTAGACCACCAATCTTTGATGGGGGCAACTTCATTTATTGGAAGGTAAGAACTACAACCTATCTTCAATCTCTTGGAACAGATGTCTGTGAAATCGTGGAAGGAGGATATACATTTCCATCAGCAATTCCTACAGATATGGCATGTAAAAAGCAATATGATACCAATGCCAAGGCTGTCAATACATTATTGGGGAGTCTGTCACAATCAGAATTTGTCAAAGTTATACAGTTACCAAATAATCAAGTATATTTCCTGTGAGGGGAGGTACATCATTGTCTATGGTTATCACTTTAGAATCCTTCATGAATTAAGGTATGGCATGGACACTCCAGCCCCTCAGAAGCTCAACATCCCCTACTTCCTCCTGCAGTCCCTCATTGACTCCAGCACTAAAGTAAAAGCAGGAAATTCTGAACAGCTAGCTCACGATGGATTAATTAAAATTTTAGTGGAAGAACCCCTCCATACATTTACACTCCCTATAGCATGGGAACTCTTCTGAAACATGATAACTGAGGATGACATAAAAGCCCTAACTTATGATATCAATCCTACTAGCAATGAGGAGGAAGAGCAGTAAGGGGGAGAAGGTGAAGAAACTGGTCACTTAGTAGAATAAGAAAGGAAGGAGGAAGAAACAGAGCAAGAAGAAACAAAGACAAATAAAGAGACAGAAGGAGGAGAGAAAGAGGCAGAAAAGATAGGAAAAGGAGAAGTATCCCCTGGGACTCTAGAAAGAGAGGCAGTAGCTACTCTCACTGCCCTCAGTACACCAATCAAGCCAAAACAAAAGAGGAAAAGGCAGGCCTCCATGTATTTCAGGGCTAGGAAGAGCACAAGAATCAAAACAAGGAAACCTCAACCCTCTTCAAAAGTTCCAATTACAATTGAAGATTCACCCTCTGCCCAAGGAAAAGAATCCCCTCCCAAGGAACCTATCACATATGAGAGGGGGATTCCTAGATCTCCCACATGGAAAGAAAAGGTAGAACTACAAGACCCAAAAACAGTCCTATAGGAGGCTCAGACAGTTCTACAGGAGACACTGTCAAAACTATAGGAGACCCAAAAGCTAGAGAAAGAAATGGAAGGACAACCACAGGTAAAGGAGGAAGAAACAGAGCTACAAGAACCTGATCCCCAGCCCAGTCTTGCCTCCTACTACAATCTGCTTGAGGGAGGAAGAATAATTCCACAAAAATTTGCAATTCCACTATTCTTTGAATTAGAGAAAGAGAGAATAAGAACACATAGGTGGATGAAAATAGCCAAATCCAAAGGAGTTGAGGATATTGGCCATATGGAGAACAAACTCAGAGAAATGGGCAGAGAGTTGAGTGCTATCAGACATAGGGAAGCAATTAGAAGAAGCCAATTTGAAATAGAAAATGAATTGCTAAGGAGGCAACTGCAAGAGAAAGAGAACCAGCTGACATGCATGGCCAACTTATCCATGGAGGCAATGCAATATAGAACACTAATAAAATCCTATGGCCTATATCTCAAGGACCAATGGTTGCAATTTCAGATAAATACTTTGGCACAAAGAGGCACAATGCCTTTCCAAGATTACATTCAGTTTATGGACCTGTGTGACCAAAGCACATCAGAGGATAAGGCAAAGATGACAGAATTCTACCTACATAACATGGCCCTCATAGACATGAATGTGTGGGACCCTAATGCCAGGCTAAGGGACCTGCAACTAATGGCCATGGCCTCATGGATGAACCATGAAGAGTTAAGGGAAACAAAAATAAGAAGATTGATGATAAAAGAGAAAAATGAGCCATTAATGATCATAGCAGAGCCATCAGATCCCATGGCACTCATCAGCACACATAACCTGCTTGCCAATAATCCTCAGATTGCCCCTAGATATATAAGTGATCAGGCACAAGCCATTGCACACTTTGAGGATATGGAAAGGCTACTTGGGGATGACTATGTGCATGCATGTATGAGGAGATGGAACACCTTACCACACAGTCTGCAGATCAGGGAATATCATTCCCCCATGAGGATGAAAGAGGCATTAAGGAGAGTGCCAATGTACAAGCGCTCCATGCAGAGGCTGAAGGTCAACTGGATTGGCCTCAAACTAAGTCCCCCACTACTGTTAGGCATGCTGGAAGGCAAAAGAGAAGAAGAAGAGCAGGAGCAGTGGGAAGAGATAGACAGAAAGGCAAGATTCTATGACAAGGAAGAGGAGACCACATCAGAAGCTTGGGATGCTAGGGAGGCCACCAGGGCCATAAAAGATGAGGAGATGGACTAAGTTGCTCAGAGGATGAGCAACACTTTCAGTAGGGGGTTGATGATGAGCCTCATAAATGGGTAATTATATGGGCTCATTTTACCTCCTAACCTAGTCAAATCAACCATTCTCTTAGCTTATTACATGATTTCTGATTATATTTATGCTTATAGAGTGAGTTGAGTTAGTTATGATGCCATGTGGTCTAACATGTGTTTAATGAAAATTATTGATGAATTTTGGGGTCAAAGTCAGAGATCCAGTGGACAAATGGTAGCAATAACTCGAAGTGGACAAAGGAGAGGACTTATAGGAGGGAATTCCCCTCATTTATTACTCCTCACTTCGAATTCCCCTTCATTCAGCTCGGAGTACAAGCAGCCAAGTCATGCACTAGAAGGTATCCAAGCAAGTGAAGGATGATTGATGATTATCTCAAGTTTTGGGAGCCAAGCCTCCCTGATTTTTAGGAAGCTGTTGGTAGCTTCAATTGTATAAGTAGAGAGGCCTAGGGCCTCACTAGGGTCGGATTTTTGTTGGATTTTTTGTTGTATTTTTGCTTATGTAAACTCTGCTCAACTTCAAGCTTATTATTTTTGTGACAGTTTCATGTAATCTTGTTATTGTTTTGAAATAAAGATGGAATCCTTTTTGAGTTAGCATTGAGTTACCTCAGAGGGCTGAAGATCTTGGGTTAGGGCCCAATCCAAACATCCAAGCTCCTCTTCCCTTGTATTTGTATGTTTTATTTCAGTTGTAGATTAGGTTGCTGTTAAATGTATTTCTTGATGGTTAAGAATAGGTTGCTTTTGATGATTCAGTAGTTTGCTTCCATTTGTGCTTTCTATAACAGGTTAGGTAGTGATAAAGAGAAGATTCAAAAGGTTAGCAATAGTGCCTTCGCCTCTCTTCCTCCCTTTGGGACCATGATTTGAGGCAAAGACCCTCTTGCTACCCCAAAAACACCAATTTTCCTCATTCATAGGATTTCTAGTGTTTGCATCTTTTAGTAGATTAATAGTCCATCTTTTCTTTGCTTCAGATATTCTTCCTCATGCTCGCTTCTTTATTTGAAATGGTATTATTTCATGCTTTCCTTTCTTGTAGCATTTCTCAACAGTTCCTTTCATAGATCTTAGTTTAGACTATTTTCATGCAAAACTCTATTTTCCTAGATGCACTCGTTTCATTGCTTGCTTGATTTCCTTGATTAACTGTCAGTTTTTATGCAATAGATCCCTTCTAGCAGCAGGCCAGCCTATTAGCCATCCCATCCACCATTTGATCCATGCCCTACTATTATCAGGAAAACTAGTGTCCATTTAGAGCTGCTAGTCCCACTAAGACAGGTAGCTATCTTAGAAACAAAAAAACCAAAGTTACTTCTATTTTCATTTATGAGAGATAGATGAGAGAGAAGCAAAGAGTACCAACCTAAGTCTTTCGCTTGTCTCCTTACTTGTTTCCTCTCTCCCTTGATAGATCTTTTGCCACTCCTTTCTCAATTGTCCCGCTTCAAAGAACACTTGTAGAGTCAAAGTAGCAAAATACCATCAAAGTATAGAGATCTATAACCATAAACAATATAGGACCAGATGTATATTAACCATACAAATGCATACACAAATACAAGATTCAGAGATATACAAGCATAAGGAGGAAAACTCAAATAGCTTTATTGATAGAAGTAGTAGAAGAGAGGATTACAACCCATCGGTCTAATCTAGTGCCATCCTCCCATAATGAAACCCCTCTTCACCTCATGAAAAGCTTAGATCACCCAACAATACAATGCTTCAAAGAGAAACCAACAACACTTCCTTACAAAATACAAAATTCCAGCCTCTGGATCTCCAGGATGAGGGATCCATATATAGATATTTGCAGGTGGGTGAGTCAGCTTCTGGGATTTTGATTAGTGTCATTTCACTGATAGTTCTTGGTTCCACTTGGAGATTTCATGATCTCTTACCCATCCCTGGGCAAATTCAGAGAGGCAAGTGTCAAATGAGCAGTTTCTAGAAGATTCTTTGGGTTTCCACCTAGAAAACTACTTCTTCCATTTGTCTACTCTCACTCATCGCACCCTACAGAAGGGCTTTTCAGTATGCATTGCACCCTTTGCATGTGACAGGTGAGATGCATCACACCCTCAGCATGGAGCAGTCTGTATGGTCCAGTTTTGACCAATTCTGAGCAGTTTTTTAGGGAGAACTTCTGGGAAATGATGTAATCAGATGACCTTGTTCCTTTAGGGTATGAAACAAAAATTTTAGGGGTTTAGAAGCCCTTGTTTTATGGACATATGTGATTGGGGTTGCAGTGCCCAAATATGTCTATAACAGTTTCCCCCTAAAGCATGAGGTTGTAAATCTTCTGATGTCGGGTGAAATGATTTATGATGAGGATCTGAGGTTTTTTGAACTGGAAGGTGACTTGTAATAAGATACAATACAATACATTATCTTCATAATATTTTCATGATCTAGCTAAGGCGAGAATTCCCATGCTCAGCTTTATAAATTCATTTTCATGTACATAAGATAGACAACCGTTTGTGTGGTAGACTGATGATTCTGGTAGAGCCATCATCCCTTAGCTTGGATGATTATCTGTGCAGCTATGATGTACATTTGATGTCTTTATTTTCCTGAATATATCACAGCTCAGATGGATGAAACTAGATCCGGGGTCTTCAAAATCATTCAATCTTTATCCATAGTACAAGTCGATCGATGTGAAAATTGTTTTGGTGTCGAACATGGAAGGACATCGCCTGATTACCAGCCAATGATGTAAGCTATTAACAGGCGCGAGAGGAATCACCGATAATGATAATGACCCTCAAGGTACTGCAGTACAATTCATGTGGTGTGAATACATGATTCGATGTCTAACACCATGTAAAATCTTTTGGTCAAAGGCCATTGATGTAAACTTGTCACCGGAAGTGAGAAACTTGCCATTGAGGCATGCAAGCTTCAAAGTATTGAAAGGGTTGTCCCTAAGTCAACTTCTTGGATAATGAGCTGATGTCGACAAGAAGTGACCCGTCATAGGAGGGCCTTAATGAATCCCACATCTACGACATGCGACGGAGCACATGATTTTGTGGAGGTGAAAACGATCTGATGATACAAGGTTCAGGGTGGCGGTCATGAAAGAATGGAGCGTGAAGGTATTGCAGCGGATGAGGCGTTAGCCGGGTTGGTGAATTCTCTAAGCTACTTATCTTGAACATATCGGTGACACTGAAATGGATTGGTAGTGTTAACCCCAAAAATGGATGGTACGGTGGACCAATGGTGATATGACCGGTGAATGAAATAACCCAACCCGACTCAATCATGGTGATGGAGTGAAAGTGTCATGTTCAAGAGCGATCTGATACCAATGAAGTTCTTCAAGTTTTCTTCCCATTTTTCCCCAGTCATTGCTGACCAATACCTCTTTATATTTGTCAAGCTTGAGGAGGATAACATATTCTTTTTCTATAATTTGCCCTTCGGGCAAACCTGTCGTTATGTTTTAGCGAGCCTAGCGACAGTGAAACTCGCTCTTGTCTGTAATGGACAAGTTTGTCACTATTGTTTTAATGAGTTTAACGACAAAGATAACTCGGTCCTTTTTAGTTTTAGAGAGTCTGAAAAGAGACGGAAAGGAAACTCTAGTAATCCTTTTTTGATCACTTTAACGAGCTGAAAAAAAACAAGTTGTAGTGGCCAATCTAGGGTGCTAGATTAGACTATATTTAATATCAACCTAGGTAAACTTAGAGGAACGTGTCTAAAGTCTATAGACCTAAAAGGATCTCATCTACCTAACTAAGTGTCTACTGTGACAGGCTACAACACTCCTTTACAGGATGTTGAAATATGTTTCGTCTCACACCTTAACACCCAGATCATCTAATTTATCTAACTATTCTAAAGAAACATCGTGTTGCTAGATTGAGTTTTCAATCATCTTACAAGGATATTATCCACAAAATCTCTTTCCAGCTAACACACTAAGCATTCATGAAAATCAAAAGCTCTTTTAAGCACACTGAAATTTTAAATGCATGAAAACGGAGTCCACAGAGATACTTCGAAATCTAATAATCGATCAAATCTTTTATAAGATATTGTTCAATGATCTAGCAATCGAATTCTCAAGCTATCACCATGAATATTATTTGCAAGAACTTCTAATCAAATCAATAAACTCACAGGCAAGAAAATAACATTAAACGCTATTCACACTATTCAGATTCGAAAACGCTATGGAAATGAAAATAAAAGTATACCAATCTCCACGTAGGGCCCATCCACGCTTCAATGGCACACTTAAGAAACTTCAAGCAATGAGAATATTAAATCATAAGCACTGTAAGGGTAAAACGATGACTGTAATTAAGTTCTGGAAGTCGAAATCACATGCAAGAGCAATGTTCTAGAAACAATACACAAGAATAATAATCGTTCTGGACAATACAATACGCAGTCTTTTATCTGCTTGTCTCCTATCCTATGTTCACTAACTTTCCCTCTAAATCGAATGTACATACATTATGCAGATGTTTCTGCTTTTACAAAAGAGTGATTTTTGTCTTTTCTAATCTTAATTGATTTCTAAAGCAAAACAAAATCAGTTTGGGAAACTCTAGATTTTTGTTGCCTTTGTGACCAAAAAGGCTGGGTTTGACCAGCATTGACCATGTATCCAGGAGCTTTAGATTCGCTGTTGAATAGATCTTTCACCATGTATGTACATTCCAGATCACGTTCTTATCCTTTTTTTTTATTTTCCTACCATGCCACGTGTCACATCATAAACCATTTACAAGAAGTCATGACATCCTGTAATTTTTGTTGAAAATTCCTAATTTTTAACATAAAAATTCACAAATTAAATTTAATGTAAATTAACAACTATAATGCTTTGATTAATCAATTTCAATGGACTATGAGGGGTTTATGGGAGAAAAAGATAGACAAATGATGGATTTCTAGAAGAAAAGGATGGCAATGAAATGGTACCAACATCTCCCCCAAGCTCAATGATTTAGCATGTCCTCATGCTAATCCTGATGTGCTCCCTTTATACTCTGTTCCTGCCTGTGCCTCTACCGCTTGTAACAATGCATCTATATTCTTCTGAGCTTGGGCATTCTTCTGAACGTGGAGCTCATGTTTCAAATTCTTGTATTTCTCTTTGAGAGCTTTCTTTTGAGTATACCATTTGGTTGCCCACTTGCAAATGTCGGTTTGTTCAGCCTTGAGTTCTTTGATTTGCTCCTTCAGCTTCTCATTTTTCTGCTGAGTCTTCTTGCTCTGAGCTCTCAACATTTCATTCTCCTTCTTGATGACCTTCTCTAGCATGTTGGCCTCCATCAATTCTTCTTTTAGCTTTTCAATTTGTTTTTCTAACCTCCTTTGTTTCTTGTTTGCAGGTGCTGGCTCTTTCCCTTGTCCATTGTTACTCTCGACTTCCATTTCGGCTTCCGGTCCTGGCTGTGAATGAGCACTGCTCTCAATGTCCATCGGTGCATGTGCATTTGACTCTGGTTGATCTTCTTGTGTTTGGGTCTTTTGTATTCTCCTTGATCTTCTTGTATATGTAGTGAAAATTTTGTCTTGCTCAATTTTTTGGGCAGCTTCTTGCCTCATCTTTCTTGTCCTTACACTACTGCTGTGTGGAGGAACATTGCTTGACTTGCGCACAGGGATTTCCTCATCAATATCAAGCATAAATTCTGAGCGCTCTTGTTGTTCCTGTTCATCTTCTCCATCTTTGATTTGATTAGCAACCAAAAATTCCTTCCATGTTTTTCCCCTCCTCTGCACTTCAAATTCAATTAGAATTTTAATCAACCCAAAATGATACAAGCTTTTATCTTCATTACCCTTTCATTTCTAAATGGTCTTTGCCATTAGTCAAACTCTGTAAGAGGAAATAGGGTAGACTAATGGGACATTGCCCTTTTAAGTGAAGTAGGAGTTTGATGTGATATAGATAGACTATGCTGTAATGACCTTCACACGTAATAAATTTCTGAATAATGTACACCATTTCATCCCATGGGTGCATCAGCCAGCTTCTAGGGACACCCTTTTTCTAGTTGACAGAGGAAACCCTTGACCTAGACATGAATTGAGTCCATGATTTTTCCTTAAATTGTTTTGTTTTGAAATATTTTTCTCCTTCTGGACTGATTCCCAAGGTTTGTGCTATGGTATCCTCTGAAATCCTAAAAGAGAAGTTGCCTATCAATGCTTTCTCTCCATTAAATGTAAATGCAAACTGCTTGGTTACTTCTTCATTGTTCCCATTAAACTTCTCTAGGAAGGATAACCATTGTTTTTCCCTTAAAATTGTAATACAGTCATCATGATATTGGGAACTATCAAATGTCGTAGGCTCTGCTCTATTGGTCATTTTGACAAAGAAACTCCTGTTCTAACCCTTTTTGTTTATGCTTAATAATTCAACAAGGGTCTCTTGATTTGTTACCTCTGTTTTGTGCTCCACTCAACCGACCTGGTAGCGTCCTCTCTTCTCGGGGTCTCCTTCTTGAATGACTTGGGAAGCAACCAGATTAATGTCCTTGGATTATGGCAGAGGTAGAAACTCGTGGTGAGCCCAATTACTATGCTCTCCCTTTGTAGCGCCTGTTGTTCTCGGCCTTCTTTGAAATCACAGAGTTTGAATTACTAGTATGGTAACGCCCTTTTTACGAACTGAGAATGAAATGAAACTTAACAACCGACCTTACCCAATTTACTATAATGATAATGCAGAGCGCATTCATATCACAAAGACAGAGGAGTTGTACTGGTTTGCATAGGTACAATCATGAGAACACCGTAGACATATAAGGAGTGCTGGAGTGATGATAATAGATAGTTGTTGCATGAGTTGACTTGGGTCAAACGATCATTTTATAACTTGGCCGATTCCAAAAAAATGAATGAAATCGTTTAACACTTTGCTCTCCAATGATGCACCACTTGTCCATTACTTGTTGGTACTTGGACGATTAAGAAGATGATGGATCGATGATAAGGTTTGATGGCCGATTCAAGAATGAGGAGTTAATGACAAGGTTTGAAGGGTGGTGTAGGAGAATATTTAAAAATCGTAGGAGGAATATGGCGATAGGCTAGAGTGTGTTGGGAAATGATAGTAGTTAGGAATGTTACAAGGGTGATGGGTATAGGGGTGTTTTTGAAATTGATCATAAGCAATCATAATCATCATATTTAACACTAAAATAATTCAAGAATTTTAAATGTTAAAAATAAAAATTACAACAATACATTACACTTTGTTGGTTGACCAAGAGTTGAGTTGGCATGCATAGGTAGGACTGATCTTTATTGTCTAGATATGACTAATCTTCACTGTCCATAACAGGTCCCTTCTGAGATAAAATTGGATATAACAGGTCCCTCTGAGATCTGAAGAATGTTGTGTGTGCAGCTTCTTTGAAATCTGAAGAACTATATGTGTGCAGCTTCCTTGATCTTTGGTGTTGATGTAGCCTTGATGATAAGAAACCTTTGAAACTCTGTTGAAACTTTGTTGAAGTAGCCTGATGTAGCAGTCTTTAACAGGTCCCTTTAATGTTTGTTGAATAGGTCCCTCTAATATTAGTGCTGGTAACATAGTCTTCTGAACAGGTCCCACTGCATATTGCTTGAACAGGTCCCTCTGATTAGAACAAAGACAAAAACAACTTCTTTATTGAAATACTGAAGTGCTGAAACAAACTCTTTGAAAATTTACAATGAGGAGATGAGATAAGGAAAACAAAAATGTTGATGCTTCTCCCCCACTAAAGCTTTGACTTGTCCTCAAGTCATTATTGAAGCGATGAACCAAACAGTAAACAAATAGAACAAGGAATTCTTACCAGCCAAAGAATTGGTTTTCAAGTAAGAATTATGGGTTAGAGTGTGCCAGAGTCTGGTTTTCACATCTAAACCATTATTAAAAATTTTTCTTTATATATATATTTTTTAATATATATATATATATATATATATATATATATATATATATATATATATATATATATAGATATATATATATATATATCTATATCTATATCTATATCTATATCTATATCTATATATATAGATATTAAATTGAAATGAAATGAACTAAGGTAGAGATATCACAGCTGAAGGCTGCAATATCTCAACCTCCCTTTGCTGAGATATAGTTTGAAGAAAATCCTCCTTGCTGATGGGCTTATGGTAAAGTTTCAACCGATGGCCATTGACAAGAAAGGGGTGGCCTTCTCCATCAATGGTAATAAGCTTGACTAATCCATTTTCATAAACTTGAACTATTTCATATGGGCCCATCCAATGTGTGGTAAATTTGGCTTTATGATCTCTAAATTTAGAGTCAAAGAGTAAAGCCCAGTCTCCTTCTTTGAACTGTTTATTCTTGATGTGTGCATCATGCCACTGCTTCCTTTGTTTCTGCATTAGGAGTGTTGTCTCCTCTGCTTGCTGCCTCATTTCATCTAGCTGGTTCAATTGTTGAATCCTCTCTTGTTGGGCTTCATTGAGATCAATTCCTAAATCTGCAGCCATCTTATAAGTGTGTATTTGAAATTCAATAGGAAGCATTACCTCTTTTCCATACACCAACTGATATGGTGTAAATCCTGTAGTGTTCTTCCACGTGATTCTATAAGCCCAGAGTGCATCTTTGAGCTTCTCTTCCCAATTCTTTATGTTCATTGCTACGGTCTTAGTGATAATTCCTTCCAATGTTTTATCTATGGATTCCACCTAGCCATTGGCCTGTGGATGGTAAGGTGTACTTTTTCTGTGCTTGATTTGATATTTTTCTGTGATGTCTTTAACTAGCTTTGAAATAAACTGAGTACCTTGATCTGTCACTATCTTCATTGGTACTCCATACCTCACAAAAATTTCTTCAAAAAGGAAGTTTACCACTATTTGTTCAGTTGTTCGGACTAGTGCTTTGGCTTCAGTCCATTTTGTTACGTAATCAGTACATACTAGGATGTACTTTTTACCTTTGGAAGTTGGATTGATGGGTCCTGTGAAATCAAGAGCCCATTTTTCAAATGGTTCTAAGTGTACTTGAGGCTGAAGTGGCATTTCATATGTAGCTTTTGGCCTACCCATTCTTTGATAGCTATCACAACTCTTCACATACTTCTTGGAATCCTTAAAAATAGATGGCCAGTAGTATCCAAGACTAAGAATCTTGAATGCTATTCTTTTAGCTGCAAAATGCCCACCACACGGTTCATCATGGCAAGATTTTAAAATATCAATTATTTCATCATTTCTTACACATCGTCTAATAATCATATCATAACCAGTGTAAAATAAATCTCCATTAACCCATGAGTATCAAGCACTTTGTTTGATTAGCCTCTTCTTTTCCTTTGGAGTAAAATATGGAGGTGTTCTTCCTGTGGACAAATAGTTGGCCAAGTCAGCATACCAAGGATTCACTATTGAAATTGCAAATAAATTTTCATCTGGAAAAGAATCTTCAACCAGAACAACCTCACCTGGATTTTTCAGTCTAGAAAGAAAATCTGCCACTTGATTCTCCTTACCTGGTCTATCTAACACTGTGATATTAAATTCCTATAATAATAACAACCATCTGGTAACTCTGCCATTAGTTACTGGTTTATTCATTAAATACTTAATGGCAGAATGGTCAGTATGTACAAAAACCTCATAACCAGTTATATAATGTCGGAATTTATTCACAGCATGTATGATTGCAAGCATTTCTTTTTCAGTGACTGTGTAGTTTAATTCTGCAGGTGTTAGATTTTTACTAATGAAATAGATGGCATAATGAAAAGAATCCTCTTTTTGGCCTAATGAGGCACTTACTGCAGTATCAAATGCATCTGTAAAGATGTGAAATGGTAGGTTCCAGTTAGGTCCTTTTAAGACTGGTGTGGTTGATAACTTTTCTTTGAGTGTTTCAAATGCTTGTTGACAATTCTCATTCCAGTTGAAAGGTGTATCTTTTGCTAGAAGTTTAAACAGAGGTGAAGCTATTTTACTAAAATGTTCAATAAACCTTCTGTAATAGCTTGCATACCCAAGGAAACTTCTTACCTCTTTTTGAGTCTTTGGAATTGGAAAATTGACAATGATCTAGATTTTTTATGGATCAACTTGAATACCTTAAGAAGAAATATAGTGGCCTAATACTATCCCTTCATTTAACATCATAAAACACTTTTCATTTCTCAGGGACAGATTAGCTTCAATACATCTCTTCAAAACTTTTTCAAGATTCTCTAATGCATGCTCAAATGAATTACCATACACTGAAAAATCATCCATGTAAACTTCAACACAATCATGAACTAAATCAACAAAAATAGCTAATACAGCTCTCTGAAATGTAGCTGGAGCATTGCAAAGTCCAAATGGTAAAACATTATAAGCATAAGTGCCCCAAGGACAAGTAAAAGTGGTTTTGTCCTGGTCCTCTAAGGCTATCCTGATCTGGTTGTAGCCACTGAAACCATCAAGAAAAGAGAATTATGATTTCCCAGCAAATGTGTCTAGCACTTGGTCAATAAATGGTATTGGGAAATAATCTTTGAGGGTTTCTTTGTTCAATTGTCTGTAATCAACACAAATCCTCCACTTACCATTTTTCTTGGGCACTACTACCAATGGGGATACCCACTGACTGTCAGAGATAGGATAGATAAAATTGACTTTCAACAGTTTTTGTAATTCCTCTCTAACAATATCTTGAAGCATGGGATTCATTCGTCTCTGTGGTTGCCTCACTAGTTTGATATTACTATCCGTATAAATATGGTGAGTGCATGTTTCAGGGTGAATTCCGTGCATATCGGTGTAGTCCCAAGCAAATGCTTTCTGGTATTTTCTCAATAATTGAATCAATTTTTCCTCCTGAGATGAGTCTAGGTGAGTGCCAATATTCAAAGTTTTTCCTGGACTAATCTCTATGGTCTTGCTCTGTGTGTTTGTGATAGATTGGATAGGAAAAATGTTCTGAAATGTTGTTTGCAAGGAATGAATGGTGCATGTTTCCTGAAAATTTTGTGCCAAAAGTTCATCTGCAGCATGGTATTGGTCATTTCTCAATTCTTCGGAAACATCAGGTTGAGAAAGGAACAATTCTACCAGATCATCATTATTATGTTCTTGAAAATCATAGATTTGGTTGATGCTGAAAACAGATTGAACTTCTGCCTTATCATTGTATTTATCATCAAGCCATAAATTGTGTGCTACTGCTAGGGATTGTGCTGATGGGTAAAGAGTGAGTTGTTTTCTTTCAGTTCCTTGTGAAATGATCATATTACCCGATGGACATCCTATGAATGCATCAGCAGTTGCTAACCATGGTCTACCAAGGATGATAGGGTGTCCTCCTAAATTGGATTTTGGCTAAAGAACTAAAAAGTCCACTAGATACTCCCAAGAGTCCAGTGAAACAATTATGTCCTCCAAAATCCCTTCAGGAATCACTTTAGACCTGTCAGCGAGTTTTAGAACAATTGTTGTGTGCTGCAAGTTTGTGAGTTGGAGTGTTTTCATTGTTTCAAGAGTCATCACATTTATTGCGACCCCAAGGTCAATTAAGGTGTTTGGAATATGTATGTTGTTAATGATTGTAGTGACTCTGGGAATACCAGGATCAACATACTTTTCCATTGAAATGGTGTTTGTCATAAGGCTAGCTAAATGTCCAATAACATGAATAGTTTGTGGATCAACTCTTTTCCTAGTAGGCTTTTTAAGGCACAGTTCTTTGATGGCTTTAGTATATATGGGAATGTCTTTTATGGCTTGTAGTAGTGGAATTTTTATATAGACATTCTTTAGCTCATCTAAAACATCAAACTGTGGTATAGACATGGGAAGTTTTGTTTGGACCAATCTGTCTGGAAAAGGTGGTGGATGCAACGGTTGCATTTGTTTATTTTTGATGTCATCCTTTTGTTTCCTTTGAATTGGAGTTTCATTTTCATTTTCTTCATTTTATTCTTGTTTATCAGCTGTTGGAGATTCTTTGTGAAGTATCTTACCAAACCTCAAATTGATATTTTGCAAGGGTAATGTGGGATATGATGGTCCCTCATCTACATTATAAGCTGGTCTCTCTGCTCTATTATTTTGATTTGGTACAGGTTGAGCAGGGATTTGAGTAGGTCTAGGAGGTTGTTGGTTAGATGGGAGTTGTAATTGTGGTGGATTTATTGGTGGAGGAGTAGGTAATGCTTGTTGAGTGGGTTGGGGTTGATGTGGGTAAACAACTTGCTACTGAGGATATTGTTGTTGGAAATAATACTGAGAGGGGGGGTGAATCAGTATTATCTAACTCTTTTAATAAATCTTCATTATTTGTTCCTTGAATTATTTTTGCATGTCAGTACCATAAAATAATGAACATGAACAAAGAAAACAAATAGTCACACCAAAGAACACAAGATGTAAGGTGGAAACCCAATGTGGGTGAAAACCACCTGCTGCAATATGTCTCTATCTTCTTTCAAATTAGAAACTCCTTTTACGATGGTTATGTACTGGTGCAGTCATTTACCAGTACGCAGGCTGCAACCTGCAGAGAGCTACAACTCTCTCTCTCGTTTTCCAGTCTCTCCTGGAAGGGAGCTACAACCCCCTACTTCTTTTCTTACAAGGACCACTTTTCATAAATTTTCAAACTGGATCCATAAGCATCAAATGATCATCAAGTATAAGAGAATCACCCAGTCAACTGTAGTAACCAGATCAACAATAATAGGACCAGACCCAGAACACAGCAATGATAAACAAAGATTTTAAGAGAAGTAAGCAGCTTCACCCATGTACTGCCTACTTACAGTACGCACCCTGCTCAACTGCTCGCCTGCTTACATACGCACCCTGCTCAACTGCTCGCCTGCTTACGTACGCACCCTGCTCAACTGCTCGCCTGCTTACATACGCACTGTATCCATTGAACTGCCTGCGGACCTCCGCACCTGCAACCCTTCTGTGCTTGCGTACCGGCGCACCTGAAACGCTTCGTTCCTGCGTATGTACGCACTTTTCTTTCACTGTACCTGCGTACCTTCGGGCATAGATGATTTCAAGACTTCAGAAATAACCCAGAGAGTCAGATCTACAGATCTGAACATGCGCCGAAGAGATCTCAATCCATCAGTAGATTCGCCTTATTTAGATCTAGACATACTCCCAAGAGATCATAATATTTCAGATCTAGCCCTCATAAGATATTCAACCCAAAACATACACAAGCCAAATGATCTCCTTTGCTTTATATAGGAAAGCTCTTCCTTAAATCATGGATTAATACCACGGGCCGACACCATAATAACACAAAACCGTCGGCTAAATACCAAAGGTTAAACATAAGAAACCCCACGTGTGAATTTCTTTGCCTTGAAATGTGTGCACTGGGGGTACGCACCTCCTAAACGGGATAACTGCAGGTATGTACGCACTTTATGTAACACCGACCTGCGTGTACGCACCTTATGTAAGGTGTACCTGCGTACCCCTTATTTTCTTCAATATTTGATAGTTGATCATCAATCTCTGCTGCTGACTTGAAGTACTGTGATCTATCACCTGAATGGGTTGCCATCAAGGACAACACTTTAGCCATAATGCCAACAATTGTTGATATGGTTGAGGATATGGTGAATATGGTTGATGATATTGTTGATATGGCTATGAATATGGTTGGTATGGTTGAGGATATGGTTGATATTGTTGAGAGTATTGCTGAGATGGTCTCCATTGTTGTTGTGGGTAATTTTGGTGTTGCCATGGCATGGGTACATTCCACGAATTCTGAGCATACATCTGATCATGTTCAGGAAATTGCAAATCCTAGTTTGGGAACATACCTTGAGGTGGAGGTCTTGGCTGCCATGGTCTCTTTGTGCCTATGAAATACACATTTTCCATATCTGTGTTAGCTGCCACATTACAATTCTGCAAAATCTTGACTTTAGAGCAATGAAATATATCATGATTTTCAGTACAAAAGGCACAAACTTGAATGTTTTCTAATGGGCAGTCTTTTAAGGCATGTTTCTTCTGGCATTTTGGACAAAAGACAACCATCATTTGATTTTCCTCTTCTTGTCTTTTCTTAGCTTTGAGAGTGTCAATTTGAGTTCCTAAGGTACTCAATAGATCTGTTTTGAATTCCTCTAACAAATTTCCTATTTCAGCTCTTGTGACACTTGCTGAAGCAGATTTTGTGGCTTTGGATGATATGGTTCTTTTTCCAATTTTGGCTTTGCTCCTAGAATACTTTTCACATAACTCAGCAATTTCTTCAAAAGGTAAAGTGGAAATATCACCTTTGCCCATCAAATTAAGATCATCTAAGTATTCCTCTTGAATTCCCTTCAAAAATATTGTTCGAATCAGATCAAGAGGCATGGTTCTGTGTTTTGATTTTTGTAAATTGTAAACAAACCGCTCTAAGTACTCCTCTAAATTTTCATCCTCTTGTTGGTTCATCCTAAAGATATCATCTTTGGAATCTTTCGATCTACAATAAGGTTGGTATTTCTTTAGGAATATTCTTCTCATGCCATCCCAATCAATTATTGCATGTTCACCAAGCCCCATGAACCATCTTAATGTTGATGCTTTTAATGTTGCTGGGAAGAGTCTAAGGCTATGGGCATCATCTGTGTAACCATATGTTCGACATACTATGTCAAACTCAAACAAGAATGAATCTGGGTCTCCTGAAGCCATGCCATAAAATTTTGGTAGCACAAATGGAGGTATGTTTTTCATTTTTATTTCGTCATCCTCTTCTGGTTCTTGAATAGGAAATTTAAAGGTTGACTCTTCCTCCTCTCTTCGACCTTGATTTGGTGGTCCTCTTGCTGATCCATCTCCTTCCTCAACCATTTTTATAGGTTCCTCTGTTGACTTAATTTCTTGTTCAGTGTCACTTGTTTCAAAGAGAAGTTCAAAGAAAGATTGTTGAGTTACTGTGCTACTTTCTTTTTTTATACAGGATTCAGGGAAATGTTTCTTCTGTAATTCGTGTGCTAATAGAATTTGCCTCTCAATGAGTGTGAGTCTTTGCCCTGATTTCTGTTTATCCTCTAATGTTTGTATGGTAACTTTCCCAGCTGGTCTTGTGTGTTGAACTTTTCCTAAAGGGTCTGCTCCTAGGGGTGAATTAGTTTTTGGATGGGGGGCTTTTATGAATCTACCTTTATCATCTCTAGATCTAGACATAAGTAAACATGACTTCTAAAATGATGAATTAAAATTAAATCTATGTTTTTGCTTGTTTTTGTTTATTTTATTTTATTTTATTTTTATTTTGTTTTTAGAAATCCTCTAGTTGTGCCTCCCCGACAACGGCGCCAAAATGTAGTGGCCAATCTAGGGTGCTATATTAGACTAGATTTAATATCAACCAAGGTAGGTAAACTTAGAGGCACATGTCTAAAGTCTATAGACCTAAAAGGATCTCATCTACCTAACTAAGTGTCTACTGTGACAGGCTACAACACTCCTTTACAGGAGGTTGAAATATGTTTCCTCTCACACCTTAACACTCAGATCATCTAATTTATCTAACTATTCTAAAGAAACAGCGTGTTGCTAGACTGAGTTTTCAACCCTCTTACAAGGATATTATCCACAAAAGCTCTTTCCAGCTAACACACTAAGCATTCATGAAAATCAAAAGCTCTTTTAAGCACACTGAAATTTTAAATGCATGAAAACAGAGTCCACAGAGATACTTCGAAATCTAATGATCGATCAAATCTTTTACAAGATATTGTTCAATGATCTAGCAATCCAATTCTCAAGCTATCACCATGAGTATTATTTGCAAGAACATCTAATCAAATCAATAAAATCACAGGCAAGAAAATAACATTAAATGCTATTCACACTATTCAGATTTGAAAACGCTATGGAAATGAAAATAAAAGTATACCAATCTTCACGTAGGGCTCGTCCACGCTTCAATGGCACACTTAAGAAACTTCAAGCGATGAGAATATTAATGCATAAGCACTGTAAGGGTAAAACGATGACTGTAATTAAGTTCTAGAAGTCGAAATCACATGCAAGAGCAATGTTCTGGAAACAATACACAAGAATAATAATCGTTCTGGACAATACAATACGCAGTATTTTATCTGCTTGTCTCCTATCCTATGTTCACTAACTTTCCCTCTAAATCGAATGTACATACATTATGCAGATGTTTCTTCTTTTACAAAAGAGTGATTTTGTCTTTTCTAATCTTAACTGATTTCCAAAGCAAAACAAAATCAGTTTGGGAACTCTGGTTTTTTGCTACCTTTGTGACCAAAAAGGCTGGGTTTGACCAGCATTGACCATGTATCCAGGAGCTTTAGATTCACTGTTGAATAGATATTTCACCATGTATGTACATTCTAGATCACGTTCCTATCCTTTTTTTTTATTTTCCTGCCATGTCACGTGTCACATCATAAACCATTTACAGGAAGTCATGACATCCTGTAATTTTTGTTGAAAATTCCTAATTTTTAACATAAAAATTAAAAAATTAAATTTAATGTAAATTAACAACTATAATGCTTTGATTAATCAATTTCAATGGACTATGAGGGGTTTATGGGAGAAAAAGATAGACAAATGATGGATTTCTAGAAGAAAAGGATGGCAATGAAATGGTACCAACACAAGCACTCGATCTTTTTGTGTAATGATCCCTCAAGTCCAAAAAGATTAAAATATAGAGGAGGGATAGCATTTCCAATCACTTTAATGAGCTGGAGAGGCCAATTTCTTGGCAATCTTTTTATATTTTACGAGTCTAAAAAGAGCTTAAAATAGACTCGTTACTTCTAAACACTTTAACTAGCTGGAATGCTTGACAATCTTTTCATATTTAACGAGTCTGAAAAGGGTTTAAAGAAAACTTGTTTTTTGAGGAACGAGTGATATTTTCGGGTAGCAGCTAGTTCCAGGTAAGTTTGGAACTTTTCAATCACGACAGTGTAAAGAAGGTGGCTAATAGAATCACTCGTCGCAGCTGTTCCTCAAAAGGGTAAACAATCAAGTGGAGGCATATGATTGGCTAAAAAGTGGAGGTGATGGTAAGAACATGACCAAGGCTCAAAAGCTGATAGCAATGTGATCACAAAGGTTATTTACCAAAGGTGGGTTCATTTTTTAATGAGCTTGAACTCTGGGGGAACATATGCTCATTGCTAGGTTTATTTTTTAACGAGCTTGAACTTCGCGTAAACCTGCTCGTGCTAATAGTAAGAGATGTTTGATTCACCATTAACACTATGCTCTCTTGACGATCATACTACCTGTTCAATTGCTCCATCAAATTGATTAGAAATGTGAATACATGCTTGAAAAATGAGTTAAAAAACCAATACCTTAATTGAATTACGTGAACAGTAACAGAAAAGTAGTTTTTACCTCTCATTTTTACCATTTCATTCAAATTTGGGATTGTTGGAGCTCTGGAGGTGTTTTCCCCCTCGATTCTCATCAGCTGATTCCAGGAGATTTTGTGGACTATTTTCGTCGCTGTCTAGACCAGGTAGGAGCTAATCCTGAGCTCTTTAATTTCATTCTTTCCTTTTTTGATTCTGAGCATGTTTTCCTATTTTTCTGGGCCTCGAGGGTTTGAACAGTTCATTCTCTCCCCATCGTACCTAGTACAAATCGAAAGGTGTGATGCATACTAAGCTGACCATTGGCCAGTCAGTATGCATCCCACCCAGTACACAGCTAGGGTGATATGGGCGCAAGAAGGAAAGTTTATGCACTGATTTTTCATGGAAATTTTGCCTGCTTTTGCCCAAATCAGGATCCTAATTCTTCTCTTGTTTGTTTTTCAGAGATTCATCGAAGCAAGATAATCATTACATGGCATGAACACGAGCATGAAGAAGAGGATATGACTGCCCTACATGATCCGGGTACGGTGACTGCATTGCGGAGCTGTGGCTTGCTTAAGTTCTTCCGAATATCCAACATGAGGCAACAAATCAACTTGTTGCAATATATTCTCGATGCATGGGATCCTACCAACCAAGTGTTCCAAATTAGAGGTAAATCCATCCCTTTGACTGTTGAGGATATCTACTTCTTGACCAGTTTATCGAGGTGTGGTGCCCCTCTCTCACTATCAGGATCCACCCGTGGGGGTGAATCTGTGAGGGATTATATTTGTCAATTCTGTATAGATGGATCTCAGCCAAGTAGGGATGGCAAGATCAGTATTCGAGATGTCACTGACCAGTCCTTGAGGACTATCTTATTCACTTTTTCTAGATTGGTTGGTAGTGCAGCTCTTCACTGGGCCAACGGGTCCTATATGCAGTATGCCTTGGAATGCCTTGAACCAAAGGTATTCAACTGGTGTGATGCGGTACTTCCGGTGATAAAACAACAGCTTACCAAGGTGAAGAATGGAAGATCTAAGAACTTTGGTTATGTTTCTATTCTGACCGCTTTCGCCTTGGAGAAGATCCCACTGATGCAGCCACAATACATTTCACTCGAAGTGACAGCACTGACAGAACCACGGATGCAAAGATGGGTTGATCTTATGGCCAGACATGCTGGTTAGTCGTAGATTTCATTCTCTGATGCCTTCTTTGAGTGGTTCAACCGTCAACATATGGTTTATGCCGAGTATCCATATGCCAGGATGGATTTCCAAGGCGACCCAGATTTGGTGCTGACGGCTGGCAAGCAGTGGGGTGTTATAGGTAAAAATATCTGACCATATCTCTGTTTATTGTTTTTATAATGTTTTTGTGTTTTTTAAATGTTATCAGGACTAATCAAACTTATATATTTTTGCAGGTATTGGACCAGTGCGACCAGCAGTGCGCCCGAGGGTAGCAGCTGCCATTCCAGCAGGAGAGGCTGTAGGGAGGGCTATCCTTTGTGATCTGAACGTAGCCGAGACCCTTGCAATATTGCAGGATCAGATCGAGGGCCTCACCCTTGGTATTTAGGATGTGAGGACCGATGAGTTACCTCTGATATTACAGCGACATACTACCAGCGTGCCAAGTCGCTAGACTAGGCTCTTACATATGATCGCATAGGCGGTGACTTGTTATCACTAGCACCATTAGTCTAGGGTGATTTCCTGCATTTTTGAGCTTTTTCGTTGTATGACCGATTTTGTCCTGGACACAGAACATTTTGTAAAAGCTATAAACAGTTATATATATTTTTTATTTTCGGAGCTTTATTTTGGTTAAGTTATATGATCTTGATGCAAATGTTGATGAAATGCTTTTCTTTTATAAATGCTGCAAATGTCTATGTAACACATAATTTTCTAATGAATCAGTTAATGTGTTCAAGTTTTTGGAAATGTGTTGATATTGAATAGAATCAAACTGCTTTTCCAAAATCCTGACCCTTAGGAACATACGATAGATAGCTGGATTACGAACGGAATAGATGCCGGTAAGCTATAGGATGATGAGTTGTGAGTCTAGCCTGACAATAAGTCAGCGTATGCCATGTGTGATGGCATCAAAGAGAAGCTATATCAATGTGCTATATTCAGCGATGTTGTTCATTGACCAACCAATACATACCTCTCTGAAACTCACTAACTCGTCACTTGGATCAAAAATGGCCCAGGCTGCAGAAGATAGGTTCCACGTACTACGACTAGCTCCATTGGTGTATCCAACAAATGATTCCAATAGGTTCGACATCTGCAACAAATGTAAAAGTGGATTACCTGACCAAACGACCAATCTTGACGAAAACAAAACGTAACAAAAGTATATAAAGAGATTACTACACTTAATCAAGCATAGTAATGCTTAAGGTACAACCTGTTTCGGGGTTGCGATAGTGGAATCCCATCATAATCTACTAGATCATAGGCTCCTTTTGCTAAGACTTGCTTAACAATGTAGGGACCCATCCATAATGATTGGAACTTACATGCTCCCAATTTATCGGATTCCTGATCGTAAAGTAAGACTAGGTCACCTTCTAAGAAGACAGGGGGTTTGACATTCTTGTCAAACTATGCCTTGACTCATTTCTTATGAGATTCATTAGCCAAGGTGGCATCATAATGGGTTTCATCCAGTTGGATTAGTTCCAATAAACAAGCCTCTTCCTCTGAAGTTCCGGGGAGAAGGTCGACTGTGAGCTTGAGAGATGAAATTTCACACTGAACCGGTAAGACCACTTCCAGGCCATACACCAGCTGAAAGGGTGTAAATCTAGTTACATTTCTTACCGATGTCCTGTATGCCCACAAGGCTGAGTACATGATTAGGTGCCAATTCCGATTGTGGACTTCAATCATCATTTGCATCATGCGCTTTAATACTTTGTTGATGGCCTCAACTTGTCTGTTAGCTTGCGGATAATACGAAGTAGAACTGTCATGGGACAGTCCTAATTTGGCAGCCAATTCAACCATCATGTGATTCCGGAAATGCGATCCATGATCTGTGACTATAGCTTGTGGAACACCGAATCTAGAGACTACATGATTGAAGAAGAAAAGAGTAGGTGTTTCACCATTGTTGTTTAATGTAGGCATCGCCTCGGTCCATTTCATAAAATAGTCAACTATGACTATGATATACCCATGCCCCCCGGCCGAAGTGGGCTTACATGTCATGAAATCTATGCCCCATTTGGCAAATGGACCAACAACAACTACTGGATGCAGAGGTGCGGGTGGTATTCTGGTTTTGCTGTTGAAGATTTGACAAGCATGGCAACTTCTGATTGCGGTTATGCAATCTTTGAACATTGTTGGCCAGAAGTATCCTGCTCGTAAGATATTTTGCACCGTAGCGTAACCAAATTGATGCCCCCCACACGTGCCTGAATGACAATTTCAAGACTTTTTTGGTCTCCTCATGGGTGAGGCACCTTCGCAAAACTGTATTGATACCGTGGCGGTTGTTGGGCCTTAGTTTTGGTCTTATTTTTGCTCTAAGAAACTTACTAATCCATCTATTTGCCATCCATTTTCCCTTCATTCATCCCATTTTGATGTATATTTGATATCCATTCAGGTATTTAATTTTAATTTTTCAATTTCTAAAGTTTTTATGAAAGTTTGGTTTTTAGTGAAAAATTGGCAGATTCAGAAATTCCCGTAATAGCTTTATGGTTGATATGGTTTCAGGACACTTGGGCATGAATTGAATGCATGGATGGACAGCTTGGGAACTAGGACTAAGCCAGCTATGCTTAGTTCGAACAGAACAAGCTTTATTAGGCCCATTTGGTGCTAGTCAATCATGACTAGTCATTCAGAAATCCCATAGAAATAGGGCAGTTTTGAGATTCTATGGGATTGGTCATATTTCTTGGGATGGGAGTAATGAATTCGACTTAGATAGGTGGATGAGAATAGATGGGTTTGTTTGAGTGAATATAGATCAGTTTGTTTCATGAGACTTCTTATTTAAGAGCCAAAACTTTGATGGCTTATGTATTGACTTATTATACTTTTATGCTGTGACACCTTTGGATTGAAGAGTTAATTTGAAGACTTGTGTTATTATTATTTTGTTGTTAAATGCTATGGATGTGTGACTGAATTTGAGCTTCTGATATCACCTCTCAAGTGTGCAAGGCAAGGGTGGAGGGCCCCCATTCCAAGCTAAGTACACTTCCTTGTTAACTAGTTTTATTTCTTGTAATCTGGTTATTGTAGAACTGGTTTTTCAAAGCTTTATTTCAGATTGCTTTATGGTTCATGCATGGTGATTGATTTCATTAGTTATTAGCTTATTCATCACTTTATTAAGTTGGAAAAACAAGTGTTCAAGTTGAGCATCCCTTCTACTAAAATGATGAATTAAAACTAGTTTCCTTTGTTTGCATGCAAGTAGTTTCTTATTGAGATTTTGATATTGAGATGAATGAATTATGATGAAATACCTTATGTGTCTCTTAAATTAATAGCTTCTTTCATTAATAATTTATCCATCTTAATTTCTTGGTTTTAACCTCTGATTCATTAAGTGGTAATTGAGGCAAAAGTGGACTTCTTGAGTCAAGAACCATTTCAATGTTTTTCCTCTTTTAAACTAATTGAGTTAGAGTTGTAGGATGTATTACTTTAAGCTTTAGAATAACTTATCTTTCAAGGTTTGATTACATCTGATCTTCAAATATAGTGAACTTGCCTCAAAGCATAAACAACCCGAATTGATAAGAAATAATTGTGTTAATTTAGGTACACAAATTAGCTCAACATTTTGGCGTCGTTGCCGGGGAGGCAAATATCGGCATAGTCAATAGAAAGATAAATTTCAAAACAAACAAAAACATTAGTTACATCCCTTTTTAGTTATGTTTCTTTATGCCTAGATATAGAGATCCTCAAGGTAGATTTATTAAAAACCCCCCACAAATAGAGATAGGATCATCAAACACCCCAGTTACTGGTAATCCAATAATTGAGGAATTGGCAGAAAAACAAAGAACTGGACAAAGATTAACTTTGATTGAGAGGCAAACTTTGTTAGCTTGGGAAGAAAAGCAAAAACAATCTTCAATTTCTGGAAAACAAAAAGAAATTATCAAAGGAAAACAACCTGTCTTTCCATCCATAAATCCACCTATCTTTCAACAACTTGAATCTCCACTCAAAATTGAAACAAATCAACCAATGGCAGAAGAGGGACATGGATCTGTTATTTTCACTCCTGAACAATGAGCTGAATATGAAAGACAACAAAGAGAATGGAGAAGAAAGAGAGAGGAGGAGGCAAAACAAGAAAATGATAGAAAGATAGAAAACGATCGGAAAAGACAAGAAGATGGTAATGATCAAGAGGCTACCTTTGGCTTTCCAATAGCAGACACAAATGCAATATTAGGAGAAGAAGTGAAAATGAAAAATATTCCACCTTCTGTATTGCCAAATTTTTATGGAATTTCCACGGAAGATCCTGATGCATTTATGTTTGAATTTGATATTTTATGTAGAACATATGGATACACTGATGACATTCATAAACTTCGTCTTTTCCCTGCAACATTAAAAGCAACATCTTTAAAATGGTTTATGGGTTTAGGAGAACAAATAATAGCTTCTTGGGATGATATGAGATCAGTCTTCCTTAAAAAATATCAAGCTTATTGTAGATCTAGAGATTCAAAGGAAGATGTTTTCAGAATGACACAACAAGAAGATGAAAGTTTAGAAGAATATTTGGAAAGATTTGCATATAATCTACAAAAATCTAAACAACACTCTCTAAATCAAGAAACCATTCGAACAATCTTTCTCAAGGGTGTAAGGGATGAATACCTTGACATTTTGAATGTGATGGGTAAAGGAGACATTTCAAACCTACCATTCGAAGAAATTGTTGAGTTATGTCAAAAATATTCTAGAGGAAGATCAAAAACAGGAAAAAGAGAAGCAAGTTCAAAAGCAGCAAAGTCAGCTGCAGGAGGGATAACAAGAGCTGAAATAGGAAGCTTATTGGAAAACTTCAAAACAGACCTCTTGAGTACATTAGGGACACAAGTAGATGTGCTAAAGGCAAACAAGAAGAAAGAAGAACAAGAACAAGCTCTAGCAATCTTTTGTTCCAAATGTAGAAAGAAACATCCATTGAGAGAATGTCCTTTGGAGAGTATTCAGGTTTGTGGTCTTTGAACAGAAAATCATTCCATAGAAAATTGTCTAAGATTGAAAGAATTACAAATGAACTCAATGGAAGAAGTGCCAGGAATAGAAGGTTTTTATTATGTAGCACCACGAAGACCATGGCAACCTAGGATGCCTCAACAAAATCAACAACAATTCCCTCAACAAAATTACCTCTATCCACCTCAAAATCCTTGGACCCCTCCAATGCCATGGCAAGCTTGGCCTCCACAACAATATTCACAACAACTTGCACAAGGTTGGAGAGGATATGGTTATGGAAACCAGCCACCTTAGCAGTATCAACAACAATACCAGCAATAATACCAACAGCCATTTGCATATCCACAATGTTCACAATCCATACCATTTTAACAACAACATTCTGCATATCCACAATCCATGCCATTTCCATAGCAGAATCCACCACCGTTGTTGACCCAACCACAACAGTTACAGCTACCCACAAATCAACCCAGACCAACTCAATTACCAGCCCAACCAATGGCAAATCCGAATAATAAGGTGGACAAATCTGCATACACTGTAGAGGAAGCAGCATGTTTTCCCACATATTCAATTCTTCCTCTTAATGATGTCCATCTAAGGTCTGGAAAAGTGCTTAAAAAAGATTCTCCTCCAATCATAGAAGAACCAACTGAACAAGGAGAATCACCTGAAACATCACAAACTAAGATACAAATTCAGAAAGGAAAAAACATTACAACACAAACACCACCTTATCCTGAAAGGTTAGTGGAACAACAAAAAGAAATAACCCTTCCTGAATTTGATATTTTAGATGAGTTAAAAAATGCTTATGTAAAAATTCCTTTGTTGAAGGCAATTAAAGAAATACCAATATATGCGAAAACAATAAAGGAATTATGCATTAAGAAATCAGGGAAAAAGAAGAAGGATCCTACTACAATCCAAGTCATTGGTAAACTAGCAAGCCTCATGTCTACACAAACCATAGTAGAGAAATATATTGATCCTAGTATCCCTATGGTTACTATATCAATAAATAATTTCTCAGTTCCAAACACATTAATAGACTTGGGAGCAGCTATAAATGTAATGACAATGGAGACAATGAAAACTATGCATTTAAACAGCATCAGATCAACTTCTACAATTTTAGAACTAGCAGACAGATCTAAAGTTGTTCCTGAAGGAATACTAGAAGATATCATAGTCTCTTTGCATTCATGGGAGTATCCTGTTGAATTCCTTATCTTGCAACCAAAAACAAATTTGGGAGGACATCCTCTAATCTTAGGCAGACCATGGTTAGCTACCACTGATGCCTTCATAGGATGCAGATCAGGAAGCATGATTATTTCACATGGAGATGAAAGGAAACACATTGCTTTTTATTCACCTGCACAATCAACTTCTTTAGAATCAGTGCTTGAAACTCAAGAAAAACAGAAAACTAAATCAGTTTTAAGTATAAATCAATTCTTTGATTTTAGAGAAGAAGAAGAGAATGAAGACTTAATGGATCTTTTCATTTCAGAACCAAGTATTTCAGAGCAGCTTAGAGAAGTCCAATATGAAGCTGCAAGTAACCTTTTGAATCAATGCTTTCAGGAAACTTGTACTGTTCAAACTTTGTGGAATTCTTTTATAGACATCTTTCCTGTAAACACAATCTCCAATCCAACAATAAAAACAATTGAGGTATATCCTAGAAAACATTTAAACATTGGAAACCAGTTGCAATCAGCACAAGAGCAAGAGGTAATTGCATTATTATAGAAATATTCAAAAGCTTTTTCCTAGGATTATACTGACATGCAAGGAATCCATCCTAGCACATGTATCCACCACATCTATACAGATGATCAACTCAAACCTGTAAGGCAATCTCAAAGACGAATGAATCCCATGATGAAAGAAATAGTGAAAGAGGAACTGCAAAAATTGTTAAATGTTGGATTCATCTATCCTATTTCAGATAGTCAATGGGTTTCTCCGTTGGTTATAGTACCAAAGAAAAATGGAAAGTGGAGGGTATGTATGGACTATCGGGAACTAAACAAAGCTACACTAAAAGATCATTTTCCTCTACCATTCATTGATCAAGTGTTAGACTCATTAGCTGGAAATAAATTTTTCTCCTTCCTGGATGGGTTTAGCGAATACAACTAGATAAGAATAGCAACAGAAGACCAAGACAAGACAACATTCACTTTCCCATGGGGAACCTATGCATATAATGTTTTGCCATTTCGTTTATGCAATGCACCTGCAACTTTTCAACGAGCAGTGCTTGCAATATTTGCTGATCTAATTCATGAATGTGTAGAGGTTTATATGGATGACTTCACAGTTTATGGAAACACATATAATGATTGCCTAAATAACCTTGAGAAAGTCTTGAAACGATGCATTGAAACAAATTTGTCATTGAGCAATGAGAAATGCTATATGATGTTGACAGAAGGAATAGTTCTGGGACACCATATTTCCGCTTCAGGAATTAAGGTGGATCCAGCAAAAATCCAAGTCCTAGTTAACTTAATGCCTCCTACAACACAAAAAGAGGTAAGAAGTTTCTTAGGCTATGCAGGCTATTATAGACGATTCATTGAAAACTTCAGTAAAATAGCCCAACCTCTGTTCAAACTATTAGCAAAAGATATTGAATTTCACTGGACAAATGACTGTCAAAATGCATTTCAAATTCTGAAAGAAAAATTATCAGTTGCACCCATTCTCCGTGGGCCAAACTGGTCTTTGCCATTTCATATATCAACTGATGCATCTGATACCGCGATAGGTGCCTCTCTTGGGCAGAAAGAAAACTTGTTCAATTATGCAATATACTTTATAAGCAAGAATCTAACACCTGCAGAATTGAACTACACAGTCACAGAGAAAGAAATGTTAGCCGTTATACATGCAGTAAACAAATTCATACACTATATAACAGGATATCAAGTTTTCATTCATACAGATCATTCAGCAATCAAATACTTGATGAAAAAACCCATCACCAATGGAAGAATAACAAGATGGTTACTGTTATTTCAAGAATTTAATATCACAATACAAGACCGAGCAGGCAAGGAAAATCAAGTGGCTGACTTTCTGTCCCGCATACATTCACCCAACGATCCAAATCCGGTTGTAGAAAACTTTCCAGACGAACACCTGTTTTCCATAACAGTAAAAACACCATGGTTTGCAGACATTGCAAACTATTTATCTTTTGGAAAGTTTCCAACTCAATTCTCTAAAAAGCAAAAACGAAAAATTGTTAGAGAAAGTTCTAGGTATAGTTGGGTAAATGGTGA
This sequence comes from Pinus tabuliformis, assembly GCA_031772625.1. Lineage (NCBI taxonomy): Eukaryota > Viridiplantae > Streptophyta > Pinopsida > Pinales > Pinaceae > Pinus > Pinus tabuliformis. The sequence goes on along the minus strand of CM062805.1, from coordinate 89,829,196 downwards.
TTTATTTTATACTGGTTCAGATCTGATGATTAGAAAATGTGTGCGAGAAGATGAAATATTAGACATTCTAAGAGCATGTCATGATAAACCATGTGGTGGTCATTTTGCAGACAAACGAACAGCATATAAGGTGCTGCAATTGGGCTATTACTGGCCATCCATCTTCATAGACTCTAAGGCATATGTCAAGCAATGTGACAGTTGCCAGAGAACAGGGAGACCAATCACATCAGATGAGATGCCGCTCAAGCCACAGGTCCTCATAGAACCATTTGAGCAATGGGCACTTGACTTTGTTGGACCTATCAATCCACCATCAAATGGAAAGAGGTACATCCTAGTATGTACAGATTATGTAACCAAATGGGCAGAGGCTAAAGCAGTGAACAAAGCAACAGAAGATACAGTGGTCACCTTTCTCTTTGAAGAAATATTTGTCAGATACGGAGTACCTAGACAAATTGTAACAGATCAAGGGGCACAGTTTACATCAAAGCTGGTACAAGATCTAACAGAGAAATACAAGATCAAACACAGGAAATCTACACCATATCATCCTCAAGCAAATGGGCAGGTTGAATCAACAAATAAAGTCCTAGAAAATATCATGACAAAAACAGTACAACTGAACATAAGAGATTGGTCTGAAAAATTAAAAGATGCACTATGGGCCTACAGAATCACATGGAAGAATACAACTGGTTTTAGTCCATACCAGTTAGTATATGGAAAAGAGGCCTTATTGCCTATAGAGTTTCAGATACAAACATACAGACTAGTAGCTGAACTAGGACTAGACTTGACTGAAGCACAGCAGCAGCGGATCATGGAACTGAATCAATTAGATGAGCATCGTCAACAAGCCATAGAACATACTACATTGGTGCAACAACAAAGAATGAAGTGGCATGACAGATATATCAAAACAAAGACATTTCACAAGGGAGACTGGGCATTACTTTTTGACTCCAAATTCAAAGACTTCAAAGCAAAGTTCACAACACACTGGCTAGGCCCATATGAAATTGACGAAATCTTTGACAATGGAGCAGTAAAGATCAGGACAATCGACCAGGACTCCACCTCATTTATAGTGAATGGACATAGGCTCAAAGTTTATAATAGGCCTATCAGTAAAGAAGCATTTATGAAACAACTGATAGAAGATACAGAACTAGAAATCATGGCACACCAGGCTCAGCCATCTTCCAGTCTTGTAATTGAATATAAAAAAAAAAACAAAACAAAATATATAAAAAATAATAAAAAAACATATAAAAAATAAATAATTTGTTTGCTAGTGAAAACCAGGAAACTGGCACTAAGCAAACACGAATTCATAGGGGAAAACCAGGGCAACTTGGACTCTATGAATTCCTTATTCTTGTTCCACTGTTCTCACATAATTTCAATGCAGGAACTCTCCACAGACAACTAACTTGAGGACAAGTCACATCCTAAACAAGGGGGAGAATTGCATATGATCTTTAGCTGGAAAGCTGAAGTATAGAAGGAACTTGTATTGTCAACAAAGGGACCTGAAATAAGAAATCATTACAGAGGGACCTGAAAGACCTGCCAATGTCAAAACAACATGTACATATTCCATAAGCATTGTAGAGGGACCTGAACAACAATTCAAGAACCAGAGCATGAAGAACAAGGAGCAGAAATAAAGTTTACTTTTCAATCCATCTACAACATTTGATCAATTGATTTCATCCCACTTGTACAGACATCATCCAGGGGAGTATATGTATAGTCATTTTGTGCTTGAAAATTCAAATTTTTCTTAGAAATTTTTAGTCTTTGTTAAGTTGAAATTAGTACCTGAGGATATTCATTATCATTTCATATCCTATATTCCCTATACATACCCTATAACCCTTATACATCATATTCCATTTCATCTCCATACATATTCCCTATTTATTTCATGATCATTAACCCCTAAGTATTTTTCTTTAGAAGCATAAAAAGACCAAACTGGGACAACTTTTCAACCTGCACATACAACTCAAGAATTAGTAATGGTGATAATTTTAAATATGACCCAAGATGGTCATTTTAAAATTATAAAGATGTGCATATAATCAAAACAAAAAAAATCATGCGCTATATGAAAATCAAAGCAAATATATGCCATATGAAAATATATGCCATAGTCCAAATGGTTATAATATGCATGCGCTATAGTCAAAATGGTGAGTAAAGATTACATACATATATCATAACCCAAAGCGCATGTATATGATATAAATCAAAGCGCATATATATATGTTATATAAACTAAAGGCATGTATAAGGAAGGGCGCATATAATATAAGGTATGGTGTATAAAGGGAAGGCCGCATGCAAACCATATGGCACGACTGCGTATATAAGTTAGGAGTATTGCATATGTGGCAGCGGGGTATTGTTTAAATGATAACTGCACATCAAACTCATTGCAATACGAACGCATTGTTGAACATCATTGCATATGAGAATGAGTGAGGAGCACGGGTATGAATACACGACGGTGGCAATCATATTGTATGCAGCCAAAGGTTAAGCACTGAATGAAACAACATCAACAAAACGACAAATACCGGCCAGCACACAGGTACGGGGTAAACACCGTGGCATGGCGACTGTTTGTCATTGGACTGTGCACTGTACAGGAGTTATGCGCATGACTTTCAAACTAAAACTATGATTCGGCCATCCTCATGACACAGTCGGGCGACTGGTCAAACAGGACACCCATACCAACCACACACTGTAACACCAATAAACAAGAGTGCACAGTACACCCATGAAACGGTCATGAACTGACCGACGGTTCTTGCACTGTTTAACCTCATTCTTCATTGCCGAATAGCTCAGAACGATGGTGTTTGGAGCTGCAAACTAGTGAAAAGGAGATTGAAGCGGGTTTGAGAGGATTTAAGAAGGAAAATTATCCCAGCTTTAACGACAAGTGATCACTGATTTTCAGGATTCATTCAGGTAATGGAGTAGTTTGTTTAAGCTCGGCAACTGTGGAATATAGTTGTAAACTGTCTGTTATTAATGGTTAAATTATTCTGCCCTTGCCACCAGTCAGTTGAACGAATGAACAGGGATTTGGAGCGCCGTTTAACATTCCTCAGCGCTCGTTGACAACCAGGTAACGTCGAAACCACGCATTAACCCCAGCAATAAGTCGGTTGATTCACTGCGTAAATTATGGCATAAAACACTAGTGAATCGCGCAGAATTTAAATGTAAACTTATTGCATGGATAACACGTTAGGGTATGGGATCGCATGTGAAGTTTTGTGAACTAAAATGGCGTGCAGTGTTGTAACTCACAACAAAGTCTATAAACAGAGGAGGCAGAGTCTAGTTCATAGCGCCGAAATGTGATTTTTATGGCATGTTTGTGTTGAATGCGCGCTGATTGGTTGAATGGCACTGTTTGTTGAATGGCACCGTTGGTTGAATGCGCGCTATTGGTTGAATGGCACTGTTGGTTGAATGCGCACTATTGTTTGACTGCGCATTGTTTTGATTGCACATTAATATACATCCTTTGTTTTATTGCATGCTGTCCTCATTCATATAACTGATATATCATATGCCTGTGCATGGAAACGGCCGAATGGTAAACAAACTTAATGGATGTGTCTCTGTTATGAACCCTTTTTGCTGTTGTGCATCTTTGTTTTGACCAAAACAATGGATTGAAGTTTATGTGGGCCGAATGAGCCGTGTCATGTTTAAACGAAGAGCTGTGCGATTTAGTTGCTGTGTAATGTGTCTAAGACCGAGCGTTGATTGCCAAAGGGAGTAGGGCCGAGCCATTTAAAATTCATTTTAAATGCGCTATTTTTTTTTAAAATTTGTTTTGAGGCCGAGAGCATTTTGGCGATTTTCAAATTTTTATGATGAGGCCGAGAGCCATGTGAATGCGCTGCTAGTCAAAACACTGTTTGTTTTTAATGATTGTATATACACAGTGAAAATATGGCTTGATTTTGGTGACAGTATACACAGTGTAGGGTGATGAGCATACATGGAACAGTATGAAAAATTGTTTTCATATGTATTTTGTTTACCAGAACAGAGATTAGCATATTGACAGGGATATACAGGTGTTTGATTGCTTGAACAAGGAGTTAAAACAGTGTTGCTGTAGAGAAAGAGTAAACAGAGGCTAAAGAAATCAAAGTTAAATTGTTGTGAAGAGGAAGGTAAGCTTCTCTGCTTTCAGAATTTCATTTTGAAAAAGAACAATAGTCATAAATTTTTATTGTCAAGATGAAATTAGTAACAACAGAAGCATACATTCACTGGTTTTCAGAAACAATGTCAGCCAGAGTAGAGCCAAAATTTCAGATAGAGAGCTGGGGGAAGGAAACTATAGAAAAACTTTACCAAGCGGGGATGATAGGCTTTTTACAAAAAATTGATGGCCACTCTGAAGAGATAACCAGGGACTTTATAAATAATTTCAGTCAGGACCAGACACGGGTAGGAGATGTTATTATTCCTGTAACTCAGGAATATCTTTCCCAAGCTTTAGATCTACCCATGATAGGTGAGAAATATTACAAAGGCCTGCACTTCAAGGAGAAAGCATGGACTTTCTTTCTTGAGAAGAACCGGAAAGGGACTTTTGATAGAACAAAGGGGATACCAAGGGAATGGTTCAATGAACCATGGGGTGAGTTGGTTTTGGTCATCCAGAAGTTTTTGACTTGTGATAGAGGATATAGTGTTGCCCACTTGTATCATGTCAGGCTTCTACAACATATTAAGGGAGAGGATAGGATTAACTTGCCATATTTCCTATATAGGAGCCTCTTGAGAATGATTGAAATAGTGAAACATGAACACAGGCCTAAAGCAGGATAGATTTACCACCAAGGATTGATCAAAATCCTAGTTGAGTATCAGGTGAGGTCACAAGGCATAGTATGGAGAGAGTTCATGTCTAAAAATCAGTTCATTGAATAGATTAATGAAGTACAGGATAAAATAGAGCAGGAAAACAGAAGATTGATGAATTCACCCTTGTATCCTAGAACAAGAGCTAAACAGCAAAATAACATGGCTATACAGGAAAATGAAACATATGTTATGTCTATTCCTAGAAGATTTAGGAATAAAAGTCCCATTGACTTAGACAAGGAAGTAGAAACATATTCTCCAAGAAAACAAGAAGAAAATGACATTGCACAAGATGTATTTGAGAGGGATTCTTCATATGATGATGCAGCAGCAACATCATTAATGAAAACAACACAATATTTTGAAAAAGAAATCAATTTGGGAAGAATCAGGGACTTAACTGACCAATTGAAAATTAGCAAAATCCTGGCAAAACAATTAAAAGAGGAAAACAAGGCAAATAAGAAAGATAATGCTAAGTTGGTCAAGGCAAATGAAAATTTAAATGAAGAGTTAGGGAGACTGAAACGGAAAAATGATCTACTTTCTAAGCAAGCATTTAAATGGCTAAAGGAAAAGAATATGTGGCAGGCAAAGTATGAAAAACAGAAGGTAAAAGCAGCTTTGTTCAGGGAAAGACATGACACTGGTTTGGATTGTTTGGTCAGGGCAGCACAACAGGAAGCATCTACAGGTACAACATCTACTACAGAGAGAAGAATATCAAAGAGGAGTAAGCAAGCATGGGGACATGCTTGATGATAAGCAAGGGAGAGATGTTGGGCCTTAGTTTTGGTCTTATTTTTGCTCTAAGAAGCTTACTAATCCATATATTTGCCATCCATTTTCCCTTCATTCATCCCATTTTGATGTATATTTGATATACATTCAGGTATTTAATTTTAATTTTTCAATTTCTAAAGTTTTTATGAAAGTTTGGTTTTTAGTGCAAAATTGGCAGATTCGGAAATTCCCGTAATAGCTCTATGGTTGATATGGTTGTAGGACACTTGGGCATGAATTGAATGCATGGATGGACAGCTTGGGAACTATGACTAAGCCAACTATGCTTAGTTCGAACAGAACAAGCTTTATTAGGCCCATTTGGTGCTAGTCAATCATGACTAGTCATTCAGAAATCCCATAGAAATAGGGCAGTTTTGAGATTCTATGGGATTGGTCATATTTCTTGGGATGGGAGTAATGAATTCGACTTAGATAGGTGGATGAGAGTAGATGGGTTTGTTTGAGTGAATATAGATCAGTTTTTTTCATGGGACTTCTTATTTAAGAGCCAAAACTTTGATGGCTTATGTATTGACTTATTATACTTTTATGCTGTGACACCTTTGGATTGAAGAGTTAATTTGAAGACTTGTGTTATTATTATTTTGTTGTTAAATGCTATGGATGTGTGACTGAATTTGAGCTTCTGATATCACCTCTCAAGTGTGCAAGGCAAGGGTGGAGGGCCCCCATTCCAAGCTAAGTACACTTCCTTGTTAACTAGTTTTATTTCTTGTAATCTGGTTATTGTAGAACTGGTTTTTTCAAAGCTTTATTTCAGATTGCTTTATGGTTCATGCATGGTGATTGATTTCATTAGTTCTTAGCTTATTCATCACTTTATTAAGTTGGAAAAACAAGTGTTCAAGTTGAGCATCCCTTCTACTAAAATGATGAATTAAAACTAGTTTCCTTTGTTTGCATGCAAGTAGTTTCTTATTGAGATTTTGATATTGAGATGAATGAATTATGATGAAATACCTTATGCGTCTCTTAAGTTAAGAGCTTCTTTCATTAATAATTTATCCATCTTAAGTTCTTGGTTTTAACCTCTGATTCATTAAGTGGTAATTGAGGCAAAAGTGGACTTCTTGAGTCAAGAACCATTTCAATGTTTTTCCTCTTTTAAACTAATTGAGTTAGAGTTGTAGGATGTATTACTTTAAGCTTTAGAATAACTTAATTTTCAAGGTTTGATTACATCTAATCTTCACATATAGTGAACTTGCCTCAAAGCATAAACAACCCGGATTGATAAGAAATAATTGTGTTAATTTAGGTACACAAATTAGCTCAACAACGGTAAAGTGTATCACCGACGATCATGTAGTCTTTTGCTTGGTATCGAGTACATTGTTGTTCTGACGAGAGGTATTAGGCCTATATGTTTGGGTTTGGAAATAGATGATTATATCTCCATACAACGGATCACTCAATGATATCAGAAACAAATATTCATCCATGATCGATGCTCTGGATGTTGAATCATTGGATGACGATGGGAAGTTGCATAGTAACTCCGTGAAAACCAGAGATTTCTTTGATTTGGAATTTACGAATTCCAAATCAAACTCTTACAAAATGGCTATCCATTTTGAATATTTTCCCCCAAGTATTTGACGCGATAGAATGTAAGTCATAGGGTTGCAATCTGACAAAATGGTAGTTTTGCGAAAGAGGATTTAGTGTCAAAATCTCTATACTGCTAGAACAACTACAAGAGCCATCGTTTCAACATAGGAGTACTTACTTTCTGTATCATTTAATTTTTGACTTAAATAATAGATAGATGTTCGATTCCATTGTCTTATTGAACTAAAACTATTGTGGTGGTCTATCTGCTACAGCTAGATACAGGTTAAAATATTTTTGATAGTCAGGAGCATACATTAATGATGCTTTTATTAGGGATTATTTTAGAGCATCAAAGGAAGCTTGCGCTACCTGATCCCAGTTAAAGGGAACTTCTTTTTTCAGAAGACACATATAACCTTTAGCAATTTCGGTGTAATTTTGAATGAAACTCCTTAGAAAGTTTGCTTTCCCTTGGAGTTTATGAATCTGAAGCAAATTTGAAGGTGAAGAAATATCGATGATCACCTGAACCTTACATGGGTCGAGTCAAATCCCGTCCTTAGAAACCACAAAGCCAAGTAAACGACTAGAACCAACACAAAACACACACTTGTGTGGATTGAGTCGTATCTTGTAGTGTCGACAACGTAGAAATATAGCTCTCAAATGTTGCGGATGATCAGTCCGCTTTCGCGAATGAGTTGGTAGATCATCGAGATATGGTTGAACGATGTTCTTGATGTCATGGAAGGCATAATTCATAGCCCTCTGAAAAATTTCCCTTGTGTTGTTTAAACCGAAAGGTAGCTTACGGTATGCAAATGTGCCCCATGGACATATAAATGCAGTCTTTGACTGGTCCTGTGGGCAGATATTAATTTGATTATACTCAGAAAATCCATCCATGAATGAAAAGATTTAGCATCTGACGCATTCATCAATTATCTGGTCGATGAAGGGTGTAGGTTAGTTGTCCTTTGGACAAGCTTGATTTACAGCCCTATAATCAACGCACACTCTAATCGTTCCTTTCTTTTTCCTCATAGGAACAATATTCGATGCCCAATCAGTTAGAGGAATCAGGGAAATGCAACCAGCATGTAAAATTTTTTCAACTTCTACCTTGATGGCAGTGGCTTTCTTTGGGTGCACCTGCCGAAGCCGTTGTCGTACCAGTTTGACATCTAGATACATCTTGATTTCGTGTTCAACTATGCTCGATTCAATGCCTGGAATTTCTTCATATGACCATGCAAACACATCTCTGAACTCGCAAAAGAGAGCGTAATATATATCCAGTTCTGAAGAAGAGCAAGTTTTGCCGACATGAATATTCTCTACAACATCTGGTTTGGTCGAGATATTTATGGCGATAGTTTCTTCAATATTGGATAGACTTCACTCGGATTCCACCGTATTTACAGTATTTGATAGAAAATAAAAAACTGAAGGATGATTAAGGTCACTGGAACAATATTCGTGTTAATCCGGAAGATGGGAATGATGGTGGTAATCTTCCCATGGTGCCTCTCCTATAATCATTGACTGAACAATTCCTTCATTTGTAGAATGTACATGTGACCAAGGATTTGAAGAGGTACCATATTCCTTAGACCTATCTATCCAAACACTCAATGAGCGTTGATTTGGGTTTGCTGCCTAGGCCGAGAAAACCGATTGCTACAAAATTTCTATTGGGCTTGGAGGCAACACCTAGCGATGATCCATGTTAACAAAATCTTCAGAAATTTTCTGAATTGTTTTAGATATAGAAGATATCATATTGTAAGTTTCCACCGTGGCCACTTCTGCCAAATTACTTGGAGGTGGTAGGGCAAAAGTACCCATTAAAGTTGGGTCTTTTAGGAGGCCTACTATGATGTTCTGAAGTGAATGAGAGCTTCCATGGATCATTGGAATGCTTCCTGTAACTTGTGAACTGTTGGGGAGGAAGGTTTGTTGATCAACAATTGTAATTCCTCCTTGAAAAGGAAATGCAATCTTTCTAAAGTATGTTGACACAACTGCAACCATAGCATAAATCCAGGGCATTCCCAGTAGGATATTGTAATCGAGGTTTCCATCGATAACTTCAACATCAATTTCTACTGTCTTGCCCCCCAATTCAACTTGCAAGTTACTTAAAATCTCATATGGGGTGTATATTCATCCATCGAATGCTTTTAATGTCGTTGACGATCTTGACAAGGGTGGTGAGCCTAAAGTTTTCCAGCAACTCATTGACATAATGCATGTAGATACCCCTCATCAATAATTGTTCAATGAACAGTTTTGTTGAGGGCTTTCACTTGTACAAGGAAAGCGATTTGGGCTGGTACCTGAGGTTCATATCCTTTATGATTAAAGGCCACAAGACTAGAATCCACTGGGTCAATCCCACCTATTGCTGATAATAGAGCCTACTTTTGGGAGGGGCAATTTTGTAGTACTTCAAGTGTTGACATGGTGGATGGTGATTGGGCCAGATCCTCTACTATATTATAATTATGTGTTGCTCGAGCACGAGGATTAGATGTTGATTTGTGTACTACTCCCTTTGGAGGCTTTATCATTAGGTCAAGAATGATGGGTGGCACAACTTCAGTTGGAGTTGTTGTCGAACTACTAGGTTGATCTACAACCATGTTGTTCGACAGCTATGGATTCCCGTAATCTTTATTCCTTGTGGATATCAAAGCATCATTTTGCTGCTTCGAGATGGATAACATAAGCACTTGGGATGGGGAAGCATTGTCTCTAGCAACCATATTGGTTTCCGTGTTTGGAAACTGATCAGTCAATACTACTAAGGTTTTTGAACTCTTAAAGAACTTCTTAGTCTCAGCTTTATGCGGATAATCTCTCGTTCAATGGTCCTCATCGCATATAAAACATGGATGACTAGGTTTCTTTTGCCCAGAACGGTTTTCATAATATTTTTCAGGAGACAAATCATCTTACTTCTTCTTTTTTCTTTTCTTTTTCTTCTTGCCCCCTGGTTGCTTCAGTTCTTTTCCTTTGTCGGTCAACATGCCATTAACCTCCGAGGCAGGAAGTTTGTCATTTGACTTTTTACTGGAAACTGTAAGGGCTTTACTAGATGAGGCCTTCGCAGTTTGTGTACTTGAGGTGCCAATCACGCCATCACCGGGATGAAAGTCCCTGTTCAATTTAGGAGGAGGAGGAATGGAAAACTCCAGTCTAGGAGCATCAAGAATTTTGTCATGGAGCATGCTAGACTGTGTATAGATCAGGTATAGATATTACACGTGACAACTCCTCCCTTGGCCACATCTTCTGTAATAGAAGGTAACAATGACTAAATAAACCATTTAGCTAGCAGCTGGTCAGGAATATATGTCTTTACCATTCTATGATGATGTCACAACTCATGAATATGATCAGATATGTGAGTGGCTGTCATCTGCTTAAAATTGGTAAGAAGCTCCGTTCCTGTTTTGTACGTTATTGGTAACTGAAAATGGGTTAAAAAGGTGGTGGCAAGGGCGCTGAAATTATTGAATGAAGCTCTAGGAAATTCGATGTACCATTTTGCTGCCAGACCAGTTAACGTTCGCTGAAAAAGGTGAAGCCTAATGGAATCATCATTGAGAGTGTTAGATGAACACCACAGGTGAAAGGTCATCACATGATTCGATGGATCTTCACCCGGATTTCCATTGAATTTAGGAATATCTTATGGAAGTTTATGAGGAATTGCTGGCCACCTAGGGGAATAAGCAATTGGATCATTTGTCAGCCGATTCAGAATTGGTAATTCTAAAGTTGCTACGAAAGGCAACTATTGATTCAAGTTTGGCGGAGCATACCCAAGATAAGATGGGATCACCTGAGCAGTGGGTCTTTGCATACCAGCATAATGTATTTGATGCTGATAAATTTGATAAGGTTGATGGGTGTAACCATTATAATATGATTGTTGGTAACCATTTTGAATATACGACTGCCCATTACCTGCAAAGCTTTGTTGCTCAGGTCCTCGGTAAGCTTGCTGGAATTGTGGTTGTTGATATTGCACTAGCCATGGCTGTGAGACCATTTGTTGTTGTCCAATACTAGATGTTTGACCAGGATGAGGGGTTATAGTACCTGTTTGACCCTGAGTCGATTCAGATAAAGAGCCACTAATCAGTGGTTGTGATTGAGTCGCGGAGACAAGAGGCTGTTGCATTATGACCTAAGGGACTTGAGGTTGACATACAACAGGCAGCGCTTGTACTTGCGACACCATCATAATAGCTGGTGTAGTGGGAGTGGTCGACACAGGTTGATTTTGTTGCATTGAATATACAACTCTCAACTCTTGAGGCAGTATTGGTACCCAACCACTAGATGCAATTCCAGCTTAACCCGAATTCTGTTGTGAACTCTCATATGGTTGTTCTCTCTGAGGGAACAATGAAAAAGCATACTGCCCCCCATATGGTGGCAATCTAGTGTTCAAAGGGAAAATTGGCCTTTGGAGACTGGACTGCCCAAATTGATGCTGTTGTGAAGGATGAATTTGCTGAGACTCAACATAAGAAATTCTAGATAAGGTTCCAGATGAACAAATAGGAAAAGACCATACTGTTGAAACAGTCCCTAGGTGGACTCCATCTAGTGGTTGAGAACTAGTTAGGATAGAAGTTACACCAGCGAACATTGTTGGAGTAGCGGTAGGAGGTTCTGCTGTTGCTGTATCAGATGACACAGTCCTAGATGTCGATGGTTGTTCAGACATATCGAGTCTATCCAAAATATTTCCTAGCGATTCTACAGGAACTTGCAATGAAGGGTGATTAAAAGAACTAACTTCGGTTGTAGAAGGATATAAGTGGATCCCAATTCCAAAATGAAATGGGGTACTAGATGGAAGATCCTCCATAATCTCTGTCACATGGAATAAGTCGATCTTGTGGACAAGATAGACCTTCCTAGAATCTAAAGAAGACCTAATGACAAGCAAACCAACCAGACACTATCTTTCTCTAAATATGCTTTGATAAACAATAGCAAACAAGTGTTTTTAGGGCCTACCTTAGGTCCTACGCAAGTTTGTGGATGCCCTCGCTCCTTTGATCCAAATGAGCTCCTTTTCGCGAATCTGCAAACACAAACAAGGCAAACAAATTAAATAGCACCCGAAAAGCCAATTGCATAAAACATATTTAACATGAAATTCAAGGAGTCCATGAAACAAATAACATGAGATACTTGTTGAGAAAAATGAGTTTGATTGTATTAATTCAAAAGAAGAAGAACTTTACAACCTTTGCCTTGACGCTGTACAAGCTCCTCCCAGGGTCCAGCAAGAAGTCTCCTCTACTTTGACAAGTTTCACTCACTCCCCAATGAAGCCAAAAAGGTATGTGATCTCTCCTCTTAAGCTCAACTAGGAAGTCTTGATTTCACCAACATTTACCCTCAAAAATGTTCAGCTTCTAACCTCTCCAGCAACCAGCCCAATGCCTATATTTATAGTGCAATGGAGGGAGGTTACTAGGTCCTCCTTCAAAGGGATAAAGCCCTCCTTCAAAGGGATAGCTCCTCTCATCAAGGGATTAGCTCCTTCTCTTTTGGGATGCATGAACCACCTCAGAGCGAACAATCCACGTCAAAATTCCTTCTAGAAACCTCTAGAATTAACCCAAAGTGAGTTTTTTAAGATAAAACTTGCGCCTTTTGACTTTCACAGGGGTCTGCACCTACACCGTTAGGGACAGAGCGGGCAGGTCCGCAGTTTTTGTACATAGAAGGTGCGGGACCACAGGTGACCATGAGAGAAAGTGCGGAACCAGAGTTACATTGATTTTTAATGTCTTTCTCTCATTTCCAAAGCTTGATTTGAAGAACTGAGGTCTGAGACTTGCTTAGGAGGACAGTACAAGTGATGATAGACCCATACTGACTGCAAATAATCATGGTGACGATATTTTTGTGTAACAGATTGCCCCCTAAAGTGCGAAGTCTGTAGTAGATGAGGATTTCTTATCATTTAGGAAGAGTGAAGTACTTTATCATTTTGAGGATCATCTTGTGGAGAACCCGGTTGGAACCTGTAAAAACATTCAATGCAAAATATATATATGAGATCATATCATTGCTGAGGTAGGAATTCCCATACTCAGATCAAAACTGACTAGAAAAACTAACTACTGCTCTGATACAGGAATGATCTTGTAAAACATCACAAGTATAGACTCAGGTGGACACGGTATGGACGCATCCATCTATTTATGAATAGTCCATTATATAATGAATACAAAATTCCTCGCAGCTTGGATTGTGGAAACTAGATCCAGGGTCTTCATTTCTACTTCCCGAAACAGTACGATTCTATCCATGCGAATGAATGTGTTGATGTCGAACATGGTAGAAACCACTTGATTACCAGTCAATGATGTAAACTGTTAACAAGTGTGAGAGAAACCACCAGTGATGTCAATGGCTCTCAAAGTACCCAGTACAATCCACGAGATGCGAATAAATGTGTTGATGTCGAACATGTCACGGAATCCTTTGATCGAAAGTCAATGATGTAAACTGTCGTCAAAGGCGAGAAACCTACCATTGAGGCATGCAAATTTCAAGGTACTGACGATTTCTAGATCATCTTTCTAGATAATGAGATGATGTCGATAGAAAGCGATCTGTCGTAGGCAAACCCACAACACGAAATCATAGATCAAGTTGAAGAAATTTAGTTGCAAGGACTGACTCAGGGATGGTCAAGATGAATGACAGATATTTTGCAAATGAATGGCTTATTGGCAATGACCTCTTGAACACATAACGACACAACAGATGGCTTGGTGACAATTGACCCAAAGCTAATACCCGGAAACCGGCTGAAGACTTTCAATGTGGTTTGATCAACTGTTAGGAAAAATATTTCCCAACCCAGGTGGATGAAAGTGTCGTGTTCAAGAGTGGTTACAAAGTATGACAAACAGGCTCATTTTCCTCTCTTTTCCCCCACCATTTCTGGCAAGTACCTCTTTATTTTTGACAAGCTTGAGGAGGATAACATTTGCTTGATTATAAGCTCATCCTTCGGATGAGTCCAACTTAGTTTAAATTCGAACCCTAAGAAGGAGTGGTTCATTCCTGTTTGTAATTGAACAGGTCCTTTACTGTGAAATTTTAACGAGTCTAGTATAGGAGAAACTCGGCATTTTTCAATTTTAGAGAGTCTGAAAAAACTTAAGATGACTCCAAGGTTGACCTTTTTCGTAAATTTGTGTCTCCCAAGCCTGAAAAAGTATAAAATAATACTTGAGAGAACCGCTTGATCTTTTACAACCAAGGAGTGCTTTTCGTCATTAGTGCCCTTGACCCGAAAAAGTAAAAAAGCGATCAATGAAACGTCGTTTTATAACCAATATCGAATTTGAAACGACAAAAATTTGGCAATCTTTTCATGTTTTTACGGTCGAAAAAGAGCTGTAAGTGGACCGTCTTTTAATTCCATTTTAACGAGTTTAAAAGAAAAACTCGGCAATCTTTTCATGTTTCAGGAGTCAGAAAAGGGCTTAAAGATGACTCTACTTGTTTTTTCGTTGAAAATGATAGATTTTGCCTGAATAATCCTTTATTTTGCACAAAAACACAAACATTACTCATACCTGTTTGAAATGGATAAAAATGTCGCAAAATACCTTTTCAAAGTGAAACATAAACAAATTTGCAATTTATTTACTCAAAAAACTTACAAAAGGGCCTTTGTCAATTCATTTTTACCGTTTGAGTTTGGGTGAGAAAATAGTGCTTTTTCTCAGAAAACTTCCCGTGAAGATTGCGGAAAATCCAACCGTCAGAATTGAACGCCGTCTTCTCCAGGTAATCCACATCATCCCACTCTTCATTTTTAACCGTTTAATTTTTTGTTTTAGTCTTTTATTTCATTTTTGGGAGGGTTTTTAGGCGCAAAACCCGCGCGCGGGGGCCCACAGGTTTACCATTGCGGGCCTGCGGACCCCGACTTTTTCTCCATTGGGAAAAAGCTCGGGGTCCGCACCTTCCATGTAGACAAAGTGCGGTCCCACGCACTGTGTCTAACCCAAAGGGTGCGTACCCCACCGCAAGGGTTTTTAACCCAAAAATTCTCAAAAATGGACCAAACAAAATATTTTCTAGCATTTTAATTTGTCTTTATACTTGATGCAGAGACTACATCATGCTAGATTGGCGTGAACTAGAGCATGAGGACGTGGATGCTGCCACATGGAATCATCAACCTTCACTTGATGTTTTGAGGGCGTGTAGATTATACAAATTCTGGGCCATTCCTGGCATGAGGGCTCAGGTGGATTTCTTACAGTGGCTAGTTGACAGACGGAGCATACAGGACCAATGCTTTTTCATTGGCGGCCACCAACTCGAAATCGAGCCGGCGGACATTTATTTCTTGATTGGTTTGCCTAAGAGAGGCGAAGACTTGACTCTGCACGGGACTAGGTCAGGTGGCCAGTCTGTCGATAGCCTCCGGCTAGAGTACTGCAACAGCTAGGCTAGAGACAAAGGGATAGACATAAAGACGATATCCCGTCCTAAGCTCATGGTGATTGCATTCATTATCACCAAACTTTGCGGAGCTGCCGCATTACATATTGCCACCGGATCCGAGATGCGTATGGCAGTTGATTGCTTTCGAGGCACCATCTTCAACTGGTGCGATGTCGTGTTGGCCAATGTGAAAGGCCAACTGACCAGAGCCAAGAATGGACGACTAAAGACCTTTGGTTATGGGGCTTTAGTCGTGAGTTTTGGCCTGGAGAGGGTTCCTATGCTGATCCCACAGCACCTTACTGTTGGAGCTAGGCTTCCTCGAGAGCCCAAACTGATGCGATGGGTCGCAGTCATGGCCCGTCACCCGGATGAGAGGACAGAGGTTGCTCAATTCAAACCTGAGTATTTCCAATGGCTGGAAAACCAGGTCTTTTCCATTCAGGACTTCCCTTACGCTGGGATAGGTTTTCGTGGTGACCCAGACATGGCTCTTCCACCAGGAGAGCAGTGGGATGACTCAGGTAAAATCCTTTTCAACATTTTTCTATTTTATTTTTTTTTATTTTTCCATCGTCTCAAAACTGATAGTAAAAAATTTCAAATGCATATGTGGGTCCACAGTGACCAGCCGCTCTCTGGCCTTTCGAGAGGAAACAACCAGTTGCCCCCGTGCCAGCCCCACAGGATGAATCAGCAGAGGTTTTGGCCGAGTTGGAGGGTCATCTCGAGCGCTTGACAGAAGATATTCCTGAGACCACTATAGACTACATTCCTCGTCGACTTCAGTGCTATGTGATTGGAGTCCCGGGACCTTTTAGGAGGTTCCTTTGCAAGGTGGCCCGTGCAGTGGTTTCTTATAGAGATCATCACCAGTGATAGGATGATCGCCTATTGTGGGCACATGTGACATTTTTGTTTTTTGTACTTATCATTTTTGCCGATCATAAGGTGTTTTTCAACCTATGATCGAGGACGATGTATTTTTTGACACACTCCTATATATATATATATATATATATATATATATATATATATATATATATATCACTATTACCGGCTTATCTTGTAAATCATGTTATGGAATGGTTTTAAATTTACATGTATGATTATTGTAAATGTCTATTTAACATTCGAGAAGAAATTGCATCTGCTAATGTATTTAAAGACCTTGGAATATGCTGATATTCAATATAATCAAATTCACGTTCCAAGAGACGCACTCTCAAAAATAATCTCAATAACACTGGATTTCTAATGGCATACACTCTATTAAGCTGTAATACAACGAGTTCAGAATCTAACCTCACTATCAAACTCTGAATCCCAAACGAAATAGATTCAGATAATAACTCAATCACTACACTATACTCGGCAATGTTGTTTGTTGTTTGACCGAGGCTTACCCCATGCATAGATACTAACTCGTCAGAGGGTGAATAGATAACCCAAGCTGCGGAAGAGATGCTCTGTGTATTATGACAAGCACCATCAGCGAAACCAATGTATGTTTGGAGAGGCATCGACATCTACAATATCAAGAGTAAAACCAAGATAAGCAGGAATAATGACGAAAAAACACTCTCTAAGCTAAGCACACTGTTTAAACTAAAACACACCAGCTAGAAAGAAAAAACTATCCTAACTAAAAATCTCCATACCCATTCTTTTAAGCATAATACCTCTTCAAGTAAAGGCCATTTCTGGGTTTACCCAAAGATTCCCCGTCAAAGTCTACCAATTCATAGGCCCCTTTGGCTAGCTTTCGCTTGACAACATAGGGACCATGCCACATAGGAACGAATTTTCCAGCGCCCAATTTATCATTAGCTTGATCATAAACTAAGACTAGATCTCCTTCCGAAAAATTTCGAGGGGTCACATTTTGATCATACTGAGCTTTCATTCGTTTTGCCGAGTCTCGATCGCCAATGCAGCATCATGTCGATTCTCATCTAATTGAGCCAAGTATAACAAACGATTTTTCTCTTCGGAAGTGGCTGGAAGTAACTCGATGGCCATTTGCAGTGACAGGATTTCGCATTCAATGGGTAACACGGCTTCCAAACCATAGACTAGTTGGAAAGGAGTGAACCCTGTTGACGTTTTTACTGAAGTTCGGTACGCCCAAAGCGCTGAAAATAACATGTTGTGCCAATTCGACCGATGAATCCCAATGATTCGTCGGATCATGATAACTAAAACTTTGTTGATGGACTCAACCAGACCATTCGCTTGTGGATAATAAGGGGTTGAACTATCGTAACGTAAACCAAGCTGGCCTGTAAGTTTGGTCATCATAACGTTTCGAAAATGACGCCCATGATCAGTGATTATCACTTGTGGGACACCAAACCTAGCAATTATATGATTGAACACGAAAATTGCAGCTGTCTTTCCGTCTGCCTCGAATGTAGG
Source organism: Pinus tabuliformis (assembly GCA_031772625.1). Taxonomy (NCBI): domain Eukaryota; kingdom Viridiplantae; phylum Streptophyta; class Pinopsida; order Pinales; family Pinaceae; genus Pinus; species Pinus tabuliformis. The sequence goes on along the minus strand of CM062805.1, from coordinate 89,810,992 downwards.
CATCACCTCGGCCCACTTAGTAAAATAATCTACCGCAAGGATGATATACGCATACCCCCCGGTCGAGTGAGGGTTACATGTAATAAAATCGATACCGCATTTGGAAAAAGGACCAACGGAAATTATAGGGTGGAGAGGAGCAGGTGGAGCGCGCATCTTACGATCAAAAATCTGACAGTTGTGGCATTTTCGGACCGCCGTAATACAATCTTTAAATAAAGACGGCCAGAAGTAGCCAGCGCGCAATATCTTTTGGGCTGTGGCAAACCAAGACATATGACCACCACACGCTCCAAAGTGACAGTCATTTAGAACCCTTTCAGCTTCCTCGTGAGTTAAGCAACGTTGAAAAACAGAATCCGCCCCACGGCGATAAAGAGTATCTCCAATAATCCTGAATTGTTGGGACTAGAATCGAATTTTCCGACATTCTGACCTTGAAATTTCTGGCCAAAAGGATTGGCTCTGGAGATAAACGATGATATCCCCATACCACGGATCTAAAGTGATGATTAGAAACAAGGATTCGTCCGCAATGGGCTCCTCCGCCATAGTTTCCGTGTCAGCACGCTGGAAGTCACACATTAACTCCGCAAAAACTAAAGATTTCTTAGACTTGGATTTCTCAAATTCCAAGTCGAACTCCTGCAGGATGACGATCCATTTAGAGTACTTGCCCCCTAGCAATTGCTTGGTCAAAATGTAGATCATAGGGTTTCAATCCGAAATTACTGTAGTTTTACGTAGTAAAATGTAGTGACGAAAACGTTGGACAACTTGAACGGCTGCCAATGCCAATTTCTCCACATGTGAGTATTTTAGCTCAGTTGGATTTAACATTCGACTAAGGTAATATATCACATGTTCCGTTTCGAATTCATCTTCCTGAACTAAGACCATTCCAATGGTAGAATGAGAGGCGGTGAGATACAAGAAGTAATCCTGGTTGTAATTGGGAGGATGCAACAACGGTGCATGGGTCAACGCGTGTTTGAGTGCATCAAAAGATTTCTGAGCTATCTCATCCCAATAGAATTGAGTGTTTTGCTTCAGAAACCGGGTAAAACCCTTTGTAACCTTGGCGTAGTTAGGAATGAATCGTCGTAAAAATTTTGCTTTCCCCTGCAAACTTTGGAGTTGGCGAAGACTCGAAGGAGGAGGCAATTTGATGATAGCTTCGACCTTCAAGGCATCAACGCGAATGCCGGCTTTCGAAACTACAAACCCCAACAATCGACCCGTTTCTATACAGAAGACACATTTGTGTGGGTTCAACCGAATTCGATAATGCCTACACCTCATAAAAATTGCTCGTAAATGGACAAGGTGATCAGCTCGATGTAATGAATGAGCAGGCAAGTCATCGAGATAAGGTTGCACAATGTGCTTGATGTCATGAAACGCATAAGACATCGCCCTTTGAAAAATTGCTCCGGCATTCTTAAGCCCAAAAGGTAATTTGCAATAAGCAAATGTCCCCCATGGACAAATGAAAGCCGTTTTTGGTTGATCGGTAGGTAGAATATTGATTTGATTGTATCCGGAAAAACCGTCCATAAAGGAAAATATTTCGCTGCCGGCACAATCATCAATGATTTGATCGATATAGGGAGTTGGGTAATTGTCCTTTGGACAGGCTCGATTAATGTCCCTATAGTCGATGCATATTCTTATTGTTCCCTGCTTTTTGTTAACCGAAACAATATTCGATACCCAATCCGTTAACGGGTTCGGATAAATGAAACCTGCTTTCAACAGTTTTTCAACTTCTGCTTTAATTGCAGCAGCTTTTCGTGGGTGAATCTGACGCAAACGTTGCCGGACGGGTTTAGCGTTCAGGTAAGTCTTGATCTCATGAACAACAATCGCGGGATCAATTCCTGGCATTTCCTCATAGGACCAGGCAAACACGTCGCGAAATTCTTGAAATAGGGCCTTATATAATTGAATTTCGTCATCTGTACACGAGGCACCTATATGAATGTTCTCAACAATTCCGGGCTTAACCGAAATGTCAATAGGAATAGTTCGAGAGATGTTTCCCAAATTTAACTCTGAATCGGGATGTTTCATTAGATTCTGAGGTTCCTTGACATATTCAGTTGTAAAAATTGATGAGAAATCATTTTCAAAATGATCATCCTCAGGTAAAAACGAAGATCTGTGATGGAGATCTTCCCATGGTAAATCATCTACACATAGGATTTCACGAATTTTCTCATCAGAGTGAACAAGTTCAGAAAACGTAGTTAAATTTGAGGTTGATGTGAAAAGTGATTCCTCATGGACCACATTCATTAAGTCATTTTCGGTTGAACATGGGTTGGAAAAAGACTGCACGACTTCATAGGCAATTTCATATGGACTCAAAGGCATGGCATTACGAAACGAGTCTATCTTAGATTCAGAAGGGATGATCCAAGGATCATCATAAATAATGGTGTATGATGTAATCATATGAATGGTTGCAAATGAAGATGATGCGTTGATTGGAGGAAAAGGAAAAGTTCCCAGTAAACCGACATCTTTAACTAATCCTACTCCAACATCCTTATATGGGATAGTCGTTTTACCAACATGCTTAATACTCTCCGAAGAGGCTGGGTCGAATGTAAAGTAAGCCAGCTGGTATATTGTTACGATCTTTCCATTATGTGGAAACTTTATTACTCGAAAGACCGATGAAATGACCACTGTCATAGCGTAAGACCAACTTCGACCCAAGAGAAGGTTGTAATCTAGAGGGGCATCAACCACCTCCACATCTAGACTAACGGTTTTTCCTTCAACCCCTATAGGCAAATCCTGTAGAATGCCAAAAGGATGAAACCCACGGCCATCAAAGGCCTTTAGAATTGTCGGGGATTGATTTAGCGAAGGAGAACCAAGTGATATCCAACACTGTATCGACATAATACATGTTGAGGCTCCCTCATCAATTACAGTCCGATGAATAGGCCTGTTTTTTATTATCACTGGAATCTGGAAAGCCATTTGATGAGGCAAACACGGTGTACTATTTTCTAGATCAAAGATTATTAGGTTCGGATCCTGAACATCAACAACTCCTATAGCCGACAAAAGTAATTTACGTTGTGTTGGGCATGATTGAAGCACTTCCAAAGCCGACATTGTTGAGGGTGAAACAGCTAAATCCTCAACAATGTTATAATTCTGAGACACTCTCGCATGTGTATTGAAAGCTGACTTTTGAAGTATACCCTTGGCGGGCGGTTTGATTACCAAGTCTGGATTAGGTTTCTCGATCTGTAGTGGATCGGAACCGGGAGCTGAGGTTGATGGATTAGAATGAGAAGATTATGCTTCTTTACCATCAACAGGACTCTTACTACCATAATCTTACGATCGAGTCGCAATCCTAACATGGGACATCATAAGTATGGGTTCTTCATTGGCACTCGAGGATGAACCTATCATCTTACTGTCTTGAGCCGGAAAAGGATCCTTCAAAACAGCAGGAGTTTGGGAACCTTTGACAATCTTCGCAACCTCTGCACGATGAGGGCAGTCTCTTGTAAAATGTTCATCGTCACAAATGAGACAAGGATAACGAGGTTTGTGCTTTTCATCATTGGATTCCGCCTTTTCAGGTTTCTCCTTTGAACCTTTGTTCGTTTTATTCTTCTTCTTTCCTTTCTTCTTTCCACCGGATTTTGATTTGGCTGTAGATGACTCTACAACGTGAATATCAGCGGAAATATCTGCAGAAGAATCTCCTGTTGGGGAATCAGGCAAGGTTATAATGGGAGAAGAGTTCTTGGAAGACTTCTTCTTACTTTTAGTGTTAACCATACCAATCATACCATCAGCGGCATGAGACCTCGAAGGAGCTGCAGTGATTTGATTTTGCTTGGGAAGATCGGGGATTTTTTCGTGTAACGTACCCGACTGAGTATAAACCAAGTCAAGGTACTGCGCTTGAGAAATTACTTGCTCCTCAGTAACAACTCCAGCTTTAGCAACATCTTCAGTGACCTTTGGCAACAAAGATTTTACAAACCACTCAGCCAAGATTTGATCTGGAATAAATACCTTCACTAAACGATGTCAACGTCTCCACTCATGAATATGATCTGAAACGTAAGTGGATGTCGATTGTTTTAGCGAAGTTAACAATTCCGTGCCATTGTCATATCATACTGGCAACTGAAAATGAGTTAAAAACGAGGTAGCTAACTGACTAAAATTATAAAAAGTGCCTCGCGGTAACTCAATGTACCACTTGGCCGCGAGACCAATTAGAGTGCGCTGGAAAAGTCTAAGACGGATTGAATCATATGAAATGGAGTTAGACGCGCACCAGAGGTGGTAAGTCATCACATGGTTCGACGGGTCCTCTCCTGATTTACCTTAGAACTTGGGAATGTCACTGGGCAACTTATTCGGCATTGGTGGCCAAAACGGAAGATAATTAATGGGATCGTTCGTTAGGCGCGACAAGTTAGGTAAGTAAAAAGTTGCGATAAACGGTAACTACCGATTAGGGTCCCTAAAACTCTGGATCATGAGACTAGCCCCAGGAGGAGGATATCCAGGATAACTAGGAATGGGAATTGCGTTCGGGATATTGTATCCTCCCGGAAAACCAGGATTAACCGGACCGTACTGGGGTTGTTGAGATTGTTGATAAGTGTACCTAGGATACAACTAATACTGATAGACTGGCTGTTGGATAGCAGGACCGAATTGGTACTGTCCCTCGTACAGTTGATAGGTGAATTGTGGTTGACTTGTGACAACCGTACTTAAACCAGGTTGTCCTACAGGCATCTGAACCGAAGTTTGAATCGTAGATCCAGATGGTGGTAAAGATGTCTGAGGAGTAGATACAAGAACAATAGAAACCGGAGCTGTCGATACTCCAGAAGTAGGTGGGGTAGATTGAACAGATGTTGCGGCAGTTGTAGCAGTCGTTTGAGGCGGAGTACGAGGTGTACTAGGCCCAGGCTGAGAAACTACCGAAGGTACAGAAGTTTGAATGTTAGACTGGACTGGTTGCTGGGGTGAACCAGAAACTAAGGGTTGTCCAATTTGAGATGACAACTATACACTTGGCTACAACACCTGTTGTGTTTGCAATGGATCCCACACTATATTCATTCTGGGATATTGACCCATAACAGGTTGAGAATACTGAGGACCATAACCAGATTGAGGGTAGGATTGATAATTGAAAGGTACATTTCCCATTCCTTGAACATACGTTTGACCTTGGGGTGGTTGGAAACCTTGGTTCGAGTATTGACCTTGGGGTTGATACCCTTGAGGCACATACTGATACTGGGGTTGACCTTGAGGTATAAATTGGTACTGGGGTTGACCTTGGGGTACAGATTGAGTCTGGGGTTGACCTTGAGGAACGTACTATCCCATAGGTATGTACTGTCCTTGAGGTTGCCCCCCAGATGCAAATTGTGTACCTTGAGGTTGCCCCCCAGGCGTTAATTGAGGCTGCCCCCCAGGCGGTAACTAGCCACCTTGAGGTTGAGGATTTGGAATAGAACCTGACATCATAAGAATGTCTTCTATGCTCAACGGTTTAGTACCATTGCTTCCAGTTAATAACCCTTGATCAATGGGTTGAGGAGATGCTCCTAAAAAAGTACCAGAAAGAGACTGATACCTAGAGGGAACAGAAGGACTGCCATACAAAAAGGATTCGGACGATTGAGTAAACATAGATGAATGTCCTGACATATTTACGGGAGTATAAAAACCTCTAGGTGTTGGGTGATAAGGAGCACGAGGTGGTGAAAAACTTAACCCTAAGTTTTCTAAATATTTAGTCAAAGAAAGATACCAAGAGCTACTCCTAGGTGAACTGTAAAAAATTGATTCAGGCTCCCTTAGTTCGATAACAGGTTGATTTTCAGGGATAGGGATGCCTACTTCTTCCGGAGCAAGTTCTTCAATAGCAATAAGTCCAGAAGGAAGATCTTGGGTGATTACTCTTTCTACCCTAGGTGAACCAGGACCACTAAAAGTTGGAGAAACAAACCCCAATGTCGGAGTAGCAGCAAATTCACTTTCAGGCTCGGATATTTCGGGTTCTTCACCTATATCACTGGTAGATGAAAAGCTACCAGCAATTTCAGAGATAGACACTGACTGTGGATTATATTCTGCTACTAACGGTCGAGAATCAAGATGTACTATCAAAGAAGATTCTCCTTCCTCAGGTGACCCAACTCTACTGTCTCTAGGAGTTACGAGGACTTTCAAGCCTTCGAGCTGGCTCGGTACTTCCTCAAGAGGTTGGCCCCAAAGTCTACGGGACTTCCTTAGTAACTTAGCCACGTTTACAATCTCAGGAGACTGGCCCCTAAGTCTACGGGACTGTCTTGGTAATTCAGCCACAGTTAAAGACTTTTAACTACTTCACACGCAAACAAAGTAAAATCTCAATGAAAAGCACCTAAAGTCTCTAAAGAACCAAACAAATTTGAATCACACGCCTAAAGAATCTAGGAGGTCAAACACACACAAACAGTAACTTTCCGGACTGAAAACACTAGTTGGTGATGAAATCCAACGTCGCAGAGTTCAGTACAGAAATGGCGATTGGAACAGTTACCCCCGCAACCTGCTTAATGAATAGACTGACACAAGTTCCTCCACTTAACCATCTCGAGTGAAGTGAACCCCCCAGAAAATCCAAGTGAGTCTAGCCGACGTCTGCTCCAGGTACAGTGGGATCTTCCCACCACTGTCACCTTAGGAAGAGTCCTAAAGAATATGGCCACTAAGGTTACCAACTAAGACAAATACACCTGGGGGAATAGTCTACAATCCGATACGCACACAAGGGCAGAGTAACAAGCTCAATCCCCTTGAAGGCTCCTTGACATAATCCAAGGTTTACCAACAAGTGACCCCAGGCTCCTCGACAATGGTTAATCTGAGGTTTACCATTTTTAATACATGAATATTTGGCGTCATTCCCAATGAGGAAGGATTGATTCCCACACTGGTTCGGACACGAGCTCGTGCTTCTCCTTTAAGAGGAGCTTTCCCAGAGCATAAATGTAACAATTGGATTTCTTCCCTACCACAAGATATAGCTACTTGTTTGTTTTTACTGTCTTGGAGAGTTAATTACTCTCCAACTCCAAGACACTAGCCTAAGCTAAGTTGGTGTATCAGAGCCCTAGAAATAACAATGTTACTAGGTGAATTTTACTTTAAGCGTTAATTTTAGTGGTTTTTGTTTAAGTCCAAAGGTGCAGAGATGAAACTCGTGGTATGAAGACTTGACTCAAAATCACTAAAAATGCACCTAAGATGATCTAAACAATCTTTTTCTCTTCGATGAATTTCTAAACTAAGAAAGAGTTTGAGAATGCAAATACTTTGTAAACACAAATCTTTCTCAATTAAACAAATTAAAAGAAGAGCTTTTCCTTTCCAAAGCACTCAAAACGAGACAACTAGTTATTTCACAAAAATTTCCCTTTTCGTTTCAAAGCACTCAATTACTACAAAAAACAAACTTTTTTTTTTAAAAGAGATTTTTATATTTTTTAATAAAACACTCAAAACTAATGAAAATGACTAACTTTGAGATCTACAAACTATAAAAACCTATTTGAAGCCAAAGCCTACTAAAAGTCTTTTTAAGGATGTTTTACTTAGCTAGATGTAAGCTAAGGACCAATTTATGCAGAATCACAAATAAGTCAAGAACAACCAATTTCGTTTTCTTTTTGAAAATGAAAATCCAAACTTTCAAACACAAGCTTTTCGAAGTTTTGTAAAGAGAAAACTCAAAGCGGATTCCTCAAACAAGGGGAGATTTCATAAATGGTCAGACTCATAAGAAGGCTGGTAGACACTAAGGTGATCTGAAGTCCCTACAGCTTCTAAGCTCAGAGCCACTACACAACCACAATGAAAAACAAACCCAACAAGCAAAACTCCTAGGAATTTCACCTAAAACCCTAACACTAACGAAATCAATCCAAGGAAAGCTTCTAACAAGTTATATGCAGGTTTGGGTAGTGGATAACAATTTCTAAAGACAAACTAAGCTGACTAACAGAGGAAATTTTAGGGTTTTCAAAATTTTGACAGGGTCCGCAGGCCCACAGTTGGCACAGGTGTGGTCCCACTCTATGCTAAAAGCCAAGCTGCGGGTAAGTATGCACTGTGTCAAATGGCTAGGGTGCGGTCCTCTCCCAAAGCTATGAAAAACGAAAAATAACCCTGGATCTACAAACTCTACCCAATTTTACACACAACAAGCCAAAAACAGAAACAAAAATAGAGTTTCTCAGGTCAAATTAAAAACAAGGAAAACAATCAAGTCCCCAATGGAGTCGCCATTTTGTCACGCGGAATAAGTCGATCTTGCGAACAAGATAGACCTTCCTAGAATCTAAAGAAGACCTAATGACAAGCAAACCAACCAGACACTATCTTTCTCTAAATATGCTTTGATAAACAATAGCAAACAAGTGTTTTTAGGGCCTACCTTAGGTCCTACGCAAGCTTGTGGATGCCCTTGCTCCTTTGATCCAAATGAGCTCCTTTTCGCGAATCTGCAAACACAAACAAGGCAAACAAATTAAATAGCACCTGAAAAGCCAATTGCATAAAACATATTTAACATGAAAGTCAAGGAGTCCATGAAACAAATAACATGAGATACTTATTGAGAAAAATGAGTTTGATTGTACTAATTCAAAAGAAGAAGAACTTTACAACCTTTGCCTTGACGCTGTACAAGCTCCTCCCAGGGTCCAGCAAGAAGTCTCCTCTACTTTGACAAGTTTCACTCACTCCCCAATGAAGCCAAAAAGGTATGTGATCTCTCCTCTTAATCTCAACTAGGAAGTCTTGATTTCACCAGCATTTACCCTCAAAAACATTCAGCTTCTAACCTCTCCAACAACCAGCCCAATGCCTGTATTTATAGTGCAATGGAGGGAGGTTACTAGGTCCTCCTTCAAAGGGATAAAGCCCTCCTTCAAAGGGATATCTCCTCTCATCAAGGGATTAGCTCCTTCTCTTTTGGGATGCATGAACCACCTCAATTTCACCATGATTGCGGATTACTTTATCAACTCAAAATAAAAATGGGAAAATTTTATTCCAAATTAAATGAATTTTACGATGCTTTGACACAACTTGCTTTTTCAATTTTTAAGAGCTGAGAAAAAGCTAAAGGTGACTCTAGTCGCCTTTGATTTTTAATGAGCCTGAAGTGACAAGTGCTAAAATGGACCTTTTCTTTTAAGGAGTCTAAAAAGGAACGAAAGTGACTGCTCTGGAAATCTAGACAGAGGGATTACCAAACCAATCGCAAAATTGCAATATACTTTTATGTACGGCAGTCAATCTTCTCGAATGCTGTGTTCAGTGCATTGCGATCGATAGGGCGGCAGACATGGCTTCCTAAGGATAAAGGATATCAACCTATTGTGCTATCCCAATATATACTCAATGGTACATGGGAGCACAAGTCCGTACTGGCACTTGTCATATCAAAGAGGAGGAATCATCCAACCTAAAATGAAAATGATAGTTACCAGGCTTTACGATGCCGGAATATGTCTCTAGCCTAGACTTCTAGATGTTGTGCATTAAGTGACAAAGCGTTTTTATGTTCATTGAGGTTTATTTTACAGTTTATCTTTCTTAAGAAGTTTTCCTTTAATGTTCACCACGTGATGTAGATATACAATTCCTAAATATGCAATCTAAGATGATAAACAATTGTTTATTTTCTTTTAGCAATGAAAATCCTAGCCACTAAGGAAAGAGAAGTAAAATTCTTTCAACATAGAGCAGAGAGCACACACTAAGATGCATTTTCCTAAATCAATTTCCACATGCAGTCTAAATGAAAATGCACATGCATGTATTTGTTTTTTAGTTTCCTTAATGTGAGAATGATAAAAAGAAAACTAAATACAGATCTGAACTATCTTTCCTCAAAGTGATACTTTAGCAATTTCTTTTCAAAAACAAAAGGAAGACTAAGACGACACTTTCACTTTTGAATGGAAAACTGTTTCGACACGCAAAGAAATGTAAATTCAAATCAAATATAATGGCAAAAGTGTAATCGACTATCTAAAAGAGGAAGACTTTACGACACTCTTTTCTTGACTTAAAACGACAGTGGCGACACTTTCAAATCAAAAGACGACAGTTCGATTAAGCTACTTTTTGCAAAGGAGGATTGCAAATGATGAAAAATACATAAAAAACATTCACAATTACTTATCAATGGAGGATGAATAATGCAAAGACAGAAGGTTTCAACAGTGATATACTGATCATAGACAACAAAACTACTGAATAGAGCTGAAAACAATGAAGAAAAAACCAAAATCTGGAGGCAGAAACAGTCTCACTCAATCATCGCACCTATCCTTAAGGGAAACAGGGATGCATCTCACCTGTAGCACATTGGAGGTGTGATGCATCCAGACTACCAATGAGAGACAGTGCAATGGTCCAGGGATCAGATTGAGCTTGGTTTTCACTCACAGTTTGTAGCTAAGTTCAGGGGTTTAGGCTGAGTTTATGATAGGCAGTAAACACAAAGTATAGGGACTGATCTAATGAGGTTATTTGAGCTACCACCAGGGAACTTAGGATGTTTGCAAGTTAGATGTTCATTCATAAACTAACCCAGAGATTGACTGAAGCAGCGTTGATATACTTTGTATTTGCATAGCAAAATCAGTTCGAAGGCTAGCTGGCTTAACTTCAAGCTCCGTCTGTAGTTTATAAAGCAAACAACAGTAACTAACAATCAAACTATTCATTCCCCAGTGGAGTCACCATTTTGTTATCAGGAAAACTAGTGTCCATTCAGAGCTACTAGTCCCACTAAGATGGGTAGCTATCTTAGAAACAAACAAACCAAAGTTACTTGTGTTTTCCTTTAGGAGAGATAGATGAGAGAGAAGCAGAGAGTATCAACCTCAGTCTTTCGCTTGTCTCCTTGCTTGTTTCCTCTCTCCCTTGATAGAGCTTTTGCCACTCCTTTCTCACTTGTCCCACTTCAAAGAACACCTGTAGAGTCAAAGCAGAAAAATACCATCAAAGCATAGAGATCTATAACCACAAACAATATAGGACCAGATGTATATTAACCATACAAATGCATACACAAATACAAGATTCAGAGATATACAAGCATATGAAGGAAAACACAAATAGCTTTATTGATAGAAGTAGTAGAAGAGAGTATTACAACCCAACGGTCTGATCCAGCACCATCCTCCTAGCATGAAAGCCCTATTCACCTCATGAAAATCTTAGATCACCCAACAATACAATGCTTCACAAAGAAACCAACAGCACCTCCTTACAAAATACAAAATTCCAGCCTCTAGATCTCTAGGATGAGGGATCCATATATAGATGTTTGCAGGTGGGTGAGTCAGCTTCTAGGATTTTGATTAGTGTCATTTCACTGATAGTTCTTGGTTCCACTTGTATATTTCATGATCTCTTACTCATCCCTAGGCAAATTCAGAGAGGCAAGTGTCAAATGAGCAGTTTCTAGACGATTCTCTGGGTTTCCACCTAGCAAATTGCTTCTGCCATTTGTCTGCTCTCACTCATTGCACCCTACAGAAGGGATTTTTAGTATGTATCGCACCCTTTGCATGTGACATGTGAGATGCATCACACCCTCAGCATGGAGCAGTCTGTATGGTCCAGTTTTGACTAGTTCTGAGCAGTTTTTGAGGGAGGACTTCTGGAAAATGATGTAATCAGTTGACCTTGTTCCTTTAGGGTATGAAACAACACTTTTAGGGGTTTAGAAGCCCTTGCTTTATGGACATATGTGATTGGGATTACAGTGCCCAAATATGTCTATAACACCTACAAGTCGCCCATGTCTCCCCTCAATTCTGCCTTAGTTTCCTGCATTTTCCATATAACTTCTTCCTCTCTCCTTGAGGAAACCCAATCCTCTTCCTCTCTCTTGGTGATTCTTGGTAGACCCTAGGTGCCCTAAAACCTCATTCCAACCTTCATCCACCTTTTCCACCCACTCTCACACCCTAAAAATAGTGAAAACTGTTCTCAGCCTCCTCCTGCAGGCCTCCCGTAGAATACTGCTTTTCCTCCTGTAGATTTCCTGTGTCCTCCTTGATATTTTACTGTAGGATTTCTTTTGAAGGCTGAGTGTGGGAAAAACCTCCATAAGGCCACTTGAGACCTCCTAGGACCCAACCACACCATCCTACATTCTCTCAAGTCCCAAAGCCACCCTTCAACACCACCTATTCGCTGCCATATTCACAAACAATAAATTACATACATGTCAAATTCACATAAAAATACATGAAAATCCAAAAAGATGTTTTCTGCTCATTTACTTCCAAAAATAGCTTAGTTAGATGTTGTTTACTTCTTTGAATATATAATGGCATTCTTTTCATGGTTTTCATAGTGCTTTCTGCAAAAGTAGGATTAGTTGGTTGATTAGGATTTACTTGGTTTGCTTTACATTTCAGTATCTCCTTTTTGCAATTAGAGTAGTATCTGTAGAGTAGTCTTTCTCTCCTTTCATCACATATAGAGTTCTTCTAGAATCCATAGAAGTTGGCTTGAGCTCCTAGTGATCTTGTGCCGGCTGACCAAGTGACAACCTACAGTAAAAACTAGTACTTGTGCATACAACACCATCGCTTCCAAGTTTGTTACGAATTACCATGTTGATAAGAGTAAATTAGGTAGCCCAGGAGGTGCAGCATTATTGCTGCAATAATGGCACTCACCACTAACAAAATATTTCAAACACGAATCGAGAACTTCTCAACATGAGCACTGTAGCAACATAGCATAAAAGCACCCAATGAAAAAACAAATTTGCAGCACTAATTGCAATCAAAACCTCCACATAAGCTACAAAACAACTCCTCAAAATACTACACCAATCCACACATCAACACCTCACTCACTGCATAAATATAATGGCTGAAACATAGTTTAGTTATATGTTGCTACACTTGCAATCTAGTTTAGAAATTCTACAATACATCTCTCACACAACTTGCATACTCTTCTCCAAGTTCACACTCAACCCACACACACAACTCATCTAAGACACAAAAGACTCAACCATACTAACATTGAGATTCCTCTAATATGCAAATGAAATTATGTGCTTAACTCAATAATTACAAACAAATATTGGGCTTCACAACTCTGTTCATATGCTTGATTTGATCTGGATTAAGCTCATTGAATCAATCAACCACTAACTCCACATGCGTTTTTGATATTTCCAACTTGAATCAGCGTCTGGAGGTCCCACAAACTTTTCCAAACACAAACCAAAAAGTTCCGAACAAAAATGTCACCACAAGATAAAAATTAGCTGACTGGCATGAGAAATCCAGAGAAACTCGTGGAAATTCTTAGTCACATGCACAACACTATATCCATGTGATTGGAACATGACAGTTGCTCCCATAGGCCTATCTTCCAACGAATAAAGTTTTTTAGCCACTCCCACAAGCTTGGCTCTATGCAACTGGTTCTAAGGATGAAGAAAAACCATGGAACTTTAGTCCATAATCGATGTCAATTGATGGAACACCTTCTTTAGCATCTAAGCATGCTTCCAAACCTTTGTAACAAGTCTACAACTGATGATGTAGGAGAAGAACAAGTCAGTGACATGCAAGGCCCATTCTTCCAACCTCATCACCAAGATCAACTGCTCCAGCTTCTCAAGCAACAACCACAACCTCTAACTCCTATAGCAACATCTCCAACTCCTATAGCAGGAACATCATGTCATCCAACTGCCTCCAACACTGATAGAGACACCTCCAATACAAGCAACCTTATCTCACACATGTAGCAACAACTCCAATGTCTCCAGGACATGTAGAGACATATGAAATACCTATATAAACACTCCAACCACCTACAGAAACAACCTCTTCAACCAAAACAACATCAACCTCAATCCAACATCACATGTGGAATCCATATCCAAATCACCTCCACTAGGTCTAGTCATAAGTATGTTGACATTAATGCCAACTACCAAGACCACTGAGCCAAACACACATCACACATGCATATAACAAGCAACATCATGACCCTGTTGACATCAATTGCAACACTACAATGGAAAAAATCTCCCCCTTTGGCATTGATGTTGACCTCAACAACATGCGAGGATGATCTCCATACACTGAAGTTGCACCTCTGAAACTGATCTCTATCCAAGTTATCTCCTCCTTTGATATTGTTGGGCAGCAGACCCCCCCATAGCAAGTTTTTGAGGCTTAAGGCCCAAGTTTTGGTAAATGTAATGTAAAGACCCTGCAAAATGCAGCACAAAGCGCGAAAGTTTAGGGTTTTTTGCCCTAAAATAATGTAATTCAATGTAAAGTGTGTGAGCCTACCCATGGTCCGCAGACCATGGGATTGTATAAATAGAGTGAGGCTCTAAGTGTAAAAGAAGTTGATGTTTTAAAAAATAATAGATAGATGCGAAGGCATGTTTAGAAGATAGAATTGAATCTAAAGTGTGTTGGGTTGTAGTAGTAGGTAGAGGCTCTGCAGATGAGTGTGCAGAGGCCTAGTTGAGTCCGCAGCTGTGTGCGCGGACCCCTGCAGCTGAATGCACAGGTCAAAGTTGGGATTGTACTTGGATAGAGAATTAATAAAAGATAAGTTGATTTTGAAATATTGTGTGTTTATGCTTTTGTTATATTTATGCATCTCTTTACAGTTTATGATTGCGCACACTTGTTGTGAATGTTGAATGATTAATAAGAATATTTGGCTCACACAATTAAGTTAAGATCTATAGAAATAGCACAGTAAGGATAAAGGATCTAGGTAGCACTTCTTTGCACTCTTTATAGAGTTGCGCAAAAGCAGTTGCACAAGTTGCGAAGGACAGATAGCTGCACGGAGTGGCGCAAGCACACAGGTTTGGTTTGCGAACTTCCTAGATTTCATCAAGACATCCCTAGGGTGTGGAAAATTGGTTCCAACACCCTCCCATACTACCTCGGGTGAGACCTCAGTCCGCGCACCACGGACTGTTGCCGAAAGGGCTGGTAGTTTCAAGATTTGTTACTAAATCACTTATGAACCTGGGTCAGGCCCCAACAAGCCAACAAATGGTTCCGTTGCCAGGACCAGGATCTACCTAAGGGATGTCTGATGTCGTGCCACTGGAACCCAACAAAGAAGGAAAATGAAGAGTGGTTGGACAAAAAGATTCACGAGTTCGCGTCACAGGAAAACAGAACTCTGCAAGTATGTGAGAAAAGGTGGCTAGATTGCTACGTGTATATGGAAATCTATGAGATTTTCTTTGCATCCTTTCCTTTTGAGTTGTATGAGTGGATCGCGAGGCTAGCCGACAGCTAGGGAAGGTGTAAACTCGACCAACCGATAGTGTGGACTCCGGAATTAGTGTGCAGACTAGAGGCATTAGAAGATAATATCATGCGAGCTATGGACCATTGGCTTGGCTGGATAATAGGTGGATTTATAATTGAGTTTGAAATAGACACGACCATAAGCTACAGTGAAGCAGAATGACGTTTTCTCAAGGGACCGTGAGGTAAGTACATTAAATCTTTGAATACCTAGATTAAAATGTTGTTATGTGAAAAGCGAGTTATGTGAATACATTAATGATTGGAATGACGCGGAGTGGAAATATCTACAAAGGTAGTGAGGAAGTAGGAAATAGTCCCTTAATTTCACCTTCACGAGAGAGCGGGGAGGAGCTCACTCGGGTCCCTCCAAGAAGTACAGTCAATTTGATAAGACATCGCATTCCGCAATTACCACCCCCACCCACGCCACCACCCGCTTCACCTCGTTCACCTCCATCTCCACCCACTCTACGTCCACCAACCCCACAGTTTAGCATGGAGAGTGCGATCAAGCTACCCGTATTCAAAGGAGTAGGAAATGAGGATCCAGACCAGTTCTGGTTCGTGGTAAGAGCAGTGTGGGAAGCACAAAGGGTCACAGACAACAACATTAAGAAGGCTACATTGGTGAGCATGTTGCAGGATCACGCATTGACATGGTATATCAAGCACTCTAATGATCACCCAAATGCAAGAATAGCAGAGATCCAGAATGTGTTGAACAGAGAATTTAGCTGGACAAAGTCAGAGACATAATCCATCATTGGGTTTAAGGAGATCGTGATGCTTCCAGGAGAGACCCCCTAGGATTTGGATCAACAACTGAGGAGTATGATCCGCAAGGCGAATATGATGCTTACAGATGCACAACACCGCACATGGTTTGTGGCCTCTTTGACACCACACCTGAGGACAACGCTATCACAATAGAAACTTTCTACCCAAGTGTTGTGGGGAAAAGTATCCGATGCGGATGACCCTATCCCTACTCTAAAGGTGACAGTCTTTAGCAACAACTGAAAGTAAAGTTTTGATGATTTCCTTTATGAAAGTACAGAGAGAATGAAGAAAGATTAACCAACCTGGTGTCTTTTGCTTAGTCGATCCTTGTCCTCTCTCTTTGTCTCTTGTTCCCAGCTCTTTGCTCTCTTTGCCGGTCCAGCTACACACAGATCCTGCACAAAACAAGAGAGCAAACTACAAGATACAAGTACTCATAACTGATACATGGATTAGAGTGAATCAAATATACATGTAAATACAATACATCAATGCAATACAAGTATATAGGAGAACATGCAAAACTTTATTGATAGAAGTAACAGGGTTCTGAGAAGGTTACAACCAATGATGGCTCCAATCCAGCAGCACCTCCCCAGCAGCAAGAACTCTCCTCTTCACCTCTAGTAAAACAATCACCCAATAGCTCTAACTGTAAACCAACAGCACCTCCTTGCTTTACACAAAATTCCAGCCTCCTTAGACCTCATAGAAGAGCTCTATATATAGGAGAGAAGAAGAAAGGATGAGTCAGCTTGAGACTGACATGAAGCTGCCTTGTGTCCTCTCCCTCTTCAGTTAATCTTCAGTTCTTGAGTCCACTTGGAGATCCTTGCTTACACATGGTGATCAAGTTCCTCTTACTCATCACAGGGCGAATCTCATGAACCAAGTGTCAGTTTGGAAGCTTCCTGGGCAGTTGACACCTTGCAGAATGACTGTGCCACTTGGCCAATCTCGCCCAGCGCAGGTAGCCTTCATTAGATTTGACTTCCAGCGCAGGTACAAGGGGGAGCAGTTGCATTCCAGCGCAGATGCTCAGTGGAGCAGCTGACATGATCCAAAATTAGCCTGTTTTGAAGTGTTTTCAGGTGGAGAACTGATTGGAAGTGCTGTTGTTTGATGACCTTGTTCTTTTAGGGGTAAGAACAACATGTTTAGGGACTGAGGATCCCTGTAATTATTGACATTTCATGCTCCATGTCGCGAGGCACAAAAATGTCTATAACAGTTGCCCCCTAAAGTATGAGGCCGTTTATCGGGTGAAATGCTTTATCTAGAGGGTCCGAAGTTCATTCCAGTGCTGAGGAGGCGCCCTGTAATACAATACAATACAATACATTATTTTTCATTCTGTTTTCATGATCTAGCTGAGGCGGGCATTCCCATGCTCAGCTTTATAAATACATTTTGGTACATAGAACAGACGATCGTCTGATGGTAGACTGATAATTTTCTGCTGAAATTATCATCCTTTGAGTAGGATGATCATCTGCTGCAATGATGTACATGGCAAATGCTTTTATATTCCCTGAATATATATCGCAGCCCGGATGGATGAAACTAGATCCGGGGTCTTCAAACTCGTTCGATCTTCACTCTAAGTACAAGTCGATCCATGTGAGAATTTTGTTGAAGTCGAACATGGAAAGACATCGCTTGATTACCGGTCAATAATGAAAACCGTTAACAAGCGCGAGAGGAATCACCAATAATGACGATGACCCTCAAGGTACTGCAGTACAATTCACGCGGCGTGAATAAAGGACTTGGCGTCGAAGGCCACGCAAAATCTTCTGGTCGAAGGTCATTGATGTATACCTGTCGCCGGAAGTGAGAAACTTGCCATTGAGGCATGCAAGCTTCAAAGTACTGATGGGGGGTGTTCCTAGATCAACTTCTTGGATAATGAGCTGAAGTCGACAAGAAGCGATCCGTCAAAGGAGGGCCTTAATGAATCCCACATCAATGACACGGAACGGAGCTAATGACTTTAGTGGAGGTGAAAACAAACTGTGACATATGATTCAGGGTGGCGATCATGAATGGATGAAGGATAATGTATGGCAGTGGATGGGACACGGTTGACACTTTCAGAATGACCCCTCTTGAACATATAACAACACTGATGCGATGGATCGGTAGCATTACCCCAAATGTGGATGGTTTGGTGAGGACCATGGTGATGAGACCGGTGAATGAAACAACCCAACCCGATGTGGTACGGAGGAAAAGTGTCATGTTCAAGAGTGACTTGCTACCATTAAACTTTGATGTTCTCCCAATTTTTCCCCAGTCATTTCTGACCAGTACCTCTTTATTTTTGTCAAGCTTGAGGAGGATAACATATGCTTGTTCTATAACCTACCCTTCGGGCAAGCCCATCGCTATGATTTAACGAGCCTAGCGATAGGGAAACTCGTTCTCGTCTAAAGACAAGTTTGTCGCTATTTAATCATTTTAACGAGTCTAACGACAAAGAAAACTCGGTCCTTTTCATTTTTAGAGAGTCTGAAAAGGTACGGAAAGTCAACTCCATAATTCCTTTTTCGTCAGCAAATCCCTTAAGTCCGAAAAAGTATAAAACAATACAGAAGGGATGGCTGTTCGGTACTTTTAACGAGCCGAACAAGACAAGCGCTCGATCCTTTTGTGCAATAATCCCTTAGGTCCAAAAAGATTAAAATTTAGAGGAGGGATAGCGTTCCGGTCATTTAACGAGCTGGAAGGCCAAAACTCGGCAAACTTTTCATATTTTACGAGTCAGTGAAAAGAGCTGAAAGAAGACTCGTCTTTTGAGGAACGAGTGATAAACAGGGATAGCAATTGATTCCAGGTACAAATTGGAATTTTCCAATCACGGCAGTGTCACAAGGATGGCTAGGTGAAATCACTCTTCGCAGCTGTTTCTCAAAAAGAGGTAAACACACAAATGGAAGTGAATGATCGGCCAAATGAACAGTGGAGGTGATGGATGAAAACACGATCAAGGTTCTTATGGCTAATGAATTTACGATCTCAAAAGGTTATTTACCGGTTCATTTTTTCCATGAGCTTGAACTCTGGGGGAAACTTTTGCTCACACTTTTCTATTTTTTAACGAGCATAAATTCAGTCATAAAACTGCTCGAATTTGCGTTTATTTTTTAACGAGCATGAACTATATGCTAAAACTGCTCGATATACCAGTCATAAAAAGAACGCCTCCCGTAAGGACCAATTTTTATAGAGCTTATGCCTTACCACAGCTATGCTCACTTTTGGCAAATTTTACTTTTGCCCCACAGGCTTCTTTCATGCAAGTTTGGAAACGGCTAATCTTAAAACCAGATAAATAACCGCCCCTAGCTTGCACTCCAGAAGGTTTGCATGCCCCCAGGTATAGGATAGAATTTCGAGGCTGCCCCTCCTCTCCCCTACCTCTGCTTTTCTTTGGGTGTTCACAGTTACTTGTCATCTTGCCAATCTAATGCTAACGATACTTGTCTTCTCGTTATTCTAAGGGGTCTTGCCCACTTTTAATAAACAGCTATTTGTGACAATAGAAGAACACTACTCAAAGATAAAACATTGGTATTATTGAGGGAGGCTTGCCTCTTTCTTATTATTCCAAAGACGGTTCGATTTGCTGCCGCAAATCAATCTCTTTCTTCGGCGGTGTCTATCATTGGGTTGTCCAAAGATGGTTACCCTCTGTCACAACAATATAGTCCCCTACTTTGTAGGCTGCCCCTGCTTATCCTTCAAAACATATGTTTTAATGGGCGAGGTTTGAATTCAAAGATGGTTACTATTCGTCGCGATAAGGGAATTCCTACTTGGGCATCGCCCACTTTTTTAGACAAAGGTGAATGACTCTTTTGCCAAACACATAACTTTAACAAAAGAACACTATTCCAGAACAACCCCACTTCCTTCCACGGACGGGGTACGAACTAGTCATATTCTTCTGCGGAAATTCTTCCTTATACCCGGGGTTTCTTCTGCCCGAAGTAGACCAGGGTGCATGCCCCCTGGGTTCCAGTCTTTCTTTCTGAATCACTCGCACTCATCGGGAAGAAGGACTGGGGGTGGAGGCGAATCTTGAGTGAACAGACCATTTAGGAATGGTATTTGACTATTTGCGATGCGAGATCCCGGAAACGAAAGTTGGTCTACGAGCTTGACCACCCTTCCTTCGTGTGGAAAACACATTACTCTAAAGAGTGAGGAGACTATCGCTCCCATGCAATAAATATAGTCCCGCCCAAGGAGTAGGTTATAATCCAAAGGTCCTTGGACGACCATCACGTTCATCTCGACGGTCTTCCCTTTCAATGTAACAGGTACATTGGGGAGGATCCCTAATGGTCGACTGGTTCCTTTATCAAAACCTGAGAGATTTCTCAACTCAGGTAAAAGCGCTGGGGAACCCAGTGCTTTCCAAGCAACAGAGGAAAGGATACTCACAGACGCCCCTTCATCAATGATAGTACCAGCCATGATCATTCTATAGATCTGGACAATGATTTTGAATGGTACACTGGCTGGTAACCGGGGTCTGCCTAGTTGATTCCAATCAAAGGATACAACCAGGTTGCTTGGTGGTGGGACCGAATATACGGCCGGATATGACTCTGATGATGTTCCTTCCTGCGATAAAGGAATGGGCGCATTGCCCTGACGCTCATCGGAGTCGGTGCTGATGAAAAGAACCTGGATGGTGTCATCCTTATTCTCTTCAGTGAGGGTGTCGCATGAAGACGACTCTTCGGCGACGGTGTCATTTGAAGACGGGTCTTCAATGACGGAGTCATTGGACGATAGAACCTCTGAAGGAAGAACCGGGTCAACTGCCGTTTCTACCTTTAGACTTTCGTCTGGTCTGGATTCAGTAGGTTCATTCTCAATGACTGACACTTCAGTTGACCACTTGAGCGGGCCAGCTGGATTTTCAACTATCGAGGGATTAGGCACGAGTTTTTGGTATCCAGGAGGAAGTCGTAACGGTGATACCGGACGATCTTCCAAAACTCTCTTTGCCTCATCTAAGAATGGACATTTGTGGATGGCATGATTGCCTTCACACAATAGACAGGGTGATCTTGGTCCCCTTCTTCGTCCTTCACTCTCATTAGTCGACGGATTGCAATCAACATGACAACCAGAGGTTGATGCTACCGGATTGTGCAACCTTGGGGACCAGTCCCTTAGTATCCGGGGAATACAAGGACAATCACGATGGAAGTGGATCCCTTTGCAAATGGCACATGGCGATTTAGGCCCGGTCGGTGCAGTGTGTGGGTTTTTGTCAGCTTTCTTCTGCTTGCCCCCAGTCGCCTTTGCCAGAGGCTCCTTCTGCTTCTTTTCTCTCTTCTTCTTTTCCTTCTTCTCCTTGGGAGGCTGACTTTTGCCAGCTCTACCTTGGGAAGATGAAGGATCAGAGGAAGTATCATAAGAAGTGGAAGGCTGGTGGGTAGTTCTAGATTGTTCTGACTGTTGATTCGACTGCTCAGGATTAGTGGCGATCTGGACTACATTAGTTGAAAAGAGCCATACAGGGAGGCCGATTGTCAATCCTGGAAGTGACAATGTAGCCATATGAGGCGCACCAACATCTCCCCAAGAGGAGAAGGGATTTGGACTTCTGCCAAGGTTACTTCCTTGGTTGGTGGGCTCCATACTTTTCAACTGAAAGATCAACGTGGGAATAATAGGTGATTATGTTCCGCTTAAAATAAATTTTATTAACGACGCTTTTAGACACAAACTTGCTTTTTCATGTTTTAAGAGTCGAGAAAAAGCTAAAGATGACTCTAGTCGCCTTCGATGTATTAACGAGCCCGAAGTGACAAATGCTCGGTTGGACTTTTTCAGTTATAGAGTTTGAAAAAGGCCAAAAGAAACTGCTCTGGAGATCTAGGCAGAGGGTGTGCCAAACCTTTCGCGAAACCACAGAATACGTTTTACGGTACGGGTGGTCGATCTTCGTGAATGCTGTGTTCACTGCATCGCGATCAGTAGGGCGGCCGACACGGTTTCCTAAGGATAAAGGATAAAAGCCTATAGGGGTCTCCCAATATACGCGACGGTACGCGGGAGCTCAAGTCCGTATTAGTGCCACCGACTCTCAGGAGGAATCACCCACCTTCGTAGAGATCGACAGTCACTATGTTTAACGACGCCGGAACACGTCTCTACCTAGACCTCTAGATGTTTGTGTTAAATTCCAAAGCGTTGTTATGTAAATTGAGTTTATTTTAATGTTGATCTTTCTTAACAGTTTGCCTTTCAGGTTCGCCACGAGATGTATATATACAACTTCCTATATGCAATCTAAGAATGAGAAGCAAATCTTTTCAATCTTTCAACTTTGAAAACCTTAATCTACTGAGGGAAAAGAAAGACACAACTTTTTCCACAGATCAAAGAACACACACTAAAATGCACATTTTCCTAAATCGTCAAGCATACAGTCAAATGCAAAATGCACAATGCATGTATTTCTTTTCGTTATCCTTAATGTTGATGCTAGACAGAAAGGAAACTGTTGTATAATTTTGAATCTAATTTCAAGTAGAAATAAACAAGCTCGTCCACAATCAAAAAGACACCTTATGATAGACTTGTTTAAACACAGGAAATGTATAGATTCAAACCATAAAATGAAAAGCAAACAAACTCAAACAGCCATGAACAGTAATAAAACTAGCTCATAAGATCACAAAGACACTTTTACAGTTCAGGATCTAAGAGGCCATAGCTATACTGGTTCGCTTTTCACAATGGGAAACTGGAACTGAAACAAGAAATACTGAAAGAACATTCACAGTTTCATCACACAACTGAGGCGGAATAATGTCAAGGAGAAGTGGTCTACAGCAAGTACAATGACCAGCAAGCAATCAGCTAAAAAATCAGTGAAAACAGGGCCAAGACACAATGGGAAAACTGAGCAAGGCAAAGGCTAACTGGACCAGCGCAGGCTCTGGTCTGTCAGTTTGACTCTCAGCGCAGTTCCCGAAGGGAGCACCTGCGCTGTAATGCAGACTGCCTGTGGACAGCCTGCTCTGGGACACGAGAGTTACGTCTACAAAGTTTTCCGGGTCATAAAAAGCTCAAAAATGCACTGTTTTTGCTGAAATAAAAAGCTATAGGTCAAGTACAGGCTAAGGGATGATCAAGAGGATGAAGATCTATCACAAAGAGTAAAGAGTCTTTTGTAGATTAGCTCTTTAAATCTTGAATTTGCTCAGCAAATGAGCACGAGTAGCAGTCCCTCTACTTCGCTTTTGATATAGTCAAAAGCTTTTCGATTTGGTACTCTTTTCTTCAAGAAATGAATAGCAAAATACTACAAACACCAACAAGATACTAGGCTCCCCAGTGGAGTCGCCAGTTTGTTGTGGGGAAAAGTATCCAATGCGGATGACCCTATCCCTACTCTAAAGGTGACAGTCTTTAGCAACAACTGAAAGTAAAGTTTTGATGATTTCCTTTATGAAAGTACAGAGAGAATGAAAAAAAATTAACCAACCTGGTGTCTTTCGCTTAGTCGATCCTTGTCCTCTCTCTTTGTCTCTTGTTCCCAGCTCTTTGCTCTCTTTGCCGGTCCAGCTACACACAGATCCTGCACAAAACAAGAGAGCAAACTACAAGATACAAGTACTCATAACTGATACATGGATTAGAGTGAATCAAATATACATGTAAATACAATACATCAATGCAATACAAGTATATAGGAGAACATGCAAAACTTTATTGATAGAAGTAACAGGGTTCTGAGAAGGTTACAACCAATGATGGCTCCAATCCAGCAGCACCTCCCCAGCAGCAAGAACTCTCCTCTTCACCTCTAGTAAAACAATCACCCAATAGCTCTAACTGTAAACCAACAGCACCTCCTTGCTTTACACAAAATTCCAGCCTCCTTAGACCTCATAGAAGAGCTCTATATATAGGAGAGAAGAAGAAAGGATGAGTCAGCTTGAGACTGACATGAAGCTGCCTTGTGTCCTCTCCCTCTTCAGTTAATCTTCAGTTCTTGAGTCCACTTGGAGATCCTTGCTTACACATGGTGATCAAGTTCCTCTTACTCATCACAGGGTGAATCTCATGAACCAAGTGTCAGTTTGGAAGCTTCCTGGGCAGTTGACACCTTGCAGAATGACTGTGCCACTTGGCCAATCTCGCCCAGCGCAGGTAGCCTTCATTAGATTTGACTTCCAGCGCAGGTACAAGGGGGAGCAGTTGCATTCCAGCGCAGATGCTCAGTGGAGCAGCTGACATGATCCAAAATTAGCCTGTTTTGAAGTGTTTTCAGGTGGAGAACTGATTGGAAGTGCTGTTGTTTGATGACCTTGTTCTTTTAGGGGTAAGAACAACATGTTTAGGGACTGAGGATCCCTGTAATTATTGACATTTCATGCTCCATGTCGCGAGGCACAAAAATGTCTATAACACCAAGCCGAAGCATTGGAAATGGAAATGACATTGCATGAGACATTGATACAAGATCAGGGGCTGGAATTTCAAAAAATCCACGCACAACTACAAAATCTTTGCCTGGAGATGCAGAGCTTGAAGCAGGATAGTGCACCGCAACTAGAGGCACGTGAGGAAGTATGGTGCGTAAAATACAAAGGTCGGGGCCATGACAAAAACCACCATCTAGTATTTGCAAACTACTTGGTAGGAGGGGGCCCAATGCCATTGAGACCAGAGGCATAGACAGGGCCAAGTTTGACACCCACGTTATGGTGCATGATCTATCAGATAGGAGGAAAACACATGACATATAATTGTCATTTGTTGCAGAAGTATACATAGACCCCACAACAGTTGTTTTGTAATTTTTGTAGGTCAGTAGGCCACGACGAGCACACTTGTCACACCTACGAGTTAATGATGGAGAGGACCCCAGCCTATAGAATGCAGACATAAACGTGAGGCCTCGACCTAGCTATCGGGATAGCGCGCACTGGATTTCAAGGGCAAGGTCGAGGACGAAGAGGAATGGGATCAAGAAGGGGCCGCTGATAGTTAATTTGTTACAATTATAGAGGACCAGGGCACTATGCCTGCAATTGTACCAACTCAACGAGAATATCTTGTTCATACTGTGCTTAGTTTGATCATGAAATGGTAGATTTTCCTATGTTGATCACACAGATGCGTGAGAAAGGGGTACTCCAGCCTCCTCCAACTCAGAATATCCAAATGATGAGGTCTAAACCGTGTGAAGAAGGCCCAAACATGAACATGATGCTCAGAAGTGGTGTGACCACAGGGGAGGATAAGGTGAAGTAGCCCGAGGAAGATACATGGGTTCACAAGGCTCCTACAAAGGAACCTGATTGACCTGGAATGCGCAAAGGAGACATTCATGGAAGCTAAGAAGAGCTTTGCAGAGGCCTCTACTTCAGGTAGTAAGGATCAAACAGAGCCAGGGATGGATCTTTCTATGCTTATTACCTTTTTGGAGACATGCATGAAACTACTCTACAACAATAAGGCAGTTAAGGGACTACAGGAATTAATCACCAGGTGTGTAGGGTCAGGGGAACCACGCATAGTTGAGAAACTGGAAAAGCATACATTGTGCACCCGAAGGGAAATGAGATTGACAACGCAGATTGGTGAGTATTAAATGGATCAAGTAATCCTAGACCTGGGTTCAGATGCGAATGTGTTACCAAAGCAAACATCGGAATGCATGGGAAGGCCCGCTTTGCAGTGGTCCCCTATTCAATTACGAATGGCAAACCAACAGAAGATTTTTCCCATGGGGAGGTTGCAAGGGGTAACAGTCGATATTGAAGGCACGAGCACAAAGACGGACTTTGAAGTGATAGACATTGTCGATGACAACAACCCTTATCCCACGTTGTTAGGAATAGACTGGGCAACTGATATGAATGGAGTCATCAACCTGAAGAAGCAGAAGATGAGATTTGAGAAAAATTCACTATGCGTGGTAGTCCCATTAGACCCATCTGGAGGAGCGCACTACACTAAACCTATGCGCGACGATGAAAGAAACGATGAGCTGGATTGTATTTACTAGATAACTATGTAGGACCATGATCGGGTGAACCCAACTATGGATGGAAGAATCTCGTGGGAGCGCGATAGCTCCTGCACTTCAGATTTAGACGAGGAAGTGTTACACTAAAAAATGTCACCATGACCACTTACAGTTAGTATGGCTCAAATCAACAGTCATGCTACCTTCTTAGGCAAGTCTCATGCCTCTGTTATCCATCTCAAACTCAAAGAAGAGAGAAAGTCTTGTAAAAACTATGTTTATCTCTGGGGTCGCAGGTTCTCTCTAGCCTTACCTGCGGGGACGCTGACCATGTTCATAGTCATGAGCATAGTTCCTTGTCTTGTGTCAAGCTCGTTAAAAAATGAATCAAGGTTTTTAGAGTAAAAGTTTTTGTTAGGTAGATTGTAGAGAGTAGTTATAAGCATAGTTCCTTATCTTGTGTCAAGCTCGTTTAAAAAATGAAACAAGGGTTTTGAGGATAGTTCTTTTCTTGTGTCAACCTCACTAAAAAATGAAACAACCCCCACAAGTCTTTCCAAGATCTTGAAAGTAAAGCTTCATTCCATCCACCTCTTTGAATGCAATGAAGCTTGGGGGGCATGTACCTAGTTTTGCGTCATTATGCTGGGGGCATGAGAACTTGAAGCAAGCATAGTTTTTCATTTCAAGCTTGCGTAAACATGAAACCGAATCCGAGCATAGTTCTTTTCCTGTGTCAAGCTCGTTAAAAAATGAAACAAATCCTCCTCTAATTGAGTCGAAAGTTTGACTAGACCTCCTAGATGTTAAGTTGTATATTTAGGTTAGTTATTTCGGCTTTGCATAGTTTTCTTATAGTTTTAGGTCGAGTCTTTCAAATGATCTCGTAACTCAACCTTCATTTCATCCAAATGAAGCTGGGGGGCATGCGCTCTAGCAGTTATGCTTAGGGGGCATCAAGCAAAGTTTTCTCTCTGTTTCAAGCTTGTGTAAAAATGAAACTACTCTGAAGCATAGTTTTTCTCTGTTTCAAGCTTTTGTAAAAATGAAACCTATCTCGAGTCAATTTCAGTTGTTTTCAAGACTCATTAAACCCATGAAAATCTCGAGATTATTTTGCTATCTTTCATTCTCGTAAAACAAATGAAAATGCCGAGTTCTTTCCGTCTTTTCCTGCTCGTAAATTAAATTGAAAGTCGGCCATATGAGTACATTTTTATCATTTTTTCAAACTCATTAAAGCTTATGAAAAAGTGAAAACCATGAGTACATTTTTATCCCTTTTTCGAACTCGTTAAAACTTACGAAAAAGTGAAACCTCATAGTCATCTTTTAAGCCCTTTTCTGACTCCTAAAACATGAAAAGATCGCCGAGCGTTTCTTTTACACTCGTTAAAACGGAATTAAAAGACGGTCCCCTTTTAGCTCTTTTCTGACCGTAAAATTAGGAAAAGATTGGCGGGTTTTTGTCATTTCAAACTCGATAAGGAAATAAAACGACGTGTCCTTGATCGCTTTTTACTTTTTAGGTCAACGGCACTATTATGAAAGTACTCCTTGGTCGCAAGATCAAGCGGTTCCCCCAGGTATTATTTTATACTTTTTCGGGCTTGAGGGACACAAATTTACGAAAAAGTTCAACGTGGAGTTTCCTTAAGTTTTTCAGACTCTCTAAAATTGAAAAACGCCGAGTTTCTCCTATACTGGGCTCGTTAAACTTTTACAGTAAAGGACCTGTTCAATTACAAACAGGAACGAACCACTCCTTCCTAGGGTTCGAATTTAAACTAGGTTGGACTCGTCCGAAGGATGAGCTTATAATCAAGCATATGTTATCCTCCTCAAGCTTGTTAAAAATAAAGAGGTACTTGCCAGAAATGGTGGGGGAAAAGAGAGAAGAATGAACCTATTTGTTACCTTTTGTCTCAAAAGAAAATTTATTACCGCTCTTGAACACGACACTTTTCATTCACCTGGGTTGGGAAATCTTTTACCTCACAGTTGACCAAACCACTTTGAAAATCTTTAACCTGGTTCCGGGGATTAACTTTGAGTTATTCGTCACCAAGCCATCTGTCGTGTCATTATGTGTTCAAGAGGTCTGCAAGCAAAACTTTCATCTGCAAAATACTTGTCATCCATTTGACCATCCCTGAGTCAGTCCTTACAGCAACATTTCTTCAACTTGAACAATGATTTCGTGTTGCAGGCTTGCCTGCAACGGGTCGCTTTCTATCGACATCGACACATTATCTAGAAAGATGACTTAGGAATCGACAGTACCTTGAAGTCTGCATGCATCAATGGCAGGTTTCTCGCCTTTGACGTCAGTTTACATCATTGACTTTCGATCAAAGGATTCCGTGAAGTGTTCGACATCAAAACATCTATTCACATTTCACGGGTTGTGCTTGGTACTTTGAGAACCATTGATATTACTGGTGGTCTCTCTCACGCTTGTTAATAGTTTACATCATCGACTGGTAATCAAGTGGTTTCTAACATGTTCGACATCGAATCATTTAATCACATGGCTAGAATCGTACCAATTCGGGAAGTAGAAGTGAGGACCCTGGATCTAGTTTCTACCATCCAGGCTGCGAGGAGTTTTGTATTCATTATCTATGTAGACTAATCATAAACAGATGGCTGCATCCATACTGTGTCTACAAAAGTCTATAAAAAATGATGTACTGCAAGATCATTCCTGTATCAGAATAGTTAGTCCATTAGTTAAAGTTTTGAATCTGAGTATGGGAATGCCTACCTCAGTGATGATATAAATCTTATACATGTATTTTGTGTTGAAAATTGCAGGTTCCAACCAGGTCATCCACAAGACAATCCTTGAAATGATAAAGCGCTTCACCCTTCCTAGAATTACAAAACCCTAATCTATTCTAGGCTTCGCACTTTAGGGGGCAATCTGTTACACTAAAAAATGTCACCATGACCACTTACAGTTAGTATGGCTCAAATCAACAGTCATGCTACCCTCTTAGACAAGTCTTATGCCTCTGCTATCCATCTCAAACTCAAAGAAGAGAGAAAGTCTTGTAAAAAATATGTTTATCTCTGGGGTCGCAGGTTCTCTCTAGCCTTACCTGCGGGGACGCTGACCATGTTCACAAAATCTGCGTCCATGGACGCTCTGTATGTTAAGGGACAGGTGCGTCCCTCTGTAAGAGGCAAAATGCGCGAGTTTTATCTCGAAAAAGTTACTTGTGGTTACTTCTAGAACATTCTAGAGGTCGGTTTGATGAAATGGATGCGCCTCCAGTTGGTTCATGTATCTCTATTAAGGGGGAACTTATCCCATCAATAAGGGAGATATCCCACCCAAAGAGGGGGATGATCCCATTGATAGTGGACCTGAATAACCTCTTTACAGCACTATAAATAAAGGCATTGAGCCAGAAGGAGAGGAGGTTGGAGCTATACATTTTCTTTGGGTAAATGCTGCAGGAATTAGGACTCCCATTTAGAACCTTGTGAGGAGAGATTGTCTTTGCTTGATTCTACTTGGAAGTGGGTGAGCTTTGTCAAAGTAGAGGAAAACCCTTGATGGACCCTGGGAGGAACTTGCACAACACCAAGGCTAGGTTGTAAGAGTTTCTTTGTTTCGTTATTAATACAAACTGGTTTATTTTTCTCAATAGCTTGTGTTAATGAGTTATTTCATGTGTTCCTTGGTCTGCATGTTGAATATATGTTTTATTATATGAAATGCAAGTGCTTGGTAATTGTTTGATTGTTTGTGGTTGCAGGAATTGACTTGAAGGAGGAGCTCATCCGGATCGACAAGGACGGACTACAACAACAGCGTTTTGGAATAAGGTAAGCCTAAACACTTGTAGTTTTCATGTTTTAAAAGGTATATTTAGAGAAAGATCACTCCATTTTGTCTTGTTTGTCGCTAGAGAGTTTAGACTCCTAGGGAGGTCAGTTGTGTCCGCACAAACGACTTTTTCCGCCACGACAGGAAGTAGAGTGCTGGCAGAACCAGTTGCATGAGGTGACAATGCTAAATTGAAACATGATGATTAGATCACTTCGTCAGGTGATGATAGAGGCAAGGGAACTGCCAAACCATGATGAAGTGACAGCAGTGGATGACTTCCTGAACGAAGTTGAAAAGGCAGTACTGGAACAGTAGTGTTATGCTGCACTAGAAGGGGCACTGTGCATAACAACTGCAAGAAGGGGAAGTACACATCAAGAGATCATGGTGAATTGGCGTAGATGGGTGGGAAGCCCCCAGTGTTGAACGAGAATCGAGTAGCCCAGATAGAGAAGCTTGCATGCTCACATGTGTCAATGGGTGCAGACTTGGGCTGTGCAGTCCACGCCAGCACACCCTAGACTAAGGATCGACAATAAGAACCAGTCATAGTAGCAGGAAAAGTGATGCACACCATAAAAATTCCACTTAGAAGCATTCAAGAAGGTATGTGGGATCCTAAACAAGGTTCACTAGGCGAGACAAACTGATTGGGACCGGCGCGTACCAGTGGTTCGATGGGCCTCTAGGGCCTTATACAAGAATTTGAGTGCGGAGACGATCCTAAAGATGACAGGCAGAGTCGAGGCCATAGGTTTGGGAGGAAGGAATCCTCACATAATTGGAACAATTCATAGGAACCAGGACAAAGGAATTATGCCGCTCCGCGAATTCATCTATATGCAGTTACAGAACACCATTTGGTGAGGGAACTTGAAAATTCACGAACTCGAAGAAAATCAAGTACGATTGACGGAGAAAAGTAGGATCTTGGACAAAGAAATCAATAAAATGAAAAATGAAATCACAAAGGTAGGCTGTGCCAAGGAATTAAGTACGACAGGACAAGAGGGAGGCAGCCATACTACTGCATTAGAAGGATTTATGGCTCTGATACCATGGTTGTGGCCACACCTTACTAGACAAAGGAACCGAGGGAGCACATCGTATAAGGAAGAATGTGATGCGCTAACTGACGCAAGGGTAATTGAGGGGTGCCGACGAACTAGGCTAGAAGGTGCAGGGAAGCCTCGCGTAGGTGGTGTGACCACCTGACTATCCATAGAAAGCACAGTCTTAGTGCTCCAAGCAGTTGGAAGAGAGCGCGGGACTATAAAAGAGTCTGTATGGGAGCAACATGATAGGGGGACTATGCGCAGGGTCAGTAGGTCACAAGGGTTTCGCCCATGCATGGAAGGCCATGTTGCTGCACAGGTAGATTGGGAAGTGACCATTGGGGTCACTGTTCATGACAAGATATCCCATTTAAGACAACAAGGAACCGACGGCGGGCAATTAAGACACGAAGTCAAAACTGGATTTGGAACGATTTGCCGCCAATCCCACATTAATGAGCTGAAGGAGGGGGGAACAGTCGAATTTGAATTCTAGCAGGCCTATAAATCACAGGCGATTCTCCACCGAGCAACCCTTGGTGTTTTGAAAATTCAATTGTTGAACTATCCATTAGGTATGAACCTGATGAATCTGGAGGTTGTGAGAGCAAGTCCATGGTTTGAAGCATTACGAAAGGAGACATAGGATTACCTAATCAGAATGATGTCAACAATCTAGGGAGCCACACAGAGCTCTACACCACCAGTATGGGATGCACCGGAAATCCCTAAATCGCCTCAGACACTGAGGCCCAAAAAGGATCCACAGGCAGCAGGACTGGTCCGTATGTCCCCGCGAAATCCGTGGTTCGATAAACTGTCTATGGAAGAAAAGGGAAAGATAGTTAATATTGAGATAGATGATGAGGAGGAGGATCTTTAGGCCTTTATAGAAGAGACTGAACCAGATGAAGAAGTGGAGCAAGACATTCAGCCAGAGTGCACTGCAGCAAAACTGCCCAAATATGTCCCCCCACAAAAATGGAAAGCAAAAGTACCCAAGGACATGGATACCATTAAGAGCACACTCGAAACCCCACTCCTCCCAGATGGAATTCTATTTGAGGGTTTAGTCCTAGGCCATGTGCCCATGATGAAATTTGGAGATTGGGACCTCGTGGACAGCAAAAAGTTCCCACATTTAGAGACTAGCCAACTTATGAAACAAAGCAAGGAGGAGTTAGTTACAACGCTACAGCCATGGAAATGGTTGCACAGGGTGGAGGAGGTCAGGCTACTCCACCTACTTTCGATTCCACACTTTCACCGAGCACCAATCATGATATTTGTCATCAGGCAACTACTTTTCCTAGTGTATGATAGGTACTTGTGGCTACAGGAGTCGATTCCCATCATGGCGGACCTTATCCATAGGATTTCTCGCCTTCCTTGTATGGGAAGGGACCCCATGGAAATAGCTAGCCAAAGCAGCAACTTGGTGCTTGCAGAAGCCATGAAGAAGAAATGTAGGTTAGAGAAGAAGTACAGGGGCTATGTCATTACTAGCATTCAAGACAAAGGGGTGCGCATAGCTACCCAGTTGCTGGTAGGAAAAGTGATGAGAAAATGTCACGGAAACAAGGTACTAGCAACGGACATTGTGCTGGATGAACAATGCACTAAGGGGGTACATTTCAACTGGGCGCAATTCCTCTACAAGGAGTTCTTGACAAACTACAAGAAGGCTCAGGAGTAGGGTAAGACCTTCCACTACGCGTGGTTGTTCTTATCCATCTTGTTGGTTGCAGGGGAATTGTCGGAGGATAGTCAATTTTCTCCTCTTGACCAGGACTTGCCAGAGGCAGTGAAATATGCGTCACTTTGGGTGACAAGGCATGCCACGCGCATCAGTGAGATCAAGATCTTCTAGATATTCATGGAGGTGAGTGTACATATGTGGATCCACAAATGACCGCACATATCCCCCACGGTATACGACAATCTGCGGAGCTTTGCAGAAATTAAAGCGGATATGCACAATGTGTATATCAAGGCACGGAAGGATCCAGAGTAGAACTAGACCAAACTCCCATTCATCGCAATTAATGATGTTATTTTCACAGTGCTTGACACATGGCCACTCGAATGGCGCGCCCCGAATTTGGCAGTGCATGCTGAGGCAGTGGTAAAAATACAGAAGGATGTCGCTAGCTATTAGAACAATAGAAGAGGAACAAGCAGCTCGCCGAGGAGGTAAGGGCTTCTCACGAGGCAGCGAAGGCTACTACGAAGCAGGCTAAGGCCAAGGACAAAGCAGCAACAACACGGGCAATTGGGGCAACCATGACGCAGGAGCGAAGAGGCCCAGATCTGACTGTAGGACAGGGGACATATGACACGGCGGAAGGCACAAACCCAAGCACCACCTCTACACAATTGAAACGATCACGCGGTACGGAATGAACAGGGCCATGGAAGAAGACCAAGTCTTCCAAATTGGATGGGGAGCCTACTACACTGACAGAGGGTGATCCATACGACATCGGTGACACAGTTCGCGAGGTCACCAGGGAGGTGCTCCAAGAAGTAATGACAGAGTAGCAGAATGTGTTGGGGGCACTCAGGGCACAACTGCAAGGACTTCAAGTGCAACTCCCATAAGAAGGAACAGTCGCCATCTACGATCCCACAGGAGCATCGGCAACAGAGCATATGTTGCGGGCCAAATTGGCCAACACCATCGCACAGCCGAAAGGAGCACTGACAGTGGACAACATGGAGGATAGAGCCGTGGTAGGATGGATCAAGGGACTCAGCCTAAACTTGGCTGCCCTTCTGCAGGATATTTTATACCAGCTACAGGACAGAGCGACGACAAAACTTCGCACTAGGGAGGGATGCGCAATGTAAATGCTAAGTGAACAATGAATCAACATCGAACAACTTAGCCTACAACGTGATGGAGTGGTGGCTTAGAACCAGCAGTTGGAGCAGATTATAAAGGAAGCATGTCGCCGTGTCCTAGAACTAGAAATTGGGGCAGATTTGCTAGTAGGAATGCGGATCCAAAAATTGGCGGCTGGAATCCGCAAGGCCAAGGAGGAGGCAACGAAGGTTCAGTTGGAGTAGAAACTATAGATCGTTGAGCTGCGGCTGAAGGCACAACCCTCTACACCCTCGAAAGTTAGAGAGCAGCACCACCGGATAATTCAATAAGTGCTGGAAGCGATAGAGCGTGTCGTACATGATTGCACAAGCTTGTTGGATCAGTCACTCTTCACGCTAATCTCACTACAGGAAGATCCAACTATACAACATCTAGAGATAGTAGCACGGTAGTTGCAGCAGGCATGTGACAATGTCTGGGGGACCGCGTAGACAATCGCCCTTACTCAGCGACTGGACAAGATGAAGGAGGCCTAGGCTCTAAAGGAACAGGTGGATGTCGTGCGTTAGAAAGAAGCAGTGCTTAAAGCGCGTATCCAGCCTTGTCTCGAGGAAGCGTTTACATTCACCGCCAAGATCAAGGGAAAGCTAGCACAGATGTAGGGAATATATGCACTAAGGCAAGGAGTTTCCCCTGACAACGACGCATCAGAGATATGTGCACAACTGGTACAGCGAACAGCGAAAGAATGTGTTGCGGACTTAGGCGAAGCACAAAAGCTGCTAGATGGACTCTGCGCGAAGATCACCGCACCAGTTGAGTGACTCGGGACGAGTCACGATGATTGTATTGGGGGCCTATTGGGTAGTAGACCCCCCCATAGCAAGTTTTTGGGGCTTAAAGCCCAAGTTTTGGTAAATGTAATGTAAAGACCCTGCAAAATGCAGGCGTAGAGCATGAGAGTCTAGGGTTGTCTACCCTAAAATAATGTAATTTAATGCAAAGTGTGTTGGCCTAACCATGGTCTGCGGACCATGGGACTGTATAAATAGAGTGAGGCTCTAAGTGTAAAAGAAGTCGAAGTTTTGAAAAGTAATAGATAGATGCGAAGGCATGGTTAGAAGATAGAAGTGAATCTGAAGTGTATTGGGTGGTAGTAGTAGGTAGAGGCTCTGTAGTTGAGTGCAGAGAGGCATAGTTGAGTCTGCAGCTATGTGCGCAGACCCCTGCAGCTGAGTGTGCAAGACAGAGTTGGGATTGTACTTGGACAAAGAATTAATAAAAGATATGTTGATTCTGAAATATTGTGTGTCTATGCTTCTGTTATATTTATGCATCTCTTTACAGTTTATAATTGTGCACACTTGTTATGAATGTTAAATGATTAATAATAATATTGGGCTCACACAATTAAGTTAAGGTCTATAGAAATAGCACAATAAGGATAAAGGATCTAGGCAACACCTCTTCGCGCTCTTTACAGAGTTGTCGGAAGGATTTGCACAAGCTATGCGAAGCAGTGCAAGTGCACAGGTTCAGTTTGAAAACTTCCTAGAGTTCATCAAGACATCCCTAGGGTGCGGAAACGTGGTTCCAACACCCTCCCATACTACCTCGGGTGAGACCTCAGTCTGTGCACCGCGAACTGTTGCCAAAAGGTCCAATAGTTTTGGGATTTGTTTGGCTAAATCACTTTTGAACTTGGGTCAGGCCCCAACAAGCCAATAGACATCAATGGAAAAGGGCCATACCAACATTAAAAAATATTGCCAATAATGTGCCGAATGATAGAAAGACTCCCCCCATCAAAAACAATATCATGCTGATGAAACCCATAGAAGTATCTCATACAAGATAGGAATGTGAATCAAGGAAACCAACTACTAGCAAGTCTGCAATCCCTAAAAATGAACATTATCCCCCTAAGCATGTAATGGGGCTACAATCACATTATATTTTCTGATGTATCAACACATCTACCTACTACAATAAGCTTCCTTGCCAAGTGCAAGGGACTACTACTCAAGTACCATGACTCTAACTCACTTTGGACATGATATACAATGCATTACAATACACTATAATTCTTCATGGAGAAAATACATGGTTGTTGTTGGGAAAAATACTAAGAGGGGGGGAGGGTGAATCAGTATTTACAAATCAATAACTTTTTCATTTTATCATCAGATTTATATACACTGCTTTAGTGAAGGGAACTCGCGTGTACATGCAACTATTCTTAAGGAAACTAGCGTATAACCAATGAACTTATGATTCAGTTAATTCATCATATGTTGATCTTTAATCAGTGCATCAGTACTTTATTAAACATTAAATAGTAGCCATGTGTAGTAATAATAGAATAACCATCACACATAAGAAACACACATGAACACCAATATTTAAGGTGGAAACCCAATGCGAGAGAAAAACCACCTGTTATTGTCGTCTCTGTCTTATTTTAATATATGAAAAACCTCTTTACAATCTTGTACTACTGCAGACTCATACCCGTATGCAAGAACCCACCTGCAGAAGGCTACAACCTTCTCTCATTCTCCACCTTCTACTTGAAGGGAGCTACAACTCCCTAGCTCTTTACTAGCTGATATGTTTACCAATATGTAGGTGCCTACCTATCGAAGGCTCCAACCTTCACTCATTCTTCAACTACTACTGGAAGGGAGATCCAACCCCCTGATCTAATAACGAACCACTACTGGCAAGAAGCTTCGACTTCCTCACTGAAGGTTCCAACCTTTAGTATCCTCCAAGGACCACATTTCATAAATTTTTAGACTGGATACTCCTAGTACACATCAACACAATATGAAGGCCACATTTCATCAATTTTTCATACTAGACCCATCGGTAACATTGAAGCTCAATATCAATCATCACTGCAATACAACCATCAAAAACATCTACATCAACCAATTAATGGAACTCAATCATCAATCTCTGATATAACTAAAGCCCAATCATCAACCTCTGATATAACCGAAACCTAATCATCAATCTCTGATATAACTAAAACCCAATCATCAATCCCTGAATCAATCAATCACTGAAACCTCTAACATAACTGAATCACCTAATCATTAATTTTTGAATCAACCACAACTGAATCAACCAATCACTGAAAAAATCAATCAACCAACACTTAATCAAAATTCAACCAATCAATTGGAAAAGACAGATCACTGTAATCAGCACACAACTCTAAACCCACAACACTGCATCAACAACTAGAACCAAGTGCAACATTAAAAATTATATGTCAGAATGTATACGCTACTTCAATGAAGCCAATTTGTGTGTATACGCTACTTCCTTTAACCCAACTTGCATATATATCCAAAAATACTAAATCATAAAAACCTCTGAGTCAAAAAATGTACCAATCAGTGACATTTTGAAGATCTACTATCAAATTACGGAGTTCTAAACTGATAGTAGAAAAGATCACCCTTATTACTCAATCAATCAATCAACTAGACTCAATCTCCTTATACAATCAGTTTTACTTTCAGATCCAAAGAAGACATCATCGACAAACAATAGTAAAACAACAGCACTGACCAGATAGATAAGTCATTTGTGAACAACAATATTTTCTTCTGCATACACTACTTGGAAGTGCCGAACTAGCATGTATACACGCCTTCACCAAGGTGAACCTACGTATAGATCTGCAAATAAAAACTTGTAACTTCGCAGCTATTCCAGACTTCAGATATACCCATACCATATCATTTAAAGGACAAAACATTTGTTAGCACTTAGATATAGCCTATCCATTATCATATCACATAATGATAAGTCATTATGATCCTGATCCATCATTAGATCTCATCCATCATCAAACACTTAGGTGCATACTTAGTCCAGATCAAGCAAAGCATTAGAAACCCATAACATGCATATTTTCTTTTAATCTAACACTTCATCAGAAATTCATTCCTTGTGCACTTAGCCCTTTGATCTTCTCCTCCTTATATATTTTTAGCCTTTCTCAATACCTCGGACCAAAACAACACTTAGAACCTGTGGTATTCTTAGACGAGATCAAATAACCATTATTCCACTCAATATTGTGGGCTAATACCATGGTATGGACCCTTGGTATTCTTTCACCTTAATTTCCTTAATTTTCCATCCCATATGCACTTTTCCTCTTATGAAAGTGCGTGCATACGTATACGCTCTTTTTGTATAGTGAACCCATTTGTGGACACTCTTTTTATACAGTGAGCCCACGTATACAACCTAACATACCTGAAAACATTCTTTTTCCTCAATTGCTTGATTCTGATCTGTAGTCCTTTGTTCCATCATCCCGTTCTTCTATACCATTACTCTGTTACCTCTTAATATAATTGTTATAATGTGATTTTCCATTGTATATTACTTCTGAACTGATTCTTTTGAACTATCCTACGTTTTGTCACATCTGTAAACACAACTTCCATGCATTCTGTCACATCCTATTTATACTTTTATCAATTAGTTCAGTCAACAAAGAACAGTGTATCAAACCTTTGACCATTATTTTGTGCCATCATTCTGTCATCTCTGGCCTGTAAATTCATCTGTGTTCAATCATTCTGTCACCTCTGATCTATCCTGTATATTCATTTAGTTTCCATATACTTGTTCTACTACAAGTGAGTTTCCATGAAGGACAACACATGCAACATATTTCCAACAATCTCCCCTTTTGGACTTGATGGCAACCACTTTGGTGTTTGGTCACCACAACTTGTAAATAACATCAAGACATCAAGCTACTCTCCAAACACCAAGCCACTCTCCCCCTTTGACATCAAGGGAAATTCGCTGACTGACCAATGTTAAATGAAGACTTTTGTATCTGAACTACTGAATATGAACAATGATCATGCTCCCCCTAGGCACATGCTGAATTTTCAGATCAAACTCCCCCTTTGTACATGCTGAGATGCACTATACTGTTCATGCTCCCCCTGAGCACATGCAAGGTCTGTATATTTATTTTTCAAAGTAATAAGATGACTCTATAATGACCTTCCTATCACCAATGACTCATACATACATCAATCACCCAACCAAGTGGGGATATACCAAATTTGATTCATCCACCCAACCAAGTGGGTTTACATATTTGACATGATCTCAAAAGTCTTTACATGACTGAATATAACAATTATTACATCATAGGTCTTTACATGACCTTTACATCAAATGATATACATGACATTTATAACAAATACAAAATATCTAAACAAGACCATGATAGTTATCAACAACTATCATACACCATATATGATCTGCACCATAAGCATCTGTCATCACCATCCAGAACAACAACCTGTCCATCATCAGTTTGCAAGATAAGCCAATGTACCTTTGATATCATCAACCTATGACAATATTATGCCGCATATAGATGTCAACTCATCTTCTTGATCTTATCAAGATCACCTTGCTCCATAACCTTCCTTGAATCAACTAAGCATATGTCATATTTCCAAGAAGTAATATAAAACCATTCACATCATATCATATATATATGTGAAACCACCATAGTCATCATCTATGACAATAATATCATCATTTTCGTAATAAGAACTGCATGATCTTTCCATAACTACCCTCAATATATAAACCATGTATCTTCACTAGGGATTTTTCCAATATACACATCTGATAAGCATCAACCATGATAATCAAACTTATCATCATAAAGTAATAAGTCATCATCATTATGTGACTAAGTAAGCCATGTATCCAAATAATCATGTCTTCAAATAGATATGTCTTCATGAAACCTGTAATAACACCATTTTCTTGGCCAACCAACATTATTTACCAATGTGTAATTTAAGTAATCATCCATCTATCAGCATAATATGTATTCATCATAGAGATAGCAATATGTATCTAATGGCAAAAGTGTCCTTAGACACATAATTTTATTAATCATAAAAAAATAATTACATAATTGATTTTGCAAGAGTTTACACCCAAACTACTAAGGGATTGTGCTACACTGAGCCGGTGCGTGACTATGAAAGTGACGACGATTTGGACTGTATCTACAAGATGACTCCGTGAGAGCAAGACTAGGTAAATCCCACCACGTATGGATGAATTTAGTGGGAGTGCAAAAGCTCCTGCACTTCAGATTTGGATGAGGAGATAGAGCGATGGCATAACTGGTTACATGAGGTAACCATGCTTAACTGTAATATGGTGACAATATCGTTGCACTGCGTATCAAAAGAAGTGAGGGATCTGCCTACTTATGATGGGTTAAGTGAGGTAGATACTTTCCTAGATGAGTTTGAAATGGACGCGCCGGAAAAGCAACGTTTCCAGGCCTTGAATTGGGCACTACAAGCTACACCCATGAGGTGGTAGGGTATGCACAAAGGGAGCTTTGAGAACTGGTGTGAATGAAGAAGAATGATGTGCACGCGGTTTGGAAAGCCTAGAGTGTGATTGACAGATAAATGCAACGGGCAGGATAAACCATGCGCACTTCAAGCTAGATGGATGCCGACATATGGAAAACAACCTACACGGATGCACATGAACTTCGCGTTGGGAGATATGGTCAATAAG
Source organism: Pinus tabuliformis (assembly GCA_031772625.1). Taxonomy (NCBI): domain Eukaryota; kingdom Viridiplantae; phylum Streptophyta; class Pinopsida; order Pinales; family Pinaceae; genus Pinus; species Pinus tabuliformis. The sequence continues at coordinate 89,770,470 of CM062805.1, read as the reverse complement.
CATGTGTTGGGGGGGAAATTGTGCAAACAACTCCTCAAGTTGGAACGACAGAATGTGGAGAGAATGATCGCGTAGAAGGTTATCCACACGGAAGCATTTAATGAGGTGTGTGAAGCACTGAACAAGGTATGTAGTGCGCAGCGAAGTGATTGGGACCTGTGCGTACTAGCAGTTTTATGGGCTTATAGGACAACGTGCAAGAAACTGATGGGACAGGTGCCTTCTAGGCTAGCCTATGGAGTGAACGCTGTAATACTGATGGAATATATCATGCCTAGTTCGCGTGTAGCAACGCTAATGGATATGACAGATCACGGAGCCTTGAAAGACGGGATTGTGCAGTCGGAAGAACTCGAAGAATAACGCTTGGGACCTGATGAAGAGATTCAGTAGGGTGATCTTAGGCTCCAAGAACTCATGAATGAAAGAGTTTGGTTGAGGGAGAAAATCGCCATGGCAGAAGAAGAAGTCAAGAAGCTTGAGGAAGGAATAAAGAAGGACTTTCTTGATTAAAAAACTGTGGTGATAAAACAGGATGCGCACGATTACATTGAAAAATTTGGGGACTACCATAGAGAGTTGATCAGTTCAATGCCTTGGATTGGACGTATGTTACTAAGGAGGTCACAGACGAAGGCGCAATGCAGTTGGTAAAGTTAAATGGAGAACCTTTCCCAGGAAGAGTGAATGGCAGTTGGTTGAAGCCATACACGAGTGGCCTGGCTATCTGACAAGCCCACCGAAGCATAGTCTTAGCGCTCCAGGTAGCTGAAAGGAGGTGTGGGACTATAAATAGATGCAGGGAATGCAGGGGAAGATGCAAGGAAGCAGTTCAGCAGTCCCTGAACAACACGTCCAGGAGGTAGAGCAGGCAGCTTCTTAGTGCACTGTCGACCTTGCAGTGGTCTGGGCAAAGCTGGGAGGTCTCCACACGAAGATCTATGGGCTTGTTGGGTGCGGGATCCCCCAAGTTACGTTTTGGGGCTTAAAGCCCAAATTTTTACCAAAATCGATGTAAAGACTCCGCGTTTTGTGGGCGTGAAGCATGAAGATTGGAAATGAGTCATAGGGTTATCCACCCTCATTTTTGTAATGTAATGTCGGCTTTAGAAATCTACCCATGGTCCGCAAACCATTGGATTGTATAAATAGAGTGAAGCTCTTAGTTTTAAAGAGGGTAAGGATAGTCATGAATGAAGGATAAAGAATTGAGTCTTATCTAAGGTAGAGTCGAGTCTTTAGGTCATAGAGTAGGAGAAGGCTCTGCAGCTGAGTGCACAGAGGTCTAGTAGTCCAGAGCTGAGTGCGAGGACCCCTACAGTTGAGTGCGCAAGGTGAGTCGAGTTTGTAACCTTTGGAGAAGTAATAAAGAGAAGTTTTACATCATTTCTGTGTATCTTTTTCCTATTTTGTGCATTGAATGTGTTGGGTATAAATTGCAATTCCATTGTTTATATGTTGTGCGAACTTATATGAATGTGTTGATAAAGTGAATATAAGATAAAGTATTTGTTTACGTGAAGATAACTAATTGTTATAAGAAGATAAGTAAGATATGTGGTGTGACTTAGGGAAGTAGCGCAAATCACTGCTAGGGTAGCATGAAATCACCTCAGCCCCTGGTGAGGGCGGTGTGAAGGCAATTGTAACAGATTGCGAAGGTCTTGCAAGTCAGGTAACAAATTATTCTTCTTTTGGATTCGATAATGTTCAACATATGAGCAAGAACAATCAAGAAATAAACATGAATAAGTAAGGGATAGATCGAGATGCATATTGATGATTTTTGATGATGAGATACTTGAGGTGGTCATGGAATGATGACTACATGACATAGATTATCATTGATGATACGTGAAGATACCATAATGGCATATTGATCGATGGAAACATATTGGCAGGTGGAATTATCCCTAGTTGAGAAGGAGCGTTAGTTTTTGCAACTGCGGTCAAATTCCACCTTGGACATCTCATATGGCCGAAATTATGATTGCATTAGATTCCTCTTTTCGAGAGGACCAAAATTGACCTAAAGATCACCTTATTTGGTCAAGAAAAAGTTTCTTTTTAAATTTATTTATTCACTCATGTATATTGGGTTAGGTCGACCCTAAGCACATGTTAAATTAGAGAGTTCGGCCTCAACCCCAAGTGAACCCTCATGAAATCCTATAAACAAAATAGACCTAAATCTCATTTGGACACATTGATCAAGCCATCTTCTCTTCTCTTATTGTCTTGGTTCACACAAGTTTGTCGGAGGAAATTTCGCACAAGGGTCTGAAATCTCAGGGATGAAGCTCACACTGATCTAGCATTTTCTGATTCCTAGACACTGGCACAAAACTAGGCATTTTAGTCCCTGGATTCTAGTACACATTGGTCAAGACAATGTCCAAAGAGCCCTAGCCACTAGCACATAATCCTATGGGAGCATCCAGGGTTTTAGAGGCAGATCTGGAGGTATCGGCTCCTAGATGCTCACATAGAGTGGTCTTGAGAGTGTCCAGGTTTTCTTGGATGAACACACAGTAACTGGAAGAGAGTGTTTGGGGTTTTGGAGCAGGTCTAGCGAGTTGGTCCCTGGACACACACACACATAATGGTCTAGGGAATTTCTGGGCTACCATAGATGTTGGCATACAGTTCATAGAGAGTATCCAGGATTGTTATAGATGCTCGTACAACTCCTCCTCCCTGCATCCAGGACTCAAAGATGAGATTTCAATGTTTCAAAGATTCTACTCAGTGACAGCAGTGTTCAATAGTATCTAGCAGTTGACTACAATCAGTGAAAACAAATTACATCCCTCAAAATAAGGGTTTTGATTATGAGAATGATTAGATTTGTTTCATGGATATCATAGTTGTTTTGTTGCATAGATAAAGTTATGGATCATTGTACTCTCTTTTGCTAAATCATTTGATGACGATCTAAGAAGAATAATATTCGAAAGGTTTTTCCCCATAGTGGGTTTTTCCCTGGTCTCGGACCAATCTTGGTGTCTCTATGTGTGCATGCTTTTCTTCTATTGTTCCCTTATGTTACACTGCATTGCTAATGATGATTTTGTTATTTTGATATAATTGCATACACTGATGAATAATGTTGTAGATCTAAATAATATAATGATGATATGGGGTGAACTTAATGTATAAATGAAGAAATGCAATAATCAAAGCAAAGAACATATAGCCCTATAAAAAATTAACAATAATGCATGCGTATAACTAGCATAATAACAACAGAACTATCAAGGATACATCAGCCATAGAATCCACATAATCCAATACATTTACACATAAGATACCAAGGAAAGAACCTCTTATTAATGAATCCAAAATCCAACCCTATATGGGACTACCACGTTCCACCTGACCATAGATTGGCTGAGCCAAATATCTCTTTAGCCAATCACGCCCATGTGATATTCCAAGCGTGAATGTAGGACTCAAACCAAAAGAACCAACAAGGGCATCCCGAGGCTAAACCACCTCACCCTCATCAATAGAAACTAGGCTTTATTGTAATCCACACTGGATCACTAGGCTAAAATAATAACCATGTAATATCAGGCTTTACCATGATCTCCACCAGATCAATAGGTGTTGGCTTGATGAGCCCTGACCCAAGTTCAGCGTTAGTCAGCCAAGCAAATCCCTACTCTACTGGCCCTTTCGGCATCAGCCCACAAAGCACGGACCGAAGTCTTACTCGAAGCAATATGGGGGGATGCAGGAACCAAGTTTCTACACCCTGAGTGTAGAAATTCTCACTATAGATTAATTTGATTATGTAATGTACTAAATAAAAATACTTAATCTACTTCTACAATCAAACTTGCAGAAGCTTAATCGATTTGATCAAGATCAAACATAACACATATAACAAAGAAGAAGAATCAATCACACATGAAACACAAAAGAATACTCTATGGAAAGCCTTAGCTAAAAACCCCACTATCTGTATTATCATACAAGTGGAAATATCTCAGGATTACACAAAGCTTTAGCTCTCACAGTTATCCAGCTCTCAGTACAATCCCTCTCACTGCTCATAGACAGACTAGACAACTCATATGCCTTTTTCTCTGCCCTCCAAGCCTCCTATTTCCTTGCATTGTTTTCCCTGGGTGTTCCTGCTGTAACCTTGTGTGACACTGATCTCACACACTGCTCCAACACACTGTAAAACTACGAAAATCTCAAGGAATCTTCCCTTGACTGCATGGATGAGTTTCCTTTATAGGAAAACACATGCAATTGATAGTAACATTTCCTTGACATTTAGCTCAACTGGGTCTTTCTCTGAATAGACATGCATGAGTTTCTAATGAGAGAATCTTCAGTTATCTATAGTACACTAGTTGGATGCATGCATGCATTAACTGACTGAACTCGTAATTAGTTCCTCAAACTGTTTGGAACTAGTTTAACTAGATTTAACTCAGTTAACTGAGCTCACTAATTACAACTCAATTATAACTCATCCTTATCTCCTTAATTAAGGGATAATCTCCTTAATTTAAGGTATAACTGTTGCATGACTTCACAAAGACTTCTAACTTGAATTTATCCAACTAATTAACTCAAGATGAATTAATTAATTATTTTTCAAGCAGCTGGTGAGACTAAATTAAAATTTTAATTCACAATTCTAATTCAAGGAAAATCAAAATTGGAATATTCTGAATGCTATTTTTAGCATTTCTTGTTGCTATTTTCAACACTCCCTCTCAACAAGAAAGGAATTCAACTCGATCCCAATCCTGAACCTTTGGAATGTTCTGCATGCAACACTTCTCTCAAGTGTTGTTGCTCCAGCAACTCTAGAAACAAGAAAAACATCCAACCTGAATTAGTGTGATGCATCTGTCATCAAAGTCTCTGACTGATATGTCCTTTGTCAATTGAAAACTTTGCGCCTCTGCCGACTTAGCTTTCTGAACTGTTGTCAATCCTTCTCTACGCTTATCGAACTGCTCTAGCCTCTGTCACTTTGATCTCTGACTGCATCAATCCCACTGATTCGTCCCGCTACTCTACACTTTGGGCTCCCGTAGCAAGGTATGATCCATGAGATAAAACCTCTCAATGGACCCTGCCCAATTTCAGCCTTCTTGGGACTATCACTTCACATCGCCCCACCTCACACCTGGAGGTATGGTTGCATGTGATCCCTCTACCCATTTGGCTCAAAATTTCCACCTACTGGAGGTCTCTGCATGAGTGGATGCCTCCACTCAATCTCGTCTCAACATCTCCAATTGTGGCTCCTCCACAATTGTCTGAGACTTCTTCTGGGGCTACATGTTGAGAGGTAATTTAATCTCCCTCTCAACCACCAATTCTCTAACATTGGCCTTGTTCCTCAAGGCTTTGCATGAATCTTGAACCTCAAGAGCATACAAGTTCTGTACCCATGAACCGATCTATTTCACCTGTCCCGTGGTGATGTGTCTAAGGAAAAACTTTCCCTTATTGAAGACAACATCGTAGCCTTTGTCCTCCAACATTGCGATCGATACCAAGTTCTTCTTCAGTCCAGGCACATACTTCACATCTGTTAAGGTGATAAGAGCTCCATGCTCCCTCTGAAAAGCAACCGTGCCCACTCCTAAAACACCATACCTTTCATCATCACCCATCTCTATGAGTATCTTGAGGTCTTTCTCCTCTAAGGTACAGAATAAACTTTTATCGTCGATCATGTGGAATGAGGCTCCACTATCAAGGTACCAAACACAACCCACCATCAATGAAACCGTGCACGCGATGAGGGTAAAATCCAATTCAAACTGAGAGGCTAGTGCCTCACCTTCTGATCCTTTGGAGGATCCCTTCTTGGATTTCTTCAATGGACAATTAGTTTCATAATGGCCCACCTCATGACAATTAAAGCATCTCACTTTAGATTTGTCAATCTTCTTCCCACCATGAGAAGAACTCGATTTGGAATGGGAAACCTTCCCTTTCCCTTTCCTTGCCTTACTTGCTAAGGCTAGATTTTCTTCATCATCATGCTTAGATGAAGAACCATCTCTGGTGCTCCTCCTGATCTCCTCCTACATCAGATCCAACCACAGTCGTTCCCAATTCGACAGTTTCTCTCTTCCATTCACTGAGTCCTGGTAGCTATGCCAGCTCTTAGGAAGACCAAGGAGAGCAAGACTCACCATATCATCATTGGTTGTCGTTATTCCCACACTACCAAGCTCATCTCTGTAGGTGGTGAGCTTGTTCAGATATGTAGAAATAGTGTCTCCCTTTTCACACTTGATTTTCCAAAGCTTCTCCTTGAGCACTAGTTTCCTTTGGTTGCTACTGTTCTGATATAGGTCCTTCAATTTCTTCCACATTGAAAACTAAGTCTCCTTTCCATGGAGATTTGAGACAATATGGTCTCGAACTCCGTCTAGAATAATCCTCCTTGCCTTCGCCACACACTTCTTCCATTCCACCAATTCCTGTGCATTAGCTACAGCTGGCTTGGGGATTTCTTGATCAATGAAATCCTTCAAACCATTATCTTCTAATATGGCTTCCATGTGATATTTCCATGCTATGTAATTTGAGCTACCATCCAAGGTATACTGGAGTCTTAAGAGATGAATTCGATTTGTACCTGCAACCAAGAACTTCAAACTTCAAATTTCCTTCTCTATATATTGTTCATAGCTTCGATCACCTTTGCTCTAATACCATGTAGAAATTATCATTGTAGATTAATCTGATTATGAAATGTACTAAAGCAAAATAATTAATCTACTTCTACAATCAAACTTGTGGAAGCTTAATCGATTTGAGCAAGATCAAACAAAACACATATAATAGAGAAGAAGAATCAATCACACATGAAACAAAGAATAAGGATCAATCACACATGAAATACAGAAGAATACTCTAGGGAAAGCCTCAGCTAAAAACCCTGCTATCTGTATTATCATACAAGTGGAAATATCTTAGCATTACACAAAGCTTTAGCTCTCACAGTTATCCAGCTCTCAGTACAATCCCTCTCACCACTCATAGATAGACTAGACAACTCATATGCCTTTCTCTCTGCCCTCCAAACCTCCTATTTCCTTGCATTGTTTTCCCTGGGTGTTCTTGATGTAACCTTGTGTGACACTAATCTCACACACTGCTCCAACACACTGTAAAACTATGCAAATCTCAAAGAATCTTCCCTTGAATTCATGGATGAGTTTCCTCTATAGGAAAACACATGGAACTGATAGTAATCTGTCCTTGACATTTATCTCAATTGGGTCTTTCTTTGAATGGACATGCATGAGTTTCTGATGAGAGAATCTTCAGTTATCTGGAGTACACTAGTTGGATGCATGCATGCATTAACTAACTGAAATCACAATTAGTTCCTCAAACTGTTTGGAACTAATTTAACTAGACTTAACTCAATTAACTGAACTAACTAATTACAAACTCAATTATAACTCATCCTTATCTCCTTAATTAAGGGATAAGCTCCTTAACTTAAGGTGTAACTATTGCATGACTTCACAAAGACTTCTAACTTGAATTTATCCAAATAATTAACTCAAGATGAATTAATTAATTATTTTTCAAGCAGCTAGTGAGACTAAATTTTAATTTTAATTCACAATTCTAATTCAAGGACAAATCAAAAATGGAATATTATGAATGCTATTTTTAGCATTTCTTGTTGCTATTTTCAACACTGAGATGGTCGTGATGTCGGTCTATACTTCTTGATATTGCCTTCTGTTGAAGCCCCAAAAATCGGGTCTACAACAAGGGGGATACCCGCCCGGACCGGACCTTGGTTGGCAGCTCCTTTTCCGTTTGGTATATCGGATCTGACTGGGGATATGGGACCAGTTTCCCAATTTCTGTGTGTGTGTGAGAAAGATGAATATTTCTGTTTCTAACAGTTTCTTAATGGAATACTTCTACTCTAATTCTAATCTAACAATAAGGAAAATATATTCTAATAAACAGAAATATGTAAATCTATGCTAACCCGGGGTGTGATCTTTCTTCTATGTGATCTAAAATGATTTCAAACAACAACTGGTAATAAAGATTATTCAGCTACTATGAGAAAAGAATTCAATGAAGATGAACCACTTCGTATAAAAAGTTAGATGAAACAGTTGCAAAAAACATATCGCATAATGAGCTATTCATACACTAAGCATAAATAAATAGCTATCACCGTACAAAAGTGCCAAATGATAACTCAAACATTCATACATTAATATATAAATAACTGAACTAGAAATCACTCTAACACAAGGCAGAAATAGTTAAGAGATAGAAATACCATTTATAACTAGTCCTACTCATGAGCTTCAAGCGATAACGATTTATTTCCTCTTGATTAAATATCCACTAAGAGTACAAAAGTGCAACATCAGTAGCAAATATCAAATGCAAACATCAATAAATCCTATTCCATTCATTCATCAAAACCTCCTCAGAGGGTACAGAAGTGCATGTTCTGGGGATAAGTTTTTGATAAATTTCAGGACCCTTCTCTAAATGCATGAGAAGGGTTTAAATACTACTAACTAATTCTAAAAATAAATTATTACAAAAATATAGGATGTGGTTTAAATGACCGTCCTCTTTTCAGGAAAATAAAACAAAATTAAAGCTAAAATTAAATCTAACACTAAACTACTTCTGTATTTGGTCCTTGAAATCGCATACATGCAGCATCTGTTTGAGAAGAGTCGGCTGGTTGACTTCCACTTTTAGCTAAGCTAAGAAAACAGAATCGACAAGAGCTGGCGCCATTTTTTCGGCCGAATTAATGATACACTTCACAGTCATCCACTGGCTATGTGGCTTTACCAAGTATGCCCAGTAATAATCCCAGTTCAACTTGGTTAACCCTTGGATTTCTTTTGCCTTTTGTTGAGTTCTCTGTTTCCAATCTACCTCTAGCATTACTTTCTTGTGATTTTCAAGACTTGCAGGTGACTAGGCAACCAGCAGCTTTCCTTTTCTTGAAATTTTTCTCAGTGATGCGTGAATCACGCATCAGAAACTTCCTCCATTCTTTGATCCGGGTTTCCTTAATTCGTTTTTCGCCTTTTACGCTTTTTCCTTCCAGCAGATATAAAGTTCAAAATTTGTAAACATAACAGTTCTGTAAGCTCTTGACCCTGAGTTTTAAACTGTCTATTTCTGATATCTGCGTTGTCCAGTATCCACTTCACCATGTCTGTATATGGGAGAATTTTTGGCCTTGCTGTTATCCGGTATAAGAATGAGCAAGCTAGCTCTATAAGGGATGCTTCCGAAGAACCATTTGAGCCCGCGGTAGCAACTACTTCCATTACTCTGGGATTCTCCTCTTCGAGCGGATTATACATGCCTTCCCACGTAGCTATTCCCGCGTCTCTGTTACAAACCATGTCTGTATACAAGGGCGCCATTTCCTTTTCTTCTGAGCTCAGGGCTTTGCTTTTATTTCCCATTTTATCCTACGAATTTCTTTGTATTGGCCTCTGTTCTCCGTTCCTATAATTCACAAATGAAGCGAACATGAATGACAAGGAAGGGTGATGGGAAAGTTTTAAATGCCGCAGACATACCAAGTATACCACCTTATGTGAAATGATTCTTTGAAAAGCACGCACCCATATTCCATTAATAACTAACAACTAACTCATTTATTAGCATTAAAGCGCATAACCAGGTGTCAGCTTATGGAAAATACTTTTCTTGAATAGCGTGCCCGAAAGATTTGTGATGGAGCGATTTTGCGATTTGTTTCGCAACATCGCAGATTGCAACATTGCAATATCACAAAATCGCAAAATTGCAACAATGCAAAGTTGATAGCTCATGACAACGCATTATCGCTTTATCTTTGTATCGCAGATCGCCATATCGCAATATCGCAGATCGCAAAAATGTTATGTATGACAATCTTTGTTAACCTATTTTCTGCGAAATGCGATCTGGCGATCGGCGTCATCGCATATCGGCAAATTGAAGTGTTTCAATGTGAGTTGTGCTGAATGCGATGCGATATCTATTTATTATTGCATATTGAAATCTCGCAAATGTTGGAATTGTGCTTGTAAGGTGGCATCCCGCTATCTTATGTGATGCGATATTTCTTAAGGAAAGATTTTAATTTTACCTTATCATAAAACTTAGCTTTTTTAGATTTTCCAAGGGAGGTTTCCTAAGCTTATGATGGTAATTTTATTTGAAAAGGAAATTTAACCACTACTTTGATTTGTTAGATTTTTAACTAAGGGTCCCCAATTATTTAGTATTAGGAATAACACTAAATAAAAAGGGGGGTTGTTGCTGGCCACAACACCTTCGTGCAGATTGATAAGCCTTTAGGGCTTATCAATGTTCCTTCTCTTTCATCCTTTAGTACCTCCATGAAGGTACTCGAATGATATTCACGCAGCCCTAACCTAAGGCCCAAGCACTTACGCACCTTTGTGACTACGTTACTGTATAAGTTACCAAGTTATCTTAAGTGTTTACCTAATCTTCCATGCATTTATGGTTACCTTCGTGTAAACCTTTACTCTTTCTTGCGTTCAATTAACAGATATACTCAAATACATTCGCACATCAAATAAGCATTATAATGTAAACCCAAATCATAACATACTATAATCAGATGCATTAAACAGAGACAAAATACACCTTGGTTGCAGAATACTTCTCTTTATTGATATCTCAAGTTCAGTACAGACTCTATCTGCCCTGCACACATAGCTACAAGGGTCCACGCACTCAACTGCGGACTTCCACCCTAGGCCTCTATGCACTCAGCTATAGAGCCTCTACCTACGCTAAGACTCGAGAACACTTAGAAATTCTTACCCAAAATCCTTCTTATTGTTACTACTCTTCTCTTAGACTCTTCTAAGACTCCCTTTTTATACAATCCCATGGTCCGTGGACCATGGGTAGATCTTTACAGCCAACATGATACTTCACAAAACAAGGGCGGACAACCCTTTGACCTCTTCATGCTCCGCGACCACAAAATGCGGAGATTTTACATATTTATTACAAAAATGTCTCTTGGGGGAACCGTTCCCAATAGGCCCCCAACACAAACATGGTGACTCACCCTCATGTCACGCTGCAAGAGTGGAAATCTTGGCGCGAAGACCCCCTAGCTTGACCTGTACGATTTCTACCTCGACAGTGCACTATGCGACCGCCTGTTTTATTTCCTCGACCAGCTGCTTTGTTGTTGGCCCTGCACTGTCAGCCTAAAGCTTCTGTTGAGTCTCCTGTAGACTATCCAGCTTGCCTTCAATGGAGGTCGTGATCAAGTAGGCCTCGTCCAACCAAGGCTTCAAGCGCGCCTTTAGCAATGCCTCTTTGTGTCGAGCTGCATCTACCTGCTCTTTCAATGCCTTGGCCTCCTGCAGCTTCGCGAGTCTCTATGTGAGAGCAACAATACGCGTTGTCCCTTTTACCACATCGTAGCACTGCTACAGCTCTTGCACCTCTATTTCCAACCTCTACACAATAGGTTCTTCTTGTAGGCTTGTTAGTACTTCAAACAACTATTCAAAAAGCATTGTGTAGTCTGCCACTGCACTTTCTATTGTCATTATTTCCTCCATTATAGCAGTCGTGCGCTCCTCCTTGACTTCCGGTGGCATTAAAAGTTGGGCCCTCAACTGCAATTATGCAATTTGGAGGTTCAGCTCCAGCTAAACCTTTGTTAATTCTATGCAGTCGTCGCGCACCCCTGTAGAGAGTTTTTGAACTTGCACATCCACTGGCTCATCTGCAGGAATGGCCAACTCCGGGACCATTCAGCATGCTTACTCCACAGCCTTAATCATGCGTTGATTCATGTCAGTGAGTTCTATCATGGATGCGAGGGTGGAGTCTCATTGCACACCCATCTGAGTATTGTTGATCTTTTACTCACTAACAACTTGCAAAGCACATTTTTCGCAGACCCTCAGCTCCTCCATCACCCCATCCTATAGCAGGTGGAATGTCTCGCTCAAAAGCGCTGCCAAGTTCAACCCTACTCCCTTGAGTGCGCTGACAGCGGGCCTGTCAGCTTTGGTCACTGTCGTCAGTGCCCCATATGGTAGCACTATGGCTCAGAAGTCCTTCGTACGCAGCATCCTAGCAGCTTCTGAAGTACTGATGGCAAACTAGTGGATGTCACGTCAGTCTGTGTTTCCTGAATCTACAGCTCTTGCAAATTTTCCTGAATGGCCCCCAACTGCTGCTGCTACTACTCTAACTACTGCAGCAGTTCTGCGGTGGCATCCCGCACTGTATCCCCAATGTCATTTAGATCCCCCTCTGTTAGGGTGATCGGGTCCATGGATGTCTTGCTGGCCTTGGACTTCTTCCATGGCCCTACTTTTTCTTATCCCCTTGGATGCTTGATATGGAATGGAGGTGTCTACGGGTCCGCTCCTCCCTGTTCTGTCAGATCATCCTCTTCTTCCTCTTCTTCTGGGGAGGGTGACTTCTCTTTTTCGGAGCTGATGTTATGAAACCAGCTCAAGAAAAGATAGAAAAGATAGATCAACACCTTAGAATTCAGCCTCTTCGAGGGGGAAACCTCCTTTACATTACATAAATGAACAATTCTTGGATGATACAAATGAAAAAACCTCCTTTCTATATATAGGAGTCTAAGGAGTCACAATATAATCCAGCCGACCTAACAATAATAATATAAAGCCACAAAAATAACAATAGAGGGATTCTATGGGGCACAGAAATAACAATATGGGGGTAATAGGGGCACAACAATATAAATAAGGGGTATAACTACAATAGTAATGGGGTAATCACTAGTATTATAGGGACCCAACATGCCCCTCTCCTTCAAAAAAGTGTTGTCCTCAACGCTTGAGTAGTTCTGGATACTTCTGCATAAAATTCTCATCCTCCCATGTGGAATCTTCAGCGGATAAGTTCTTCCACTTGATAAGATACTCTGAAATTGATCGATTTCGTAGCTGTCGAGTTCTTGTTTCTGTGACTGCTTCCGGTTCCAATATAATTTTTCCTTCCTCGTCAAGTTCTGGCAATATTGTTTGAACTGGGAGCTTGTCGCCTATAACCTTCTTTAAACATGAAACATGGAAAACTGGGTGCAATCGAGAAGCTGCAGGAAGCTCCAATTTGTATGCCATAGTACCAATCTTTTGCAACACCTTGTACGGACCATAATACTTTGGTGATAATTTATTATCCTTCTTAGCTTGCTTTAGGGACATTTGCTTATATGGTTGTAGCCGTAGGAATACCCAATCACCTACATCAAAACTTCTTTCACTGCGATGTTGATCTGCCTGTTGTTTCATTCTATTTTGTGCCAACACGAGGTTATCCTTTAAGAGTTGGAGGACTTGTTGTTGATGTTCGATGTGATGTTCCACTGCCTGAACCTTAGAATTTTCTCTTAAATATGATGTGATGGATGGTGGTTGATACCCATAAAGTGCCATAAATGGGGTCATTTTTGTTGTTGTATGGAAGGAAGTGTTATACCACCATTCAGCCAGAGGCAACCATTTGACCCATTGTGTCTGTTTATCAGATACAAAGCAACGAAGATATCCTTCCAAACATTTGTTTACTATCTCAGTTTGCCCATCAGATTGAGGATGATAAGATGAGCTATGAGCTAACTGAGTACCAAGACAAGAAAATAATTCTGTCCAAAAATTTCCAGTGAAAATGGGATCTCTGTCACTTACAATAATCTTTGGGTTTCCATGTAGCTTTTGAATTGTTTCCATAAATGCAGTAGAAACTGTACTGGCTTTAAATGGATGTGATAATGCACAAAAGTGTGCATACTTGGTAAGTCTGTCAACTACCACCATGATGACACTCTTTTCCTCAGACTTGGGTAAACCTGTGATAAAATCCATTGAAACCTCCTCCCAACGTTGGCTTGGAATGGATAAAGGTTGTAATAGACCCGGTGTCTTAATTGTTTCAACTTTATTTTGTTGGCAAACCAAACATTCCGCCACAAACTTTTGAATATCTGATTTAAGGCCATCCCAAAAAAATTCCTTCTTAACCCTGTGGTAAGTTTTTAAAAATCCTGAGTGCCCTCCTAAGGGAGAAGTGTGCAATTCCATAAGAATCTTTTGTTTTAGCTGGGAATTCTTACAGAGGTATAAGCGATCTTTGTACCATAACGAATCATTTTGCCAGCTAAATGTATCAGACGTACTGGAATCTTGTTGTAGCTTTCGAATAAGTGCCCACACTTCTTCGTCATTCTTCCATTCCTCCCTTGCTTCGTTTATCCAATCTGGTTGGATAATAGAAATGGCGCACAACAATGCTTCCACATCCTCATCCTTTCTTGAGAGTGCATCTGCCACCACATTTTGCTTCCCTTTTTTGTAGATGATTTCAAAGTCATAACCCAACATCTTTGTGACCCACTTTTGTTGCTCTTCAGAGGATAATCTTTGTTCTAAAAAGTATTTAAGGCTATCATGATCCGTTTTTACCTTGAAGTGTCTTCCCATTAGGTAGGGTCGCCATTTCTTAAGTGCATGGAGTATTGCCAACATTTCCTTCTCATAAATAGCTTTTCTTAAAAACTTTCCCTTGATTGGACGACTTTCAAAAGCAATGGGTCTTTCATCTTGCATTAGAACAGCACCAATTCCATTTCCTGAAGCATCACATTCCACAATAAAGGTTTTTGTGAAGTCCGGTGTAGCTAAGACCGGTGCTTGGCACATTGCCTCTTTAAGATGTTCAAAGGCCTTTGTTGCTTCCGGAGTCCATGAAAATGCATCTTTCTTCAATAATGTTGTTAGAGGTGCTGCTATTCTCCCATAATTCTTAACAAACTTGCGATAATACCCTGTCAACCCAAGAAATCCTCGCAGATGCTTTATGGATGTGGGGATTTTCCATTCCTTAATGGCTTTAATTTTGCTAGGGTCTACCTTAACTCCTTCATGAGATACAATATGACCCAAATATTCCACCTCCTGGACTCCAAAGAAACATTTGGATCTTTTTGCATATAATTGTTTCTCCTCCAATAGTTGTAGCACCCTGTCAACATGTTCAACATGATCCTTCCAAGACTTGCTGTAGATTAGTATATCATCAAAAAATACTAACACAAATTTTCTAAGGAATGGTTTGAAAATTGAATTCATCAAACCTTGAAATGTTGAAGGTGCATTGGTAAGGCCAAAAGGCATGACCAAAAATTCATAATGACCCTCATGAGTTCTAAATGCCGTTTTCGGAATGTCTTCAATCTTCATTCTGATTTGATGATATCCCGAACGAAGATCCAACTTGGTGAAGTAAATTGATCCATGCAATTCATCCAGTAATTCATCAATGACAGGAATGGGGAACTTATCTTTAATAGTGAGCTTGTTGAGCTCCCTATAATCCGGACACATGCGCCATGATCCATCCTTCTTGTGCACCAATACTACTGGAGCAGAGAAAGAACTTTGACTCGGTTGAATTATACCAGCCTCTAGCATTTCTGCAACCATACGTTCAATTTCACTTTTTTGGACATAGGGATATCTGTACGGCCTGATGTTTGGAGGAACACTTCCTGGAATCAGATGAATAGCATGATCATGATCACGCATAGGTGGGAGACCTTTGGGAGTCTCAAATACCTTGGAATGATTGTCCAGGACTTTTTGGAGATCTGGAGAAATAGATGATTCCAATGTGGAAACATCTAGCGAACATAATTGTGCAATTACACCTCTTTGCTCCTTTTTTAGAAGCTTTGTCATACCATTAGAGCTGATTATCTTTCCTGGTTTCCCTGCAATACCCCTTAATTCAACTTCCTTTCCTTCCGTAGAAAATTTGATGAAAAGTTCTTGAAAATTAAAAGCTATTGTACCCAAGGATTGTAGCCATTGGACTCCTAGTACAACATCAGCACCTCCCATTGGAATGGAAAGCATTGGGCTAGTCAATACATATTCTCCCATGGATAGCTTGATATTATGGCACTTTCCAGAGCAATTTATTGTTCCTCCATTTGCAATCATCACTTGACACTCTGGTGCTGGATATAGGAAGCAATTCAATTCTTTTGCTACCTTACAATGAATAAAATTGTGGGTGCTTCCTGAATCAATCAACACTATTACCTTTTTCTTCTTGATTTGTCCTTCTATCTTGATGGTTTGAGGAGTGGTAATTCCCGCCAATGCATTACAAGATATGGTCGGATTTATTTGTTCTTCATCTAGGCTTTGTTCCTGGAGTATATCTTCTTCTTTTGACCTTTCTTGCTCCTTTTCTTCTTCCTCTTCACAATCTATGTAGAATAATTTCTTCTCAGCACACTTATGACCTTTAGTGTATTTGCTATCACAACTGTAACAAAGCCCTTTTGCTCTTTTTTCTTCCAATTGTTGTGGTGTCAACCTTATAGGTTGTGGAAGACTAGGGGCAACAACACTTCCGTCTTTATAGTTGTGAGTGGTATGCTTCCTGGTTGCCATAATTTTGCTTTCCATTTTTCTTGCTAACCTGAATGCCTTCTCTAATGAATCAGGTTCCCAAAGGCGAACATCATGTTGGATATTATCCTTTAAAGACCCTATGAACACATCAATCCTATGCTCCTCTGGAATATCTTTTACCCTTATGTTCAATTTTTGGAACTCCTCAATGTGCTCCATTATTGAACCCTTTTGTTTGAGACTTATCAATTGGCTAAAAAAAGTGTTGCTTTTTGTATCTTCATAATGTGCTATCAATTCTTCCGTAAAAATTGCCCAAGTGATAAATTGTTTACGAGAGCAAAGCCATTGATACCATACAAACTGATTTGGTTCCAAATATACAGTTGCCATACGTACCTTTTGTGTGTTTTGCACATTATTGAGATCGAAGAATTGCTCCATCTGTAATATCCATGTGGCGGGATCCTTGCCATCAAACTTCCTCATATCGATTTTTGGAATATGGTGGGTCTTCGATCCAACATTAGAGTCTATGGAATCATGATTAACATTTCTTTTGTTCTCATCATGAGTTTCCTTTACTACCCTTTCACCATTAGTGACCCTTTCTTGTAGCAACTTCTTCAATTCTTCCATGTCTGTCTTCAAATCGATCTTCAAATCTATCTTCGAATCATACATCTTAGCTTCCATGCCCTTTATCTTAGATTCCACGCCATTTATCTTAGATTCCACGCCATTTATCTTAGCTTCTGTTAGCTTTTGTGAGCATGACATTTGTTGCACTTGTTCTTGTAATTTTGATATATCATGTAGCATTTCTTCCTCTTCTTCATGAGTCATGCTAGAGCTTTCAGGTTCCTTACTAGGTGTTTGCATTTTCTTTCCTCGGGGCATCAGTTACCGATAATAATGCTTTACTATGCCCTTTGAATTCCGTTAAACCAAGCTTACACAAAAATTTAAAAAAAACTACACACCTTTTTTCACTTTATAGAAGCCTGATATTGAATCTGATGTATCTCTGTAATTTCGGATCATCTAGTTCTGAAATTGTGACCTGTAGTAGCCTTTTGTGTCCTCTTTCCAATGCCACAAGTCTGACCCAAATTGGATTCTCCAAGGAAGAGTTATGTGAAATCTCCCACAGTGACTTGCTTTTAGACTAGTTCAGTAGAGCGAACTTGTACGACGTGCCACGAGTCACTGTTTCAACCTTTGGATCTGAAACACACATACAAGAAACTATAGTCCATCCTCTTTCTGTACCTTCTTACGAAATTTCAATCCGATCCCCAGAGAGAAAGTTATGACGATTTTCCCCAGGTCACTTGTTTTGAATGTAATTCAGGAGTCTGCAAAAAGACCAACTTCCTCAGATCATATCTCCGCAAATATCACGCGAAAAGCTCTGAAATTTAGACCCAAGGTTCAACGCGATTTCTTCTCAAATGGATTTTTTTTGCGACTTCTGAAACGTCACAGAAAAAAGTTATAGCGAAAATGCCACGATGACCTGTTTGGAGCAGCAAAACCCTAGAATCCAAAGCTCTGATACCAAATGTTATGAAACTAGCTCAAGAAAAGATAGAAAAGATAGATCAACGCCTTAGAATTCAGCCTCTTCGAGGGGGAAACCTCCTTTACATTACATAAATGAACAATTCTTGGATGATACAAATGACAAAACCTCCTTTCTATATATAGGAGTCTAAGGAGTCACAATATAATCCAGTCGACCTAACAATAATAATATAAAGCCACAAAAATAACAATAGAGGGATTCTATGGGGCACAGAAATAACAACATGGGGGTAATAGGGGCACAACAATATAAATAAGGGGTATAACTACAATAGTAATGGGGTAATCACTAGTATTATAGGGCCAACAGCTGCACTCCTCTCCTCCTATCTGTCCACCTATCCCCTGTGTGGCAGCACAGTCTTCCCTAGCCTTATCCTCAGCCTCCTTCCCCCTTTTCTAAGCCAACTACTCCATCTTGAGCTTAGCTTCATCCTTCTTCCGTGGTGTAGCTGTCTTGTTGGATCTGGCCGTTAAAGCCGAGGCAATGTGCCATTTTGTCGGCCAGCTTTCAATAACTTCTTGAATCACATCATTTGTAGCTAAGTAGGGAAAGTCATGCCACTTATGCTCAGGGTCCTTTCACACCCTGATGGATACATGGTGGAAATAAGCCTTAAACTCCATGTACGACTGTAACTTATCAAAGACATTAGGCGAAAATCACAGCTTGTGGTTGATGGCCATGTGCACATTCATCTCCATCAAGATCCAAAAGATCTTGTTGTCCTTGATCTATTGGGGATCCTTAGTCACCCATAGTGAAGCGTACTTCGCTACCTCAGGCAGGTCCGACGCAGCCGAGGGAAATTGGTTGTCTTTGGGTAGCTCCCAAGCAACCAACACGATGGACAGCAATAACCACGCATAGTGGAAGGTCTTGCTAAGATCATGCACCTCGCGGTAGTTCGCAAGCAACTCACCGCAGAGGTAGCGCACCCAATTGAACTGAACCCCCTCCATGCATTGGACCGCTAGAGCTACGACAGGCGTCAATACTTCTTCAAAGTGACACTTTTGCATGACCTTCCCTGCCAATATTTGTGTGGCCACTTTGACCGCAGGGTCAGAAATACTTGTAATCGCATAGCCGTGTGGCTTCTTTACTAATCTAAACTTCTTCTTCATGGACACCATGAGGGCCAGTTCGCTCGCCTTTCCACCAAACATCATAGCCAGATTCTCCCCTGAATATGGAAGCCACGTGATTCTGTGGATTAGTCTATCATTGATGGGTATTGGCTCCTCCAACCAGAGACACCCATCATGTACCAAGCACAATAGCTTCTTAATTACCAGCAACGTAATGGGTGTTCGATTATAGTGCGACACCCATAGCAGGTTGAGCAGGCCTACCTTATCCACTCCTTTGATCCACTTTCGCAGTTCCAACACGGTCACCCCGGTGGTATTATGGAGGACGCGGTGCATCAACTAGTTTGTCGCCAAGTGATGGAATCACTCAGTATCATCCAAGTCCCAGTCCTCCAAATTCAACATTGGAATCTGTGCTAAGTGCGGTCCTTAAAAAAAAATCTTGTCCAGCAGCAGAGGTGTGTACAAGGTGACCTTGCTCTCATCAATGTCCTTAGGCACCTTGGCCTTGCCCCTACGTGGAGGGACGTACTCAGGAAATTTAGTAATGGGGTCAGACCCCTCAACTTCAACGTCCTCCATGTCAATCCCAAGATCCTCATCATCCATTGGGATATCCCCAATTTCTTCCTCCTTCGGTTCCAGGTTAATGGTTTTTCCCTTTTCCTGAGTGGTGGGCTTATCCTTCGGTGGGTTTCTCCTAGGTGACGCGTGCACCGATGGTGTCACGGCCTTCTTTCCTTTCTTGCCTTTCACGCTTTCCTAGGTCTGGGTAGGCCTTGGTCTAGGCGACCGTGTCGACTTGGGTATCTGCATCCTCTGGAGCAGTTCCCTCTACTTCCATAGCAACCTCTGGGTATCTGCATCCTCTGGAGCAGTTCCCTCTACTTCCATAGCAACCTCTGGCATAGCCCCTTCAGCTGTCACTGCTTCCCCAATATCTATGATTTTTGCTGGTGTCGACATGACGCTATCCAACAATTCTTGGGTCTCCTTTGGTAATTGCTCAAATGCCAAACTCACTATCAGAGCCTCAAATAATTCGTGGTTCATACACGTCTGAGAGCTCAACAAATCAATGCTCAAAATGCCAAGTGTTCTTCGTTGGGTAGCGACATGTAATTTATAGACCATTTTGAATTAAAATCATACCATTCCCCCAAAAATTGGTTTATTAATGCTAGATTGGTGGTAGATTTTCAAGGATCTCGCCCATAAATTTCGTCTTAAATGCCCCCCCCCAGCTCCATTTGGCTATTTTTCCATTGATAAATCATGAACAGTGACTTTAACGGTCACTTTCCGGCTGACCTGTGCGGTTTCATCCCAGGTAGCACAGCCTTCCGCATGCTCGTGTGGTCTTTGTGACATCTCCTCATTTTGTGTAGTTCCTTCGACACGTAGTTCCCTGACCCGGTTAGTGTAGTTTATAGTCTTGCACCTCCTTTCAGCTGCCTGGAGCACTAAGATTGTGCTTCCTTCATATATTCATCTAGCTGGATCATCAGTGTATGGCTTCAATCAGCTACCATTCACTTTTCCTGGGAATGGCTTCCCATTTAACTTAACCAACTGAACTGCTCCACCGTTGATAATCTCTTTGATGGCATAGGGCCCCAGCCAATGCATCCTAAATTTTCCTGGAAATTTATCAAACTTGCGGTCATATAGCAAAACCAGATCATTTACCTGGAAGGTGCGTAGTTTAATGTGCCAATCGTGCCATGCCTTTTCGTGCTCCTTTTGGACTTGTTGATGTAATCCAACTAGAAATCGGTCCTCTTCAAGCTCTGCTAGTTGTGCGAGCCTCTCTTTTAGGGCTCTAAGATCTGCCATTCTTGTGAGTGCCACTATGGACAGACTAGGTATGATGTATTCCATTGGCATCACAGCTTCTACGCCATACACGAGTCTAAAAGGTGTTTTCTCAATCAGCGTCTTGCAAGTCATTCTGTAGGCCCATAGCACCATGGGTATGCGCACATCCTAGTCATTCCTATGAATATTGTAGATCTTCATTAGTGTGCTCTCCATTATCTTATTTCATTATTCCATCATCCCATTAGCCTGCGAATGATAAGGCGTAATTTTCTGATGATACACCTAAAATTCTTTTGTCAACGCGCCGATTGTTTCATTAAGAAAGTGTGTACCGCAATCGCTCATCAAGATATTTGGACAGCCAAATCTTGTCAACACATATTCAAAAAGAAACTTCACTATTGTTGCACCGGTATAGTCCTTCATAGGCTACACCTCTGCCCATCTGGTTAAGTACTCTGTCGCGGTGATGATGTACCGCGCACCTGTTTTCTTCCCCGAAGGCTGAATTGGTCCCAAAAATTCAATCACCCATTTCTCAAATGGTTGTAATATCACCTGCGGTGTCAATGACAGTTCATTCCTTCATGATGGCCTGCCAGTCCTCTGACATGTGTCACAGGACCTACAATAAGTTTTTGCGTCCTTACGTAGAGTTGGCCACCACAATCCAGCACGCAAAACCTTCTGCATTGTCACTTTTCCTGTATAATTTCCTCCTGTAGCTCCTCCATGAACCTCCGCAAGGATGCTGCTCCGCTCAAAGTCAGGTACATGGTTTCGCAATATTTCATCAGACCCGATTTTGTACAGATGTTCTGCAATGACGGAAAAGTATGTTTTTGCGCACACTACTAACTCCTTCTTCTACTGGCTTGTATACCCTTCTGGAGCAGTCCATGTTGTCAGGAATTGTATGATATCCTCAAAGTGACTGTCAATGATGCATACCACAAAGAGTTGCATGTCAGGCAGTCCTTCCTCCAAATTAGTGGGCTCCTCTCCCATTTCGATGCATGACAGATGATATGGTCCCGCGTTCAATCATCCAGGCTTCATAATAACTTCAAAATCATACTCCTGAAATAATAACAACCACCTGTAGATCTTCCCCCCCAACACAGGCTTATTAACCAGGTATTTTAACACAAAATGATCTGTATACATCTTAAAATGTCCACCCAACAAATAGTGCCTAAATTTTTGGAGTGTGTATACCATGACTAGCCCTTCACGCTCTACAGTGGAATAGTTCTTCTCAGCCTTGGAAAGCTTCCTGCTCGTAAATGCTATAGGATGGTCCAATTCCCCCTCGCTCACCTGTGTCAACACGACCCCCAGTGCAATACATGAGGCATCCACGTGCACATGAAATTCCTTCTTCCAATCCAGAAAGACTAGGATCGGCGTGATGACCATTTTCTCTTTCAGCACATCCAAGCTCTTCTGGAATTCATCACTCTAACAGAACATAGCATCCTTTTTCAACAACTTCTCCATGGGTGTGGTGATCTGGGCATAGCTCTTGAAGTACTTCCTATATTATCTAATATGCCCCAGGGTCACGCTAGCTGTTTCACATTCCTTGGCACCTCCAAGTTGATTATCGCCACGATCTTCGCAAGGTCTACCATCAATCCCTATCTACACACCACATGCCCTAACATGATCCTAAAAGGGACACAAAACAGACACTTCTTCAGATTGAGCGCAATCTGGTATCTTCAAAACGTATCTAACATTACGCACAAACTTGCCACATGATGTTTGACCAATCCAAACACTGTCCAATCGTCAAAGTACACTTCCAGGAACTCATGAATGAAGTCTTTGAATGCCACAATGACTACGCACGAAAATATTGATGGCACATTCTTCAGCCCAAAAGGCATTATAGTATATTGAAAACATCCCCATTCCATTACAAAGGTCGTCTTGCTTCTATCTTCAGGTGTGATTTTGATCTAATGATACCCAGAGAACCCATCAGTGAAAGAGTATGCTTCTTGGCCGCCTACATTATAACGGACTTCATCAGTGAACGGGGTCGAGAAGGGGTCATGCACGCAAGCATCATTTAGCTTTCGGAGATCCATGCATATCCTTATTTCTTCCTTTTGTTTATTTTCCTGGACCACTATCGAGCTTACCCAATTGGACTCTTCAACTGGTTTAATAATTCCTGCTGCAAGCATCTTATCCAACTCAGCGCGAACCCTTTCCTTATACTTAGGATTAAGGTGGTAAGGTCTTTGTTTTACAGGCTTCATTTCCAGTTTTAGGGTGATCTTCATGACACCCAGGTCTCCTATTATCCCTTTTAGATTAAGGAACTTTGTGGGGAACAAATCCTGATATTCGCAGAGGAGCTCAACGACTTTATCTACTATTGCATCATCCCAATAGTCACCAATTTTTGCAAATTTTGGTTCTGCCTCTATGCCAATGTTGGCCTGCCTGGTTTTCAGCAGTGTGGTTATGTCAAGATCCTCTATCTGCGGACCTTCAACCTCGCGGTGACCTTCAGTTTCTAGAATATTAACTTTTTGGGGATCCTCGTCTTCTTCTTCAACAGTCACGTTATAGCATTCTAGTGCATGACTCAACTAGGTAGTCCAATCAGGTTGGATCAGGTCCAAAGGATCTTGTGGTATCCTAAAGATCATTTCTTTAACCTCTTGTAGCACCGCGTCAATACAGTCAAACCCATCCTCAAAGTTGAACGTCATTAAAAATCCTTGATGCAGGATATCCTATTCCTCCATGCTATGGTGGAGCTTGGTTTCCAAGTACCAATTCCTTGTTATGATGCCCAGGGTATGACAAAACAGATGCACCCATTTAGGCTGGGGCTCCGCGCCATAAGCCTTATTCCATTTAGCCAGGTGATCGTGCGGGTCACCTTGTACGTCATACTTATCAATCATCTGTACTTTTGGCTACCCAAAATGTATTCTCATCATCCTCTTATAGTCATGCCAATCACAAAAACTATCCTTGTGCGTACCCCACCATCTTGCAGGCATAGCACGCAGTACCCAGTCCAAGGTCTGGAAATGATGTTTCTCTGGTACTTCTCTTTCAAATGCATCCAAAAAGCAATCAAAATCTTTTAGCCCGTCATAATGAGGAATATTCCTGACTTCGGATGACACATAGTGAAACGATTTGGTCATCATATTACAACGCAATGTCGAGACTTCATGTAGATGGTTCTGCCAATGCTCCAATTCTTCATCTGAATTTGACATGTGGGAGCTTTCACGATCCCATGTAATTCGTCTGTCTACTATCGGATTCACCCAATCATGGTCTTGTGTCGTTATCTTGTAAATATGGTCTAGATCATCATCACTTTTGTAATCTCGGACTAGTTTTGTATAGTGCGGTCCCTCCGTGAGATCTAGTGGCACCACTACGTGGAGTGACTTGTTTTCAAATATCATCTTTCACTTCTTCAAGTTGATTACCCCATTCATGTCAGTGGCCCAATCGATTCCAAGGAGTGTAGGGTAGGGATTGCTATCATCCACAATCTCTATTACCTCAAAATCTGCCAGCGCGCTTGCACCCTCAATGTCAACTATGACCCCTTGCAACCTCCCCATTGGGATAATTTTCTGTTGATTCACCATTCTTAATTGTATCGGAGACCACTGGAGCGCAGGTCTCCCCATTCTCTCCCAGGTCTGTTTTGGCAAAACATTCGCATCAGACCCCAAATCCAGGATAACTTGGTCCATCTCATATTCCCCTATCTATGCAGTGAGTCTCATCTCCTGTCCAGTCCTTGCCTTGTGCTTGCCAAGCTTCCTAACCATGCGCAGTTCACTAGTAGCACTATCCTTACCAGCACACCAATTGATCAATTCTTGCAAGCCCTTCACAGCCTTACTGTCACAGAGCAGCTTCATGCAGGTCTCCAAGAACATGGTAAGCATGGACGGGTCCATTTCTTCAATTGGTTTCTCCTGAATTCTGGAGGTAGAGGCCTCAGCGAAGCTTTTCTTTGCTTCCATAAATTTTTCTTTTGCGCATTCCAAATCAAACCCAGTCTCCTTTTCTGGTGCTTTGCGAACCCATGCACCTTCTGCAGGTTGCTTCCCTTATCCTCCCTAATCATGGTTCCACTCCGCAGCATAATGTTTACCTTAGGGTCTTCCTCGTGAGGCTCAACGCTCATCATCTGGAGGTTCTTTGTCGGCTGTAGAGGTTGCACCCCCTTTTCGCTAATCTTAGCCAATAATATTGGGCAATCCTCAGTTGCATGGTCAAACTAAGTACAATAGCAACATGACAATTGCGTCGGATTCAGACAGTCCCTCGTGTAGTGTCCTAGGCCTCCACAATTGTAACAAATCAGTTGTCCTCGGCCTCTCCCAGGCCCTCCTCCACCTTGGCCCCAGTCACGCCCCTGATATTCACCTCGTGTTTCCCCAACGCCTTGGTCTGGAGGCTGGGTTTCTGTCTGCATTTTGTATGCGAGTGTCCTATCCATCATCAGTTTGTAACTTCAGCAATTGTGATCATCATGGCTTACTGATTTACAAAAATTAGTGAACAATTGTTGCGGCATTTGTACAAATTTCTGTAGCAAATTGCAATTATCAGTCATGTGCTTACCTGCTACCTAACATATAGCACACCATAGCGCAGGCCCTGCACTTGGCCCTACTGCGGCCTCTGGTCGTAGAGGCATTGGTCCTCCTGCTACAACGTAGTTTGCAAACATTGGGCATTGATCCTTTTCATGCCCCTGACCCTTGCATTTTATGCACCAAACCTCTTCACAGGCCTCCAGCTGAGCGGTTTTGTCCTACTTCATACTTTTCATTTCAAGACATTTGCAACTGTGCATGAATCTGTTGAACCCCCAGATTCGGATCTTGCATCGGCATTTCGTGTAATCTCATTGCAATCACCAAGGCTTCTGCCTAAGTCATAATATTTTGTTGTGACAATGCAGCCCTTAGGTGAGGCAGGAGAAAAGCCATGAACCACTCGCAGTGCTGCCCGTCTGTCAAATTCATATTGGCTTCGCAGATTTTACACTTCAATCTCTGATCTAACTCCCAAGGGGTTTCACCTGGTTTCATCATAATTTCCTTGAATCCCACAATCGATTGCACTTCATACTTAGGCCTACTGAATTCTTTATTCAGTGCGGTCTAGATCTCTACTAGCATAGCTACCTGGTTGTCATTAGAGTACTTGATGTACCAAGTTAGCGCGTGATCCTGCAAATCACTAACCAATGTCTCCTACTTCATGTGATCATTTGCAATGCCCTAAGCTTCCCATACAGCCTTTATGATGAACCAAAATTGGTCCGGGTCCTCATTCCCTATGCCCTTGAATACAGGTAGTTTTACAGAGTTCGTCATATTGAACAATGGAGGTGGCAGTGGTGTGGGTGATGGTGTGAGCAGTGGAGGCAAGGATGGAGGTGGTGTGGATGGATGTGATGAGGGTGGAGGCAGTGTAGGTATTTGTGGTAACCCTCGTCTTATAACCTGACTAGCACTTAGGGGAGAAATCAACGATGTCCCTTCATCATCACTTAAAGGGAGTCTGATTAATGGGCTATACTCAGGACCCTTTCTTCCTCCGTCCCTGAAAGGTTTTTCGCTTCACGTAGCTCCACACATCAAGGTAACTGCATAACTCATTGTTCACACAAGAGCATCTTAATCCAAGTATTCGGTGATTTTAAATACTTACCTCGTTTTCCTTTGAAGAAATGGTGCTCTGCTTCAGTGTAACTGACAGAGGTATCAACCATGAACTCGGTCACAAATCCTCCTATGATGCAGTCGAGCCAACAGTTGACAGCATGCACGATCTTATCTTCAGAAGCTTCTAACCTCCTTACTAGTTCCAGTGTCCAAACAGTAAGCTTGTCAAGCCTCCACCTTCCTTGACCTATGCCAACTTTGCAATCCACTCGTATAACTCAACCGAGAAGGAACAGAAGAAGATTTCATGTATTTCTATGTATAGGTATCTATCCAACCACTATTCTTTCATCAATCACGGGTTCTTGTTTTCTTGCACCGTGAATTCGTGGATCTTTCTATCCAATCGGGTTTCAATTTCTTTCTTCATTGGATTCCAATGACACGACATCACACATCTCGTTATGCAGATCTTGGTCCCAGCAATGGAACCATTTGTTGGCTTGATGGGCCCTAACCTAGGTTTAGTGTTAGTCAGCCAAGAAAATCCCTACACTACTGACCCTTTTGGCATCAGCCCGTGGAGTGTGGACTAAAGTCTCACCCGAAGCAGTATGGGGGGATGTAGGAACCAGGTTTCTACACCTTGAGATGGTCGTGATGTCGATATATACTTGCTAATCCTGCCTTCATGTAGATCGACAAGCCTTTATGGCTTATCGATGTTCGTTCTCTTCCATCCTTCAGTACCTCTACGAAGGTACTTGATTGATATTCATGCATCCCCGACCTAAGGCCCAGGCACTTACATGCCTCTCTGACTGCGTTACTGTATAAGCTCCCAAGTTATCTTAAGTGTTTACCTAATCTACCACGCATTTAAAGTTACCTTCTCATAAACCTTTACTCTTGCTTGCGTTCAATTAACAGATATACTCAAATACATTTGCACATCAAATAAGCATTATAATGTAAACCTAGATCATAACATACTATAATCAGATGCATTAAACAGAGATAAAATACATAGTGGTTGCGGAATACTTCTCTTTATTGATATCACAAGTTCAGTACAGACTCTATCCGCCCTACGCACACAGCTGTAGGGGTCTGCGCACTCAATTGTGGACTTCCACCCTAGGCCTCTACGCACTCAACTGCAGAGCCTCTACCTATTCTAAGACTTGAGAACACTTAGAACTTCTTACCCAAAATCCTTCTTATTGTTACTACTCTTCTAAGACTCACTTTTTATATAATCCCATGGTCCGCAGACCATGGGTAGATATTTACAGCCAACATGATACTTCACAAAACAAGGGCAGACAACCCTTTGACTTCTTCACACTCCGTGACCACAAAATACAGATACTTTACATCTTTATTACAAAATTTGGGCCTTTTTCCCAAACATGGGCTTTTAGCCCCAAAACTTGCTCTTGGGGGAACCTGTTCCCAACGCTAAGCCAAAACAAGCATGGATTCCATCGGATTTCTCCACCTACATCATGAGAAATTTCCCTGTCTCCTAATCTCTAGGCTTTACCGCAATCCACACTAGATCACTAAGCCCTAACCGAGACTCCACTCTCTAGGATTTACCATATATCCCATCTTGGGATTACTAGGCCTGATGGAGAGCACCCACCTCTAGGCTTTACTGTATATCCCACCATTCATCGGTCAAGGATTCCTAGGCCCACTGAGGTAACACAAAATCCATCTTTACCACAACCCACAGTCTGGTTCAGGGGTTACTAGGCCATGTGTTCTTTTATTTACAAATCCACCTCACTTAGCTTTGAGTCCATCTGGCAATCCAACTCAACCAAAACATGAGAATCCCATCACACCATGGTTATTTGTAAATGGAAAGGCTAGGCTGAAAAACATTGTCACACCTGGAAAAATCCATGCCAATGACAAAAAGAGAACTAAGAACACACATGCAACACCATGCATGCCGAATATAGCAAGGAAACCAAACATGTAAATCGATACCTACAAAGAAACTTGTTGTATCTGCTTGATCTATGCTTCCTCTTTCCTTCTTTGCCTTTCTTGATCCAATGCCAAAGTGCTCCAAGAAAACTCTGTGTCCAAGAGTGAGAGAGAGAGAGATAATAAAGAGAGAGCACCAAAACTGAAATGACAAAATGTTACACTGACCAAGCATGAGCAAAAAACTTGCCAACTAATCCTCATAAGCTTTTTTATTAATGAGGCCTCTATTTTCTTTATTTTCCATTATTTTCCTTCATTTTCACTCTTCACTATCATAATACATGCTTATAACCAGCATAATACATGTATCTCCCTATACATGCCTTTTCCTATACATGCTTATTTTCCTTCATTTTCACTCTTCATTGTCATAATACATGCTTGTAGCCTGTGACTCTTCACCTTCCTTTTCTCCAAAACCTGGAGCATCCAGGGGTTTTATACCACTCATGTATGATGCTCCCTTTGTAGCACCCTCATCCCACATCTACCCAAGTAACTGACCAACCGGGGTAAATATGCGATGAGAGGCCACTATAATGGGATTCAACCTCCTAAGTCACCTTAAGGAAGTGGAATCAATGGAAACACACCACACAGACCTTCCACATCAGCAACAGAACTCCTAGGAGCCATCCCAACCACTTAGGTAACCAACCCCTGAGACCAATTGAAGTTTTAGTGCATCAAACCCCTAGACGCTCCCTTGATATGGACAAGGGTGCATCTGGTAGGTTCCAGTCGCTCCCACAACAAGGCATGGATGCATCTGGTAGGCTCCAGTCGCTCCCACAACAAGGCATGGGTGTGTCTGGGGACTTTTCTCCTTAGTCTTGCGCCTGCGACTCCAAGATTTGTGCCACTTTTTCAGGACTAGAGCCCAGGTCACTGCTCAAAACTCCATGACACTTTCAGAACTAAAATATAACAACAAACTAATGATTTTACAAATGCAATTACTTGAACAAGGATTTTAACTGACCCCTATTAGCCATGAAAGGAATTTCGTTAAACATGTCACAAATATGTAATATACAGGTTTAAACAACAAATCTGAGTATATGGGTCTCATACTTATCTGAGAATCGCTAAGAAGATTTGTTCCCTTATATCATTAGCTGCATTATCATCCATTAGGTCATAGATACATTGTCCATTCATTTACAAATCAAAACATGAGGAGAGCCATACATCGTCACTGACATAATACATGCTTATAACCACCATAATCACAACAGAAATATCAAGTATACATCATCCATAGAATCCACATATAAACCAATACATGTACACATAAGATACCAAAGAGAGAACATATTATTAATGAATGCAAAATCCAACCCTGTATAATCCTACCACGTTCCACCTGATCATAGATTCGCTAAGAAAAATATATCTTTATCCAATCACCCCCATGCCATATTCCAAGCATGAATGTGGGACTCAAACCAAAAGAACCAACCAGGGCATCTCGAGGCTAAACAACCTCACCCTCATCATAGAAACCAAGATTTACCGTAATCCACACCAGATCAGTAGGCCAAAATAATAAACATGTAATAACATGCTTTACCATGATCTCCACCAAATCACTATGCCAAAACAAGCATGGATGCCACCGGATTTCTCCACCTACATCTTGAGGAATTTTCCTATCTCCTAGTCTCTAGGATTTACCGTCATCTACACAGGATCACTAGGCCCTAACCAAGACTCCACTCTCTAGGCTTTACCATATATCCCATCATGGGATTACTAGGCCTAATCAAGAACACCCATCTCTAGTATTTACTGTATATCTCGTCATTCACCGATCAGGGATTTCTAGGCCCTCCGAGGCAACACAAAATCTAGATTTACCGCAACCTACAGTTTGGTTCAGGGGTTACTAGGCCATGTGTTCTTTTATTTAGAGATCCACCTCACTCAACTTCGAATCCATCCAGAAATCCATCTCAACCAAAACATGAGAACCCCATCACATAATGGCTATCTAGAAATGGCAAGGCTAGGCTGAAAAACACTGTCAAACCTGGAAAAACTCATGCCAATGATATAAATAGAATGAAGAACGCACATGAAACACCATGTATTCCAAATATATTAAGGAAAACACACATGAAAATTGATACCTGTAAAGAATCCTGTTATAGTTGTTCGATCCTCCTCTTCCTTACTGGATCTCTGTGTCCTCTTTCCTTCTTTTCCTTTATTGATCCAATGCCATTGCACTCATATAAAACTCTAAGTGTCCAAGAGTGAGAGATAGAGAGATAGAATAATGAGAGAGACAGGATAATGATAGAAAGAGAACCAAGATTACAGATGCAACACCATGCATGCTAAATATAGCAAGGAAACCACACATGAAAATAGATACCTACAAAGAATCATGTGGTAGCTGCTTGATCCTGCTCCTCCTTGCTTTCTCCCTCCTTCCTCTTGCCTTCTTTTCCCTTCTCGATCCAATGCCAAAGTGCTCCAAGAAAACTCTAAGTGTCCAAGAGTATGAGAGAGAGAGAGAATAGAATGAGATCTCCAAAACTAAACTAACCAAAAAGCTTACACCGACCAAGCCTAAGCCAAAAACTCTCCAACTGATCCTCAAAAGCCCTTTTATCAATGAGGCCTCTATTTTCTTCATTTTCCATTATTTTCCTTCTATTTTTTCCTTACATGAAACCTGTGACCTTTCACCTTCCTTTTCTCCTAATTTCCTTTATTTTCATAAATAAAATGCCAATTAATGCCTCTTGCCTTTCCAAAGCCTTTGCCATTGCCTTTTCCAATTTCCTTTAGCCATAATAACCAAAATGAACACCCACTAGGATGTTTTTGCCCACCATTCAACTTGGAATACGTGTCCCGTGACCTTGATCTTATATTTCTTTTACATGGATTTTTAACCAGGGTTGTTATAAAACCCTCCCCCTTGGGGGAACACCGTCCTCGGTGTGAAATGAAACCTATAACTAGAAAGACCACTAGAAAAAAACAAAAAAAAAACATATTACCTATGGATATTTATAACACAACTTGTTACAGTATTTACAATGACCACCTGCTGAAAACATGAAAACATATTGTTTACTGTAGCTTTATAACATAGCTCATTATGGTACTTATAATAATAACCACATATACTCATGCACATTTGCTTCAGCCAACAAATAATCATATTATCTATGGAGCTTTATAAATCCATCTCGATACAGTATTTACAATAATACACACATATACACATGCACATTTGTTCAATTGTCAAATAAAAGGATATGATGACTGCATCTAGAACAAGGGAATCCAGAGGGTCATACCTCCACCCTCAAATTAATACCAATATTCACCTCCTTCCTAGGAAGTCTAGAATCCATTGTAAGGTTAAATATACATCCAATGTCTAACGATATAATCCTATGCCATTTGTCCTCTTAGTGAACAATTATTGGCTCATTGTTCCAGGGCAAACTCCCAATGTGCATTTGATTCCATCTAGAAATGCTAATGACAAAAACAAATATATCCCTAGCCTTCCCTTCTCTGCTGAATAGTCCCTTGGGGAATCTGTTCACCCCCTTCCATGTAGTTACACACGTTCCAAGTTCTACTAGCACCCCCATCCCAGGAAATCCATCCCTTGGCAAAGTTTCCTCGCATCAGAAGGTCCAAAAACCAAGGCACATCCCTGCCTTCAAACCATCATACTAGTCATAACATGCTCATGCAATCAATGGACATTATTGGGTACCAATGTCCCACATAATGACGCTACTTCTGAAGTGCTTTACCAGCATATTGTTGCATGTTCGAATTCCTTTTGTTGTTGTTGCTAATCCTTGCAATCAGTTTCAACCACTCAACTGGGAATTTTCATGCTTCTTGTAACAAGCACATAACTTCCATTAGATTTAAAATAAATTGAAATAAATTCACATCATACCTCATCAGTAGTCCATCAATGAGGAACACTTGCAATTTTGTTCACTTCCTGTCACAACAAGTCAACTAACTCTTTGAACATATCACATTTGGTTAGCTCAAAATGCAACTATCATAAATCACATGTAACCATCATAAATAAGAATCATAGATCACATGCATAATAAAACTGAAATGAAATACTTATACTTATCCTTTAATCAATCCTTAGCCTCTACCTTTTTCATTATTCCGTACACACACCTGATCGGTTGCCACACCCGAAAAACACCCAGTGACTTCTCCTCAACTATGTGCACATACATATAGTGTGCATCACACACATACAACCACACACGACATACAACATGATGAAATAAATGGACCTACACCTGACATACCACACATACACCTACACCCTATGTACAACACAACACATAAATATATACACAATGTACAACACCACACAATACATACTCCTACATCTGGCGTACACCACAACACACTGCATACACCTACACCCGGTGTGAAACACAAGACAAATACATACATAGAGTACAACACAATGAATACATATGTGATCTGAAAATGGGTTTTAAGTCTATATTTAAGGTATTACAGACTCATGTGCATGGAAAATGCCTATTCCACTTAATGCAATGGATCGATAATATTGCAATGAAAAAGACAATCAATAATAAATAAAACACAACAAAACACACATATCAACATAGTGAAATTAATAATGGATTTCACCAAACTTCCTAGCTATGTCTTTTGGTCCAAGCTATTCGTGAGGGCCTCTCTATATTATGTCTTCAAGAGCAGAATATTACAAGTGTGAGCTCAAATAGAGTCTCAACACATCAGTGGAAAAATATAGGGATTCCTTCGAAAACCTCGAATCTACAAGGGTACACAGTTGCTCCCTCTTGCTCTCTGTCCTATGTTCTCTCTTCCACTCTCTTCTCTGCCTCTTTGCTCTGACTCCAACCATTGTTTCTGTCCTGTTATGGGATGGATTTTTAAGCCTCTCGGCCCTATCTGTTCACCTCCCCTTTCGGCGTGGACACGTTTTATCAAAAACGCTTACGGCAGCTGAACAGTTTCTTTTTTAAAATAGAAGGATCGGTGGGCACGGTGAAACCAACCATTCGATCTTCCTCTATACAAATCCCCCGATATAATACATAATTGGGCCTTTTTTGTTTTATAAGAAATACATGAAAAAAACCCGTCCGAAACATTTTATCGGAACTCAAATTTTTATAGGGCCGCGTTCATAACCCCTTTCGGGTCCGCCTTACATCGCATCTCCATTGTTGGTCTTCTGCCACTAGATCGATGGCTGAGATCTTCCCGCTCAAACAAAATCTAATCGACAGTCCTCCACCGTTGATCTACACTTAGTAGATCCGACGGTCCACGGCGATTTCGGGCAGACAACTTGCCCGACTCTTAACAATCTTTACGGACCCGATGGGGTTTATAAACTCCCAATCTATAAAAGTTCGGGTCCGATTTCTGAATTAACGTCTGATTACTTTGGCACCCGATATCTGTCAGATGATGCGGTCTCTCGATCCTATGATCGGTGAGTATTCAACATGCACACGGTTTACTCCCCTTTGGTTCCCACACGATGTGATATGGTAGTTGATCTAGACCATTGATCTGTGCGCTCGATCAACGGCCCTCGTTAACTCACGCTAATCATTGTTGCAGTTCCAAAAGGCCATGGTCTTTTAACACTAAACTTTGGTTTTTCCCGATGCGATAACGAAACTCCATTTAATATATATATATATATATATATATATATATAGATATATATATATATATATATATATATATATATATATACATATATATATGGAATGAGATGAACCATATATTTTCTCTGGATGTGATAAAAGGCTTCGTTGCAATATATATATATATATATATACATGGATGTGATGAAGGTTTTGCCTTTATACCCTATTTTTCATGGTTAAAACATATATTTCTTCGATGCGACAAAAGGCCACAATGCGATAGTTCTTTAAGGGGCTTTAAAACATATTTTCCCATTTAAATACAACTGAAGACTTAAGAGGTTTTTCCAAGATCCATTTTGGATCACGCCTTCCCACTGAAAAGATTTTGGACCACCAAAAGTTGGTTTTAGCATTCGAGCAAGTGAGGATACTGCACCCTCACTTGTCCAATTTCCATCCATCATGCTTTGCTTGGATTTGAACCTTTGAGCCCTACTCTTAGGTACTCAACATCCCCTTGACGCATAGTTCTTACCTTCCTGTCCAGAACTGTGTCCTCCTGTAACTCATTGAGATACTCAGGCAACAAATACCTAATAGAAGGCAACTGACTTTGCTCTTTAGGATCTTCAATCAATGAAGGTTCATACGATCTCAAGTTTTCTGCATTAACGACTAAATAGATCTGCATATAAGATAGCAAATCAAGGTGAAAAGCATTTTCACCAATTTTATCAAGGTCCATACCTTATTGGTTTTAGCTTCTTACCTTCACCTTGCATTTTGTCTTTGCTGATGTACAGCCAGACTTGATCACCAACTTGAAAACTATGCTCAGCTCGATGCTTGTCATGTCTTGCCTTGTACTTGGCTTGACTTCTTTCTAGTTGTTCCTGTACTTCCTGGTGAATTTCCTAGATTTGTTCAATGAACTTAGTTGCTTTGTCCACATCACTATGTCCATCAACTGCTATGTCTTTACCAAAGACAAAATCCAAGGGAGACTTTGGTATAAAACCAAAACAAGTCTCAAAAGGAGATCTCTAAGTAGAAGAGTGCTTGGCATGGTTGTAAGCATGCTTCACATAACACAAATGCTCATCCCAAAGCTTGGGATGCTTGCTGCAATAGCCTCTGAGCAACTAGATCACTGTCCTGTTGACCACCTCTGTCTGACCATCTGTTTGTGGATGAAATGTTGTGCTCTTCTTCAACCTGGTGTCCATCAACTCCCATAGACTTGACCAAAACTTCCCAACAAATTGAGAATATCGATCAGATACAATAGAAGTGGGTAAACCAAAATGAACCCATACATTCTGAAAGAACAACTTTTTTGTTTGTTCAGCTGTAACCTGCTTGTTACAAGGTATCAAAATACACATTTTACTGAACCTATCCACAACAACATACAAATAATCATGACCTTTTCTATATTTTGGCAATCCCCCAACAAAGTCCATGGAAACACTTTCCCAAGGACGAGAAGGAATTGGAAGTGGAGTGTACAAGCCTAATTTTCTATTACTGGGCTTGCTTGTAGCACACATAGTACACCCTTTGATATATCTAGAAATTGTCTCATGCATTCTTGGCCAATAACAGAACCTTTGCAATTGTGGAACTGTTTTACTTACACCAAAATGACCTAATATGAGAGAATTATGTGCTTCTCGAATTATGTTAACTCTTTCAGTTTGTGGAATGCATAACTTTCCCAAATGATATAAGAGTTGGTCCTTTACATAATAATCCAATTCTTCTACTTGCTTTCCATGACTTAAAGTTGCATATACATCTTTAAAATCTACATCTTGAGCATATTGTTCAATATAACTTTCATGCATTACTGAGTTATGCTTAAGTATAGTAGATGCATTTATGATTGGTCTTGATAACATGTCTGCAACCTTATTATATATGCCCTTCTTATATCTGATGACAAGATGAAATTGTTGTAGAAAACCCATCCACCTACAACGTCTTGATTGCTGCAATTTAGTTTGTGAGTGCAAATATTGAAGTGGTTGATGATCTGTATGTATGATTGTTTCTTTACCCATTAGGTAATGTTTCCACTTTTTCACACTTTGTACTAATGCATACAATTCCTTATCATATGTGGGATAATTAACTACTGCAGAAGTAAATGTCTCATAATGATAGCATATGGGTTTACCGTGTTACATCAACACTGCGCCCATGGCATAGTCACTAGCATCTGTCTCAATCTCAAATGGATGTTGAAGATCTGGCAGTGCTAGTACTGGTGCTGTACTAATTTACTCTTTTAAGGTTTCGAAGGATTTTTGTTGTTTGCCTCCCCACTTAAACACCTGTTTCAATCCTATTAAAGCATGTAATGGAGCTGCAATCAAAGAAAAGTTAGCAATAAACTTTCTCCAGTATTGTGCTGCCCCTAGGAAACTCCTAACCTCTGTAGCATATTTGGGTTTAGACCAATTCACAATGACTTCAACCTTAGAGGGATCTATCTTCAATTCACCACCCCCTACAATATAACCCAAATAATTTTAAGATGTTCTGCCAAATTCACATTTTGACAGTTTTACATAGAGATTTTCTCTTTTTAAAACATCTAAAGTCTGCTTTACATGCTTCACATGGTCTTCCCATGTCTTACTAAAAACAAGAATGTCATCTAAATAAACAATTACAAAATCATCAATAAAAGGTTTGAGTACATCATTCATAACTCTCATAAATGTAGCAGGTGCATTAGTTAAGCCAAAAGATATAACCAACCATTCATACAATCCTTGATTTATCTTGAAAGAAGTCTTCCATCCATCTTGTTCTGCAACTCTAACCTGATGATAACCACTTTGCAAGTCTAACTTAGAAAATTAAACTGCTTCTTTCAATTGATCTAATAGATCATCAATACGAGGAAGAGGATAACGATTCTTGATCGTTATTTTATTTAGTGCTCTATAATCAATGCACATTCTCCACAATCCATCTTTCTTTCTCACCAG
Source organism: Pinus tabuliformis (assembly GCA_031772625.1). NCBI lineage: Eukaryota > Viridiplantae > Streptophyta > Pinopsida > Pinales > Pinaceae > Pinus > Pinus tabuliformis. Next base: position 89,733,157 of record CM062805.1, on the reverse strand, counting down.
CACGATTGGAGATCTAGATGGTGATGTGCTTGGTCTTATAAACCCTTTATCGAGAAACTCCCGTACCTGCTTCTTTATCTCTACATTCTCTAAAGATGATAACCTGTACATTCCAATGTTAGGTAATGGAGCATCTTGCTGCAAATAAATATCATGTACTATTTCCCTTTTGGGTGGCAGACCTTTTGGTTCTTGAAATAGAACATCATACTCTGAAACAAATTTAACTAAATCAGCTTTTTGTTTAGCATCACAGCCTTCAAATACATTGGTTTTATCAGGGTCCTTTTCCTTTACAACCATTAGTAAAAATTGCTTACTTGAATTCACAATTCTTTTCATCTACCCTGAGTTTATGAGAGAATAGCCATTTTTGAGTTTATGAGCTCTTACAATATATTCCATTCCATCTTTAGTGAGTTGATACTTATTTTCAGCTCTTTAGAAAATAACTTTCCTATCATACAAGTATGGACTTCCCAAACAATGCCACATATATCCAATGGAACTATATCTAACTCAACCTCATCTACAAATGTTGATCCAATAGAAAACCTAATTTTACATTGTCTCGTTACTTGTAGCTTTGTTTTATCACATATCCAACCTAATGGATATGGCTTCTCATGAGGTTTTGTTTGTAATCCCAACTTCTTCACAATTGTTTCAGAAATCAAATTTACTTGTGATCCATTATCAAACAAAGTATCAATCTTATTGTGCTTGGAAATTACTCTAATACGAAAAAGCTCATTTCTTTCCCTCTCATTACTTTCATTATCAACAGATTGTGCAGAATTACTTGTGGATGCTTCAGAATCTTTACCTTTAATACCTGTGGTTGTAACTATTGTTTCATCACCTGAATCTGACCCCAAGTCTTTCTGAATAGCAGCAGCATTCTTCTTCTCCTTTCCACCAAACTTCTTGGGTTTTTGTTCTGAATGCAAAGACCAGTAGTGTGCCTCATCGTGTCCTTCTTTCTTACTGTTGTGGGGAAAAGTATCCGACTCGGAATGACCCTATCCCTACTCTAAGGGCGATAGTTCCTTAGCAACAACTGAAAGTAAAGCTTTGATATTTTTCCTTTATGAAAGTACAGAGAAGGAAGAAAAGATTGACCAACCGATATCCTTCGCTTTTGTCGATCTTGTCTTCTCTCTTCGTCCCTTGCTTCCAGCTCCTTGTTCTCTTGCCGGCCCAGCTACACAAAGATCCTGCACAAACAAGAGAGGGAAACTACAAGAAACATGTACTCATAACTGATGCATGGATTAGAGTGAATCAGATATACAAGTAAATACAATACATCAATGCAATACAAGTATATAGGAGAACATTCAAAGCTTTATTGATAGAAGTAAAAGGTTCTGAGAAGGTTACAACCATCAATGGCTCCAATCCAGCAGCACCTCCCCAGCAGCAAGAAATCTCCTCTTCACCTCTATAAAAGCAATCACCCAATAACTCTAACTGTAAACCAACAGCACTTCCTTGCTTTGCACAAAATTCCAGCCTCCCTAGACCTCATAGAAGAGCTCTATATATAGGGAAGAAGGAGAAAGGATGAGTCAACTTGAGACTGACATAAAGCTGCCTTGTGTCCTCTCCCTCTTCAGTTAAACTTCAGTTCTTGAGTCCACTTGGAGATCCTTGCTTCCACATGGAGATCAAGTACCTCTTACTCATCATAGGGCGAATTCCTTGAACCAAGTGTCAGTTTGGAAGCTTCCTAGGCAGTTGACACCTTGCAGAATGACTGTGCCACTTGGCCAATCTCGCCCAGCGCAGGTAGCCTTCATTGGTTTTGACTTTCAGCGCAGGCACAAGGAGGAGCGGTTGACATTCAGCGCAGATGCTCAGTTGAGCAGCTGACATGATCCAAAAATAGCCTGTTTTTGAGTGTTTTCAGGTGGAGAACTGATAGGAAGTGCTGTGGTTTGCTGACCTTGTTCCTCTAGGGGTAAGAACAACATGTTTAGGGACTTTGGATCCCTGTAATTATCGACATTTCATGCTCCATGCTGCGAGGCACAAAAATGTCTATAACAGTTGCCCCCTAAAGTATGAGGCCGTTTATCGGGTGAAATGCTTTATCCAGAGGGTCCGAAGTTCATTCAAGTGCTGAGAGGTGCCCTGTAATACAATACAATACAATACATTATTTTTCATTCTGTTTTCATGATCTAGCTGAGGCGGGCATTCCCATGCTCAGCTTTATAAATACATTTTGGTACATAGAACAGACGATCGTCTGATGGTAGACTGATAATTTTCTGCTGAAATTATCATCCTTTGAGTAGGATGATCATCTGCTGCAATGATGTACATGACAAATGCTTTTATATTTCCTGAATATGTATCGCAGCCCGGATGGATGAAACTAGATCCGGGGTCTTCAAACTCGTTCGATCTTCACTCTAAGTACAAGTCGATCCATGTGAGAATTTCGCTGAAGTCGAACATGGAAAGACATCGCTTGATTACCGGTCAATGATGAAAACCGTTAACAAGCGCGAGAGGAATCACCGATAATGATAATGACCCTCAAGGTACTGCAGTACAATTCACGTGGCGTGAATAAAGGACTTGGCGTCGAACGCCACGCAAAATCTTCTGGTCGAAGGTCATTGATGTATACCTGTCGCCGGAAGTGAGAAACTTGCCATTGAGGCATGCAAGCTTCAAAGTACTGATGGGGTTGTTCCTAGATCAACTTCTTGGATAATGAGCTGAAGTCGACAAGAAGCGATCCGTCAAAGGAGGGCCTTAATGAATCCCACATCAATGACACGGAACGGAGCTGATGATTTTAGTGGAGGTGAAAACAAACTGTGACATATGATTCAGGGTGGCGATCATGAATGGATGAAGGATAATGTATGGCAGTGGATGGGACACGGTTGACACTTTCAGAATGACCTCTCTTGAACATATAACGACACTGATGCGATGGATCGGTAGCATTACCCCAAAATGTGGATGGTTTGGCGAAGACCATGGTGATGAGACCGGTGAATGAGACAACCCAACCCGATGTGGTACGGAAGAAAAGTGTCATGTTCAAGAGCGACTTGCTACCATTAAGCTTTGATGTTCTCCCAATTTTTCCCCAGTCATTTCTGACCAGTACCTCTTTATTTTTGTCAAGCTTGAGGAGGATAACATATGCTTGTTCTATAACCTGCCCTTCGGGCAAGCCCATCGCTATGATTTAACGAGCTTAGCGATAGGGAAACTCGTTCTCGTCTAAAGACAAGTTTGTCGCTATTTAATCATTTTAACGAGTCTAACGACAAGGAAAACTCGGTCCTTTTCATTTTTAGAGAGTCTGAAAAGGTACAGAAAGTTAACTCCATAATTCCTTTTTCGTCATCTAATCCCTTAAGTCCGAAAAAGTATAAAACAATACAGAAGGGATGGGTGTTTGGTACTTTTAACGAGCCGAACAAGACAAGCGCTCGATCTTTTTGTGTAATAATCCCTCAGGTCCAAAAAGATTAAAGTCTAAATGAGGGATAGCTCTTCCGGTCCTTTTAACGAGCTGGAAGGCCAAAACTCGGCAAACTTTTCATATTTTACGAGTCTGAAAAGAGCTCAAAGAGGACTCGTCTTTTGAGGAACGAGTGATGAACAGGGATAGCAACTGATTCCAGGTACAAGTTGGAATTTTCCAATCACGGCAGTGTCACAAGGATGGCTAGGTGAAATCACTCTTCGCAGATGTTCCTCAAAATGGGTAAACAATCATATGGGGGTGAACGACCGGCCAAATGACGGTGGAGGTGATGGATGAAAACACGACCAAGGCTTTTAAGGCTGATAAATTTACGATCGCAATGGTTATTTACCGGGATAGGTTCATTTTTAATGAGCTTGAACTCTGGTGGAAACTTTTGCTCACGCTTTTCTATTTTTTAACGAGCATAAATTCCGCGGTAAAACTGCTCGATTCATGGTCAAATTTGATTTTTTACTTTTACTAGCTTTTCTCTTTTCAAATGTAGTACTTCACCTTCAATTGCTGCAACAAACTTTGTTAGAAATGGACAATATTTGCATGAAAATGAGATTATAACCCTAATATTTAACTTTAAACTGTGTAAAAAGTCATAAAAAGGTGTTTTTACCTCTCATTTACCATTTCATTTGCATTTTGCTTGTTGGAGCTCTGGAGGTGCCTCTTCTTCCTTGATTTTCACCAGCTGATTCCGGGAGATTCTGTGGACGATTTTCGGCGCCGTTTGGACCAGGTAGGAGCTAAACCTTAGCCCTTCACTTTCATGGTTTCCTTTTTCAGTTTCATGCACATTTTTCAGGGTTTCTGAGCCTCAGGGGTTTCATCAAGGCGCCCTGGCATCAGCGCAGGTTCTCCTTTCGAAACCTGCGCTGCATGTTAGGTTGTCTTAAGGCAGACTGCACCTCAGCGCAAGGGAGAGACTCTCTGCCTGCGCTGGGCCTAGAAAAACTGATCCTGCATGTGATTTTCGATGATTTTTCGCCAGTTTTTCATCAAAATTAGGAACTTACTCCTTCTCTTGTTTGCTTGCAGGAAAAAATGTCCCTTACATGGCGAGAACGAGAACATGAAGCAGAGGACATGGTTGCACTCCATGACCCGGTCACGGTGAACGCGCTTCGGAACTGTGGCCTACTGAAGTTCTTCCGTATCTCTAGCATGAGAGCACAGATTTCTTTACTGCAGTATATGCTTGATGCTTGGGATCCTGTTAACCAAGTATTCCAGATTAGGGGGAAAACCATCCCCTTGACCATAGAGGACATGTACTTCTTGACTGGGTTGTCAAGGCGGGGTGCCCCCATTTCTTTGTCAGGTACGGCTCGAGGGACTAATTCCACCAGAGACTATATCCGTCAGTATTGCCGGGAAGGTTCACAGCCGAGCAAAGACGGCAAGATCAATATCCGTGACATCACTGACAGGTCTCTTAGGTCCATTCTGTTTACCATTGGTAGGATGGCCGGTAGCGCAGCTTTACATGTTGCCAACAGATCTTACATGCAGCACGCCTTGGAGTGTCTCCAACCGAAAGTGTTTAACTGGTGTGATGCAGTACTTGTTCAGATGAAAAGTCAATTGACCAAGGTAAAGGACGGGAGGCTGAAGAACTTTGGATTTGGTTCTATTCTGACTGCCTTCGCCTTGGAGAAAATCCCATTGATGCAGCCTCAGTACATCATACTTGACTTGCCTTCTCCGACCGAGCCACGCATGCAGAGGTGGGTTGACCACATGTCCCGACATGCTGGTCAACCTCAGATTACTTTCACTGAGGCCTTCTTTAGGTGGTTCGAGCGTCAGGAGATGGTGTTTTCTGAGTATCCATATGTGGGTATGGACTACCGAGGTGATCCGGACTTGGTGCTACCGGATGGCGAGCAATGGGGCGCTATTGGTAAAATCTCTGACCATATTACTGTTTATTGTTTTTACTCATGATGTTACTGTGCAAAACTAATCAAACTCTTGGGTGCATGCAGATGTTGGTCCTGTTCGTCCAGCAGCCCGTCCACGATCGCCAGCTGCTGCCCCAGCAGCAGAGCCTGCTAGGAGAGTTGTTATTCGCGACCTTGGTGATACTGAGACACTTACAGCTGTGCAGGAGCAGGTTGAGAGCCTTACTCGTGGTCTTCCGGATGTACAGATTGACGAGTTACCTTTACAGTTGCAGCGGCACACTATTGGCGTGCCTAGACGATGGACTCGTCTCTTGCGCATGATTGCACAGACCGTGACGTACTATCATGAGCACCACTAGGCTAGGGTGCCCCCTAGCATCTTTTTGAGTTCTAGGTCATACGACCAATTTTGTTTTGATTACAGCACATCATGTACAAACTATAAACAGCTTTATATATTTTGATTTTCGGGGTTTATTCTGGTTTATTTGTGATCCACTTGCATTAGCACCGATGCATCTCTTTTTATATATGTCGTAAATGTCTATCTAATACATAGTTTGCTAATGAATCTGTTAATGTGTTCAAGTTTCTGGAAATATGTTGGTATTGAATTGAATCAAACTCTCTTTCCAAAATCTTAACCCTTAGAAACATTCGATAAATAGCTGGATTGCGGACTGAATATATACCAGTGAGTTGTAGTATCACAAGCTGTGAGTCTAGCCTAACAATTAGTCGGCGTATACCATGAGCGATGGTATCAGAGAGGAGTTCAATCAACGCGCTATACTCAGCGATGTTGTTCGTTGACTGCCCAATACACACACCTCTGAAACTCACTAACTCGCCGCTTGGATCAAAAATGGCCCAGGCTGCGGAGGACAAATTCCGCGTACTACGACTCGCTCCGTCGGCATATCCTACATATGTCTCAGAAAAATTCGACATCTGCAACAAACGAGAAAGGTGGATTACTAAACCGAAACAAACACTTTAGCGAAAACAAAATACAACAAAAGCACTCAGGTTACTATTCAGGCATAGTAACGCTTGAGGTACAACCCGTTGCGGGGTTGCGCCAGTGGTATCCCGTCATAATCCATTAACTCGTAGGCTCCTTTTGCTAACACCCTTTTAACAATATAGGGACCCATCCATAAGGACTTAAATTTTCCTGCTCCTAATTTGTCGGATTCTTGGTCGTAAAGCAAAACCAAGTCACCCTCAGAGAAGATACGAGGTTTGACATTCTTGTCGAACTGTGCCTTGACTCGTTTCTTATGGGCTTCGTTCGCCAAAGCGGCGTCACGACGGTTTTCATCCAACTGGATCAATTCCAAGAAACGAGCCTCTTCTTCTGAGGTTCCGGGGAGGAGGTCAATTGCGAGTTTAAGAGACGAAATTTCGCACTGGATCGGTAAGACTGCCTCCAGGCCATACACCAATTGGAATGGTGTGAACCCAGTGGCGTTCTTTACCGAGGTTCGGTAAGCCCACAATGCTGAGTACAGGAGTAGGTGCCATCTTCTTTTGTGAACCCCGATCATCCTTTGCAACATACGCTTCAGGACCTTGTTGATTGCCTCAACTTGTCCGTTGGCTTGTGGATAATATGGGGTAGAGCTGTCGTGAGATAGCCCTAGTTTGGCAGCTAATTCAACCATCATGTGATTGCGAAAATGCGATCCATGATCTGTCACTATAGCCTGCGGAACGCCGAACCTGGCGACTACATGATTAAAAAAGAAAAGGGCAGCTGTTTCACCAGTGTTATCCAATGTAGGCATCGCCTCGGCCCATTTGGTAAAATAGTCAACAGCGACTATAATATACCCATGCCCCCCGGTCGAGGTGGGGTTACATTGCATGAAATCGATGCCCCACTTGGCGAAAGGCCCAACAGCAACTATAGGCTGCAAAGGTGCGGGCGGTCTCCTGGTTTTGCTATCAAAGATCTGACACGCATGGCAACTTCTGACAGCTATTATGCAATCTTTAAACATAGTTGGCCAGAAATATCCTGCTCGTAAGATTCTTTGTGCTGTTGCATATCCAGATTGATGCCCCCCGCACGCGCCTGAATGACAATCATTCAGGGCTTTCTCGGCCTCCTCATGGGTAAGGCACCTCCTCAGAACCGTATCGACACCACGACGGTAAAGTGTATCACCGACGATCATGTAGTCTTTAGATTGGTATCGTATACGCTTTTGTTCCGAGTGTGAGGTATTAGGCCTAAATTTTTGGGTTTGGAGATAAACAATGATGTCTCCATACCACTCATCGCTTACTGATATCAGAAACAAATTTTCATCCACGATTGACTCTTCTGATGTTTCATCGTTGGACGACGATGGGAGATCGCATAATAATTCCGCGAAAACTAGAGCTTTCTTCGATTTGGATTTTACAAAATCCAAATCAAACTCTTGAAGGATTGCTATCCATTTTGAATATTTGCCCCCAAGCAACTGTCGCGACAGTATATACGTCATGGGGTTGCAATCTGACAGAATGGTAGTTTTCCTAAAGAGGACATAATGTCGAAACCTTTGAATCGCTTGAACAGCAGCAAGCGCTAGTTTTTCAACATAGGAATATTTACTTTCTGTGTCATTTAAGTTTTTACTTAAATAATAAATAGGATGTTCAATTCCATCGACTTCTTGCACTAAGACCATCGCAATGGTCGTATCTGCTGCAGCTAGATACAGGTTAAAATCTCTTTGATAGTCCGGGGCGTACATTAATGACGCTCTTACTAGGGAATCTTTCAGAGCGTCAAAGGAAGCTTGCGCAACCTGGTCCCAGACAAAAGGTACATCTTTTTTCAAAAGACGAGTATAACCTTTGGCAAGTTCTGCGTAATTTGGAATGAACCTCCTCAGAAAGTTTGCTTTCCCTTGGAGTTTCTGAATCTGAAGCAAATTTGAAGGTGGAGGCAAATTAATGATTGCCTGAACCTTACAGGGGTCGAGACGAATCCCATCCTTAGAGACTACAAAGCCAAGTAAACGACCAGAACCGACGCAAAACACACACTTGTGCGGATTGAGTCTTATCTTGTAGTGTCGGCAACGTAGAAATATTGCTCTCAAATGTCGCGGATGATCAGTCCGCTTCCGCGAATGAGCCGGAAGATCGTCGAGGTAAGGTTGAACGATGTTCTTGATGTCATGGAAGGCATAATTCATTGCCCTCTGAAACGTCGCCCCTGCGTTCTTTAAACCAAAGGGTAATTTTCGATAAGCGAATGTGCCCCACGGACAAATAAATGCAGTCTTAGACTGGTCCTGTGGGCGGATATTTATTTGATTATACCCGGAAAATCCATCCATAAAGGAAAAGATTTCACATCCGGCGCATTCATCAATTATCTGGTCGATGAAGGGTGTAGGGTAGTTGTCCTTTGGACAAGCTTGGTTTACATCCCTATAGTCGACGCACACTCTTATCGTCCCTTGTTTTTTCATAACAGGGACAATATTCGATACCCAATCGGTTAGAGGAACCGGGTAGATGAATCCAGCATGGAGAAGTTTTTCAACTTCTGCCTTAATGGCAGCGGCTTTCTTGGGGTGCACCTGCCGAAGCCGTTGTCTTACTGGTTTGACATCAGGATACATTTTAATCTCATGTTCAACTATGCTCGAGTCAATGCCTGGCATTTCATCATATGACCATGCAAAGACATCTCTAAATTCGCGAAAGAGAGCACCATATATTTCCAGTTCTGAAGGGGAACAACTTTTGCCGACATGAATATTCTCTACAACATCAGGTTTTGTCGAGATGTTTATGGCTATGGTCTCTTCAATATTGGATAGGTTTCGCTCTGAATCCACCGTATTTACAGTATTTGTTAGGAATTCAAACACTGAAGGGTGATATAGGTCGTGTTGAGTTTCTTCTTCACACTCTGGAAGAAGGGAACGATGGTGGTGATCATTCCATGGTGCCCCCTCAATCATCATTGATTGTAAGATTCCTTCGTCAGTCCCATGAACTTTTGACCATGGATCTAATGGGGTACCATATTCTCCAGACCTATCTACCCAAACGCTTGACGAGCGTTGATTTGGGCTCGCCTCCCATGCCTGAAACATTGATTGCTACAATATTTCTATAGGGCTAGGTGGCAAAACCACTTGATAATCCATGACGACTTTGTCTCCTGCGACCTTCGAAGAAGATACCATGTTGCATGTTGCTACAAACGGGATATCCCTTACATGCGAAGGAGGTGGCAACGCGAAATTTCCCATCATTGTGGGATCTTTTAGCAAGCCTACTCCGATATCTTGCACTGAATGGTCGCTCCCATGGATCATGGGAATGCTTCCAGTAACTTGTGAACCATTAGGGAGGAAATTCTGTTGGTCGACGATCGTAATCCCTCCTTCAAACGGGAATGCGATCTTCCTAAAATATGTCGACACTACAGCTGCCATGGCATATATCCATGGTCTTCCCAGTAGGATGTTATAGTCAAGATTGCCATCAATGACTTCAACATCAATTTCCACTGTTTTTCCTCCTAGTTCAACCTTAAAGTTATTTAGGATACCGTACGGAGTGTACGTCCTACCGTCAAATGCTTTCAATGTCGTCGAAGATCGCGACAAGGTTGGAGATCCAAGAGTTTTCCAGCAACTCATCGACATGATACATGTCGATGCTCCCTCATCAATAATCGTTCTATGAACAGTTTTGTTGAGTGCTTTCACTTGAATAAGGAAAGCTAGTTGCGCTGGTAACTGAGGATCATATCCTCTGTGATCAAAGGATACAAGATTGGAATCTTTAGGATCCACTCCACCAATTGCTGATAACAATGCCTGCCTTTGGGATGGACAATTTTGCAGTACCTCAAGAGTCGACATAGCAGATGGCGATTGGGCCAAATCTTCCACTATGTTATAATGCTGCGCCGCTCTGGCGCGAGGATTAAATGTCGACTTGTGTACTACTCCCTTAGGTGGCTTTATTGTTAATTCATGCGTGAGGGGGGGTACAGCTTCTGCCGAAGTTGTTGTCGAACTACTGGGTTGATCTTTCCCTTTGTCGTTCGACACCGGCGGATTCCCATAATCTTTATTCCTGGTCGAGATCAAAGCATCATTTTGCTTAGAAACCGACAACATAAGCACTTGTGACGGGGAAGCATTTCCACTATCAACCATATTTTGACCTGGGGTGGGAAATGGATCAGTCAACACAGCTGAAGTTTGGGAACTTTTAAAGAACCTCTTTAACTCAGCTTTGAACGGACAGTTCTTTGTCGAATGATCCTTTTCATCGCATATCTGACATGGATAAATTTGTTTCCCTTGCCCAGGAGGGTTTGAAGGAGTTTTTTGAGGGGATGACTCACCCTGTTTCTTCTTCTTCCCTTTGTTTTGTTTCTTCTTGCTTCCTGGTTGATTGGAGTTTTTGCCTTTATCCGTAGATACAGCATTTACCTCCGAAGCAAGAATCTCTTGATTTGCTTTTTGATTCGAAGTCTTACGGGCTTTCTTATTTGAATCCTTTGTCGACTTAGCGTTTGCAGTTCCAATCACGCCATCACCGGCATGAGAGTCACTATTCGATCCGGGAGGAGGAGGGATTGAAAATTCCGGTCTGGGGGCGTCAGGTATCTTATCATAGAGCGTGCCCGACTGAGTATATACTAAGTCCAAATATTGAGCACGAGCAATAACCTGCTCCTCTGTTACGACGCCTCCCTTGGCCACATCTTCTGTTATAGCAGGAAGAAGCGACTTTATAAACCACTCAGCTAATAGCTGATCTGGAACATAGGTCTTTACCATTCTGCGACGACGACGCCACTCATGTATATGATCTGATATATGTGTGGCCGTTGTCTGCTTGAAATTGGTCAAGATCTCTGTTCCAGTTTCGTACCTTATAGGTAACTGAAAGTGTGTTAAGAAAGTCGTGGCTAGGGAACTAAAATTGTCGAAAGAGGCTCTAGGTAATTCAATATACCATTTAGCCGCCGGACCAGTCAATGTCCTCTGGAAAAGGCGAAGCCTTATCGAATCATCATTCAAGGTATTCGACGAACACCACAGATGGAATGTCATCACATGATTCGACGGGTCTTCGCCAGGATTTCCATTGAATTTAGGAATGTCCGAAGGAAGTTTGTGAGGAATCGCTGGCCACCAATGGGCATAGGCGATTGGATCGTTCGTCAATCGATGTAAATCTGGTAATTCTAGAGTTGCCACGAATGGCAACTGCTGATTCAGGTTTGGCGAGGCGTACCCAGGATACGATGGAATCGCCTGAGCAGTAGGCCTTTGCATACCAGCATAATGCAACTGATGTTGATATGACTGATATGGCTGGTGGGCTTGGCCACTGTAAAGTGGTTGATTTAACCCGTTCTGAATATAGGGTTGCCCACTATTCGCAAAGATCTGTTGTTCAGATCCCTGGTACACCTGTTGAAACTGAGGTTGTTGGTATTGCACCATCCATGGTTGCGAAGCCATGTTTTGCTGTGCGATACTAACCGACGGACCAAGATGCGGGGTTATGGTTCCCGTTTGTGTCTGTGTCGTCCCGGCAGTTGGCGATTGTGGTTGTGTTGCAGGTTCAATGGGCTGTTGCATTACAACTTGGGGTTGACATACAACAGGCATCGATTGAACTTGCGACACGGTTACAATTGCTGGCGTCGTCGGGATACTAGACATAGGTACACACTGTTGCATGGAATATACAACTCTTGGTTGTTGGGGTAACATAGGTACCCAACCACTCGTCGTTACTTCAGTCAAACCTGAATGTTGTTGAAAACTGCCGTATGGGTATCCCCCCGGAAGGGGAAGTGAAAGGGCATATTGCCCCCCATATGGTAACAATCCGGAACTCAAGGGTATAGATTGCCTTTGAGGACTGGATGGCCCAACTGATTTCCAAAGGGATCAATTTGTCTAGTTTCAACATAAGAATTACCGGGTATTATACCGGAAGAACAAACTGGAACAGACCAAGTTGTCGTAATAGTCCCTGGGTGGACTCCTTCTAGCTGATGAGAGCTAGTCGGGACAGCTGGTATGCCGGCAAACATCGTTGGAGTGACAGCAGGAGCTTCTGCTGTCGCTGTGTCATTTGGCACAGTCCTAGATGTCGACGGTTGCTCAGACATTTTAAGTCTATCCAATAAACTGCCTAACGATTCTACAGGAACTTCCAGTGGCGATGGACAAACTTCTGATGCAGAAGGAAAAAGAGTGGTGCCTACTCCAAAATGAGTTGGAGTATTTGCTTGCTGGTCCTCTACGATTTCCTCTATTGCAATCAGACCAGGAGGAAGAGGAAGACCGTCAGGTCCGTAAAAGATTTCTGGTGCCGAAGAAGGGGTTGCTTCGACAGCGACAGTTGTTTGAGCAACAAGACTCTGTGGACCGGTTTCAGATGGAACTGGTTCAGTTATGCAAGTACTTGTCCTCAGACTAGGATCAGTACAACTGTCCCTCTGTTGCTGTTGAACTTCTTCAATAGAGGCAGGGATTCCAGAAATATTAGGAGTGACCAGAATCTCAGATGTTGTCGGAACTGTTGTTCTAACTTTAATGGGAGATTTTGACCTGGTCAAGCGAGTTCGCTTCGTCCGTACTACTCTCGATTCCGGAGACAAAGACGGTTGACTCGCGAGTCTCCTCGAACGACGGAGTTTTAATTGACTTTCCTCCACGGTTGCGGATTACTTGATCAACTAAAATACAAAAAGGGGAATTATGTTTCCGTATTGAATGAATTTTATTAGACGCTTTTAGACACAACTTTGCTTTTTCATGTTTTAAGAGTCGAGAAAAAGCTAAAGATGACTCTAGTCGCCTTCGATGTATTAACGAGCCCGAAGTGACAAATGCTCGGTTGGACTTTTTCAGTTATAGAGTTTGAAAAAGGCCAAAAGAAACTGCTCTGGAGATCTAGGCAGAGGGTGTGCCAAACCTTTCGCGAAACCACAGAATACGTTTTACGGTACGGGTGGTCGATCTTCGTGAATGCTGTGTTCACTGCATCGCGATCAGTAGGGCGGCCGACACGGCTTCCTAAGGATAAAGGATAAATGCCTATAGGGGTCTCCCAATATACGCGACGGTACGCGGGAGCACAAGTCCGTATTAGTGCTATCGTCCCTCAGGAGGAATCACCCACCTTCGTAGAGATCGACAGTCACTACGTTTAACGACGCCGGAACACGTCTCTACCTAGACCTCTATTGTGAGCGTTATGTTACAAAGCGTTTTTAGATTCATTCAATATATTTTAAGTTGATCTTGTTTAGCAGTTTGTCTTTCAGGATCACCACGAGATGTATTGGTACAAATTCCTAAATGCAGCTAAAATGATAAGCAAGCTTTACAATCTTTTTAGCTTTGAAAATCCTAACTACTGAGGGGAGAGAAAAACATAATCTTTCCACACAGAGCACAAAGCACAAACTAATGCACTTTCTCCTAGATCAATCATGCAAACTTATCAAAAAATGCAAATGCAAGATGCATGTATTTCTTTTCTTTTCCCTTAATGTTGATGTAAGACAAAAGGAAACTGTCGTATAATTTTCGAATTCAATTTGAAGCGTAAACAAACAAGTTTTGTCTAAAATCAAAAGACGCCTTACAGGTACTTGTTTCGACACTAAAAATGTATGAATTCAAACCATAAAATGAAAAACAAACAAACTCAAACAGCCATGAACAGTAATAAAACTAGCTCTTAAGATCACAAAGACACTTTTACAGTTCAGGATCTAAGAGGCCACAGCTATACTGGTTTGCTTTTCACAATGGGAAACTGTAACTGAAACAAGAAATACTGAAAGAACAATCACAGTTTCATCACACAACTGAGGCGGAATAATGTCAAGGAAAGTTGGTTTACAGCAAGTACAAATGACAAGCAATCAGCAGCAAAATAACAGTGAAAACAGGGCCAAGACTCAGTGGGAAACCTCAGCAAGACACTGGCTAACTGGTCCAGCGCAGGCTCTGGTCTGTCAAACTGACTTTCAGCGCAGTTCCCGAAGGGAGTACCTGCGCTGAAATGCAGACTGCCTTTGGACAGCCTGCACTGAGACACGAGAGTTGCGTTTTACAAGGGTTTCCGGGTCATAAAAAGCTCAAAAATTCATTGTTTTTGCTGAAATAAAAAGCTATAGGTCAAGTACAAGCTAAGGGATGATCAAGAGGATGAAAAGCTATCACAAAGAGCACAAGAGTCTTTTGTAGATCAGCTCTTCAAATCATGAATCTGCTCAAAAAATGAGCAAGAGTAGCAGCCCCTCTACTTCGCTTTTGATATAGTCAAAAGCTTTTCGATTCGGTACTCTTTGGTTCAGGAAATGAATAGCAAAGATACTACAAATACAATCAAACGGATACGATCCCCAGTGGAGTCGCCAGTTTGTTGTGGGGAAAAGTATCCGACTCGGAATGACCCTATCCCTACTCTAAGGGTGATAGTTCCTTAGCAACAACTGAAAGTAAAGCTTTGATATTTTTCCTTTATGAAAGTACAGAGAAGGAAGAAAAGATTGACCAACCGATATCCTTCGCTTTTGTCGATCTTGTCTTCTCTCTTCGTCCCTTGCTTCCAGCTCCTTGTTCTCTTGCCGGCCCAGCTACACAAAGATCCTGCACAAACAAGAGAGGGAAACTACAAGAAACATGTACTCATAACTGATGCATGGATTAGAGTGAATCAGATATACAAGTAAATACAATACATCAATGCAATACAAGTATATAGGAGAACATTCAAAGCTTTATTGATAGAAGTAAAAGGTTCTGAGAAGGTTACAACCATCAATGGCTCCAATCCAGCAGCACCTCCCCAGCAGCAAGAAATCTCCTCTTCACCTCTATAAAAGCAATCACCCAATAACTCTAACTGTAAACCAACAGCACTTCCTTGCTTTGCACAAAATTCCAGCCTCCCTAGACCTCATAGAAGAGCTCTATATATAGGGTAGAAGGAGAAAGGATGAGTCAGCTTGAGACTGACATAAAGCTGCCTTGTGTCCTCTCCCTCTTCAGTTAAACTTCAGTTCTTGAGTCCACTTGGAGATCCTTGCTTCCACATGGAGATCAAGTACCTCTTACTCATCATAGGGCGAATTCCTTGAACCAAGTGTCAGTTTGGAAGCTTCCTGGGCAGTTGACACCTTGCAGAATGACTGTGCCACTTGGCCAATCTCGCCCAGCGCAGGTAGCCTTCATTGGTTTTGACTTTCAGCGCAGGCACAAGGAGGAGCAGTTGACATTCAGCGCAGATGCTCAGTGGAGCAGCTGACATGATCCAAAAATAGCCTGTTTTTGAGTGTTTTCTGGTGGAGAACTGATAGGAAGTGCTGTGGTTTGCTGACCTTGTTCCTCTAGGGGTAAGAACAACATGTTTAGGGACTTTGGATCCCTGTAATTATCGACATTTCATGCTCCATGCTGCGAGGCACAAAAATGTCTATAACACTTACAGTGAGTGTGGGAAGGTTTTCCCTTCTTTGTAGTGTTTGCTTTCCTCTCCTTCCATTTCAGTTTCTTCTTTTCCTTATTCTTGTTTGCAAAAGATTTAGATGACTTCCCAACCTCTGTTTTTACATTCTTACCTCTAGCCTCTAGATGTGTTACTTGGAATGATACATCATCTAAGCTAGTGGGATTAAACATGAGTATAGTATGCTTTAAATAACTACGCAGACCACCTATATACTTCAATAAAGTCTCAGGCAAGTCTAAGGATATACCTAGAGTTAAAGCTCTCTTTCTGAATTCCAAAGTATAACTCTGTACACTCTGCCCCTTCAATTGTCGAAGAGTTTTCCAACTCATCATTGCCTACTGAATGTAAGCTAAAGGATAGAATTGCTTTTTGATAGCAGAAACAAATCCATTCCAAGTAGAAATGATTTTACCATGTTTTTGTAGATCAGCTTGTGTCTTGCCTTCACACCATACTAGTGCAGTTCCTCCAAGTCGAAGGCTAGCTAGCTAAATCTTCCTCCTTTCTGAATCAATGTTCTGCACCTTGCAATATACATCAATCTGTCTTATCCAATTATCTAGCTTTTCTACATTAAGTTCTCCATCATAAATTGGCAAATCAAACTTCACATCTAATTTGATTAAAGAAGTTTTCTTCTTCCTCTTAGTAGAGCTAGAAGACGATTAGGATGATGAAGGTGATGATGGAGGGGATGGTGGAGGGGATGGTGGAGGAGTCATTCCTCCTTTTCCTTTTCCTTCTGGAGAGGCAACTAGAAAAGGTTTCTCTGCTCCTTTGTCTAGTTTGGGTGTTGAAGTGCTTTCACCTCGACCCTTCTTAAACTCTAGATACATCTCTTCCACCATAGCTTGGAGTGTCTTAAAACCATCCATAAATTGAGATTCTGATCCCAATGGTCCTTCTTCTACCATTCTCCTCTAAGAATAGACTTTTCCAATCTCTGGATTAGCCTCAACAAGTTCTCCTTCTACTAGTCTGAGCTTTAATCTAGTTAGCATTCAAAATCCAGCACAAGCTTGTCTAACCTTAACAAAACCAAAACCAAATGCAAAACCAAAAGCTCTGATACCACTTGATCTAAAAATGGGTTTTAAGTCTATATTTAAGGTATTACAGACTCATGTGCATGGAAAATGACTATTCCACTTAATGCAATGGATCGATAAGATTGCAATGAAATAGACAATCAACAGTAATTAAAACACAACAAAACACACATATCAACACAGTCAAATTAATAATGGAGTTCACCAGACTTCCTGGCTACGTCTCCTGGTCCAAGCTATCAGTGAGGGCCTCTCTATATTATGTCTTCAAGAGCAGAATATTACAAGTGTGAGCTCAAACAGAGTCTCAACACATCAGTGGAAAAACACAGGGATTCCTTCGAAAACCTTGAATCTACAAGGGTACACAACTGCTCCCTCTTGCTCTCTGTCCTCTGTTCTCTCTTCCACTCTCTTCTCTGCCTCTTTGCTCTGACTCCAACCATTGTTTTTGTCCTGTTATGGGATTCCTTAAGCCTCTCGGCCCTGTCTGTTCACCTCCCCTTTCGGTGTGGACATGTTTTATCAAAAACGCTTAAGGCACCTGAACAGTTTCTTTTTTGAAATGGAAGGATCAGCGGGCACAGTGAAACCGACCATTCGGTCTTCCTCTACACAAATCCCCCGATATAATACATAATTGGGCCTTTTTTGTTTTATGAGAAATACAAAGAAATACATGAAAAAAACCCCGTCTGAAACATTTTATCGGAATTAAAATTTTTATAGGGCTGCATTCATAACCCCTTTCGGGTCCGCCTTACATCGCATCTCCATTGTTGGTCTTCTGCCACCAGATCAACGGCTGAGATCTTCCCGCTCAAACAAAATCTGATCGACAGTCCTCTGCTGTTGATCTACACTTAGTAGATCCGATGGTCCATGGCAATTTCGAGCGGACAACTTGCCTGACTCTTAACAATCTTTACGGACCTGATGGGGTTTATAAACTCCCAATCTATAAAAGTTCAGGTCCGATTTCTGAATTAATGTCCGATTACTTTGGCGCCCGATATCCGTCGAATGATTCGGTCCATGGAAAATTTCAGGGGCGAATTTTTGCCCTTAGGCTAAATTAAGGGGTTTTATATTTTTATTGGGGGAATATTTTGTATCATAGTACATTCGCCTCAAATTTATTTTATAAAAAAATTAGGTATGGAGGTTAGCCCACCTTATTTTAAGGGAGAGGGTAAAAAAAAAATGGCCCTTGAAATTAGGAGTTACAATCTTCCATTCGCCCTCATTTTCAAGAAAATGTATTTATGATAGTTATAAATAAAAATATAAATACAATGGAGGTATGGTAAATAAATAAAAGCTCTTTTTATACTTACTCCAAAGGTATGGTAAATAAATAAAAAAACAAATAAACTAGAGGTATGGTAAATAAATAAAACCTCTTTTTATATTTTGTCCATAATGCTCTTTCTATTAAAGAAGGCTCAAAAACCAGGTTTCATTTAAGTGAATCCTATGGGCCAAATACCATATTTATAAAAGAGGTATGGTAAATTAATAAAAATATAAATAAATGAGAGGTATGGTAAATAAATAAAACATTTTTTTATATTTAATATATATGTCACCTTATAAAAATACAAATAAAGTGGAGGTATGGTAAATAAATAAAACCTCTTTTTATACTTCAAAGGTATGGTAAATAAATAAAAATATAAGTAAACTATAGGTATGGTAAATAAATAAAACCTCTTTCTATATTTAGTCCATAACTCTCTTTCTATTTAAGAAGGTTCAAAAAAGAGATTTTATTTAATTGAATCCTATGGGACAAATACCATATTTATAAAAGACGTATGGTAAATTAATAAAAATATAAATAAACGATAGGTGTGGTAAATAAATAAAACATTTTTTATATTTACTCCATAAGCCACCTTATATTTATGAACACTCAAAAAATGTGTTACATTCAGGTGAAGCCTATGGGCCAAATTATTATTAATACCATGCAAAAAAACATTATTAACCCTAATATTAGTATTAATAAAAACAAAGATGACACATGGTATTGACCCATGGTATTCACATGGAATGCAACCTATTTAAAGGGGGGAATTAAACTAGCATAGATCCATCTTTACTCTGGATCAAATATCCTGATATGCAAACTAACATAGAGTGAAAAAAATATTTGATCCCTCTCGAAGCTTGGTAGATCAAGAGTAAAAATGGATCTTGTAATTTAATGTCATTTAAAAATTTTAACTTGGTTAAAATAAAAAAATAAAATAAAAATCAATTATTAATTTTATTAATTTTTATAAATTACTAATAGTAGTTTTTAAGCTCGTTTATGCTAACCCATGGTAATACCATGGTATTAATGTGAGCATAGACTATTTAAAGGGGAAATTCTATCAGCTTATATCCATAATTTTGGGTAAGCGCTGGGAGGGATAAATAGATTTCATCCCTCTAAGAGTGGTAGATGTGGAGTTAAGATGGATATAGGTTGGTTTTTATGATAATGAAGATATTAAATAGACTTAGGAAATTATATTGTAAAAAAAATCTTAAGGTGAATGGTTAAAGCTACATTTAATCACTTCACAAAATTTAGTAAAAAAATACTGATATCTCCATTAATATTGGTTTTTCTTATTTAACAAAAAAAAATTCAAAACAATGAAATCTTAACTCTTTCCACATCACCCTCGCAGAAGAGAGATAGTCGCTGCCCAAATTTCCACCATTTTCAAACATTCTCAATATGATATCTTCATGAAAAAGTTAAGGTACTAATCTTGCATTAGTTGTTTGAAAAATATGTTGGTTTGTACAACCTTTCATCTTCTTAGTTTGTCATAATGATCTGTAGGGGTTGGGTCACTACACCATATTGTCCTAAAAGGTGGAGATTGTGCACGAAAAAGGAAATTAATCCCCATGTTACAACGCTGTTAAAAATGGTATGAAGGTAGTGAATTATGCTAGTAAGAAATTTAGATTGGGAGAAACGTAATTAAATTTTATTATTTAGTTGAAGATTTCCTATTAAAATAATAATAAATCTATATTTATATATTTATATATTGATTGGAAAACTTTTGACAACAGTCACTTCTTTCCATTAGATCCCCTTTAGGCCTTTGGGATACCTACTACTTCATTATATTATATAGTTGGGGCTTGCTACTTGTTGGTGTGCTGGGGTAAACAAACTTGATGTGTTTTTTTTTATCTCACAGTTGGAGTCTATGGAATAAGAAAGAATTTTGATAGCTTGGCAAAAGTGGTAGCTTGACAAAAGTGGTAGAGAAAACATTAACCATGACAAACATGGCTACTAAAACTTGCAACATTGTTTGTAGGAAGTGAAAATTATGTTTCTTTTTTCGAAACATGTATGTTAGCATATTACAATTTAATGAATATGTTTTATTATTATCATATATGGTTTCATACTTTAACAAAACATTCGCCAAGATTTCACAATGTTTTATTATACAATGAAATATTTTCCAAGATCTTACAAGATTTTATAATTCAGTGAAAGATTTGCCGTGACTTTACAAGATAATATAATCTAGTGAGAGATTTGACAAGAAAATATATATATATATATATATATATATATATATATATATATATATATATATATATATTAGTGATAAAATCACCTCCCATTTTTCCTATGTATCATGGGGATTCACCCATTTATTATACATATAAATTTATGGTGGTTCTTAAAATTTTCCCTAATGCGGTCTCTCGATCCTGCTTCGGCGAGTATTCAACATGCACACAGTTTACTCCCTTCGGTTCCCACATGATGCGATATGGTAGTTAATCTAGACCGTTGATCTGTGCGCTTGATCAACGGCCCTCATTAACTCGCGCTAATCGTTGTCGTAGTTCCAAAAGGCTGCGATATTTTAACACTAAACTTTGGTTTTTCTCGATGCGATAACGAAACTCCATTTAATATATATATATATATATACATATATATCTGGAATGCGATGAACCATATATTTTCTCCGGATGTGATAAAAAGGGTTCGTTGCAATATATATATATATATATATATATATATATATATATATATATATATAGATATATATATATATATATATATAT
The DNA here is from genome assembly GCA_031772625.1 of Pinus tabuliformis. Lineage (NCBI taxonomy): Eukaryota > Viridiplantae > Streptophyta > Pinopsida > Pinales > Pinaceae > Pinus > Pinus tabuliformis. The sequence continues at coordinate 89,712,056 of CM062805.1, read as the reverse complement.
ATATATATATATATATATATATATATATATATATACATGGATGCGATGAAGGTTTTGCCTTTATACCCTGTTTTTCATGGTTAAAACATATATTTCTCCGATGCGACAAAAGGCCACAATGTGATAGTTCTTTAAGGGGCTTTAAAACATATTTTCCCATTTAAATACAATTGAAGACTTAAGAGGTTTTTCCAAGATCCATTTTTGATCAATATGTCACAATACCATGACTACACAATGCACATACTAATTTGTAAACTGACTTGGATATTCCACTGGATAGTTGGTCACAACATATCTGATAATATTATATTAGAAATCTTAGATTCTACACTATTACAATTAAATTAAATTTCTAGACCTATAAAATTAATTGTAATTAGTGCATGCATGTAAAAGTAAATCCAGAATAAAAGTAGAGAACAACAAAACAAGCTCACACACACATAATACAGAAGATATGCTCTCTGGGAAACCCTTTCGGGAGAAAACCCAACTGGAAGGTGAGGTCGCTTTGCTCTCTTTCTCTATTTGGAAATATCGCTGCAAATAAAAAGAAGTAACGTATGTGGCTCGTGGGATGAAACAGTGCATAGATCCTCTCTATGTACTCTACCTCCTATCTCTCCTTACCATATTTTCTCAACTATGGAACAAAATTCTCTCGAAATAATGGATTTCCTCTTCCTCCTAATGGCCCGGTTATAACACAGCCCGATAGCCTAATAGTATCCACTTCAAAGGGTCGTTGCAAGTTTGGTAATGTCAAAACTTGTGCTTCACTGATATTCTTCTTTAACTCATCAAAATCCTTCCGCTTCCCTTTTCCCCATTGGAAACTCTTGCCACTTGTTGTTATGGTGTGGAGCGGTGCTGCTACCACTGAAAACAAGGCTATGAATTTCCTCAGGTACTGCACTGCTCCAATGAAACTCCTAACCTCAGTAACATTAGTGGGAACCAGCCATTTCATGATGGCCTCCATCTTGGAAGGATCTATCTTCAATTCTCCTCCACCAATCACATATCCAAAATACACCAAGGATTGTTGCGCAAACACGCACTTCTTGAGATTTTGTAAAGCTGGTGCTTCTTCAATGTTTCTAGCACCTGCATCAAATGGAAATATTCTCCTCCCAGGTAGCACTATATACCAGTATATCATCCAAATAGACAATAACAAATTAGTCTATAAAAGGGTGCACTACATCATTCATTAATCTCATAAATGTAGTTGGTGCATTACATAGGCCAAATGGCATAACTAACCACAAATACAAACCTTGCCTGGTTTTGAAGGCAGTCTTCCATGTATCTTCTTCTTTGACTCAAACCTGGTGATGTCCAAACTTCAAGTCCAGCTTGGTGAAATAATTGGCTTGCTGCAGTTGGTCTAGCAGATCGGCTATCCTGGGCAGGGGGTATCTATTCTTGAGCGTGATTTTATTCAACGCCCTATAATATATACACATCCACCAAGTCCCATCCTTCTTTGGCATAACGATGATGGGTGACCCATGGTGATGTACTCGGTCGAATGACACCATGTTCCAGCAGTTGCTGCAACTGTCTCTTCACTTCACTTTCTTCTATCACAGACTGCCTGTACATCCCAATATTTGGCAATGGGGAGTCTGGAAATAGTTGGATCTCGTGCTCCACTTCTTTCTTAAGGGGTAACTGCTTAGGCTTTTATAACACGTCCTTGTATCCATGTAACAACTCCTCAATTTTTTTTTTTGTTTCTTAGTACACCCCTCTAGGGATGCCTTGCCTCTTATTGACTCCTCTACAGACTAATTTTCACTTAAAAACAATAAAACATACTTCTTGCTGGAACTAATCAATTTCTTGGCTTGGTTGGCACTTACTAGTGAACTTTTCGACTTACATTGATGATGAATGATTTTCCATCCTTGATGAGCCGGTACTGGTTAGCTCTCCTCATGAATATTACATCACACATGTACAAATATGGACTCCCAAACATGACTCCACATACATCAAGGAAACCACATCCAGATCTACTTCATCAAAAAAATCAACACTAATAGAAAAACTAATTTTACATTGTATTGTTACCTTCATCTTTTCATCCTTATGTACCCATCCCAGTGGATAGGGGTTTGGATGATCACGAACTTCCAACCCCAACTTCTTGACTAGATCTGCTGCAATGAGATTTGCCTGTGATCCTGAGTCAAACAGAGCATCAATATTCGTCTTCTTGACCTGTGACTTTACATGGAAGAGTTTTGTCATTTCTTTCTCTTCCTGTTGCTGAAGGCTACTCAGATTCACCTCCTTCTACACTGACATATAGACAATCTTCTCATCCACATCCGAGTTTCTTTCAACTTGGTTGCTCGAATCAGTGGCCATGAGATTCTTCTTCTTATTATCTTTCTTCTTGTTCTTCAGGTTTAGCTCTGGATGCAACTTCCAGCACTTCTCCTCTGTATGGCCATCAATGTTGCAGTGGTTGCAATGGTTGCTAGGATCTTTTCACTGGTGTGTTTTGGCTACCATATTTTTATCTTTTCCCCCTTTTTTCTTCTTCTTCCCCTCCTTAGAAGCGTCTTGTTGCTCCTTTTGCTTCGATCCACTTGATTGCGCTCTTTTCAAGCCTATGTTCTCCAGGTATTGTGCTTGTACACAAGCCTCGTCCACCATTTTGGGCTTGAACAACATCACTTGCTCACGCAAATGGTGGTGCAGACCATGCAAATAATTGAGGAGTACATATGGGTTCTTTGGGGAGATACCCAACATTATAGCCATCTTTTTGAATTTTGTGGTGTACTCCTACATGATTTTGCCCGGATTTTGCCTGAAGTAATGCCACCGGATACACTAGCCCTCCACATACCCAATGGGATAAAATTGTGACTTAATGAGGGTTTTTAAATCCTCCCACTTAGTCACTAGAGGATCTCCCTCCAACCTTAGGGTTTCCATGTGGTTCTCCCACCAAGTGAGTGCATGGCCCTCCAATTTCATCCGTGCAAATGAGATCTTATGCCCTTCCTCGATCTGATGGACACTTAAATAAACTCCCAGTAGCTAAAAATAGCTGTTTAGCTTTAGAGCATCGATCTCTCCATGGTATGGCTTGATATCGAATTTTTCTTCCACTCTAGACAGGGATTGGTTCACGACACTCGAACTGGGTTGATCTTTTCCATGTTCTTTCTTCGGCTGGTTATCTGCATCTTCCTGATCTCCCAATCCCCCTTCTGATGTGTCCTCTACATTTGAACCCCCTTCTCCTCCAAATATCCCCATCATATTACTTAGGGCCACCATGAGGAGTTTTACATTGTGTTTTATCTCCGTGACTTGTTCTTCGAGCCACCAAAACCTCACCTCTACAGGATCATGAGGTTCCTTTACTGATTCGTTTCCCATGATTAGGGTTTTACGATTTTCAGCCTCACCAATCTAGATCCCTAGAATCTCCACAAAATACCCAAATAAACCTTCTCTAATACCAAATGATCCATAAACTCCCATGGATATTCCACAGGACAGTTCGTCACAACAGATCTGATAATATTATAATAGAAATCTGAGATTCTACACTATTACAATTTTATTTAATTTATAGATCTGTAAAATTAAATGTAATTAGTGCATGCATGTAAAAGTAAATCAAGAAGAAAAGTAGAGAATGAAAAAAAAAAATATCACACACATATAATACACAAGATATGCTCTATTGGAAACCCTCTCGGGAGAAAACCCAGCTAGCAGGTGAGGCCTCTTCGCTCTGTTTCTTTGTTTGGAAATATGCCTGCAAATACAAAGAAATAATGTTTGTGGCCCATGGGCTACTACAGTGAACAAATCCTATTTTTTCTCTACCTCCTACCTCTCAGGGCTATCTTTTCTCAACTATGGAACAAAATGCTCTCGAAACAATGGAATGCCTCTTCCTCCTAGTGGCTCGATTATAACACAACTCGATAGTCTACTAGTGGTTAAGTTTGACTACATCAACTCTTAGCTAGAGTTAAAAATAGACCATTATAGAGTCTTTTACGTCACAAACATATGCCTAGCTCCTTTTCCATGAATAATGGGGGCTGAAGCGGCATCCTCCCGAACTATAGGTGTGAAAATAGGAAGGTCAACTTCTAAGTGGCATAAACTTTGCATAAGGACTCCGATTGATGTGATTATTGTGCCGTTGGAAATATTTCTGTGTAGAATAGCATGAAAATATGTTTTGCTCTAGCGGAAAAATTTTACCCCCAAAAAACATCGATTGATGGCTCCAAATGCTCCCGAATGGTTTTAGACCCTGTTTTGCCACTCCAAATTCATCGAGATGGATGACAAACAATATAATGATCCAATTCGGATCACACCTCCCCATTTGGGAGGCTTTTGTTCCCCAAAATATTTTACTGAATGAGGTGAGGAAAATTTTCCTCCACCTTCTCTCTGGTGAACCATTTAGCTTTCCCTGAAAGTTGTACCTTCAACCCAATCTGCCAAAGGTCATGCATCCCCTATCTTGTAGTTCTGGACCTCTTCTACAAAACTATATCTTCTGTCAACTTTTCCTGAGCATCTGATGCCAAATCCTCCACAGAAGGTAGGACATGTTCCTCTTCCTGATCTAGCATGGAAGTCTCATAGAGTTTCAAATTCTCTATATTTACAATTGAGTAAATGCGCATATATGGTAGTAAACTTAGTTAATAGGCATTATCACCCACCTTTTCCAGTATCTCAAAGGGACCATACCTTAGAGCCTTTATTTTATTACCAGACCCTTCCAGCCTATCCTTGTTCAACTATAGCCATACTTTGTCTCCCACCTTGAATGATTTCTCTGTTTTTTGCTGATCATGCTTGGACTTATACTTCACCTATGACTTCTGCAGTGTTTCTTGTACCTATAGATGGATCTTCTTGATCTTCTCTATAAATTTTTCAGCCCTCAAAGCATCTCCTGTAAGGTCTTCCTTCACTCCTCCTTGCTGCCCATATGCAATATCTAAAGGTGAAGGTGGAAAATATCCAAAACAAGTTTCAAATGGGGACTTTCATGTAGACGTGTGGATTGCTTTGTTACAAGATTGTTGTATATATACCAAATTTTCATCCTAGGTCTTTCGATGCTTCTATTTGTAACCCCTCAGAAACTACACCAAAGTCCTATTGACTACTTCCATCTACCCATCTCTATGTGGATGGAATGTTGTAGATATCTTCAACTTCGTGTCCATCTTCTCCCACAATGTAGTCCAGAATGCACTAAGAATTCTTGTTTCCCTGTAATGATGCTCCTTGGTATCCCAAAATGTTCCCAAACCTTTCCAAAGAACACACATCTTGTTGAACTTGTCAACTACCTCGAATAGGTAGTCATGTCCCTTCCTAATTTTCGGTAAACCTCCCACAAAGTCCATGGAAATTCTTTCCCAAGGCCGAGTAGGTACAGGTAAGGGATGATACAGACCCTATTTCATGTTGCTAGGCTTGTCGGTATAGCAAAGCATGCATCCTCTTATGAACCTAGCTACTTGCTCTTGCATCTTGGGCCAATACACATACCTCTGCGACTTAGCCACAATCTTCCCTACACCAAAGTGCCCTGCAACCTTGGAAGTGTGATCCTCTCTAATCAGCTGCAAATGCTCACCTTTAGGAACACATAGCTTATCCAAGATGCAGAGTAACCCCTCTTGGAGATGGTATTCAACGGTGTTGTCACTATTGTGCACACGACTCTAACTCTGCAACTGTTGATACACCTCATTGAAGTCCTCATATTCTTAATATGCCTTTATGTATGCATCATGGGTGATTGGCTCCTTGTTCATAAGAGTTGCCAAAGTTGTAATCTTTGATGTGGGTGGCCTTGAAATCATATCATCCAACTTGTTAGTGTTTCCCTTCTTATACTTGAGCAACAAATAAAACTGATGTAAAAACCCCATCCACTTGTACTGCCTGGTCTGTTGGAGCTTATTCCTGGCCTGCAAGTACTGTAACGGCTAGTGATCTATGTGGATTATTGTCTCCTTTCTGATCATATAGTGCTTCCGCTTCTTCAGATCTTGCACCATGGCATAGAGTTCCTTATCATAAGTAGTGTAGTTAAGAACTGCCCCATGAAATACTTCAAAATGGTAGCAAACAGGCCTTCCTCCTTGCATCAAGACAGCTCCCATAGCATACCCACTTGCATCTGTCTCCACTTCAAAGGGTCGTTGCAAGTTTGGTAATTCTAGAACTGGTGCTTCACTGATCTTCTTCTTTAACTCATTGAAAGCCTTTTGCTACCATTTTCCCCACTGGAAACTCTTGCCACTTGCTATTATGGCGTGGAGCGGTGCTACTACCGTTGAAAATGAGACTATGAATTTCCTCAGGTACTGTGCTTCTCCAATGAAACTCCTAACCTAATTAACATTAGTAGGTACCAACCATTTCATGATGGCCTCCATCTTGGAAGGATCTATCTTCAATTCTCCTCCACTAATCACATATCCCAAATACACCAAGGACTACTACGCAAACTCACACTTCTTGATATTTTCTAGCAGTTGGTACTTCTTCAATGTTTCCAGAACCTACGTCAAATGTGAAATATGCTCCTCCCAAGTAGCACTATATACTAGTATATCATCAAAATAGACAATAACAAATGAATCTATAAAAGGGCACAGTACATCATTCATTAATCTCATAAATGTAGTTGGTGCATTACATAGGCCAAATGGCATAACTAACCACTCATACAAACCTTGCCTGGTTTTGAAGGCGGTCTTCCATGTATCTTCTTCTTTGACTCAAACCTAGTGATATCCATACTTCAAGTCTTGCTTGGTGAAATACTTGGCTTGCTGCAGTTGATCTAGTAGATCATCTATCCTAGGCAGGGGGTATCTATTCTTGAGCGTGATTTTATTCAACTCCCTGTAATCTATACACATCCGCCAAGTCCCATCCTTCTTTGGCACAATGATAATGGGTGACCCACATGCTGATGTACTCGGTCGAATGACACCCTGTTCCAGCAATTGTTTCAATTGTTTCTTCACCTCACTTTCTTCTATCAAAGACTTCCCGTACATCCCAATATTTGGAAATGGGGATTCTGGAAATACTTGGATCTCATGCTCCACTTCTCTCTTAGGGGTTACCCTTTAGGCTCTTTGAACACGTCCTTGTATGCCTGTAACAACTCCTCCAATTGTTGTTTTTGTTCCTTAGTACACCCCTCTAGGGATTCCTTGCCTCTTATTGACTCCTCTACAGACTGATTTTCTCTTAAAAACAATAAAAGATACTTCTCGTTAGAACTAATCAATTTCTTGGCTTTGTTGGGACTTAATAGTGAAATTTTCGACTTGCCTTTGTGCGCATTAATGATTAATGATTTTCCATCCTTGATGAGTCGGTACTGGTTAGCTCTCCTCATGAATATTGCATAACTCATGTACATTTATGGACTCCCAAACATGACTCCACATACATCAAGGGGACCCACATCCATATCTACTTCATCAATAAAATCAGCACTGGTAGCAAATCTACTTTTACATTGTTTTGTTACCTTTAGCTCTGCATCCTTATGTACCCATCCCAATGGATAGGAGTTTGGATGTTCACGAAATTCCAGCCCCAACTTCTTGACCAGATCTGCTGCAATGAGATTTTCTTGCGATCTTGAGTCAAACAGAGCATCAATCTTCATCTTCTTGACATGTATTTTTACATGGAATAGTTTGGTCATTTATTTCTCTTCCTATTTTTGAAGGCTACTCAGATTCACCTCCTTCTGCACTGACGTATAGACGATCTTCTCATCCACGTCCGAGATGATTTCAACTTGGTTTCTTGAATCAGTGGCCATGAGATTCTTCTTCTTATTATAATTATTCTTGTTCTTCAGGTTTAGCTCTTGATGAAACTTCTAGCACTTCTCCTCTGTATAACCATCAATGTTGCAGTGGCTGTAGTGGTTATTAGGATCTTTGCACTGGTGTGTTGTGGTTGTCATATTTTTGTCTTTCCCCCTTTTTACTTCTTCTTCCCCTCCTTAGAAGTGTCTTGTTGCTCCTTTTTCTTCAAACCACTTGATTGCGCTCTTTTCATGCCTATGTTCTCCAGGTATTGTGCCTGTACACAAGTCTCATCCATCAGTTTTGGGCTTGAACAACATCACTTGCTGACGCATATGGAGGTGCAGACCCCCCAAATACTTGAGGAATACATCTAGGTTCTTTGGATAGATACACAACATTGTAGCCATCTTTCTAAATTATTTGGTGTACTCCTACAAGATTTGGCCCAACTTTTTCCCGAAGTAATGCCACCGGATCCACTAGTCCTCCACATATCCAATGGGATAAAACTATGACTTAATGAGGGTTTTGAAATCCTTTGACTTAGTCACTAGAGGATCTCCCTCCAACCTTGGGTTTTTCGTGTGGCTCTCCCACCAATTCAGTGCATGGCCCTCCAATTTCAACCCCGCGAATGAGATCTTATGCCCTTCCTCGTTCTAATGGACATTGAAATAAACTTTTAGTTGCTACAACCAGTGGTTCAGCTTTAGAGTTTCGATCTCACTGTGGCATGGCTTAATATTGACTTTTGCTTCCACTAACGACACTCGAAATGGGTCTATCTTTTTTGGGTCCTTTCTTCAGTTGGTTATCTGCATCTTCCCGATCTCCCTATCCTCCTTCTGATTTGTCCCCTGCATTCGAACCCTCTTCTTCTTAAAATATCCCCTACTTATTGCTTAGGGCCTCCATGAGGAGGTTTACATTATGGTTTATATCCATGACTTGTTCTTTGAGCCACGAAAACCTCACCTTTGCAGGATCACGAGGTTCGTTTACAGATTTGTCGCCCATGATTAGGGTTTTACAATTTTTAGCCTTGCCGATCTAAATCCTTGCAATCTCCACAAAAGACCCAAATGAACATACTCTGATACCAAATGATCCATAAACTACTGTGGATATTCCACTGGACATTTTTTCATAACAGATCTGATAATATTATTTTAGAAATATGAGATTCTACACTATTACAGTTTTATTTAATTTTTAGATCTATAAAATTAACTATAATTAGTACATGCATGTAAAAGTAAATCAAGTAGAAAAGTAGAGAACAACAAAACAAGCTCGCACACACATAATACACAAGATATTCTCTCTGGGAAACCCTTTCGGTAGGAAACCCAGCTGGAAGATGAGGCCGCTTCGCTCTCTTTCTCTGTTTGGAAATATAGTTGCAGATACAAAGAAGTAATGTTTGTGGCTCGTGGGCTGCTACAATTCACAAATCCTCTCTATGTGCTCTACCTCCTATCTCTCCTGGTTATATTTGCTCAACTATGGAAAAAAATTATCTCGAAAGAATGGAATGCCTCTTCCTCCTAATGGCTAGATTATAACACAGCCCGATAGCCTACTAGTGGTTAAGTTTAATACATAAACTCTTAACTAGAGTTATAAATAGACCCTTCTAAAATATTTTACGTCACAAGCATGTGGATAGCCCCTTTTCCATGAATAATGGGGGCTGACGCGACATCTTCCCAAACTATAGGTGTGAAAACAAGATGGTCAACTTCTGAGCAGCATAACTTTTTCATATGGACTCTGATTGACGTGATTGTTGCGTCATTGGAAATATTTTTGTGTGTATAATAGCATTAAAATTTGTTTCTCTTAGGTGGAAAATTTTTACCCCCAAAAAACATCGTTTGATGCGTCAAAATTCTCCCGGAAGGTTTCAGACCCGTTTTGCCAAACTGGGTCCCGCTAGTAAAAACGGTCTCGTGAGCTGATTCCTCCACTTTTTCCACTCCAAATGCATCAAGATGGATGAAAAACAATATAATGATCCAATTCATATCACATCTCCCCATTTAGGAGGATTTTGGTCCCCAAAAGATTTTACTGAATGAGGTGAGGAAATTTTTCCTCCACCTTCTCTTTGGTGTACCATTTAACTTTTCCTAGAAGTTGTCCCTTCAACCCAATCTGCCAAAGGTAATTCTACCCATGTCTTGCAGTTCTAGACCTCTTCTTCATAACCGTATCTTCTGTCAACTCTACCTAAGCATCTGGTTCCAAATCCTCCATAGAAGGTACGACCTATTCCTCTTCTTGATCTAGCATGGAAGGCTCATAGAGTTTCAAATTCTCTACATTTACAACTGAGTAAATGTGCATATATGGTGGTAAACTGAGTTGATAGGCATTATCACCCACCTTTTCCAGTGTCTCAAAGGGACCATACCTTAGAGCCTTGATTTTATTACCAGAGCCTTGTAGCCTCTCCTTGTTCAATTGTAGCCATACTATGTCTCCCACCTTGAATGATTTCTCTGTTTTGTGCTAATACTGCCTGGCCTTATACTTCACCTGCGACTTCTGCAATGTTTTCTGTACCTGTAGATGGATCTACCTGATCTTCTCTATAAATTTTTCAACCCTCAAAGAATCTACTATAAGGTTGTCCTTTGTAGAAAATCATGTAGATTCACAAGCTCATGCAATTTACTAAAGCATAGGACAAGAATCTACTTCTACTTTCATCCAACAGAAGCCAATAGATCGATGAAAAAACTATGAACAAGAAGAAGATAAATCAATGGCTCATAACACAAGATGTATCTGGGGAAAGCCACTACTCAAAACTCCTATATCTGTATTGCATATATCATAAATATGAGTGAAGATACAAAGTTTACTCTCACTAGAACAATTCCACACAAGTATGCTCAACTCTCTTAGCTCACAAGCTAGCTCTTGGCCAACACTTACCCAATTATGCAGCTCTCCAAGCCCCTAATCTCTTGTGTAATTCATAGGATGAATAGACTATATTTAAAGGGAATTCATGCTTCCAAAACTGCACAATCCAATGATATTTACACTCCAGTAAATAATACCACTAGTCTCAATTGGGTCTTTCTCTAAACTGACATGCATGAGTTTCTCATGAGGGAATATTTAGTTAACTGAAGTAGCACTAGTGGATGCACTAGTGCACCAACTGACTATTAGTCCTCTATTAGTTCCTCAAACAGTTTGGAACTAACTTAATTGAACTTAACTCAGTAAACTAAGTGATATAATTTCCAGCTCAATTTAAACGCATACTGGACCCCTAAAATTTAGGGAGAACATATACATGACTACAAAGATACTTCCAACTCAAAATTCCTAAGCTAAATAAGTTAATTACACTTAATTAACTATTTACAAGTTTTTATGAGAATAGAATTCAATTTTAATTCACAGTTTAATTCAAGGACAAATTAAACTGGAATTTATTGTTGTCATTTCTCAACACTCCCTCTCAACAAGAAAGGGATTATCAGCTACTCCGGTCTTATCCCTATGAAACTCAAATTTATATCTTGATCATGCCTTTGTCAAAATGTCAACATCTTTCTCCTCTATGGGAATGTACTCTAACAACATAATTCGCCTCAATACACAATCTCTAAGATGATGATATTGGACATCAATATGCTTGGACTGATCATGAAAAACTAGGTTTTCAAAGAGTTTGATACAACTCTACTTATCGTAGTAAATAACAGTTGGATCCATCTGCTGACCAAACAAACCAACCAGGATCTTCCTCATCCAGATGGCCTCATGTGCTTCTTGACTTGTAGCCTTGTATTCTGCCTTTGCCGAACTGAGTGCAACCGATCTATGTTTCCTATTGTATCAAGAAACTACCGCTAACCCAATACTGAAGATCCCTCCTGATGTACTCTTCCTATCAGATCGACTCCTTGCCCAATCTGCATCGGTGAAGCCTTGAAGCTTCACTCCCTCTGTCCGTCTGTACGATAATCCATACTGAGTAGTGACCATGAGGTATCTCAACACATGCTTTGCCGCCTTCCAATACAGCTTGGTAGGCCTAACCATCACTTGACTATGCTGGTTAACTTCATAACACATATCCAGCCATGTGTTCACCAAGTACATGAGTGAACCCACAAGCTACCTATAAACAGTAGCTTCTAATACTTCCCCTGAAGTAGCATCCTCCTTCCTCTAGTTACCTGCCAGAGGAGTCGTGGAGGAGTCTCCATGGGTTTGTTTCTCTCCATGTGGAATCTCTCGAGTATCTCATTGGCATACTTGTCCTAAGACTACAAAGAACTCCCCATCTCCTGGTCATACTTACATGCCAAGAAAGTAATGCATGAGCCCCATGTCCTTCATCTCAAACTCACTTGCAAGGTCCTCCTTGAAAGACTTGATCAAATAATCATCACCTATCAGTATGAGATCATCAACATAAAGTACAATGATCAAAAACTTACATTTCACCTCTTTGTGGTACAAGTTCGCATCTGCTTCACTGTTCATGAAGCCCCACCCAGTGAAGTAGATATCTATCCTGGTGTACCAAGCACGGGGTGATTACTTCAGCCCATACAACGCTCTCTTGAGCTGGCACACATGTGACTCACAGTCAAAGGTTTCAAAACCTTCAATCTACTCTATGTACACCTCTTCCTCAATCATGCCATTAAGGAAGGTTGTCTTCACATCCATATGATGTATCTCCAACCCATCTGTGTTGATAGTGCCAATATATATCTAATTGATGAGTACCTTGCAACAGGAGTAAAAATATCATCATAGTCAATACCTTCTACCTATGAAAAGCCACAGGCCACAAATCTAGCCTTATGCTTCTCCACACTACCATCTGTAGCTTGATTTACCTTGTAAAGCCAACGGGAGCTCACCACTGACTTGTCCTTCGGTCTCAGGACCACATCCCAAAAACTATTATGAACTATGGAGTCATACTCCTCCACCATGGCATCAATCAAAACTAGCTGCTGCATTGCTTCCTTAAAGGAAGATGGATCTATCACAACACATTCACCCATAAGAGACATGTATCTAGTGTACCTCATAGCTGACCTCCTCTACCTGTGCTGAGAAGTGGGTGCTCCCACATTCTCCCGTGCATCATCCAACAATTTGTCAGCCTCTCTAGTGCGCTTTCTTCCCTCTCTGGAAGACTTTGCCTGAGTGGATGTCTCCACTCCTGGATCCTCTTCATGTCGCTGCTCCACATCAATCTGAGGCTCCTCAACCTTAGGATCTAAAAGCTCCTGATCTGCATGTAGCTCAAGCTCCAACTTAAGGGAAACTAGCATGGCCTTCTCCTCATTGAATCTGACATCCCTGTGAACCACTGTCATCCTATTGGTCGGAAAGTACACCTGATAGCTATGAGGTGTATCACTGTACCCCACAAATATCCCCAAATCTGTTGTTTTCTCAAGCTTCTTCCATGCATCTTTAGTCACATGTAAATATACCGATGACCCAAAAATCATGAAGTGACGAGCATCTAACCTCTTATCGGAATAAGCCTCCTCTAGTGTCTTCATCTCAAGTATCTGATATGGGCTACAGTTCTGAACATAAATCGTTGTGTTGCATGCCTCAGCCCACAAGTGTAGTGGTAGGTCTTGATCACATGACATCACCCTTGCTTCCCCTACTATGCTAATGTTCTTCCTCTCAGCCACACCATTTTGTTGAGGGTTATGGTGTTCCGTCAACTCCCGTTTAATCCCTTCCACTGCACAGAAGTTCTTAAACTCATTTGAGACATACTCACCATTGTTATCACTTCGTAGAGCTTTAACCTTCTTTCCCGACTCTTTCTCCACCAATGCTTTAAAATCACAAAAAGTGAAAATTTGATCCTTTTTCTACATGAAAAATATCTAGCATTTTCGAGAAAAGTCATCAACAAATATATCATATTACATGTGTTTGGTCGTGGATGTTATCGAGAATGATCTGCACACATCTAAATGGACTCGCTCTAGAATAGCCTTTGCTCGACTGTCTCTATCGTGAAAGGAAGACTTGGTGTATTTTCCCAAAGTACACCCCTTGCATGTATCAACTTTCTCAAGCGTACCTTTGGAAAGACCGGTAGAGATATGTTGCAATATCTTTAAAGACCCATGATGCAAGTGGCCCAATCACCTGTGCCACTACTCACCAATGTCTCGGCTTTGCACCCTTGCTACTTTTGTGCTCAAAGATTCACACTCCTCTACCTCCAACTTATAAATATTCTTCACCTGAATCCCTGTCTTCTTTACTTGACCCGTGGCTATGTGTCAAAGGAACGCCTTTCCTTTCGAGAAGATCACATCATAGCCTCTATCCTCAAGCATGGAAATGGATACCAAGTTCTTCTTCAGCCCGAGCACATACATAACATTCTTAAGGGTGAGTGGAGCCCCATGCTCCCTCTTAAAAGTAATCGTGCCCAATCCAGTAAAACTATACTTCCTATCGTCACGCATCTCGATATGCATCTAGAGATCTTTCTCCTCTAGGTCAATGAATGACTCTTTGTTGTCAATCATGTGGAATGAAGCTCCACTTTCTAAGTACAATACACTTCCCATCATTGATGACACCATGCATGCAATGAGGGAAAAGTCCAGTTCGAATTGAGAGGCCAAAGCCTCACTTGCCGCTCCTCCTGATAACTTCTTCTTGAGTCGATAATTTGTAGCAAAATGGCCCAACTCATGACAATGAAAGCACTTAACTTTCATAATGTCTTTATTCTTACCTCCATGATAAGAATTTGATTTGGAATGGGAAGCTTTCCCTTTCCCCTTCTTCACCTTAATCACTAAGGCATAGTTCTCTTCATCATCAGTCTTTGATGAAGATCCAACCTTGTTGTTCCTCTTGATCTCCTCCTACATCAAATCTGACCACAGTCATTCCCAATCTGGCAGCTTCTCCCGACCATTAACAAAATCTTAATAACTATTCCAACTCTTTGGGAGTCCTAGAAGAGAAAGACTCACCATATCATCCTCAGCAACCGTGATTCCAACACTTCGAAGTTCATCACGACACTAAGTGAACTTGGTCAAGTATTTTGGAATCATCTCGCCTTTATCCATTTTCATTTTTCAAAGTTTGTCCTTCAGTGCCAATTTCCTTTGGTCACTGTTGTTCTGATACAAGTCCGTCAATGTTTTCCACGTAGCATATGGAGTTTCCTTGCATGGAGACTTGAGACAATGTGGTCTCGAACCCCCTCAAGGATTATCTGCGTTGCCTTTGCCACACACTTCTTTCATTCGACCAAATTCTTCACATCTGATGTTGTTGGCTTAGGAATTTCTTGATCAATGAATTCCTTCAAGCCATTATCCTCTATCACATCCCCCATTCTGTCCCTCCAAGATATAAAATTTGAGTTGCCTTCCAAGGCATACTCAAGCCACAAACTGTAGAATGCAATATGTCGATCCTGAAGTATGTATTGAAAATTCGAATTTCACTTGTAACCAAAAACTCAAAACTTTGAAATCTCCTCTAGTATACTATTCTCAGCTCTGATACCATCTAGAAAATCCTATAGATTCACAATATCATGCAATTTACTAAAGCAGAGGACAAGAACATACTTTTACTTTCAACCAGTGGAAGCCAATAGATTGATGAAAAC
This sequence comes from Pinus tabuliformis, assembly GCA_031772625.1. Lineage (NCBI taxonomy): Eukaryota > Viridiplantae > Streptophyta > Pinopsida > Pinales > Pinaceae > Pinus > Pinus tabuliformis. The sequence goes on along the minus strand of CM062805.1, from coordinate 89,696,528 downwards.
AATATGAACAAGAAGAAGATAAATCAATGGCTCATAAAACAAGATGTATCTGGGGAAAGCCATTGCTCAAAACCCCTCTATCTGTATTACATAGATCAAAAATATGAGTGAATATGCAAAGTTTATTCTCACTAGAACAATTCCACACAAGTATGCTCAACTCTCTCAGCTCACAAGCTAGCTCTTGGCCAACACTTAGCCAATTCTGCAGCTCTCCAAGCCCCTAATCTCTTGCATAATTCCTAGGATGAATAGCCCGTATTTAAAGGGAATTCATGCTTCCAAAACTGTGCAATCCAAACATAGGATCAGATGCATGCATGATATTTAAACTCCAGAAAATAATACCACTAATAGTACATTGTCCCTGCACTTTAGTCTCAATGGGGCCTTTCTCTGAACTAACATGCATGAGTTTCTCATGAGGGAATCTTCAGTTAAATGGAGTAGCACTAGTGGATGCACTAGTGCACCAACTGACTGTTAGTCCTCTATTAGTTCCTCAAACAATTTGGAACTAATTTAACTGAACTTAACTCAGTTCACTGAGTGATATAATTTCCAACTCAATTTAAACTCATATTGGACCCCTAAAATTTAGAGAGAACATATACATGACTACAGAAAGACTTCCAACTCGAAATTCCTAAGATAATTAAGTTAATTAAACTTAATTAACTATTTACAAGTTTCTATTAGAATTGAATTCAATTTAATTCACAGTTTAATTCAAGGACAAATTAAATTGAAATTTCTTATTGCCATTTCTCAACATCCTTCACTCCTCCTTGTTGCCCATATGCAATATCCAAAGGTGAAGGTGGCAAATATCCAAAACAAGTTTCAAATGGGGACTTTCTTATAGAAGTGTGGACTGCTCTATTACAAGAATGTTGTATATATACTAGATTTTCACCCCAGGTCTTTGAATGCTTCTGGTTGTAACCCCTCAGAAGCTACACCAAATTCCTATTAACTACTTTTGTCTGTCCATTTGTCTATGGATGGAATGATGTTGATCTCTTCAACTTTGTGTCCATATTCTCCCACAATGTAGTCCAAAATGCACTGAGAAATCTTGTATCCATGTCTGAAATGATGCTTCTTGTTATCCCAAAATGTACCCAGACCTGTCCAAAGAACAAATTTGATGCTTCTTGTTCATTGATGGTCTTTTTACAGGGCCTTAGAACACACATCTTAATGAACCTATCAATTACCACAAACAGGTAGTCATGTCCCTTCCTGGTTGTCGATAAACCTCCCACGAAGTCCATGTAAATGCTTTCCCAAGGACGAGTAGGTACAGGTAAGGGATGATAAAGACCCAGTTTCCTATTGCTAAGCTTGCTAGTATAACAAATCATGCATCCTCTTATGAACCTAGCTACCTTCTCTTGCATCTTGGGCCAATACACAAACCTCTGCAAGTTAGCCATAGTCTTCCCTGCACCAAAGTTCCTTGCAACCTTGCAAGTGTGAGCCTCTCTAATCAGCTGCAAATGCTCACCTTTAGGAACATGTAGCTTATCCAGCCTATAGAGTAACCCATCCTAGAGATGGTAATCAACGGTGATATTGCCATCATTCACATGACTCTGACTCTGCAACTACTCATACACCTCCTTGAAGTCCTCTAAATATGCATTTATGTATGCATCATGGGTGACTGGATCCATGTGCATAAGAGTCCTCAAGGCTATAATCTTTGATGTGGGTGGCCTTGAAAACATATTGGCCAACTTGTTTGTGCTACCCTTCTTATAATTGATCACCAAATGAAACTATTGTAAAATCCACATCCATTTGTAGTGTATGGTCTGTTGGAGCTTATTTTGGGCCTGCAAGCACTGTAATGGATGGTGAGCTGTGTGGATTATCATCTCCTTTCCCATAAGATAGTGCTTACACTTCTTAACAGCTTGCACCATGGGATAGATCTCCTTATAATAGGTAGGGTAGTTAAGAATTTCACCATGAAATACTTTAGAATGGTAGCAAATGGGCCTTCCTCCATGCATTAAGACATCTCCCATAGCATATCCACTTGCATCTGTCTCCACTTCAAAGGGTCGTTGCAAGTTTGGTAATGTTAGGATTGATGCTTCACTCATCTTCTTCTTTAACTCATCAAAAGCCTTACGCTACCTTTTTCCCCACTAGAAACTCTTACCACTTGTTGTTACAGCGTGGAGCAGTGTTCCTACTGCTGAAAACGGGGCTATGAATATCCTTAGGTACTGTGTTGCTCCAATGAAACTCCTAATCTTAGTAACATTAGTAGGCACCGACCATTTCATGATGGCCTCCATCTTGGAAGGATATATCTTCAATTCTCCTCCACCAATCACATATCCCAAATACACCAAGGACTGTTGCACAAACTCACACTTCTTGAGATTTGCTAGCAGCTGGTGCATCTTCAATGTTTCCAACACCTGTGTCAAATGTGAAATATGCTCCTCCCAAGTAGCACTACATACCAGTATATCATCCAAATAGACAATAACAAATGAGTCTATAAAAGGGTGCAGTACATCATTAATTAATCTCATAAATGTAGCTAGTGCATTACATAGGCCAAATGGCATAACTAACCACTCATACAAACCTTGCCTGGTTTTGAAGACGGTCTTCCGTGTATCTTCTTCTTTGATTCGAACCTAGTGATGTCCAGACTTCAAGTCCAGCTTGGTAAAATACTTGGCTTGCTGCAAATGATCTAGATGATCTACCAGATCGTCTATCCTAGGCAGGGGGTATCTGTTCTTGAGCGTTATTTTATTCAACGCCCTGTAATCTATACACATCCGCCAAGTCCCATCCTTCTTTGGCACAATGATGATGGGTGACCCACATGGTGATGTACTCGGTCGAATGACACCATGTTCCAACAGCCGCTACAACTGTTTCTTCACCTCACTTGCTTCTATCACAGACTGCCTGTATATCCCAATATTTTGCATTGGGGAGTCTGGCAATAGTTGGATCTCGTGCTCCACTTATCTCTTAAGGGGTAACCCTTTAGGCTTTCAAAACACGTCCTTGTATGCCTGTAACAAGTCCTCAAATTGTTTTATTTATTTCTTAGTACACCCCTCTAGGGATGCCTTGCCTCTTATTGACTCCTCTACAGACTGAGTTTCACTTAAAAATAATAAAACATACTTATTGCTGGAACTAACCAATTTCTTAGCTTGGTTGGCACTTACCAATGAAATTTTTTACTTGCCTTTGTGCACATTGATGATGAATGATTTTCCATCCTTGATGATCCAGTACTACTTAACTCTACTCATGAATATTGCATCACCCATGTACATGTATGGAATCCCAAACATGACTCCACATACGTCAAGGGGAACCACATCCAGATCTACTTCATCAATAAAATTGGCACTGATAAAAAGTCTAATTTTACACTATTTTGTTACCTTCAACTTTGCATCCTTATGTAGCCATCCTAGTGGATATGCATTTAAATGATCACAAACTTCCAGCCCCAACTTATTGACCAGATATGCTGCAATGAGATTTGCATGCAATCCTAAGTCAAACAGAGCATCAATCTTCGTCTTCTTAACCTGTATATTTACATGGAAGAGTTTGGTCATTTCTTTCTCTTCCTATTGCTGAAGGCTACTCAAATTCACCTCCTTCTGCACTGACGTACATACGATCTTCTAATCCATGTCTGAGCTACTTTCAACTTGGTTGCTTGAATCAGTGGCCAGGAGATTCTTCTTCTTATTATATTTTTTCTTGTTCTTCGGTTTTAGCTCTGGATGCAACTTCCAACACTTCTCCTTTATATGGCCATCAATGTTGTAGTGGTTGGAGTGGTTGCTAGGATCTTTGCACTGGTGAGTTGTGGCTATGATCTTTTTATCTTTTCCCCCTTTTTGATTCTTCTTCCCCTCCTTAGAAGCATCTTATTGCTCCTTTTGCTTCGATCCACTTGATTGCGCTCTTTTCAGAGCTATGTTTTCCAATTATTGTGCATATACACAAGCCTCATCCACCTTTTTGGGCTTGAACAACATCACTTTCTCACATAGATGGAGGTACAGATCCCCAAATACTTGAGGAGTACACCTGGGTTCTTTGGAGAGATACACGACATTATAGCCATCTTTCTGAATTTTGTGGTTTACTCTTTCATGCTTTGGCCCGGATTTTTCCTGAAGTAATGCCACCGGACCCACTAGTCCTACACGTACCCAATGGGATAAAACTATGACTTAATGAGGGTTTTTAAATCCTCCCATTTAGTCACTAGAGGATTTCCCTCTAACCTTAGGGTTTCTGTGTGGCTCTCCCACCATGTCAATGCATGGCCCTCCAATTTTAGTCGGACAAATGAGATCTTATATCCTTCCTCGATCTGATGGACACTTAAATAACCTTCCTGTTGTTGCAACCAGTGGTTCATCTTTAGAGCATCGATCTCACCATGGTATGGCTTGATATTGACTTTTTCTTCCACTTTAAACATGGATTGGTTCACGACACTCAAATTGGGTTGATATTTTTCAGGTTCTTTCTTTGGCTGGTTATCTACATCTTCCCGTTCTCGTGATCCCCCTTCTAATTTGTCCTTTTCTTTCACACCCCCTCCTTCTCCAAATATCACCATCTTATTTCTTAGGGCCACCATGAGGAGGTTTACATTGTGTTTATATTCGTGACTTGTACTTTGAGCCGTGAAAACCTCACCTCTACAGGATTACGAGGTTCGTTTACAGATTTGTCACCGATGATTATCATTTTACGATTTTCAGTATCACCGATCTATATCCCTAAAATATGCAAAAAATACCCAAAGACACCTACTCTGATACCAAATGATTCGTAAACTATTGTGGATATTCCACTCGAGAGTTCTTCACAACATATCTGATAATATTGTATTAGAAATTTGAGATTCTACACTATTACAGTTTTATTTAATTTCTAGATCTGTAAAATTAACTGTAATTAGTGAATGCATGTAAAATTAAATCAAGAAAAAAAGTAGAGAACTACAAAATAATCTCACACACACATAATACATAAGATATTCTCTTTGGGAAACCCTTTCGGGAGAAAACCCAGCTGGAAGGTGAGGTCGCTTCACTCTCTTTCTCTGTTTGGAAATATGGCTGCAAATACAAAGAAGTAATGTTTGTGGCGTATGGGCTGCTACAGTGCACAAATCCTCTATATGTGCTCTACCTCCTATCTCTCATGGCTATCTTTTCTCAACTATGGAACAAAATGCTCTCGAAAGAATGGAATGCCTATTCCTCCTAGTGGCTCGGTTATAACATGGCCCAATAGCCTACTAGTGGTTAAATTGACTACATAAACTCTTAACTAGAGTTACATGTAGACTCTTCTATAATATTTTACATCAAATAAACGTGGCTAGCAGCTTTTCCATGAATAATGGGGGCTGCCACAACATCCTCCCTAACTATATGTGTGAAAACAGGAAGTTCAACTTCTGAGTGGCATAAATTTTGCATACGGACTCTGATTGACGCGATTCTTGCGCCATTGGAAATATTTATGTGTGTAGAATAGCGTAAAAAAGTGTTACACTTAAGTGGCAAAGTTTAACCCCCATAAAACATCATTTGATGCCTCAAAACGCTCCCAAAAGGTTTCAGACCCTGTTTCGCCAAACTGGGTCCTGTCGGTGAAAACGGGTTCGTGAGTTGATTCCTCCACTTTTTCCACTCCAAATGCATTGAGATGGATGAAAAAAAATATAGTGATCCAATTCAGATCACACCTCCCCATTTTTGGGAGGCTTTTGGCCCACAAAAGCTTTTACTGAATGAGGTGAGGAAAATTTTCCTCCACCTTCTCTCTGGTGTACCATTTAGCTTTTCCTGGAGGTTGTTCTTTCAACCCAATCTTCCAAGGGTCATGTTGCCCCTATCTTGTAGTTTTGGACCTCTTCTGCAAAACCGTATCTTTTTCCAACTCTCCCTAAGCATCTGGTGCCAAATCCTCCACAGAAGGTACGACCTGTTCCTCTTCTTGATCTAGCATGGAAGGCTCATAGAGTTTCAAATTTTCTACATTTACAACTAATTAAACGCGCATATATGGTGGTAAACTGAGTTGATAGGCATTATCACCCACCTTTTCTAGTATCTCAAAGGAACCATACCTTAGAGCCTTGATTTTCTTACCAGGCCCCTACAGCCTCTCCTTGTTCAACTATATCCATACTATGTCTCCCACCTTGAATGATTTCTCTGTTGTATGTTGATCATGCTTGGCCTTATACTTCACCTACGAATTTTGTAGTGTATCATGTATCTATAGATGGATCTGCCTAATCTTCTCTATAATTTTTTCAGCCCTTAAAGCATCTCCTATAAGGTATTCCTTCACTCCTCCTTTCTGCCCGTATGCAATATCCAAATGTGAAGGTGGAAAATATCCAAAACAAGTTTCAAATGGGAACTTTCCTGTAGAAGTGTGGACTGCTCTTTTATAAGAATTTTGTATATATACCATATTTTCATCCTAGGTCTTTAGATGCTTCTGGTTGTAACCCCTCAGAAGCTACACCAAAGTCCTCTTGACTACTTTTGCCTACCCATTTGTCTGTGGATGGAATGTTGTATATCTCTTCAACTCCGTGACCATATTCTTCCACAATGTAGTCTAGAATGCACTTAGAAATCTTGTATCCCTGTCTGAAATGATGCTCCTTGTTATCCCAAAATGTACCCAGGCCTATCAAAAGAACAAGTTTGATGCTTCTTGTTTGTTGATGGTCTTTTTACAGGGCATTAGAATACACATCTTGTCGAACCTATCAACTACCACAAACAGGTAGTCATGTCCCTTCCTGGTTGTCGGTAAACCTCCCACAGAATCCATGGAAATGCTTTCCCAAGGACGAGTAGGTACAGGTAAGGGATGATACAAACCATGTTTCATGTTGCTAGGCTTGCTAGTATAACAAAGAATGCATCCTCTTATGAACCTAGCTACCTTCTCTTGCATCTTGGGCCAATACACATAACTCTGGAAGTTAGCCACGGTCTTCCCTGCACCAAAGTGCCCTGCAACCTTGGAAGTGTGAGCATCTCTAATTAGCTGAAAACACTCACCTTTAAGAACACATAGCTTATCCAACCTATAGAGTAAACCCTCCTGGAGATGGTAGTCAACAGTGTTGTCGCCATCATGCACATAACTCTGACTTCACAACTGTTGATACACCTCCTTGAAGTCCTCATCTTCTAAATATGCCTCTATGTGTGTATCATGGGTGAATGGCTCCATGTGCATAAGAGTCCCCAAAGTTGTAATCTTTGATGTGGACAACCTTGAAATCATATCTGCCAACTTTTTTTGTTTCCCTTCTTATACTTGATCACCAAATGAAACTGTTGTAGAAACCCCATCCACTTGTAGTGCCTAGTCTACTAGAGCTAATCCTGGGCTTGCAAGTATTGTAATGGTTTATGATCTATGTGGATTATTGTCTCCTCTCCCATCAGATAGTGCTTCCACTTCTTCACAACTTGCACCATGGCATAGATCTCCTTATCATAGGTAGGGTAGTTAAGAACTACCCCATGAAATACTTCTGAATGGTAGCAAATAGGTCTTCCTCCTTACATCAAGACAGCTCCCATAGTATACCCACTTGCATCTGTCTCCACTTAAAAGTGCCGTTGCAAGTTTGGTAATGCCAGAGCTGGTGCTTCACTGATATTCTTCTTTAACTCATCAAAAGCCTTCTGCTGCCCTTTTCCCCACTTGAAACTCTTTCCACTTGTTGTTATGGCGTGGAGAGGTGTTGCTGCCGCTAAAAACGAGGCTCTGAATTTCCTCAGGTACTGTGCTTCTCCAATGAAACTCCTAACCTCAGTAACATTAGTAGGCATAGACCATTTTATGATGGCCTCCATCTTGGAAGTATTTATCTTCAATTATCCTCCACCAATCACATATCCCAAATACACCAAGGATTGCTGCGCAAACTCACACTTCTTGAGATTTGCTAGCAGTTGGTGCTTCTTCAATGTTTCTAGCACCTGCATCAAATGTGAAATACGCTCCTCCTAAGTAGCACTATATACCAGTATATCATCCAAATAGACAATAGCAAATGATTCTATAAAAGGGCGCAGTACATCATTCATTAATATCATAAATGTAGCTGGTGCATTACATAGGCCAAATGGCATAACTAGCCACTCATACAAACCTTGCCTGGTTTTGAAGGTCGTCTTCCATGTATCTTCTTATTTGACTTGAACCTAGTGATATCCTGACTTCCAGTCTAGCTTGGTGAAATACCTGGCTTGTTGCAGCTGATCTAGCAGATCATCTATCCTAAGCAGGGGGTATCTGTTCTTGAACGTGATTTTATTCAATGCCATGTAATCTATACACATTTGCCAAGTCCCATCCTTCCTTGGCACAATGATGAAGGGTGACCCACATGGTGATGTACTCAGTCAAATGACACCATGTTTCAGCAGTTGCTGCAATTGTTTCTTCACCTCACTTGCTTCTATCATAGACTACCTGTACATCCCAATATTTGGCAATGGGGAGTCTAGCAGTAGTTGGATCTCGTGCTCCACTTCTCTCTTAGGGGGTAACCCTTTAGGATCTTGGAACATGTCCTTGTATGCTTGTAACAACTTCTCCAATTATTGTTTTTGTTTCTTAGTACATCCCTCTAGGGATTTCTTGCCTCTTTTTGACTCCTGTATAGACTAGTTTTCTATTAAAAACAATAAAACATACTTCTTGTTGGAACTAATCAATTTCTTTACTTGGTTGGAACTTACCAGTGAAATTTTAGACTTGTCTTTATGTGCGTTGATGATGAATGATTTTCCATCCTTGATGAGCTAGTACTGGTTATCTCTCCTCATGAATATTACATCACACATGTATATGTATGGACTCCCAAACACGACTCCACATACCTCAAGGGGAACCACATCCAGATCTACTTCATCAATAAAATCAGCACTGATAACAAATCTAATTTTACACTATTTTGTTACCTTCAACTTTGCATCCTTATGTACCCATCCCACTGGATAGGGGTTTAAATGATCACGAACTACCAGCCCCAACTTATTGACCAAATATGTTGCAATGAGATTTTCATACAATCCTAAGTCAAACAGAGCATCAATCTTCATCTTCTTAACCTGTATATTTACATGGAAGAGTTTGGTCATTTCTTTATCTTCCTATTGCTGAAGGCTACTCAGATTCACCTCCTTCTGCATTGACGTACAGACAATCTTCTCATCCACATTCGAGTTTCTTTCAACTTGGTTGCATGAATCAGTGGCCATGAGATTCTTCTTCTTATTATATTTCTTCATGTTCTTCGAGTTTAGCTTTGGATGCAACTTTCAACACTTCTCCTCTCTATGGCCATCAATGTTGCAGTGGTTGCATTGGTTGCTAGGATATTTGCACCGATGTGTTTTTGCTGTCGTCTTTTTATCTTTTCCCCATTTTTTCTTCTTCTTCCCCTCCTTAGAAGCGTCTTGTTGCTCCTTTTGCTTTGATCCACTTGATTGTGCTATTTTTGGGCCTATGTTCTCCAGTTACTGTGCTTGTATACAAGCCTCGTCCATCATTTTGGGCTTGAACAACATCACTTGCTCACGCAGATGGTGATGCAGACCGCCCAAATAATTGAGGAGTACATCTAGGTTCTTTGGATAGATACCCAACATTATAGCCATCTTTACGAATATTGTTGTGTACTCCTGCACGCTTTGGCCTGACTTTTTCCTGAAGTGTTCCCACTAGATCCACTAGTCCTCCACATACCCAATTGGATAAAACTTTGACTTAGTGAGGGTTTTGAAATCCTCACACTTAGACACAGGAGGATCTCCCTCCAACCTTAGGGTTTTTGTGTGGCTCTCCTACCAAGTCAATGCATGGCCCTCAAATTCCAGCCGTGCTAATGAGATATTATGCCCTTCCTCAATCTGATGGACACTGAAATAAACTTCTAGTTGTTGCAACTAGTGGTTCAGCTTTAGAGTGTCGATCTCACAATGGTATGGCTTGATATCTACTTTTTCTTCCACTTTAAATAGGGATTGGTTCACGACACTCGAACTGGGTTGATATCTTTCGGGTTCTTTCCTCAGCTGGTTATCTACATCTTCCCGGTCTCTCGATCCCCCTTCATATTTTTCCTCTGCATTAGAACCCCATTCTTTTCCAAATATCCCCAGATTATTTATTAGGACCACCATGAGGAGGTTTACATTGTGGTTTATATATGTGACTTGTTCTTTGAGCCGCGAAAACCTCACCTCTGCAGGATCACGAGGTTCCTATACAGATTCGTTGCCCATGATTAGGGTTTTACGATTTTTAGCCTCGTCGATCTAGATCCCTACAATCTCCACAAAATACCCAAAGAAACCTCCTTTGATACAAAATGATCCGTAAACTTCCATGGATATTCCACAGGACAGTTCGTCACAACAGATCTGATAATATTATATTAGAAATTTGAGATTCTACACTATTATAAATTTATTTAATTTCTAGATTTGTAAAATTAACTGTAATTAGTGCATGCATGTAAAAGTAAATCAATCAGAAAAGTATAGAATGAAAAAACAAGCTCACACACACATAATACACAAGATATGCTCTCTGGGAAACCCTTTCGGGAGAAAACCTAGCTGGAAGGTGAGGTTGCTTCTCTCTCTTTCTCTGTTTGGAAATATAGCTCCAGATACAAAGTAATGTTTGTGGCCCGTGGGCTGCTATAGTGCACATATCCTTTCTATATGCTCTACATCCTATCTCTCATGCCTATATTTTCTCAACTATGGAACAAAATGCTCTCAAAATAATGGAATACCTCTACCTCCTAATGGCCCGATTATAACACAGCCAGATAGACTACTAGTGGTTAAGTTTGACTACATCAACTGTTAACTAGAATTACAAATAGAATCTTCTAGATTCTTTTATGTCACAAACATGTTGCTAGCCCCTTTTCCATGAATAATGGTGGCTGATGTGGCATCCTCCCGAAGTATAGGTGTGAAAACAAGAAGGTCAACTTCTGAGTGGCATAACTTTTGCGTACGAACTTCGATTGACATGATTCTTGCACTGTTGAAAATATTTTTGTGTAGAATAGCATGAAAAGGTGTTGCAGTTAAGCAGAAAATTTTTTACCCCCAAAAACATCATTTGATGCCTCAAAACACTTGTAGAAATTTGAATAATATAACACTTATTCACAAAGATTATCCTGATTATACACTATTTGCGGAATGCATGCATAATACATAACCTCCTCTACCATTGATCATCAATTTGCAGAATTAAACAAACAATCGCATGCGCACATTGAAACATCAATCACACATATCAACACAGTATGTAATGGGGAAAGCATACAGCTGAAAACCCCCAACTATCTGTATATTATAATGATAGAGAAAATGTAACATTACATAGTACAATACTCCTCACAAGTACTCAGTACTATCTCCACATGCTACACACAAACTAGCTCAGATCTGAACAAGTCACGGGTTCAAATCTCCTCCACTGTTTGCCTGCCTCTACTGCGCAATCCAAGTTGAGAATAGATCAGATCCAAGTTCGAATTCCCTTGGCTTGTACTACGCAATCCTCATTGGCAATCTCAATCAATGATTATGCAAATCTCATGCACAACTATAGTCACAAATGATAGTAGTCTCACCCTTTCACCCACCTCTAACACTTGTCTCCACTGAAATGTCCATGCACTGAGTTAACTGATGTATTCTTTAGTTGATTTATGAGTTAATAATTAGTGAATTAATTAATAATTAATTCACATCACTCATCACTAGTGTATTTGGCAGTTAGACTAAATACAACTAGTTCAACTAAGTCAAACTAAACACAACTCCATCAACTCCTCAATCAACTCCACCAAACTCAATCACTTGAGTTCTAACCGAAGTCCATCATGCAATAGCTCAACTAACCCATAGGAAAAGCGTATTTCCTTCTAGCAGTTGCATGTGCCACATCCGTAGCTCGAACTGAAGTGCTGCAAGAGGATAAGATAATGTTTATAGTCCAAATATTATTAAGAGCTAATAATATTCGACTGTTCTATTTTTTGACTGGCAGTCTAAAAATAGACTCCGCCCATATGTCTAAAAATAGAGGTCCATATATTTTTACCAACATGACCAATCATCCATAAATATCATCCTGCAACTCATAGACCATGATCCATATGTCTAAAAATAGACTTTGCGCCAAAAATAGCCTGTGGGCCCACTTAGTGAAGGCGACTTCTTTTCACTAAGCTCCATCATCTTGTTGCATTTTCAACACTCCCTCTCAACAAGATATGGATTATCTACAACCCCTATCCTGCCTCTGTGGTATTCGAATTTGCTCCTGGTGAGCGCCTTCGTCAAGATATCAGCATCCTGATCCTCCGTGGGAATGTATGAAAGTAACATGATTCTCCGCTGCACACAATCTCTGATATGATGGTACCTGATGTCGATGTGCTTGGATCTATCATGAAATACTGGATTAGCCAAGAGTTTAATGCAACTCTGGTTATCACAATAAATCACAGTAGGCTCCAAGTGTGACCCGAACAACCTGACCAGGATCTTCCTCATCCATATAGCCTCGCATGTAGCCAAACTTGCTGCCATATACTCGACCTCTGCTAAACTGAGTGCCACGGATCTCTGCTTCCTGCTGTACCAAGAAACTGTTGTCGACCCGATACTGAAGATCCCTCCAGATGTGCTCTTTCTGTCCGTTGGGCTCCCTGCCCAATCTGCATCCGTGAAGCCACATAGCTTCACCTCATCCTCCTGTCTGTACCACAATCCATATCCCGATGTGCCTCTGAGATAACGCAATACATGCTTGTCTGCCTTCCAGAAGAGCTTCGTTGGCTTAACCATAGCTTTTGAAAGTTGGTTAACAGCATAGCATATATTGGGTCGTGTATTGACCAAATACATAAGTGACCCCACCAACTATCGATAAACAGTGGCATCCACTACCTCTGCTGAAGTAGCATCCTCCTTCCTCCAACCTCCAGGAAGAGGAGTATCAACAGGTTTGCAGCCATGCATGTTGAACTTCTCCAGTATCTCCTGAGCATACTTACCCTGAGAAACACATATTCCATCACTGCGCTGCCAAATTTCCAATCCCAGGAAATAATGAACGAGGCCCAAGTCCTTCATCTCAAACTCTCTAGCAAGATCCTCCTTGCATGAAAGTATCAACAACTCATCTCCCATCAAAATCAAATCATCTACATAAGGTACAATGATCAGCAACTTACCCTCCACCACAATCTGGTATAGGTTAGGATCCGCCTCACTCTTGGAGAATCCAAGTCCGGTGAAATAACTGTCTATCCATGTGTACCAAGCACGAGGTGCTTATTTCAACCCATACAACGCTCTCTTGAGCCTGCATGTATGTGACTCGCTGCTGAAGATCTCGAAACCTTCGGGCTGCTCTATGTACACCTCCTCCTCAATGACTCCATTGAGGAACGTAGTCTTCACATCCATCTGATGGATGTGCCACCCCATCTTCGCTGAGAGAGCAAGAATTGTCTGTATGGAAGAATACCTTGCGACAGGTGCAAAGGTCTCCTCATAATCGATCCCCTCTATCTGTGAGAAGCCTCGGACAACAAATCTTGCCTTGTACTTCTCCACACTCCCGTCAGCTGCCTACTTCACTTTGTAGATCCATCTCGAACCCACCACTGATTTCCCCTCCAGTCTTGGGACAATCTCCCATGCACTGTTTCTGACAATCAAAGCATACTCTTCCACCATGGCATCTACCCATGCGGGATCCTCCACAGCTTCCTCGAAAGAGGATGGCTCTGTCATGACACATTTGCTCACAAGAGCCATGTATCCAGTGTACCGATCAGGTGACTGTCTCTGTCTACATTGTGTTGTAGGTGGTCCTACAACCTTCTCTGCATCTTGAGCCATTCGCTCAGCTTCTGTAGTGCGCTTTCGCCCTCTGATGGTTGGCGCTGCATGAGTGGTCTCTTCCACTCCATGAACTTCATCTTGTGGCTGATCCACATCCTGAAGCTCATCCTTAGGAACTAATAGCTCCTCATCTGCATGCAAGTGTGGCTCCCTCTCAAGCGAACACTTCATGGCTTTCTCCTCTTGAAATTTGATATCCCGTCGCACAACAGTCTTGCGACTGTCTGGCAAATACACACGATAGTTGTGGGGCATATCAGTGTACCCCACAAATATCCCAACCTCTGTGGTCGGCTCTAGCTTCTTCCTGGCATCCTTCGTCACATGCATGTAAACAGGAGAACCAAAAATCCTCAAATGGGAAATATCAGGCCTCTTACCAGAATAAGCCTCCTCGGGTGTACTCATGCCAAGTATCTTGTGAGGACAACGGTTCTGCACATATAGTGTAGTATTGCATGCCTCCACCAACAAGTGAAGGGGTAGGCCCTGATCATGCAACATCGCCCGTGCAGCACCCACGATCATTCTGTTCTTCCGCTCAGCAACCCCGTTCTACTGTGGGTTATGGGGAGCTATGAGCTCTCTTCGAATCCCTTCTGCACTACAGAAGTCCTTGAACTCCCTAGAGATGAAATCACCACCATTGTTGCTCCTAAGAGCCTTCACCTTCTTCCCCGATTCCTTCTCGACCAGTGCTTTGAACTCACAGAACTTTGAGTATGTCTCGCTCTTCTTCTGCATGAAGAAGATCTAGCACTTTCGATAAAAATCATCAACAAAGATCACATAGTACTTGTGCTTTGTTTTCGAAGCTACTGAGAAAGGTCCACACACGTCTGTGTGAATTCTCTCAAGGATCATCGTGGCACAACTATCCTTCTCGTGAAAGGTGGATTTCACAAATTTTCCCAAAGTACACCCCTTGCACTGATCTGACTACGCAAGAGTGCCCTTAGGAAGCCCAGTAGAAATCTGCTGCAGTATCTTCAAGGCTCCATGGTGAAGGTGGCCCAATCTCCGGTGCCACAGATCTCCATCATCCCGGCTCACCAATCCTTCTACCTTGCATGCCATTGTTGCGCAGCCATCTACATGCAATTGATAAAGGTTCTTGACTCGAACCCCTATCTTCCAGGTTTCTCCAGTTGTCATACTGCGCGGGAAAGCCTTTCCCTCGCTGAAGACAACATCATATCCCTTGTCTTCTAACATCGCCACAGAGATAATATTCTTCTTCAATCCTGGAACGTGCATCACTTCCTTCAATACGAAGGGTTTACCAGACTCCCTCTCAAAGGAAATGGTACCGATACTGGTCGCACTGTATCTACCCTCATCGCCCATCTTGATGTGCACGCCAAGATCTTTCTCATCTAGATCAGAAAATAAATCTCAATCTCCTATCATGTGAAAAGATGCACCACTATCCAAGAACCATACCGATCCAATCACACTTGATACCAAGCATGCGATCAGTGAAAAATCCATCTCAAACTGCGAGGCTAAGGCCTCTCCCGCTACAAATCTAGCAGCTTGCTTATTTTTCTTCTTCTGCGGACAATTTGTGGCATAATGTTCGTGCTAGTGACAATGAAAGCACTTCACCTTGGACATGTCCTGCTTCTTGCCTTTCGCACCGGAATGAGAAGATTTCTTGTTCTTCCCCTTCTTTGCTTTGGCAGCCAAAGCGCAATTTTCTTCATCAGATGCCTTTGATGAAGATCTGTCCCTGGTATTCCGCCTGATCTCCTCTTGCACAAGATCAAACCAAAGTCTCTCCCATCCTGGAAATTTCTCCCGACCATTGACAGAGTCCTGATAGGAATGCCAATTCTTCGAAAGACCAAGGAGAGCCAAGCTCACCAAGTCCTCATCATCGACAGTCACCCCCACACTTCCCAGCTCATCCCGGCATTGGGTGAACTTCATGAGATACTTGGGCATACTGTCTCCTTTCTCACACTTAATGTTTCTGAGTTTATCCTTGAGCGCCAACTTCCTCTGGTCACTCTTGCTTTGGAATAAATCTATCAACGCTTTCCACATCAAGTATGGAGAAGCCTTTCCATGCAGGCTGGATACAATGTGATCCTTCACGCCCTCCAACAGAATCCTTCGACACTTTGTTGTCTTCTTTTGCCAAGCCTCAACTTGAGCAGCATCAGTAGGCTTTGGGACCTCGGCCTCTATGAACTCCTTCAACCCATTGTCATCTAACACCACCTCCATCCTGTCTTTCCATGCAATATAATTCGAGCTGCCTTCAAGGGCATACTCCAATCGCAATCCGTTGAAAGACATTTCAACTTTGACACCAAGAAAACACTGTTGCAAATTCGAATTCCACCAACTCAAAACTCAACCACTTCTGATCTAAAATTCGTGAGAACAAAGTATTTCTCATACAGAGATTGACTGTATGGGCATTTACCGAATATCTCACCTTCCAAAAGAAGGATGAATCCAGAGGCTACCTGGCCCGATTACAGACTCTGCCTGAAGAAATAAAAATGTAATCACTTTCTGAATAATAGATCTGATGATCAACTTCGCTCTGATACCATGTAGAAATTTGAATAATATAACACTTATTCATAGAGATTATCCTGATTATACACTATTTGCGGAATTCATGCATAATACATAACCTCCTCTACCATTGATCATCAATTTGCAGAACTAAACAAACAATCGCATGCGCACATTGAAACATCAATCACACATATCAAAACAGTATGTAATGGGGAAAGCATACAGCTGAAAACCCCCACAATCTGTATATTATAATGATAGAGAACATGTAACAATACATAGTACAATACTCCTCACAAGTACTTAATACTATCTCCACATGCTACACACAAACTAGCTCAGATCTGAACAAGTCACGAGTTCAAATCTCCTCCACTGTTTGCCTGCCTCTACTGCGCAATCCAAGTTGAGAATAGATCAGATCCAAGTTCGAATTCCCTTGGCTTGTACTGTGCAATCCTCATTGGCAATCGCAATCAATGATTGTGCAAATCATGCACAGCTATAGTCACAACTGATAGTAGTCTCACCCTTTCACCCACCTCTAACACTTGTCTCCACGGAACTGTCCATGCACTGAGTTAACTGATGTATTCTTTAGTTGATTTATGAGTTAATAATTAGTGAATTAATTAATAATTAATTCACATCACTCATCACTAATGTATTTGGCAGTTAGACTAAATACAACTAGTTCAACTAAGTCAAACTAAACACAACTCCATCAACTCCTCAATCAACTCCACCAAACTCAATCACTTGAGTTCTAACTGAAGTCCATCATGCAATAGCTCAACTAACCCATAGGAAAAGCGTATTTCCTTCTGGCAGTTGCATGTGCCACATCTGTAGCTCGAACTCAAGTGCTGCAAGAGGATAAGATAACGTTTATAGTCCAAATATTATAAGAGATAATAATATTCGACTGTTCTATTTTTTGACTGGCAGTCTAAAAATAGACTCCGCCCATATGTCTAAAAATAGAGGTCCATCTATTTTTACCAACATGACCAATCATCCATAAATAGCATCCTACAACTCATAGACCATGATCCATATGTCTAAAAATAGACATAGTCTAAAAATAGACTTTGCGCCAAAAATAGCCTGCGGGCCCACTTAGTGAAGGCGACTTCTTTTCACTAAGCTCCATCATCTTGTTGCATTTTCAACAACACTCCTGGAAGGTTTCAAACCCCATTTCGCCAAACTAGGTGTCACCTATAAAAATGGTTCTGTGAGTTGATTCCTCCACTTTTTCCACTCCAAATGCATCAAGATGGATGAAAAACAATATAATGACCCAATTCGAAGCACATACATAGTACCACATGCCCGTAACACAACATGTAAGACATGCAAACAATACCACATTTACACTAGTACCACATGTACAACATTTACACAGTACCACTTGTACATTGCACTACCTGCACAATATGTGCACAACATCACATGTACATGACAACACTTGAAAAACGTGTACACCGCCCCACCTATACAATGTGTACACAATACCACCTATACACAACACCACATGCATGGCATGTAAACAAAACCATGTGTACACAGTTCCACATGCACAACATGCACACAGCACCCCCTGCACATAGCACCACATGTACAGTCCTGCACACAACACCATATGTACGTAGTGCCATATGTACAACATGCACACAACACCATATGTACATAGCACTGCATATGCAACATATACATAACATCATATGTACACAACACTGCATATCCAACATGCACACAGCACCATATGGACACAACACCGCATATCTATGATGTGCACAATACGATATGGACACAACACTGCATATCCAACATGTACATAGAACCATCTATACCCAGCACTGCATATGTAGTATGCACAAAACACCATAGGTACAATCATTGAATATAAAATATGCACAACAATATCACTATACATCCAAGACCACAATGCCTCTACCAATTAACCTTGCTTCAAGTGTCTCTTTGCCATCCATGCTTATCCTAGCATGTCATGGATCACGTTGTTTCCATTCCGCTGATGTATCTCTCAGCATCAGCCTATCCATAACATAAACATATACATAGTATAACCGCATAATATCAAGTCATATCCACATGATATTGGCCTCAGAGATCTGTCAAGCTACTCTTCCCACTTGATTCTTCATAAACTAGTAATCTCTTCATGTCATTCACCTACATAAGCAATCATTCCTCCACAAGAACAATTTTATATATATATATATATATATATATATATATATATAAACATCAACACAAAACAAGCATGATCCTGTCAAACAATGACATACATACATACATATATATACACATTAGCATAAACATGATCACAACATAATTACCAAATATCATAAGGTCAAGGTTAATAGAACTCCCTTTATCTATTCACAACATTGAGAACAATTTTTCCCAACACAGCCAAGGAATTAGATGCCTCAATTCCATTTACTTTACCTTTCCTATTTCCTTTCTCGTGATTGTCCTACCATCATCCATTTACACCAATGGACCCAACCAATCCAACTAGTTTTCATACTCTTGCCTTTAGCTACCCTTACACATGCACCAGCTTCATCTGAGTCTTTCACTACCTGCTTGATTTCATTCAACTCTCCCCGAGCTCCACTAACTTTCCTCTTTTCCCGACCAATTCCAAAGACTCTCAAAACATAAAAGGCAATATCAAGAAGCAAGCAAGAGAAAACCATGAAAACCAATAACAATATGACACCACAAACAAAGTGGTATGGCCGTACACCAAACATAACAAAGACGCAATCAAGAACAACAAATCACAAAATACCAAAAGCACAAGACTAGCAACAAACACCATGACTCAATCCCCATGGTTCCCAAGGAAAGCAACCCGAGCCTTCTTCAAGATTTCATGGCAACCTCTCTTGCCATGCAACTCCTAGCATCACACTACCATCAACATATAATTATCAATGTATAAATAAATATAACAATATACCATTTATATTACCTTGTTATGCTAAGCACATTTCCTTGTAGTTGAACACATATGTGCCATGTCTTGAGGGACTCGAATTCTCTTGACATATCTAGCTATAAGTAGACACCAGTTGTTATACTTGTCAAATATATGTCCATGAATGTATCACATATTGTTAAAATTGGCAACTAGGGCCAAACTCCATGTGGATCACCTTATTTATGGCTTCTAATATTTTTCCTAGATTCCTCTCATCGAGAGGTGTAGGATTGATCTAAAGATCATCCGATTCCTATAAGTATTTATGGAGATGTGAATTTATTTTGATTATGGACAAATTGTCAAGGTCAGCTAGCAAACTTATGTAGGCTCAAAAGCCCAACAGTCATGTCTATTCAACCTCAATGTTTGCATATAAATACAAGGAGCATTCTCCTCATTTGGACAATTCAATTCACTCATCTTCTGTCTCTCTCTCCTACGCATAAAAGGAGCCTCTCTCTCTCTCTCTCACGTGTGGTTGAAAAGAAGACGTCCTAGGGAAAAGAAGACGCAAAAAGAAGGACGCTAGGGTAGCAGGTCATCTCTTTGACCAGCATTGACCTTCCAGAAGTGCGGATTGGGTGTGGTTGCCTCTCCTAGGCAGGCCGCAATTTTTGGCATGAAAATCAAGTTGATATGACCTATGGTTTGACCAGTGTTGACTGCCCTAGTTTAGGGCTGCAAGTTAACTTCAGAAATCTACAAATTGACTGAACTTTTGGTGTTGTTCAAGGTCTATTTCTTCAGGCTGTTTTAGGATAATTTGACTGGAAATTGACCAAGTATTTTAGAGGTCAACTTCAGCTAGTTTGACCAAGTTTGACTTTGCTGATCTAGGGTTTGATGCTGTTGATATAAAATTACAGAATTTAGATTTTGTACTATTTCTCTCTACTGAACTATTGAAGATAAAAGAAGCTTTGATCAAAGGGTTTCCCTGCATTGGGGTTTGTCCCTGGCTAGCTACCACATCTTATGTCTCTTATCTTGGCTTGTTTTATGTTGATCATTTAATGTTCTATCTGCACTTTACTTAATGTATATGTGATTGCTAATTTGTGGCTAATAAGAAGAAAAATAAGTAAATTTCTCTAAGCATAGAACATACCATAATTTAACATGGTATCAGAGCTGAGGTGAAGACAAAGCCCAAGCAAGAGAAAGAGCAAGAACAATCACCGAAGAGAAGGTTGGCAAGGCTATCTTAAAAGGAAATCATGGGGTCCTCAACACACTTCCCTGCTGAAGACAAACTCTATGAGAAGTCTGACTATCACAGATGGAAGATGTCTCTCGATCTAACATTAGAAGAGTAGGAAGTGTTAGACCATGTGCGAGGCGGGATTGTTGAACCTCCATCAAATGCATCCACTGCTGCTAGGAACAAATGGACCAAGGGAGAAGTCAAATCAAGGAAGATCATCCGGGACTCTATCGACCAGCGCTTGGTGGCCTATGTTTCCGAGATGAACACCTCCAAGGAAATCTATGACAGACTGGAAATCAGAGGAATGACAGGTCAAATGGCAGAGGTAAAAGAAGTTCCGAAAATCAAGGAAGAGGACAACCATTCAAGAAGGCAAGAAATTCCAGGTATGAATCTAACACTATTAACAATAAGCAAGATGAACATTATCTACCAGCAGCTCTATCTACTACTGCTCCCCTAGACTCGCTGGGAAATTGGCTTATTGATAATGGTGCCTCAAGACACTTCATTGGTTACAAAGAAGCTCTCTATAATCTGATAGAGAAGGAAACCAACCTGGAAATTTTTCTTGGAGATAATTCAAAATATCCCATGAAAGGCATAGGAAATGTCACTCTTCGTTTGAATCAGGGTAATACCATCCACTTACAAGATGTATTATATGTACCTGATCTCAAAAAGAACCTGGTGTCCATTTTGGAAATGGAAGAAAAAGGCTACAAGGTGGCCTTCAGTGATGGCAAGGTATGTGTATGGAAAAATAACTTTAAAGATGATTTTACTCTTGGGTTTCCAGTTGATTCATTATATCAGTTCGGTGGAAGTCCACTGGGTGTCATGCCTTGTGACACATCTCTTCAGTTCGAACTGTGGCATCAGAGGTTTTCCCACCTTCATTATAAAGCTCTACCCGATGTAAGAAAAATGGTGACCGGGATGCCTGAGTTCAGATTAGAGCAAGAAGGTGTATGTCTAGGATGTGCCGAAGGGAAGCTCAAAAGGGGACCATTCCCCTCAAGCCAAAGCAAGACCTCCGATATATTGCAGTTGGTTCACTCGGACATATCCGGTATAATGCTTGTGAACTCCTTGGGAGGATATTTATATTACCTCACTTTTACAGATGATTATTCTCGCAAGACTTGGATATACTTCTTGAAAAAGAAGGATGAAGTGTTCTCCCGGTTTCGGCACTTCAAAGCCTTGATCGAGAATCAAACCAAAAAGAAGATCAAGATCTTAAGGACCAATAATGGGATTGAATATGAATCCAATGAGTTTCATGACTTTTGCAAAGAGGTTGGCATTAAGAAGGAGACTACTACACCATACACTCCTATACAGAATGGTGTGGCAAAAAGGAAGAATCGTACAATTGTGGAAGCTATTTGTGCTATGCTCCATGATCAAAGACTTCCAAAGTTTCTATGGGCCGAAGTTGCAAATACTGCCGTATATGTACAAAACCAATGCCCTTATCAAGCATTGGGTTCCAAGACTCCCGAAGAAATGTTCACCAGTAAGAAACCTGATGTATCTCATTTTAGAATTTTTGGAAGCCGTGTATATTTTCATGTGCATAAAGAAAAAAGGAATAAATTGGGTGCATTTGGAAAGAAACGAATCTACTTGGGCTATAGCGAAAATACTAAGGGCTATAGAATCTATGTAGCTAGTCAAAGGGAAGTCGAGATTAGTCATGATGTCACCTTTAACGAAGACATGGCTCTTAGCAAGGTAGACAATCTTCCTACTTTAACGGGATCTAAAGAAGCTGACACCGGGGAACCGAAGGACCAAGAAGATGAGACGATGCCCGATGTGGAAGAACCTATGGATCCTATTGATCCTCCTCCACAAGAGCCTTCCTCTTCTAGGAGGAGGCCTTCATGGCTTAGGGGGACACTTGATGATGCTGAAGGATACATTGCACTGGGAGGAACCTTACATGAAAGTAAGAAGCCAAACAGGTATCAGGGATACCTGACCATCATGAGCCCGATCATCTAAAATGAGCCTTCGTCATTCATAGATGTCATCAAGCATCAAGTATGGAAGGATGCTATGACCAAGGAATATGAGTCCATTATGAAAAATGATGTTTGGGATGTGGTCCCCAGACCCCAGGACAAAGCAGTGGTCACTTCAAAATGGCTTTACAAGATAAAGCATGCAGTTGATGGAAGTGCAAAAAAGTATAAGGCTCGTTTTGTCGCTCGTGGCTTCTCCCAAAAGGAAGGTATAGACTACGATGATATATTTTCACCTGTTGCCCGATATACCACCATCTGCTTGATCATAGCCCTTGTTGCTTCGCAAGGATGGAACCTACATCAGATGGATGTCAAGACTGCGTTGTTACATGGTTCGATCAAAGAGGAGGTCTATGTGGAGCAACCTGAAGGATTTGAGATTTATGATCGAGAATCTTATGTGTGCAGGTTGAAGAAGGCCCTCTATGGGCTAAAGCAAGCACCCCGAGCATGGTATGAGAGGATCGATAGCTACATGATGAAGCTGGGATTCACTAGGAGTGAAGCCGACCCTAACCTTTACTTTAAGGTTATAGATGACAAGCCTCTCATACTAGTGTTATATGTTGACGATCTCTTTCTAACAGGTGCAGACCCTCTCATTCACGAATGTAAGAGGGAGCTGGCTTTTGAGTTTGAGATGAAAGATCTAGGACTTATGCACTATTTCCTAGGACTAGAAGTCTGGCAGAAACCAGGGGAGATTTTCTTATCTCAAGGAAAATATGTGGTGAAGATATTGGAGAGATTCGGCATGGTGGACTACAAGCCTGTAACTACCCCAATGGAGCTTGACTTCAGGAAGCTAAGCGGTAGTGCTGCCGGACCTGTATTACGAAATGCTACTGAGTATCATCAACTCGTCGAAGCATTATGTTCTTGGTGAACTCCAGTGCAGATATATGCTTTGTAGTCAACACATTGAGTCAACATATGGTTGAGCCTCACCACTCAAATTTGATTGGTGCCAAGAATCTGTTGAGATATCTTTGTGGCACAATCACTCATGGGTTGAGATACACTGCCGGAGATGTGAGACTACTTGGGTATACTGATTTTGATTGGGAAGGAAGTGTGGTGGACCGAAAGAGCACTTCCGGGTGTTGTTTCTCTTTGGGATCTGCCTCGATATCCTGGATGATTAGGAAGCATAAGTTGATGGCTTTAAGCACTGCCAAGGCAGAGTACATTTTTTTTAGCATGGCCTCCTGTGAGGCAATCTGGTTGCGAAAGCTCTTCAGTGAGTTATTTGGGTTTACATTGGATACCACCGTGATTCTGTGTGAAACTAGAGTGGGATTCGTTTATCAAAGAATCCTATATTTCATGATCGCTCCAAGCATATCGATATCAGGTACCACTATATTCGAGATATGGTGCAGCGAGGAGCAATAAGGCTCCAACATATCGGTACAGATGAACAAGTCGTCGACATTTTGACAAAGCCCCTAAGAAAGGTCAAATTCCTGACTTTTCGAGAACAACTTGGTGTCATTCAGAGACCCTCTTATGAGGGTTGAGTATGATGTATTGAGCTCTAGGAGCTCCAGGGGGGTTCGGGGTACTTCTTGGAGCGACATGTGATCACAGGGCAACTTACCATCCCCTAGTGGTGCACTATGTACAGGGTAACGGTTCAACCTTCCCCTGTGACACCCCGTGGTGACTGTGGAACAGGATGATTAGTTCTCCTGTGGGCCAGGATGATTCATTCTCCGTGGAAACTATGGATTAGGATTATTAGTTCTCATGTAGGCCAAGATGATTAGTTCTCTGTGGCATCCACTGGACAGGATGATTTGTTCTCCTGTGGACAGGATGATTAGTTCTCCTGTCGAGGCATCCTACCCATGCAGTCTGGGACTCATGGGAAGTACCTCTCATTTGATCAATGAGTAGGGAAATGAAGATAGGGACCATAGTAGTACTATCAATGGATGCATCACTATATCTACCATACTCCCTATGCTAGGATGACCTCCATTGACCTGGGATCAGTGAGAGTGGTTCACACTCTGAGACTGAATTTGGGTCAATGGAGGATGGTATGATACATCCTCGATCATTGCTTCTTCTTCATAGTTTGAGCAGAGCAGAACAGAGCAAAGTAGAGCAGAGAAGAGTGAGGTCAAGTTGTCTAGGACGGTGCATTTGATGGATGGATAGCAGTGATGGTCTGACAGATTGCAGATGAAGTTCTCCCTAGTTGAGAGGGCGTGTTAAAATTGGCAACTAGGACCAAACTCCATGTGGATCACCTTATTTATGGATCATCTGATTCCGATAAGTATTTATGGAGATATGAATTTATTTTTATTATGGACAAATTGTCAAGGTCGGCCAGTAAACTTATGTAGGCTCAGAAGCCCAATATTCATGTCTATTAAACCTCAACGTTTGCATATAAATACAAGGAGAATTCTCCTCATTTGGACAATTCAATTCACTCATCTTCTCTCTCTCTCCTACACATAAAAGGAGCCTCTCTCTCTCACACACATGTGGTTGAAAGGAAGACGTCCTAGGGCAAAGAAGACACAGAAAGAAGGATGCTAGGGTAGCAGGTCATCTCTTTGACCAACGTTGACCAAGCATTGACCTTCCAGAAGTGAGTTTTGGGTGTGGTTGCCTCTCAAAGGCAGACCGCAATTTTTGGCATGAAAATTGAGGTGATTGGACCAATAGTTTGACCGGTGTTGATTGCCCTAGTTTAGGGCTGCAAGTTGACTTCAGAAATCTGCAAATTGACTGAACTTTTGGGGTTGTTCAAGGGTAGTTTCTTCAGGCTATTCGGGGACA
Source organism: Pinus tabuliformis (assembly GCA_031772625.1). Classification (NCBI taxonomy): domain Eukaryota; kingdom Viridiplantae; phylum Streptophyta; class Pinopsida; order Pinales; family Pinaceae; genus Pinus; species Pinus tabuliformis. Next base: position 89,670,905 of record CM062805.1, on the reverse strand, counting down.
AGTTGACCGGAAATTAACCAAGTATTTTAGAGGTCAATTTCAGCTAGTTTGACCAATTTTGACTTTGATGATCAAGGGTTTGATGCTACTGATATAAAATTACAGAATTCAGATTTTGTACTATTTCTCTCTGTTGAACTATTGAAGATAAAAGAAGATTTGATCAAAGGGTTTCCCCGCATTAGGGTTTGTCCCTAGCTAGCCGCCACATCTTGTGTCTCTTGTCTTGGCTTGTTTTTTGTTGATCATTTAATGTTTTATCTACACTTTACTTAATGTATATTTGATTGCTAATCCGTGGCTAATAAGAAGAAAAATAAGTAAATTGATCTAAGCATAGAACATACCATAATTTAACACATATCCACATAATTTCAAACAAATTAGGGTTAATAAGACTTCATGTATGCAAAGCACTCAATCATTTGGTATTGTGGTTTCCAAACATAGCCAAAGGAATTCTCACCCAATTCCTTTCTTTTACATTTACCTTGCTGCAACGGAGTCTTACTATGTATTGTTACATCACCCCATGGATAGTTATATAACAAATCAACTATTACCTTGTCATGCTAATACCAAGCATGTTTCCTGCAAATATTCACACATGTCAATCACATGTTCTAAAGATCAAGGCAACATATATATTACTTGGAAATCAACCTTCACCATTTCTAACAACCATGTCATTATCAAAATCCGCTCACATTTATCAGTCATAATACATAATGTTACACTCAAGTACATATCAGTTGTCTCAACACAGATGTGTTGGTACAACCATCTTAAAACAAGATCATTTCTTCATGCAATCGTACAGACACATACTCATATCATGCAATTAATCAAACACTCAAACAAACTATAAATGTACCATGTTAGATAAAACAACTAGATGACATAATATACACCAAACACTCAAACACCAAATAGACGACATAATCAAAGAGTCAAGAACCAAATATACGACATAAGAAAATGCATACCTTATGTTAGAAAATTATATATTACAAAGCAATGGAACACATAAAATATTGTAGAAATATAAACACAGAAAATGCATAAAACAAGAGAGACACAAATATATGTGGTTCACCCAGTTTGGGCTATGTCCATAGAGAAATAGCCAGTCCTTCCTTTTATATTATCCAGAAAACTGAAGAGATAAAACCTACAGCAAATTCGTTGTAATTCCCTCTTCGCTCTCAATCTCCTCTCTCTTCCTCTCTCAAAATACAGATCTACATAGATGCAATACAATTCCCTCATATATAGCGAGGGGTTGCCTTCTAGGGAAAAAAACCCTAAATTAAACATAACTTCTACCATCAGATCTCCGCCTAATGAATGGCCCAAATTGACTATGAAATTACAACATTTTACAAGGCAATTTTACATCTATTTTTAGCTTCAGGGGTGCTTCCCCCGATCCCCCCGCCAGGGGGGGCTCCCAAAGGTCGCAGCCACCCCCCCCCAAACCCCCCCAGCAGTGAATATTTTACAAGCGGCGTTGCCGCCCCATTACGAACTGGGGTCCAATGCGGCAATACCTTTGAATATAGAAGATAAGCAGGCTCCACACCCAACACCTTAATGTATCTCAGGGAGGCTATCTTGTCTACACAATCAAGCTAGATTAGCACGATATAACTTCACAACATATCAAATCAACCATAAATAAGGTCATGATATACATAACATTAACTAGCTTACATGTTCACATCATAAAATCATAAAGAATTTTCATTCATGCATAAAAATCACGTATGCACAATCAGTCTAGATTAGTATGACATAATATCACAGCATATTAACTCATACATTAATGTCATAACCCTAAACATTTGCATAGACTAATCCAAATTAGTATGATACATATAATATCAAGATCTTAATGTAATAACCCTAATCATCAAGTTAACTAACATATAACAACAAGAAGTTAACATATAACATGATCATCAACAACATATAACATAATCATCAAGTTAACTATCATAAAACAACAATAGCAATGCATACAACCACAAGTTACTATCATTCATGACTATCTAACACATGTGCATATGAATACACTAATCAACTAGCATTTATCATACATGTAACCATAATAATAATAGAATGACAAGCATATCAGTAACCCTAATGCTTATAACAAACATTAACCAACATACATGCATGCCCACCATACAAACATGTATGATGATCTGCTCTTACCCCGAAGTCCATTGTTGCAACTTCACTTTAATGATCTGCATCTCCTACTCTATCTCAGCCAACACATTAGCATCATAACATACCAATATCATCATGATGACCTAATTTCATACAATGACCTTATGCACAATAATATTCACCATGAAAATGCATGCATAACAACATATAGACACTAACATGCATAACAAATACATATACAACCGACATGCATTCATCACAAACACATCCCAACAACAACATCATCAAATCCTACATGGAAACACAACTATAACAATGACCACTACCATGCATATATAACAAGCACATATACAACCTACATGCATACATGACAAACACACTTCACCCATCCAGTCCAAGGGGTGAACCATGCTCTGATACCACTTTGTGGTATCAGATATGACCCAAAGAGAGCGCAACCCACTCTGATACCACTCTGTGGTATCAGATATGACCCAAAGAGAGCGCAACCAACTCTGATACCACTTTGTGTTATCAAATAACACTGAAAGAGATTGCAACCTGCTCTAATACCACTCTGTAACACCCTCATCCCACATCTACCCAAGTAACCGGTCAACGGGGTAAATATGCAACGTGAGGCCACTATAATGGGATTCAACCTCCTAGTTGACCTTAAGGAAGTGGAATTGAAGGAAACCCATAATGCAGACGTTATATACCTATTATAAGACTCCCATAAGCCTTCCCAGTCATCCCCATGACCAGTCCCTAGGTCCCACTAATTTTTTAGACCATTAAACCCCTAGACACTCCCTTGATATGGACAAGGGTGTGTCTAGGAGGCTCCAGTCACTCCCACAACAAGGCATGGGTGCATCTAGGGACTTTTCTCCTCAATCTTGTGCCTGCGACTTCAGGATTTGTGCCACTTTTTTAGGCCCAGAGCCTAGGTCACTGCCCAGAACTCCATGAAACTTTCAAAACTGAAAGATAACAACATAATAATGGTACAAATACAATTACCCTAATAATGACTTGACTGTACCCCTACTAGCCATCATAGGCATTTCATCAAACATGTCACAAATATGTAATCTACGGGTTTAAATAACATATATGAGCATAGGGGTCTCATACTTATCTGAGAATCACTAAGAATCATTGTTCCCTTATATCATTAGTTGCATTATCATCTATTAGGCCATATATACATTGTTCATTCATTTACAAATCAAAACATGAGGAGAGCCATACTTCATCACTATCATAATACATGCTTATAACCAGCATAATAACAACAAAAATATCAAGCATACATAAGCCATATAATCCACATATAAACCAGTACATTTACACATAAGATAAAAAGGAAAGAACCTCTTATTAATGAATGCAAAATCCAACTCGATATGGGACTACCACGTTTCATTCGACCATAGATTTGTTGAGCCAAATGTCTCTTCAACTCTTCAACCCCATGCCATATTCCAAGCATGAATGTGGGACTCAAACGAAAAGAACCAACCAAGGCATCCTGAGGCTAAACCACCTCACCCTCATCAATAGAAATGAGACGTTACCGCAATCCACATCGAACCACTAGGCCAAAATAAGCATGGATTCCACCGGATTTCTCCACCTACATTGTGAGGAATTTTCCTGTCTCCTAGTCTCTAGGCATTGCCATAATCCACATTAGATCACTAAGCCCTAACTGATACTCCACTCTCCTATATTTACCGTATATCCCATCTTTGGATTACTAGACCTGATGGAGAGCACCCACCTCTAGGCTTTACTGTATATCCTACCATTCACCGGTCGAGGATTCTTAGTCCCACTGAGGCAACACAAAATCTAGTTTTATCACAACCCACAGTCTGGTTTAGGGGTTACTAGTCTATTTGTTCTTTTATTTATAGATCCACCTCACTTAGCTTTGAATCCATCCAGCAATCCATCTCAACCAAAACATGAGAACCCCATCACACCATGACTATCCAAAAATGGAAAGGCTAGGTTGAAAAACACTATCACACCTGGAAAAACCCATGCCAATAATAGAAATATAACCAATAACACAAATGAAACACCATGCATGCCAAATATATCAAAGAAACCACACATGCAAATTGATACCTGTAAAGAATCTTGTTGTAATTACCTAATCCTGCTCTTCCTTGCTTACTCCCTCCTTCCTCTTGCCTTCTTTGCCTTTCTTGATCCAATGCCAAAGTGCTCCAAGAAAACTCAAGTGTCCAAGAGTATGAGAGAGAGAGAACAGAATGAGAGCTCCAAAATTGAACTGACCAAAAAGCTTACACTGAACAAGCCTAAGCCAAAAACTTTCGAACTTATCCTGAGAAGCCTTTTTATCACTGAGGCCTCTCTTTTCTTTATTTTCCATTATTTTTCGTCAATTTCATCCTCACATGCAACCTGTGACCTTTCACCTTCCTTTTCTCCTAATTTCGTTTATTTCATAAATAAAATGCCAATTAATGCCTCTTGCCTTTCCAAAGGCTTTACCATTGCCTTTGCCAATTCCCTTTAGGCATAATAGCCAAAACGAACACCCACTAGGATGTTTTTTCCCACCATTCAACTTGGAATACGTGTCCCATGATCTTGGTCTTATATTTTTTTTATGTGGATTTTTAACCAATGCTATTACAGCAACATAGGTTTCAAGTTTACAAATCCTTTATTTCCAATAAAAGTGTGCTTTTCTTTTATTGAAATTAGCATAAATGTGTGCCATTCCATCTCTAAAAGTTACTTCTATAATTTTACTTTCTTGTAGCATAGTTAGTCTGACAACTTAACTAGGTTTCTATTCATATAGCCTACATCCCAACACCTCTCACTTGTTTAAGAATTGGAAAAGGAAGAAAATAGTGCCTACTGCGCATACAGTGTTGACCCCTCTTAATTTTGTATGAACCTTGGGTTGATAATTAAATTTGAGACTCTTGGAGTTACAACATTATTGCTACAATACTAAGGGCCATTAGTGAGGTTGTTGTACTCTCTCTTTTTTTGAAGGGAAATGGTGCAAACACAAAGAAGTGAGACATGTGGCATATGTTCTACTACAGAACACAAACCCTGTATATTCTCTCTCTCTCTATCAAATCTCAGTTGTTGTGCTCATCTATGGAACAAAATGCACTTGAATAGAATGGAAACTATTTTCCTCATAGTGGCCTAGCTATAACACAAAATAATATCATAATATTGGTTAAGTTTGACTAATTCAACTTTTAATTAAAGTTACAATATTGACTATTCTAAATACTTCTTCATCACGATCATGTTCCTAGACCCTTTTCCATGATTAATGAGGCTTATGTGGCCTCCCCTTGAATCATGGCAGAGAAAATAGGAAGGTCAACTTTCAGGTGGCATTATTATTATATATGGACTCTATTCTGATGTCATTGTAAAGATATCTATTTGGAGAATAGTGCTAGCGATCTAGCACACGTGAGTTTTTTTACCCCAAAAAACTTCAAGAAATGCCTCAAACTACCTATAGAAGGTTTAAAACTCCAATTCATCAAACTAGGATCCACCGACAAATATGATCCTGTGAGATAATTCCTTCAATTTTTCCTCTCTAAAAGCATTAAGATGGGTTATTATGAATATAGTGATCAAATATGGATAATCCAAGCTAAGTATATGAGTACTATGTGTGAATAGTGTTATTTAATTTTCTATTTTATGAAGAATATATGTGTGCATTGCTTTATTGTAAAGGTTTAAAACTTACATTTGGTATTAGAGTGAGATTATTGGCTTGAGGGGGGGATGCCTTTGTTGATAATGGTCCATCTTGTTTGATAAATCAAGTTTATATTAAGTCTATGATCAACCTAGTTTTAGTGGGGGCTCTCCCATAGAGACTCAATGTGCTTAAAAAGAATGGTTGAGCTCTAAAGTCAAGATTTGATGTGAAAAGCTTTGAGATATGAAAGCTCGAGATGGGGGATATTCTAGTAGACAAAGATTAGTGGGTTGTTGAGGATCTTGGTATTGCACCTAAAAGTATGTTGACCAAAAAATGGACAAAGTTGGATAGGAAGGAAAAGAGAACAACCTAATTATGTATTTTAGCTTTAGTGTTTCTGAATGTCTCAAGAGAAGCTACAACCAATGTGTTATAAAATAAGTTAGGGACTCTGTATTAGTATTTCATTGTAAAAAATGTTTTAATTTGAAAGATTTTGTACTTCCTAATAATTTTTGATGGAGACTATATGATAGGGCATCTAAATTCCTTTAATACTATTGTAAGTCAAGTGTTGTTAATTAATATTAATTTTTTTATGAAGATAAGTGCATTAGTTTAATATGTTATTTTATAGATTCACAGGATAGTTTTGTTGTAGCTGTTGGAGAGGTAAATCCCCTCTGCGGATAGAGGCGATCCCACTAGCCCAAAATGGGTCTAGCAACAATCAAACAATGCTATCACGCAAGTTCCTAATTGCAAATTAAAAGCGGATTATGAGAACCTACTTGGATTCCAACGCTAGTGTTGTAGAAGAGTTGACACTCCCGTTCCTTTGCTCTGGCCGGTCACGATCCTCACGATCTCCGTGAATGGACACCTGCACATGCAAAGAACAATACGAATACAAGCATAAAATCCAATAGATGCAATTATATATCGGTCAGAAAAGATATAATTCAATCATCATCATAATGAACAGCAAGAATGGAACCATAATGATAGTCATCTATTATTGATAATCAACAAAGGAGTATACAACCGAAGTTCTGACGTCAAATCCTCCTTTGGCTGGGTGATCAGCTACATATGTCTTGCAAAGCTTGTCGGGATCAGGAACAAGCCTCTCTCTCTCTTTGATTATGAATGCAAAGAAGACTCAACAACAATCTCTCAGACTTCTGACAGTATCATTCTTCCTATGCTCAAAACTAGCTCGTCAAATGCACCAGAACAAGCTTTTACAAATGAAGGAGGAGGAAGAGATACAATGAATCCAGACATCCATGGGATAAGCATTATCCTCGAAAAGCCTCATGAGTCGAAAGGAAAAAACTCTCGGGCGTGCGTTTGTTAAAAAAGTTTTCCAAACTTGGTTGGCGCGGGTAAGACTCTGAGACAGAGCGCCAATGGGCGCGCCCTCTTTGGAGAATTTCTCCCATTGGCGCGGGTGATACACTGTAGATCCGCGCTAATGGAAAAAGGGTACTTTTTAAGGATAATCTGTAGGATATGTCTTCAAGGCATATGAAGTCCATACTTAGGGGAACATAATGCAAGTGTTTTCGAGCCATGTCACTTCTCACAGGTCCCGGAATGAGTCCTCCAAAGTGCGGGAAAGGGGTAACAGGGACGGTGATCAATGGTGACAAATTACTATGTAACAGTAGCTATTGGGAGTAATGCAACCACATTGAATTTTGATGATGTGGTTTCATCCTTGCTATTGGAAGAAATGAAGTAGGAAACCATGGATAGTCATAACATGGATTCCTTATCTATAAGAGGTATTCCCAAAAATGAAATAAAAATAAGTTCTTATGGGGGAGATATAAATCTAGAATTAGATCTAAATATCCAAGAAAATCCTTAATAAATGCTAGAAATGTGGTAAGGATAGGAATTGCAAGAAGGATTGTATATCTAAAAGTGTTGATACAAGGAATGGATTTGATTGATGTTCCTTCCATGGAATGGAATTCTAACTCAAAAGAAGGAGGGGATGTGTACTTGTTTCTTCAAGCATAGATGTGGATTATGATGTATGGTTGGTTGGCTTGGGTTATTCTTTTCATATGACTCCCCATAGTGTAACAACCCTTTTTTATACCCCCATGTAAATGTCACTATGTATATTAATTCATCTAAATAATGTGGAAATGTGAATAATGATTGGGCTAGAGGAGTGGACACATATTCAGATACTAAGGAGGAGGAGTTTCTTAGGAAGTGAATAACATAGGCTACTTCATGTATTCATGCTACCAGTTCCCTGATTGAATTTAATGGTCTGCACAACAAACAGAGAGGTGGAGTATGGTTTCCTAAGGGAAAGAACAAACTCCATGTTTCCTCTATCCTCGTAAGACATGCTGATGTGGTAAAAATGCAAGAGGAATACAATGGGTCGGAAAAAAGAGAGACCAACGAGGGAGAAGTATGTGTAGATAGATAAACGGATGCATGTGAAGTAGAGAATCTCGACATGAAGAGCAGTGAATGTGGGAGCACACAAAGGAGCATGGCATGAGGTGAAGACAAGAGAAGAGTAGACGAGGTGATGTTCCTTATTAATTATGGTGTATGACCAGTGATGTGTATAATTTATTTGATTGGCCAGTGAAATATCATTGGATTATTTGACTCATTAGTGTTATCTATCTTGGATAGGAACCTCTAAGTGCTTTCCTTGGGGATACGAACCACTTAGAGTTGGCTAAAAGGAGATTAAACCACAAGGGTGATTGTTGGAAGGAAATTAACCACTTAGCAAGTGGAGACATTATGGTGCTTGAACCTGGAGGTAATTTGAACCATCTAGGCAGTGTCCTCTAGGTTCCTGTAGCACTTAGCACATGGAGACACTATGGTGCTTGCTACTATATTAGTTTGAACCACCTGGACAGTGTGCTCTGGATTCCTTTAGTGCTTACCTTGAAAATATAGCTAAGAAACACCTTAGAATAAGATCATACTCCTAGATTAAGAAAACATTCACCGTGCATAAGGGTGGATCCTTGTGATCTATTTTGAGAGGTAGTAGAGTCACCATGGTGCTTACTATGAAAATTTCTAAAATATAAATCCTACTACATTGATTAATATGATTTCTTCTACTTATTACTTCATAAATAAGTTATCTATTGTATTCTTACGGAAAATATCAAAACATATTCTACTGCATCCTTCACAATTAAAACATTGCATAAAGTAAATGTGAGTAAAATGTTGGCACATACACACACATAATGACACAATTATTTTTGGACAATTATCCCTAGAAAAACCCAATGTGGGAAAACCGGTGCAGCAAATGTGGGTTTTATTATTCTTTAGCAAAAATAAACATGTTCAAATTACACCCAACAATATAGAACAAGGCTTTTTGAGAAATATTTACAGACGTTCCTAAACAACTATCTGGCCCGAGAGAGAGGTTCCTCTACTCTCTGCGCCTTTCTGGATTGCCCAGTGTCACTTTCTCTGGCCTCTAGACTGGCCTATGAAAATCCATCGTCACTCAGGCCAGTGTTGCCTCTCTCAGCGTCAATCTGCCCAACATTGTTCCTTCCACTGCTTTGCATCTCTGTCCCTATCTCCCTGACTGATGTTGAACCCTTCTTGTCTCTCCTCCACTTGTAACTCTCCCTTTGAATCGATTTTCTCTTGCCAAACTTCGACCAGTGAGAAAATAGATTTTCTTGGGCAACTGAGTATCTGCCTAGTGTATTTTCCAAATGACCCTCAAGCCCCTTCTTATATCTTCCTGTTGGGCAACCAACGACCTAGATTAAATCATAATCAAAGGCTCAGATCGTTTTGTCTTGATCTGTGTCCTTTTCTAGAAGTTTCACCCCTTATTAGATTAATACCCATTAATATTTTAATTTTCCTAAGTTTAGACTTAGGGTCCTCATTAAAAATATTAATTATTTTAATAAAATCACTTCTGGCTGGAATTTCCCAAAACGCATTCTGAGTTCTTTGGAATACTTGTGCCCAAGTCTCCCTACAAAATTTGAGGCTTAGAGAACATCAAATGCTACCCCAAATCAACACTCCCTCTTAGCAAGGAATGTGCTCTAGCAATACACTGCTATTGCACACTGCTCTGACTCTAAAGCATCATCCTCTGCGATGCTGATGTCTGACATGCTTATTGAAGAATCTAGGGCATCATAGTTAAGATAGGATTATTCTAGCTATGATAACAATTTGTGAAGCACTTTTACATTTTCTTGTTAGCTTGATCTTCTTCTTATTATTAGTGTATGTTATTTTACTTCATCAAACTGCTATAAAAATACAAAATACAAGAACACAAGATGTTGGATCTCTACCAGGGCCAAAACCTCTCTCTCTTAGAGAGGAAAACCCTTTGGTAAGTTCTCTTATTGAAGCTTCTCTTGATAAATTCCAAACCCTAAACCCTTGACAAGAATATCCTCTAAGCACAAGTCAAGTCTTTGTCCTTCTTCTTCTGACACTTCGTCCTCCTTCCTTTGGCAATTCATCCTTCTTCTGGCAACTGATAGTAGTCTTTGTTATGCTTCTTATATGAGAGATATTCCTCTTTGTTCCTTGGTGGACTTCTTCACATATGAAGAGTACTTTATTCCTCCTCCAACCGAGCTCTTTCTTGAGATATAGTTGCAAGTTTGATATGACAACAATGTATCACTATTTATTTGCACATGTGAGGGGATTCCTTCAAGATCCTTGTGTGGAAGTCATTTTTTCTTCTTCACTTAAGTGAGATTTTTTTTCGCTTGAGTGAGAGGCCTTATAGGCTTACTTTTCTAGCCCAAACAATGATATATGTGTGACTATGGTGGAGGGATTCTATGACAATAGAGATACCCTCTTTATCTTCGCACGTGTGACTCTAATAGACCTTAGAACAGTCCTCTAAGGTTTGGTGTTCTTCCTTCCTTCTTCACTGCACTAGAGGCTCCCTCTCAAATCTCTTTTTCACCCTTCACTTCGTCGATTTCAGAGGTAGATTACATTGTCTTGGGGGAGTGGAAAACCTCTTATATATAGATGTATGTCCTTTCTTTTAGGCCAACTTGAGACCGACTTATAGACATGAGGCTGACTTGTCATATATAATTCAGATTGCTTCTTTGGTGATGTCGTTGCATGGAGGAGACTTGTTGACTTTGCTTGGAGGTATTCTTTTGACTCTAATACATAAAGATACATGGTGTAACATGCTCTTAAGGGTATTCAACATTTCTTTTGACTCTTTGAATTTCCTATAGCACTTTGACATGTGCTAGACCTATCCAATGAGCAAGAAACTCATTGATATAAATAACAAAAATAATATTACTTTTCTTTTTGTTATAGACATTTTTGGGCACTGCAACCCCAATCATACATGTCCATAAACCAAGGGCTCCTAATTCCCTAAAAGTGTTGTTCCATACCCTAAAAGAACAAGGTCAGCTAATTACATCATCTCCCAGAAGTTCTCCACGGGAAACTACTCAGAACTGGTCAAAACTGGACCATACAGGTTGCTCAGTGCTAAGGGTGCGATGCATCCCACCTGCCCAGTGTAAAAGGTGCGATGCATACTGAAAATTTCTTCTGTAGGGTGCGATGGGCGAGAGTGGACAAATGGCAGAGACAGTTTGTGAGGTGGATGATCATAGAATCTTCCAGAAACTTCTCCTATGACACTTGCCTCTCTGAATTCGCCCAGGGATGAGTAAGAGATCATCAATCTCCAAGTGGAATCAAGAACTATCAGAGAGAGGACACTAATCAAAATCCCAGAAGCTGACTCACCCCCCTACAATCATCTATATATGGATCCCTCATCCCAGAGATCGAGGAGGCTGGAATTTTGGATCTTGTAAGGAAGTGTTGTTGGTTTCTTGGTGGAACATCATAGTGTTGGGTGATCTAAGCTTTTCATGAGGTGAAAGAAGGGCTTTCATGCTGGAGGATGACGCTGGGTCAGAACAATTGGTTGTAATCCTCTTTAATATTCTTGATATTAATAAAGCTATTCAATTTTTCCTCCACATTCTTGTATGTTTGATGATATATGCATTTGTGTGGTCAATATATATCTGGTCCTATATTGTTTATGATTGTATATCTATGTTCTTCGATAGTATTATGCTACTTTGATTCCACAGGTGCTCTTTGAAGCTGGGTAGACGACGGAGAAGCGGTAAGGATCTATCAGAAGGGAGAGGAACCGAGCAAGGAACCAAGCGCAAGACTGAGGTCGGTGTCCTTCATTCCCCTCTCATCTACTTCTCATAAAGGAAAACGAAAGTAGTTTTAGTTTGTTTGTTTCTAAGATAGCTACCAGTCTTAGTGGGACTAGCAGCTCCGAGTGGACACTAGATTTCCCGATAACAAAATGGTGACTCCACTGGGGAGTGAATAGATTGTTTGTTTGTCTATATTTGTTTGTTTTATAAACTTATAGACGGAGCCTGAAGTCAAGCCAGCTAGCCTTCGAACTGCATTTGCTATGCAAGTGCAAAGTAGATCAATGTTGCTTCAGTCTATCTCCGGGTTTTGTTTATAAACTGAACAATCGATTTGCAAACCTTCTAATTTCCCTAGTGGTGGCTCTAGTAACCTCATTAGATCAGCCCCTGTGATTTATATTTACTAAACATCACTTCCTCGGCCTAAATCCCTGAACTGAGCTGCAAATTGTGACCAAGAGCCAAGTAAAGTCTCGTCCTGGTACCATCGCACCCTCTCTTCAAGGAAGTTTGTATGCATCGCACCTCCTGTGTGCAGTAGGTGGGATGCATACTAGATTCCCTGTGTTACAGGTGCGATGATCAGAAAAGGCTAATTTTGCCTCCAGGTTTTGGTTTTTCTTCACTCTTTTCAACTCTATTCAGGAATTTTGCTGTCTGTGATCAGTATACCACTGTGGAAACCCCTTCCTTTCCATCATTCTGCCTCCATTGTGCAAAGAACTGTGAATGTTTTTATGTATTTTGCACCATTTTCAGTTCTCTTTTACAAAGTAGTAGCATAATCAAACTGTCGTTTCTTGATTTGGAAGTGTCGCAAGTGTCGTTTTCAATCAAAGAAAAGAATTCTCTTGTTCTTAATGGTCGATTATATAGCTACTCTTGTATTTGATTTGAATTAGTAGTTTTTCAAGTGTCGAAAGCAATTTTCAATTCAAAATAGCAAAGGATCGTCATTATCTTCCTTTCGTTTTTGAAAAGAAATTTGTTAGTACTGTCGCTTTGAAAAGATAATTCAGATTTGTACTTAGCATTCTTCTTGTCATTCACACATTAAGAAAGCTAAAAACAAATACATGCATGTGCATTTGCATTTAGACTGCTTGTTGGTTTGATTTAGGACAGTGCATCTAGTGTGTGCTCTCTGCTCTATGTTGAAAGAATATCGTCTCTCTTTCTTTAGTAGCTAGGATTTTCATTGCAAAAAGAAGATTAAACGAGTGTTTATCATCTTAGATTGCATTTTAGGAATTGTATATCAACATCACACGGTGAACCTGAAAGGAAAATTTCTTAAGAAAGATCAACTATAAAATAAATTCAATGAACATAAAAATGCTTTGGAACCTAACGCACAACATCTAGAAATCTAGGCTAGAGACGTATTTCGGCGTCGTAAAGCCTGGTAACTGTCGCATTCACTGTTGGTTGGGTGATTCCTCCTCTTTGAGACGACAAGTGCTAGTACGGACTTGTGCTCCCATGTACCATCAAGTATATATTGGGAGACCACAGTAGGCTATATCCTTTATCCATAGGAAGCCATGTCTGTCGCCCTATCGATCGCAATGCACTGAACACAGCATTTGGGAAGATTGATTGTCGTACCGTAAAAATTATTCTGCAGTTTTGTGATTGGTCTGGTAATCCCTCTGTCTAGATTTCCAGAGTAGTCTCTTTTGTTCCTTTTCAGACTCCTTAAAGGAAAAGTTCCATCTGAGCACTTGTCACTTCAGGCTCATTAAAAATCGAAGGCGACTAGAGTCATCTTTTGTTTTTTCTCGACTCTTAAAAATTGAAAAAACAAGTTGTGTCAAAGCGTCTAAAATTTATTTTAATCGGAATAATATCACCATTCCCACATTGGTCTTAGGTTGAGGAAAATGGAGTCCACCAACCAAGGATTTCCCCTTGGAGGAAATCCTAGTCCTTTCTCCTCTTGGGGAGATGTTGGTGCACCTCATATGGCCACATTGTCACTTCCAGGATTGACGATTGGCTTGCCAATATGGCTCTTCTCGACCTCTGTCGTTCAGAACACCGTGATTCCTGAACAATCAAGTCAAAAGATGGATGATACTAAAGTTACCCCCCAACCTTCTACTTCATCTGATTCTCCCTCTCCTCCTTCCTCTTCGCTTGATAAAGCTGGTAAGGCCAAAAATCAAGTAACTAAGAAGGAGAAGAAGGGGAAGGAGAAGAAAGAGAAGAAGAAGAAGGAGCCGAAGGCAAAAAGGGATAACCAGGCATCGTCTAGTGAAAATCCACACACTGCACCATCCAAGCCTAAATCTCCATGTGTCATTTGCAAAGGAGACCACTATCATCGAGATTGTCCTTGCATCCCTCGGATCTTAAGGGACTAGTCTCCTCATTTGCACAATCCGGTGTCATCAACCTCTGAAGATCATGTTGAAAATACACCATCAACTAGTGAAAGCGAAGCATTTGGACAAAAAAGGAAATGTAAATTTCCTTGTAAACTATGTGAAGGCGATCACGTCGTCCACTGTGTAGAAATTTTGAATAACATGACACATATTCATAGAGATTATCCCGATTATACACTATTGCGGAATACATGCACAATACATAATCTCCTCTACGTTGATCATCAATTTAGCAACATTAAAAATAATGAAACATCAATCGCATGCACACATTAACACAGTATGTAACCCGGGGAAAGCTTACAGTTGAAAACCCCACACTATCTGTATATTAATGATTGATAACATGTAACATTACATAGTACAATACTCCTCACAAGTATCCAGCACTATCTCCACCTGTTACACACAATACAGCTCAGATCTGATCTCCAAATCTCCTCCGCTGCTTTGCCTGCCTCCACTGCACAATCCTACAAGAGAATGAATGAGAATGGCTGATCCAAACTCCTATTTACCTTGTGAAAATCACCCACACTGTAAATCACATCAGCACAAGCTATATTTCACTTGGTATTGGCCCACACCGCGTAGAGATCATTGGCATAACTCAATCCCATGCATGTGCACAATCTCATGCACAACTGATAGCAATCTCAACCTCTAACACCTGTCTCCACTGAACTGTACATGCACTGAGTTAACTGATGTATTCTTCAGTTGCATTATGAGTTAATAATTAGTGAATTAATTAATAACTAATTCACACAACTCATCACTTAGTCTATTGACCAGTTAGACTAAATACAACTAGTTCAACTAAGTCAAACTGAACACAACTCCATAACTACACATCCAACTCCACAGAACTCAACCACATGAGTTCTAATTGATGTCCTGCATGCAAAAGCTCAACTAACACATAAGAAAAATGTATTTCCTTCTATCAGTTGCATGTACCACATCTGTAGCTCAAACTGAAGTGCTCCAAGAGGATAAGATAAAATTTATAGTCCAAATATTATTATGAGACAATAATATTTGACTTTTCTATTTTTGACTAGCAGTCTAAAAATAGACTCTGATCACTCCTGCTGTGATCACCCCTGCTGTGATCACCCTTGCTGTGATCACCCCTGCTGTGATCACCCCTGCTGTGATCACTCCTGCTGTGATCCAAAAATAGATTTTGCGCCATAATTTGCCTGCGGGCCCACTTAGTGAAGGCGACTCCTTTCCACTAAGCTCCATCATCTTGTTGCATTCTCAACAAACATTTCTTGTTGCACACTTTTCAACACACTATCGTCCCTTCTTAGATGAAGCTAAAAGAGTCTTGGATGACCATCCTGCTTCACCGCTACGGCTTCCTCCTGGATACAAGAAACTCTTGACGAGTCCATCACTAGTTGAAAATCCGACCGAAACGCCATTGTGGTCGGTCGAAGCATCTGTCATTGAAGATAAACCCACTGAATCCATACTAGATGAAAGTCAAAAGGTTGAGGTGGCAGTCGACCTGGTCTTGTCTTCGGAAGGTCCATCTTCAGATGACACAATTACCGAAGAGAATGGGAACGACACCGTTCAAATTCTTTTCGTAAACACTAACTCCGATGAACATGGGGGTAGTCTACCCATTCCTTTACCGTAGGAAGGAAGTTCGTCAGAGTCATATCCGGCCGTTTATTCGGTCCCACCTCCAAGAAACCTAGTCGTTTCCTTCGATTGGAATCTACTAGGCAGACCTCGGGTACCGGCTAATGTACCATTCCGAATCATTGTACAAGCTTACAAAATGATCATGGTCAGTACCATCATATATGAAGGGGCTTCTATGAGTATCCTTTCCTCAACTGCTTGGGAAGCGCTTGGTTCGCCATCGCTTCTGCCTGAAATGAGAAATCTGATAGGCTTTGACAAAGGAACCAGTCGACCGTTAGGGATCCTTCCCAATGTGCCCATAACATTGAGAAGGAAAACTGTTTACATGAACGTAATGGTAGTCTGAGGACCTCTAGATTATAATCTACTCCTTGGATGCGACTATATTTATAGCATGGGAGCCATTGTCTCCTCACTCTTTAGAGTAATGTGTTTTCCGCATGAAGGCCGAGTGGTCAAGCTCGTAGACCAGCTTTCGTTCCCCAGCTCACACATAGCTAATAGTCAAATGCCATCCCTAAATGGTCTTTTCATGCAAGGAATGTCTCATCAATCTCTAGTCCGTCCACCTGAAGAGCGCGAGTGATTCGGGAGGACATGACTGAAACCCAGGGGGCATGCACCCTGGTCAGTATCGGTAGAAAAACCTTGGGTATAGGGTGGGTTTCCGCGAAGGATATATGACTAGTCTGACACACCCGTCCGTTTAGGAAAATGGGATTAGACTGGAATAATATTCCCTCGTTAAAGTTATTTGAGTGGAGGCGACCGCGCCACTCACCTTTGTCTATTTCGGTAGACATCGCCAAGGGAGAATTTTGTCTGCAAAGTGGATGGAGAGCTTTCATATGGTAGCCTAGAAACTCTATTTCACTATACCTGGGGGCATGCAAACCTTTATGCGTGCAAGCAAAGAGCGACCATTAATTTTCTTAGTTTGTAGTTTCTCAACCCTTTAAACTCGTAGGATTGGTCGTTCCTAGCTTACATAATGAAAGGAGCCGGAGCAAAGTTTCGAATGGAGCAAGCTCCCTAAAAATTGAACCTATCGATGAGACATCCTTATTATACGACTGGCATGAGCAGTTTTTATGCAAAGTTCAAGCTCGTTAAAAATTAAACCTTAGCAATGAGCAAACGTTCCCCCAGAGTTTAATCTCATTAAAAAATGAACCAATTTCTAGTAAATAACCATTGTGAATGCATTATCATCAGCTTTTGAGCCCTGGTTGTGTTCTCATCATCACCTCCACTCTGTTTTAGCCGATCATTCACTTCCATTTGATTTTTTACCCCTTTTGAGGAACAACTGCGAAGAGTGATCCTGTTAGCCATCCTTGTGACACTGCCATGATTGGAAAATTCCAAACCTTACCTGGAATCAGCTGCTACCCGAAATTATCACTCGTTCCTCAAAAAACGAGTCTCCTTTAAGCTCTTTTCACCTGACTCGTAAAATATGAAAAGATTGCCGAGTGATTGGCCTCTCCAGCTCGTTAAAGCGATCGGAAGTGCTATCCCTCCTCTAGATTTTAATATTTTTGGACCTGAGGGATTATTACACAAAAAGATCGAGCGCTTGTTTTGTTCGGCTCGTTAAAATTACCGAAAATTCATCCCTTTCATATTATTTTATACTTTTTTGGACTTAAGGGATTATATGACGAAAAAGGATTATTGGAGTTTCCTTTACATCCCTTTCAGACTCTCTAAAATTGAAAAGGACCGAGTTATCTTTGTTGTTAAACTCGTTAAAACCGAATAGCGACAAACTTGTCCATACAGACAAGAATGAGTTTCACTGTCGCTAGGCTCGTTAAAATATAGTGATAGGTTTTCCCGAAGGGAAAATTATAGAACAAGCATATGTTATCCTCCTCAAGCTTGACAAAAATAAAGAGGTACTAGTCAGCAATGACTGGGGAAAAATTGGGAAGAAAACTTGAAGAAACTTTATTGGTAGCAAGTCGCTCTTGAACATGACACTTTCACTCCACATCCAAGTCAGGTTGGGTTGTTCCGTTCACCGGTCATATCACCATTGGTCCACCGCACCATCCGTATTTGGGGTTAACG
The DNA here is from genome assembly GCA_031772625.1 of Pinus tabuliformis. Taxonomy (NCBI): domain Eukaryota; kingdom Viridiplantae; phylum Streptophyta; class Pinopsida; order Pinales; family Pinaceae; genus Pinus; species Pinus tabuliformis. The sequence continues at coordinate 89,652,624 of CM062805.1, read as the reverse complement.
CTACCAATCCATGCCAGTGTCGCTGGTATGTTCAAGAGAAGTCGCTTAAAGAATTCACCTGTGTCTCATCCACTGCAATACATTCACACTCCATTCTTTCATGACCGCCACCCTGAACCCTGTATCATCATATCGTTTTCACCTAAAAAATCATTTACTCTGTTCCATGTCGTAGATGTGGGATTCATTAAGGCCTTCCTACGATGGGTCACTTCTTGTCAACATCAGCTCATTATCCGAGAAGTCAACTTAGGAACAACCCTTTCAGTACTTTGAAGCTTGCATGCCTCAATGGCAAGTTTCTCACTTCTGGCGACAGGTTTACATCAATGGCCTTCGACCGAAATATTTTGCGTGGTGTTCGACACCAAGTCCTTTTTCACACCACGCGAATTGTACTGTAGTACCTTGAGAGTCATCATCATCATCGTGATTCCTCTTGCGCCTGTTAACAGCTTACATCATTGGCTGGTAATCAGGCGATGTCTTTCCATGTTCGACTCCAGAACATCTTTCACATGGATCGACTTGTACTCTGAGTGAAGATTGGACGAGTTTGAAGACCCCAGATCTAGTTTCATCCATCCGGACTACGATATATTCAGGAAAATAAAGACATCAAATGTACATTGTTGCTACACAGATGATCACCCAAATCAAAGGATGATGACTCTATCAGAATCATCAGTCTCCTGCACAGATGGTTTTCTGTCTTATGTACATGAAAATGAATTTATAAAGTTGAGTATGGGAATGCCTGCCTCAGCTAGATCATGAAAAATATTATGAAGATAATGTATTGTATTGTATCTTATTACAGGTCGCCTTCCAGCTCAAAAAAACTTTGGATCCTCATGATAAAGCATTTCACCCGACATCGAAAGATTAACGACCTCATGCTTTAGGGGCAACTGTTATAGACATTTTTGGGCACTGCAACCCCAATCATACATGTCCATAAACCAAGGGCTCCTACGTCCCTAAAAGTGTTGTTCCATACCCTAAAAGAACAAGGTCAGCTGATTACATCATCTCCCAGAAGTTCTCCACAGGAAACTGCTCAGAACTGGTCAAAACTGGACCATACAGGTTGCTCAGTGCTAAGGGTGTGATGCATCCCACCTGCCCAGTGTAAAAGGTGTGATGAATACTAAAAATCCCTTCTGTAGGGTGTGATGGGCGAGAGTGGACAAATGGTAGAGACAATTTGCGAGGTGGATGATCATAGAATCTTCTAGAAACTTCTCCTATGACACTTGCCTCTCTGAATTCACCTAGGGATGAGTAAGAGATCATCAATCTCCAAGTGGAATCAAGAACTATCAAAGAGAGGACACTAATCAAAATCCCAGAAGCTGACTCACCCCCCTGCAATCATCTATATATGGATCCCTCATCCCAGAGATCGAGGAGACTGGAATTTTGGATCTTGTAAGGAAGTGTTGTTGGTTTCTTGGTGGAACATCATAGTGTTGGGTGATCTAAGCTTTTCATGAGGTGAAAGAAGGGCTTTCATGCTGGAGGATGACGCTGGGTCAGAACAATTGGTCGTAATCCTCTTTACTATTCTTGATATTAATAAAGATATTCAATTTTTCCTCCACATTCTTGTATGTTTGATGATATATGCATTTGTGTGTTCAATATATATCTGGTCCTATATTGTTTATGATTGTAGATCTCTGTTCTTTGATAGTATTATGTTGCTTTAATTCCACAGGTGCTCTTTGAAGCTGGGTAGACGAAGGAGAAGCGACAAGGATCTATCAGAAGGGAGAGGAACCGAGCAAGGAACCAAGCGCAAGACTGAGGTTGGTGTCCTTCATTCCCCTCTCATCTACTTCTCATAAAGGAAAACGAAAGTAGTTTTAGTTTGTTTGTTTCTAATATAGCTACCAGTCTTAATGGGACTAGCAGCTTTGAGTGGACACTAGATTTCCCGATAACACTTTTATAAATACAAAGATCAAAATTCCAATTATGGAGGTCGAACCTAGTTACACTTTCTTCAACACTCCCTCTTAACTAGGGAGGTATTCATTAAACATTACAAGGTGTTTAGCTATTTTTCAGTCTTGAATAATTCACATAAGAGAAAATGGATTATCATTCCATCTGTTATAGCATTATAGTAACCAACATTGTTTCCCCAGAAGGCCTTGACTGATAGCTCTATCTCTCAATAGATCAAAGCACAATGTTGGTGAGACCAATGAATTATAGACACATTATTCATTGTGTCTCAAAGTACATACCCACCCGGGTGTTCACTGAGTATGACCTTATAGGACTATTCTTATCTTGGGTTCCTAGCCCTCAAAGAATATCGGTCCTCTTGCCTACTCTTGTCTTGGATTCCCTACACATCCTCAAAGAGTATCGGATGTCAGATGATTACCCAATCCTCCCATTATTTCTTCCCAAGTGAAGACAAGAATGTTGTGTCTATCTCTTCCTTTCACTTGAGGAAGCCATGCCCAAGTATCCTCTGACAAGGTACTTTCCCAAGTTCCTTTGTAAATGGAAACTTGTTATAACACCCTCTTAGCTAGGAACTTGTCCATTCATCAACAAATTCTTCTTCGTGGGTCCTCCAACTGCTTGATCTCCTTCTATCCTTTGATGTCATGAAGTCATTATTTGAACTTCTTCCTGGTAGGGCACCGTCCATCGATCACTTTCCTTCCTGGTTTTTCATGTCATTTCTTCCTTCGTGGAAAGTGGCATTCTTGACATATATCAGGTTCTCTTGTCATCTGGTTTCTCCTTGTCATCTTGTCTATGCTTCGAACTACTCTTCACATGGATGCTTCATTGTACTTTCTTGTTCCCATGCTTTGATCTGGTAGCCCTTCATGACTTTATCTTGATATTGCTTCAACATTAAATGGTGCTTTTGATGGATAGCTTCTTCATCATGACATCTTTGTAGAGTAGAATCAATTATCTGCACCTTTCATACCTCCAAGGCCTTCATAAGTGTTCAGGGTCCTTTGATCTTTTTCTTCCTTTGTCAGAGTTGTCATGCCTTCTTTCAGGAGATGTCTTCAAAGTATCTTATCAGATGGTGATTCTTTGTAACCATGGTGTTCTTCTCATGCTTGATATCTTTCTTCATTTTCTTCTTGGATATATTGGTCAACCACCTTCTACTCCTTGTGGGAGCATTTCTTCATTGCCTACTTCTTGGATAGATTGGTCAAACACCTTCTACTCCTTGTGGGAGCATTTCTTCATTGCCTGCTTCTTGGACTAGTCAGCATTTCTTCTTTCTTCCTAGTCAGCAACCTTATACTCCTTATGTGAGTATTTCAATTTGTTGACATTCATTGCATAGTAGTACATGCCTTCGAGCATGTAATTGGAGAAAGAGATTATTTCATACTTGATCATGTCATAGAACTATTCCCATGACTCAATAATATACATATGATGACATGACTTAAATTTGATGCATACATACCTCATCTTGATTCTCCTACCATCATCTTAGCTTCATTTGGTTGTCCTTGGTGTGGCCCTTCTTGCTTCATCTTAGCTTGCCTGCATATCATCCTTTTCTTGAATCCCATGAATGGGACTCCCAATGAGACTTTTTCTTTTGTTTATGAATCTTCTTTTGGAGATTCCATTAGAGCATCTTGAAGACCCTTACCCTGTAAATGTTTCTTTCTTTTTGATGATGGATGTCTTCTAAGATTCTTAATCATGATCAATTTTCTTTCATTGTGGGTGAGGTTCTATACTAGGTATGCTCCTTCTACATGAATATATTGAGCTATATCTACCATGCTCCTATATTCTAGAATATATTTCTAACCATGCATTTTGTTCTATTTATAAATGCTCCTTCTACATGAGTATTTTGAACTCTATGTACATCATGCTTCTAGATTCTAAAAGATGTTTCTAGCCATGCAAATTTATTCTATTCTTGCATGCTCCTATACTACTCAAAACTTTGAAAGAAGAATTTAAGTAAATAAGTAGACTTAGTCATAGTAGAGATCTAGAGGATCTTCCTTCTTTTGCTTCTTGTCTTATTCTTTCATTTCTTGAGTCATATGAGCTTCTTCCCCTTTTAGTTTAGGAAAATTCTTTTTGTAGTGTCCATATTCTTGGCATCCAAAGCATTGGAATTTGGACATATCTTTTTTGTTTGTTCTTCGTGGACCAAATTTGCCAAATTTTCCTTTTTTCTTGGCCATGGTAGCAAATGCTTCCTCCTTTGATCCCACATCATCCTTTGCTTTGAGTCTTGTTTCCTCTATCTTGCATAGAGACCACATTTCACTTAGTGGGATGGCTTCCTTATTGGCATATATGCTTGATGTAAAGTTTCCCCAATCCTAAAGTAGAGCATTGAGTACTATAGTTGTCATTTCTCTGTCGGACATGACTTCCCCTAGCTCTTGAAGTTAATCCCTCATCTCAGAGATATTCATGAAGTAGGTAGCTATTCCTTCCTTTGATATATTCATCTTGTATAATTCATTTCGTAGATATATTACTTCTCGATTTGTGCTTACCAAGAATAGCTCTATTAGCTTGTCATATATTTCTTTTGATGTTTCAAGTTTGGAGACATAAGGAATGAGAGAGTCTTTGATGGATTCTATTAAAATCCTTTGTGCTCTTGTCTCATCCTTCTTGTACTTGGCTAAGGCTTGAGTTTGTTCCTTAGCAAGGATAGTGATATTCCCTTTAATGTGTTATAGAAGTTCATTCTCCTTGAGAAGAAAATCAGTCCTCTTCTTCCATGCAAGAAAGTTATTGATACATACCAATTTGTTGCTTTCCTTGCAAAAAGACATTGATGTATATTCATAAGGGGACATATACTTACTTGATATATTTTAAGATGTAGTGGACTTACTTTCTCCTTGAATATTTGAAGGCTTGCCTTCCTTAGATCTTGAAGTTCTTCAAGTTTCTTTCTCCAAGTGGACTTGCCTGATGATAAGATTCATTTGATGACTTGTATATGATGTAGGTCCTTCTTTGATTTTCTCTTCTTGTAGGTGCCTTTATGTAAGGCTATTCTTCTTGCTATGTAGTATTCCTTGATGAGTGATGGATGGTAGACCTTCTTGTCCTTGATGCTATAGAAACTTCTTGGCTTGATGCTTCAACTTTGTAGATGTCACCCCTTGATGTGTCACCTTACCTCTAATACCATGTTGAAGAATCTAGGGCATCATAATTAAGATAAGATTCTTCTAGTTATGATAACAATTTGTGAAGGACTTTTATATTTTCTTGTTAGCTTGATCTTATTCTTATTATTAGTGTATGTTCTTTTACTTCATCAAACTGCTATCAAAATACAAAAGACAAGAACACAATATGTTGGCTCTCTGCTAGGGCCAAAACCTCTCTCTCTTAGAGAGGAAAACCCTTTGGTAAGTTTCTCTTATTAAAGCTTTTATTGATGAATTCCAAACCCTAGACCCTTGACAAGAATATCCTCCAAGCACAAGTCAAGTCTTTGTCCTTCTTCTTCTGACACTTCATCCTCCTTCCTTTGGCACTTTGTCCTTCTTCTAACAAATGATAGTAGTCTTTGTTATGATTCTTCTATAAGAGATATTCCTTTTTATTCCTTGGTGGACTCCTTCACATATGAATAGTACTTTATTCCTGCTCTTTCTTGAGATATAGTTGCAGGTCTGATATGATAGCAATGCATCACTGTTTCTTCGCACGTGTTAGAGGGTTCCTTCAAGATCCTTATGTGGAAATCCTTTTTTCTTCTTTGCTTGAGTGAGCTTCTTTTTAGCTTGAGTGAGAGACCTTATATGCCTACTTTTCTAGCCCAAACAATGAGATATGTATGACTGTGGTGGAGGTTTTCTATGACAACAGAAATACCCTCTTTATCTTCGTACATGTGACTCTAATAGGCCTTAGAACAATCCTCTAAGGTTCAGTGTTCTTTGTTCCTTCTTCATTGCACTACAGGCTCCCTTTCTCGTCTCATTTTCACCCATTATTTGTCCCTTCACTTCGTTGATTTCAGAGGTAGGTTGTGTTGTCCCGGAGGAGTGGAAAACCTCTTATATATAGATTTTTGTCCTTTCTTTTAGGCCGACTTGAGGCCAACTTGTCATATATAATTTGGATTGCTTCTTTGGTGATGTTGTTGCATGGAGGATACTTGTTGACGTTTCTTAGAGGTATTATTTTAACTCTAATACATAAATATACATGGTATAACATGCCCTTAAGGATATTCAACATTTCTTTTGACTCTTTTGTATATCACTTTGACATGTGCTAGACCTATCCAATGAATAAGAAACTCATTGATATAAATAAATAAATAAATAACAAAAACAAAACAAAACAAAACAACAAAAAAAACCTTTCTTTTATAAATACAAAGATCAAAATTACATTTATGAAGACCGAAATTAGTTACACTTTCTTCAACAATGTTTTCCACCAACTATTGCGTTGTTGCTGCTGCTATATTGCTGCCTTTGACACTTCTACTATCAATGCTACATTTGTTCTACATCTCCCTCTAAATTGTTGCATATGTGTTGTTGTTGGCACTACCATTGCCAACCGTCTATGCACTGCAACCTGTTGTTGCTACTGAAACGGTTTTTCAACCATACCCGACTGCTCTCTAAACTAAGTAAACTTAGCTCTTTTGAGATACTTTGTGAGTATATTGGCCACCTGCTCTCCTGTGGGAACATACTATAGTTGAACTGCCCCACGCTAAACACAGTCTCTGATAAAGTGACAATGGATATCTATATGTTTCAACTGATCATGAAATATTGGATTCTCAGAGAGTTTGATGCAACTCTGACTATCACAATAAACCTTGGTTGCCTCCTGTTAGTTCCAGTCTTTGCAGCCTGTCACCAGGGATCAACATGAGCTCTTACTATGTCGGGTTTTGTTAGATGTTTTGCACATGATGTTCAGCACAAAACATGTCACAAGTGTGTCCATCAGAAGAAGCTCAAAAAAATATTTCCAATGGTATATCACACTCCCGTAACTGGTTCCTGGATTAGAAGAAATCAATGAGTGATTCTTGGTTATGCATGTTTTGAGGTCAGTTGCTGGACACAATGACAAGTTTAGTACAAAATCGGTTTCTGAAAGAATGGTAAGAAATTTTTCAAAAGTGAAAGAGGTTTTTGTTCATCACATACTAAATAAAAAAAACCTCTTTCATTTTGTGCACAGGTGCTACTATGTGGGAGATATATGGTGATATTTGGAGCCTACATTAAAACAAAGCAAATTTTTCATATTTTTTATTGTTTTAGTCATTTTAGTGCAGGGCCATTTTACAACAGATGGAAAGTAATTTTGCAAAACCCAAGGAGTTTTCTGTTAAGAACGAGCCATATAACAAAAACCTCTTTCAATTTATTCACAGGTGTCATGGACTGGGATATATGACTAGATCTTTACAGCTCATTTTCACAGATTTAAATTTTTAATGATTTTCTGTTTTAAATATGATTTTGTGGAACAAATTGAGAGCAACTGGAAACGAATTTCCAAAATTTGAGAGAATTTTTCTCCAGAATGACCTTATCTACAAAAACCTCTTTCAGTTTTGTAACAGGTGCTATGGTTTAGGAGATACAAGTTCATCTTCAACACCTATTTTCAGAAATTCGGCCCAAGTTTAATGTAACTAATTCTATTTTGAAGAAAATGGTTGAGCTCAATCCCTTAGTACAAGGATGAGAAAATGTATATATTTTATGAATTTCATAGTGTAGGGGTTGGATTTTGGTAGAAGGTTGGACTCTTGAGAAAGAAAGGAACTTCATTGTACACTCATATTTCATTTTGGCTAAGGAATTGAGACCAGGATTTGTAGCACTCTTTGGGATTCATGTGGCAATTTGTCTTGGTACAGTGCTTCTCTTTGTAATTGTGAATTTTTTTATGTGATTGCATGCCATTATCTATCTTATTTTCTTCTGAACTAAACAAACAAGAGTGTAAGTAGAATCCATTGAAAGTGCAGTGCTCTACTTGAAGTTTGCTTTAGTTATTTGATGTTTTCAGCTGTTTGGGGAGGATCCATGATTGCTCTTGCCCTCTTCAACACCTCACCTGTCTATTCCTTCCATATCACTCAAATTTAAGTGCCAAAATGATTGCCTACCTTGCCCCATTGAGATCTCTGCAGAACTGAGCCTCAATCCCCGCACCCCAAAATGTGCCTTTCCCTCTGATCCAACAAAACACTATTTTATTCAATCAAACTCTCTTGCACATATACCTAGCCTAAGATCAGAAGATATTTCAGTCATCTCAAGCCCCCATAGATCATTATTTTCTGAGATTGACCCAGAGAGAGACCTCTCCTGACCTGGTAGGGTTAGCTACCAGGCTAAGCATGGTTTGATGTTGGCCCTGGATCCTACCTTTTTAGCCTGAGGTAAATCTAGGCTCTAACACCTCCATCCTTTTTCGGAATAGTCTCACAAGCAATTTTCTAAGCCATATGCCTTCGCATGTAGCTGTGTTGGCTACCATATATTCTGCTTCTGCTGAACTCAGTGCTACCGATTTTTGCTTCCTACTGCACTAAGATACCATCCCTAATCCAACACTAAAACAATACCCTGAGGTACTTTTTCCGTCTACTAAATTACCTACCCAATCTGCATCGATGAACCCACTCAAGCTGATATCCTGCCCTCTAGAGTACGTGAACCTTGTAATAGATCTAACCAGCAAATATATAATAAAGCAAATATACCCAGAAATAGCAAGAGAGAAATATATAAACTTCAGATCTTTATTAATATCAAAACCCTTAAGGTAGGGCAACACCATACATTCACTCCTTAAGAAAGGAGAACACTCCACAAGCCATATGCTTGTCCATACAATATTCCTTGACATATCTCAATGGGGAGTCTCTAGCCTCTATATATGATTCATACATACAATAGCATGGGTCATTACCATGGTTCTCTCAATACCATATATCTAATACAATGGGCTTATTACATTATTGCTAACTACTTGTGGTCCCTTACATGATGTGGGTTAACCACTTTATTTATTAACTATGGCCCATCCCATTATTACATTATTCCCTTGGGTACCTCCCTCTGTACCCCATAATATCCCCCCTAGGTATACTACATTCCACCCCCTTAAACATGTTTTGTCCCCGAAACATAAGAAGAACACAAATAATAAGATCTACTCAAAAGAGTAGTCCATTGGTACCATGCACGTGCATCTATCCATCCAAGAGAAAGGTGAACCCTTGATCCAGTTGGTGCCTCACTCGCTTGAGATGGAAGTTGAACCTGGCGGCTCTTCTGTGTTGATGTGTTGTGGGTGGATCATCGCACCACTCTATCAGTTGTCCTGGGGTTGTTGTCCTTATTGCTAGTTCTCTGCCACCTTATTGGTTGTTGTCTCGTGGGGTGATGTGGGTGGTGATATGATGAAGCTTTAACTGATGGAATATCTCTCTTGAATTCCTCTACTATCGGTGCATGAGTGGTGTTTGGTGCTTTTTCTGGTACCTGATTTGATGTTTGTGTTTGGTTGTCAACCATCAAAGGCTCATCATTTGATGTGTCAGTATCATTAGAGCTTTGTGCTTCTGCCTCCATAGTATCTGCTTGGGTCTTAATGGAAATATCCTGCAATGTAATTTTCTTCTTTTTTATACCAGAGCTTCATGAATTTCTTCTGCACATTAATATTGACAGTACCCACAGATTCCATCCAAGGATATCCCAAAACAACATCCATGTTATCCATATCTGAAGTATAAAAATCACAATGCAACACATACTTATCCATAGAAAGCTTCAAATCTTTATAAACTTGAACATCCTCATTATCAACCTGTGTGTTTTCAATGTGTTTTGCTAGAACTTGCAATTTTTTTGTCAAATTAACATTGATAAAATTATGCTTGCAACTAGGATTTATAGACATAATGATCTTCTCTTTCTGAATCAATCCATGAACTTGTAATAAGGAGATACCAGCAGAAAATAACCCTTTAGGTTTCTTGGTTTACTTCTTTCTTGTAAAAATAAAATATTTGCTAGGTTTTTTGGTTTCATTCTTTTTAGTACGAGACCATTTGTCCAAAAATAGTTTTTCAATTTCGTCAGCATGACATAACTTTAGAATCTCACTGTCAAGTGGTTTCCACCATATAGCAGCCTCATCTTTCAAATAATACCCTATTTTGTTCTTCTAATACTCAGGGAAGTCAACCTTATGATCTTGTATAAATTTTTCAATAGTTGGCCCATCATTTTTTCCTGTAAAAAACATATTGCTAGAAGCCATGAAGAGGGTTTTGAAAAACAAAAATCACTTACTTGGCGAAAATTTAAAATGGTCACAATTCAGTCAATATTGCTCAAAATCCTTATTATGACCTATTTTCAGGAATGGAACGATCATTCTCCATCTTCCCATGTGATAGAAATCCCGATATAGGCACTTTGGAATTTCAGATTCGCACTGCAACTGTCCCTCCGTCACAAACATTCTGAAAAAAGAGCTGATTTTAAATCAGTGATATCTCCCTCATACGGACTTCGATTCGACCGATTTTTTTTCAAAATTGGGTAATTTTTCAAGAGGATATCAAATCTGCAATGAGTTTCTCAAAATTCCCCACTAAAAAAAAAAAAATACAAAAAGACAAAAAATTAACTGGAGATCCGTCGTCCACGAATTTTTGTCGCAAAATTTCTGCAACACAGCGGATTTTTAAATCAACGATATCTCCCTCATCCGAGGTCCAATTCGGCTGATTTTTTTTTTTTTGAAATTGGGTATTTTTCGCAAAGAATCTAGATCTACAATTTTTCACTAGAAGTTACATATCTGATATGCAAACTCGCCGCCCCAAAAAATTCCTATATATATATATCTTTTCGCTTTGCCCAATAAAGTTCTCTGATACCACTTGTAATAGATCTGACATGCAAAAATATGAAAATATAAAATATGCCCAGAAATAACCAGATAGAAATAGATAAACTTCAGATCTTTATTAATGTCAAAACCCTTGAGGTAGGCAACACCATAAAATCACTCCTTAAGGAAGGAGAACACTCCACAATCCATATGCTTTTCCATACAATAACCCTTGACATATCTCAATGGGGAGTCTCTAGCCTCTATATATGATTCATACATACAATACCATGGGTCATTATCATGGTTCTCTCAATACCATATATCTAATACAATGGGCTTATTACATTATTGCTAACTACTTGTGGTTCCTTACATGATGCGAGTTAACCACTTTATTTATTAACTATGGCCCATCCCATTATTACATTATTCCCTTGGGTACCTCCCTCTGTACCCCATAATATCCCCCCTAGGTATACTACAAACCCATATCTGATTGTTCCACGTACATACCTAAGTATGTGTCTTGTTGCTTCCCAATGCACCCTTTTTGGTTCCACCATGAACTGACTAAGAGTGTTGACAGCAAAACAAATGTCTGGCCTAGTGTTGACTAGATACATAAGTGACCCAATGTGTTGTCTGTACAAGGTGGGATTTACTTCCTTATCCTCTAATGCATCTATTTTCTTCTAGTTGGTGATCATGGGAGTAGCCATGGGTTAGCAATCCTACTTTTTGAATATCTTCATAATATTTGTAGCATACCTTCCTTGTCCAAGGAATATCTCCCCATTCTTCTACCAAACTTCCAACCCCAGAAAATAATGCATCAATCCCAATTCCTTCATGTCGAATTCGACTTCAAGATTCTTCTTGCAGTCCTGGATGAGCCTAGATGATCCAGTTAGGAACAAGTCATCTACATATAGTACCAGAATAAGTGGCTCATTCTCTATCAGTAAATAGTAGAGATTGGGATCAACATCACTCTTGACAAATCCCAACTTTTGCAAGTAACTATCAATTTGACCATACCATTCTCTAGGTTCCTGCTTGAGCCCATACACGACTTTCTTTAACCTACAAACATGAGACTTATTCTCATGAGTTTTGAAGCCTTCGATATGTTCTATATACATTTCTTCTTCTATCACTCTGTTTAAGAATGTTGTCTTAACGTCCATCTGGTGAATCTCTCATCCTATTTGAGCTGCTAGGGATATAACATATTTGATAGAGGTGTAACGAGAAACTGGGGCGAAGGTCTCTTCATAGTCTCTCCTTCCTTTCTGAGCATACCCATTTTCTATGAACCTTGCCTTGTACTTCTCTATGATGTCGTCTGCATCATACTTGATCTTGTAGACCCGTTGTGATCCTATGACTGATCTATTTTCTGGTCTAGGTACTACTTCCCAGACATCACTCGTCATGATGGAGTTGCACTCTTCCACCATGGCATCCACCCATAATTGGTGTTGAAAATCTTCCTGAAAGCTAGAGGGTTCTCCAACCTGAGCTACCAATGCTTGGTATATATCTAGTTGTCTACATTGCCTCTTCTCAGCTCTAGGAGCTCCAACAAACTCCTCTGCGTCCCTCGGTGTCCGCCACACCTCGTTACTCATTCTACCAATGGTGGTGGGAGGCTCAACCAATTCTTCCTCCTGATATTTTTGTTCCATCCTTGAGAAGCATCTATATCTCCTCCCTCTGGGAGGATTAACCAATTCTTCCTCCTGATCTTGTTGTTCCATCCTTGAGAAGCATCTGCATTTCCTCCCTCTGAAGAAATACTAGTACTAGTCACTGTACTTGACCCGGGTGTATGCTCTCCTATCTATTCTTCTTGTTTCCCTTGCTGCTCTTGGACCAACAGAACATCTCCTGACTGATCTTTTGCAGGCATTTCACGATATTTCCTGAAAGCTCTATCTTCCACGAACTTTGCATCCTGTCTTACTACAATCTTCCTACTACCTGGAATGTATATTCTATATGCCTTTGAGGTCTCACTATATCCCACGAGATACCCCTTCTCTACATTCTAATCCAATTTGTTGCACTTCTCGTCTGGAATGTGACAATAAGCCACACTTCTGAATATTATAAGATGACTGACTTCCGGCTTCTTCCCTGAGAATACTCCTTCGAGCATTCTCTTCCCCAATGCTCTATGAGGAGTTCTATTCTAAATATATATTGTCATGTTGCAAGATTCTGCCCATAGACACTTAGGCAGATCCTGATCATACAACATGGCTTTGGCTGCCCCAACAATAGTTTGGTTCTTCCGTTCTGCCACTCCATTCTGCTCTGGATTATATGGAGTTGTCCACTCTCTTTTGATGCCCTCCTTTGCGCACAAATATATGAAATCTTTGTTTGTATATTCTCCACCATTATCTAAACACAATACCTTTATCTATTTCCCTGTCATATTTTCAACAAGAACCTTAAACTCTCATAAACGATCAAAGACCTCATCCTTGGTCTTTAAGAAGAGTGATCATCGATAAAAGTGATGAAGTATTCGCCACCACTAAGAGCCCTTGTGGACATAGGACCGCAGATATCTGAGTGTATTAATCCTAATACATCCTTTGCTCTATTGTTACTTCTGGAAAAAGCTGCTTTAGCGTACTTTCCTAGCACACATCCTCTGCACAAGTCATCATGTTCACTACTTAGGACTGGTACCCCTGTAACAGTCTCTCTGAGCATCCTTAGTGCTCCATGGTGTAAGTGCCCCATTCACTTGTGCCATAATTCATTTCACTCCTTCTCACCATTATAGTTGTTGTCTATCAGTGCCATTGGCGATTCGAGCTACTACCTACACAACTTGTTACTTCGAACCCCAATTTATGTACTCTCTTCCCAATGAAGTATACATCATATACCTTGTCCTGTAACTGGCACACTGAAATTAGATTCATTCCTAATCCTCGCACATGCAGAACATTGGTGGCTCGGTTGTTGGTCCCTGCTTCCGTTTGAAAAGTTATGATGCCTCTCCCTACTGGAGTACATTTCATCATGTTTCCCATAGTTATTTGGAAGTCCATTTTTTCTTCTTGAAGCCTTGCTATCAATGTACCAAACATCCGTTGATGTTGAATTAGCTAGGCATGTGAATTCTTCATCTAATTTGGTAGATAAACCTGAGATAGTTTGAGTATCCATATTGTGTCAATTTTTTATGCTAACCTATCCTAGCAACTGCTGTAGGAAAAAATGCATCAACCTGAAATTATCCTTCTTCTGAATCTTTCGTTGCACTACCACTGATAAATTTCGATTCGAAAAGACTTACCTCTTTGTCAACTCACTCAGAGAGAGTTTTCCCATGAAATCCAATCTCTTTGGTTTGAACTGCACAATCCTCTAGGAGATTCGAATTTCTGCCCTTGTAGGAATTTCAAATTCCCTTCTTTTCTCAACGTTGGATCCTCTAGCTTCTCTCTTCTGCTTCCTGTAGCTCTGATACCATGTGAAAATTTCTAAAATAGAAATCCTACTACAGTGATTAATATGATTTCTTCTACTTATTACTTCATAAATAAGTTATCTATTGTATTCTTACAACAAATATCGAAACATATTCTACTGCAGTCTTCACAATTAAAACATTGCAGAAAGTAAATGTAAGTAAAATGCTGGCATATATACACACAATGACACAGTGATTTTTGGACAATTGTCCCTGGAAAAACCCAATGCGAGAAAACCAGTGCAGCAGATGAGGGTTTTATTATTCTTCAGCAAAAATCAACATGTACAAATTACACCCAACAGTATAGAACAAGGCTTTCTGAGAAATATTTACAGATGTTCCTAAACAAGTATCTGGCTGGAGAGAGAGGTTCCTCCACCCTCTGCGTCTTTCTGGCTTGCCCAATGTCACTTTCTTTGGCCTCTGGACTGGCCTGCACAATGCCTGTGTCACTCAGACCAGCACTACCTCTCCCAGCGTCAATCTGCCTAGCGTTGTTCCTTCCACTTCTCTGTGTCTATGTCCCTGTCTCCCTGAATGATGTTGAACCCTCTCTGTCTCTCCTCCACCTGCAACTCTTCCTTTGAATCAGTTTTCTCTTGCCGAACTTCGACCAGTGCGAAAATCGATTTTCTTGGGCAACTGAGTATCTACTTGGTGTATTTTCAAAATGGCCCTCAAGCCCCTTCTTATATCTTCATGTTGGGAAACCAATGACCTATATTAAACCATAATCAACGGCTCAAATCATTTTGGCTTAATCCGTGGCTTTTTCTAGAAGTTTCACCCCTTATTAGATTAATACCCATTAATATTTTAATTTTCCTAAGTTTAGACTTACGGTCCTCATTAAAAATATTAATTATTTTAATAAAATCACTTATGGGTGGAATTTCCCAAAATGCTTTCTAGGTTGTTTGGAATACCATTGCCCAAGCCTCCTTGCAAATTTTGAGGCTTAGAGAACATCCGATGCTACCCAAATTCAACACTCACTGCTGGAGGAAGTTGTGAGCCAGCTGGACAAGGCACTCTCTCTTATCTAGTTGACTTGTATTGGTGTGAATTACCTTGAGCACTTAACTCCTCAGTCTTTGAATCTAGCTTAAGTGTGGTTAGCTACAAGAAAAATTGTAGTGTAAATGGCCTATGATTGGGTGGAGAGTTGAAGTCCCTCCCTCAGTTGCTAGTCATTTGAGTTAATCATAAAAGTGTATTTACTTGTATATATGTTACAATATGAATGATGCATGATGTTGTTGTGCATTATGATAATGTATGTATCAACACTGTTGATGGAGGAATGTGTTTTTCTGTGATGAGATTCTTATGTGAATGTTCTTAGGGTTATGAGGGGCTTGGAGGTCTTTGTGTTTATTGATATGTTTATAAAGAGAAAAGGTATTTCCATGATCATGAATGACTAATTGATGCACTTAACTAAATTGTTGCAGTGTGTGATTTCCATTGTGTGAATATCATGGATATATGATTGCTTAAGATTGTTAATTGTCTTTTCCTGGTAAAGGACAATGTTGGGTGCAATGTATGGTATATTAGTATATTTGAAAGTGTTTGTTTGGGACAAATTATGTGGTATAACATGATTTTGCAGTGCTTGATTTTATAGAGTAGTGTTAGCTATGGCTTAACTTGTTTTCGTTCCTGATAGTAGGCATGTCGATAGGTCCATTGATTTTATCATGGCTATGTATAATATTTAGAATGTTTAGTATTTTGGCTGAGGGTTTCATTCTTGTAGAATTGGCTTTCTAAGAAACATTAATCTTCGAGGAGGACTCTAGTTAAGTCCCTTGGAGTTCTCATATTTTATAAGTTTGTGTGTTGCAGAAGTCAATTTTTGTATATGGGGCTAGATGGGTTATTGGCAGGATAATGTATCTGGGTCGGATATGTAAAGTGGGTAGATGCATTTTAGGCTTGGTAGATGTATCTAGGATTCCGAGCATCTATCTAGGTAGACTTCCTGCATTTTTAGAAATGTGTTGGATTTGAAATAATCTAGATAAGAAGGTGAGTAAGTGACAATATCTGATGTGGGCCCCACCGCCAAGGTAGAGTCCAATGTTAAGCCGATAAGAAATCTAGGACATGGCGCATATTTCAAATGTTTACAAAGCCAGATGTCGAGGTTAGTGGATAGGTTATCTAGGATTTGGGAGGTTACACATAATGAAAAAAATTGTGGAGTCAGATATCGAAGGGGGAGGATAAGTTATATGGATCCCTTCGAAGGACCAAATATGATGTGGAATGGAAATAAAACACAAGCTTCGTGGGTTTTATGGTACTTGTGAGCGAATGGAAGTGGAGGATGTTATGTAAGTTGAAGTACCCATGTGGATGCTTGTGGGCTCCATGGCATGTCATGCAAAGGAAGAGATCCAAGATCCAAATATTATGGGGGTGCAGGGAAAATTGCACTATGGAAAAGGTTGTACCCCCCGGATTTTCCTTCAAGCCCAGATACAAAGCACAGCTACATAATGCACTACAGGGTCAAGTCTAGTGGGACCCATGGACCTATGTCTACATGGACTCCACATGGTAGTGTGATACCGATGTGGTGCCTAGTGATTGGCTAGACTTAAAATGAGCATATATTTTGATCTGGGATTAGGATTGAGGTAAAGTTTATATCATCAGAAATATCTTAACGATCTTAATGTGATGATGTTGTCAAAAAATAACAATCTTTAGAGGAGGAGGATTTTCATAACCCCATATCCATAGTGAGACCATGGAGGTCAGGTTAGTCATAAGTAACACTTCCCACATCCCTGGAAGAGAAAGGGGGTGGGAGGGAGTGTTACAAAGTGGTATCAGAGCTCCTATGTTCAACACTCAAATTGAATGGGCCATGAAAAAGAAAGTTAGAATCAGAGCATGGTTAAACAATGAACCTGGGTAGGCCCAAGTATAGGGAAGATTTTAAATTTTAAAACTAAATTCTATGCATGCTTGTGTACTTATGTGAAATTCTTTTTCTATATATATATATATATATATATAAATACACTTATAATACTTGAAGATTGATTTGATTTTGATTCAACAAGATAGACATGCAGGATGCTGACTAGATTCCCATAGTAGCCCAAAAGAATTGCAAAAGTTTATGGATGAGTGATGCAGCCATAACTATGAGGGGAAATCTCTTAACGTATATCTTACTAGTTTAATATTTTTTTATTGTTTTGAAAATTTGTCATATGCTCATGAATAATAGCATTGGAATTGTTATACAAAATCTACGACTACGGAAAAAAGTATCTTCGTTGGCATTATGACTAATGTGTTGTCCTTGATGGAAACCTACTTGATAAAAATGTCAACATGATGGTAGCAGGATGAGTATATAGGCTAGTACAGATGTGACAAAGAGATTGGACAAAGGAATATCAGTTCATAGATAGAGGAATGATAAAGGTAAAGTGTAGGAAAACATACGCAGGTCATATGAACAAAGACTGTGTACATATGCAGGGATGGTGAAGCAAAGTTGAGTACAATTTCCACACCATAGTATTCTCAATACCATGGTATTGGCCCGTAATAATGAGCACGAAAATAGAGATTCGATCTCGTCAAAGAATACCATCGACATAACTACGAAATTGGCCTAAGGTATTGGCTAAGGTCTAAGCTATATAAAGAGATGCAGATCAAAGTGCTATGTGTGTAAGTTATGGGTTATTAATGAATGGTTTGATCTGAAATAGATGTGCACCAAGGAGCATGAGAAGGTTCAGATTTGATGGATATGAAAGCATTATAGTGACTAATAAACATGGTTGTTTGATCCTTCATGATTATGTCTAACAATGATAAATTTGTGATGGTAATTATATTCTGACATGAACATGTGATAGTAAGGGTTGCGATATATGTTTTGTGGTTGAAATGAAGGAATGATTCAGTAATTGTAGATCTGTATGCAAGTTTTCTTCAGAAAGGTCGTGTACATATGCAAAGCTACTTCAGGGGGGTCACGTATATATTCTGCGAAATTTCAGAATCTGTACGCTGGTGTGAAATATTAAAAGTGCATACATACGCAAGTGTTTTTTTATAAAAGTCATGCACAACTAGTAGGGTTTTGAAGCATGAATTGTTAATGATGGTTGATTAATTCAGATATGTTTGATGTTGTCTGTGAATGATGTCTCTCTCATAATGATCTGCATTTGATAGTATTGTTTGGGTTGAACTGATTATGGAATAAAATGGTAACTAAGTGACAACGTTGTTGTATAAAGATATGTATTTATTTCTGTGATATGTGATGGGTTTAGTATGTGATGCAATGATTTTTTCAATGTCACAATGATTCAGATTTAGGTACTAGAATTTTTGAGATCTATAGACGGGTATGCTTTAGGCAAAGTGCATACATACGCAAGTATGATTAAGAACAGTAGTGTATACAATATAATGTATGCTTGATCAGGGTTTACAGTGGCAACAATTGGTATCTGTGATGGGTAACAATGTTTGGATTGGTATATTGGTGAGTGGCTACGCATTGTCATAATATGTTCTAATCTAGTTTGATCTAGTTGCATTGGTTACATTGGTTGATTTGATGATTCAGTTGGTTCAGTATTTGAGTAATTGATTTCAGAATAGTTGAAAGTGGATCCAATTTGAAACATTCTGAAAAGTGATCCATAAATAGTTGAGGATAGCAGTCTTCAGAAAGGGGGTTGTAGCTCCCTTCCAGTAGGAGCTGGAAAACAAGAGAAGGTTGTAGCATTCTGCAGGTAGGAGCCTATGTACTTATTAAAGTATGCACCAGTACAAGATTGTAAGAAAATTATTCTATTTTTTTTAAATAAGACAGAGACGACAGTAGCGGTGGTTTTCTCCCACATTGGGTTTCCTCCTAAAATCTTGGTGTTTATGTGTTTCTTATGTACTGATGATATATATTTTCTCTACTACTCATAGTTTCTGCTTAATACATGTTTTAATGAAGTAATGATGCACTGGTTAAATTTTAACAAATGATAGTGGAACTCAGGCGGGAGCTCTGCAACTCAGGCGCGCATCACCAGAGCGGCGTAGGTTAACAGGGAACTGCGGATCGGCTGGAGTTGGCATTGCCCTTGTATGGGGGCTCTGTCCTAGACTTAACAAGGGCAGGTTTCTCCCCCGAGGAACTCATAGATGTATCGGGGAGATGGCTCTGAAACCCCATCAGAACTGCAGGCATTTAGTGCCCTGGTGGCAGCCTCAGGAAAACGCCAGCCTTCCGGACCTCAGCTCAAGTTTGTTAAAAAGCTGGGAAGCATTCCAACAGTGTCCTTTCCGGTGGAGGACACATGCAGATCAGCACTAAACCTTGCCGAAAGAGGACTAATCGGACAGTTCACAGGGCTATGGCCCTCCCCGAAAGGAGTTGAAGAATGGGTAAAGCGCAACTGGATCCCCCTGGTCAAAGAAGGAATAAAAAGCCATTTCGTGGGCAAGGGTTTTTTTGTGTTCGTGTTCGAAAATGCAGAGGATAGAAGCCTGATCTTCAGAAATGGGCCATATTTCATGGGCCCTCAAGGACTGTATCTGAATAAATGGTCTCCCGACTTCGACCCATCCCAAGATGTGCCTAAGGCAGTGCCAGTCTGGGTGCGCCTTCCACATCTTCCACTCCACTGTTGGAGCCAGAAATCGTTGCAATCTATTGGAAATGCACTTGGCAGATATATAGATCAGGCGCCAAGGAAGGATCAATACTCCTGTGCGAGAATCTGCATAGAGGTTGACCTAGAAATCGGGCTTCCTGAAGCCATCAAGCTCTCGGTGGCAGACTGGACGCATATTCAAGAACTAGACTACGAGCAGCTTCCATTCAAATGTCGATACTGCCACGAATACGGACACTTCGCAAGATATTGTAAGAAGAAAAATGAGGAATCCACCGAGAGAGAAAAAGGAGAGCAATGGAAGCAAGTAAAAAAAGCAACAAATAATAGGCAGAGCAACAAAAACAAAGACAAGGAGACAAGGAGCAAAACAGGACAAGAAACTGAAAGCCAACAAAATGTCGGGAGCAAGGAAGGCACCAGTGCAGTGGAGGACAAGAACCCATTCGAATCTCTCACACCACCCACAGAGCCTCTGGAGAAGGAGCAAGAAGATCCACTCCAGCACAAAAACAGCGAAATGCAAGATCTAGGTAACACATCTAACCCGAATCCAAGCAATAACTCCTCCCCTTCATATGCAGACATAATCAAGCAGAAGAAGAAAAAGACAGAAAATGCTGGCTCCTCGGATGATGAAGAAAGACCATCCAAGCGAGCGGGAAGGAGATCAAACAAAGAGGTAAGGGAAGAAGAATCAGAAAAGAAAAAAACCCTAGGAAGTCAAGCTACCATAGAAATGACTCTGGGAAGGAATATCAGGCCAAGGGCATCCAAGGGAGGAGGCCCCACACCAACAAGCTGTAAATGATGAACCTGAACTTGGTATCTTGGAACTGCAGGGGTCTGGGTAACCCCAACAAGGCAGAGGCCATCAAAGATTTAATGAAAATGGAACCCATAGACGTACTCATGCTCCAAGAGACCAAAATAGAAGGGGAGACCCTTCTAAATACCAGCACCACCAAATGGAAATTTGATTCAGGGAAGGTAATCAGTGCAAGAGGATCAGCAGGAGGAATAGGCACATTCTGGTCAAAGAACCTATTCACCCTTGGCAGAACACATGAGACTCAACATTGGATATATACATAACTATGGCACACAGCAGGCAAAGTTAAACTAGATTTGTTTAATATGTATGTCCCGGTGCATTATGAGGAGAAAAAAGAGTGCTGGAAAACTCTAACAGATTACATAGAGCAATGTAGCCCCACGAATATAATCATAGGAGGAGATCTAAATATAATCCTAGACCCAAAAGAAAAACGAGGAGGATCCTACACAAGAGATCCCTTCCTTCTCACTGTGGAAAATCTCATCCAGTCATGGGACCTGGTAGACTTCAAACCGGTGAAAGGAGCATATACCTGGACAAACAATAGAACAGGGGAACAACACATTTCAGCAAGGCTAGATAGATTCCTCGCCAGTAGCGCTATTATGATGGATAATAGAATAGTCTTCTCCAAGATCCTGCCAAAATTAACATCGGACCGCAAACCAATTCTTCTGCGCATAAAGGAGGAAGAAGATCTCGACCCTCTTCCTTTCAAATTTAGTGCCCTTTGGGCCAAAAGAGAGGGGTTTCTTGAAACTGTACAAACAGCCTGGGAAAAAGAAATCTCAGGCTCCCCAAGCTATGTATGGGAGCAAAAAATTAAGAATACCAAAAAGGCACTCAAAGAATGGATAAAGAAAGACGCCAACTCCCCCACTAGCTAGAGGAAAGAAGCAATAAAGCAGTTGGAAGAATTTCAATTGGGGCTGGAAGAGAAATCCATCTCAGCCATAGATCTAGACAAAGAAAAACACGCCCAAAGGAAAGCATACAGCTCCTTTAGAAATGAGGAGGAATTCTGGCGATTAAAATCACGCAGCCTGTGGCTCAAAGCAGGGGACAGGAATACAGCATATTTTCATAGACAGTACAGGGCGAGGATCTCGCGAAATCACATCACAGAAATTACTACCACTAATGGTCAGGTATGCAGAGGATTTGAACAGATCAAGGAGGCAGCAGTAAACCATTTCCAGAATCTCCTCAGCGCTAGAAAAGATGGAAGCGAGGAGGACATAGAAGAATTCCTCACAAATATTCCCCAGCTAGTAAGCTCAGATGATAATGAAACTCTTTTAAGGCCAGCCTCAGAAGAAGAAATAACAAATATAGTTTGGTCCATGGAGCCAGATAAAGCCCCAGGGCCCGATGGATTTTCAATCCACTTTTATAGAATCTGCTGGGAGATAATCAAAACTGATCTTATGAGAATGGTCCAGGGTTTCATGAGGAAGGCAAAAGTCGGAGGCGGCATAAATTCAACTTTCCTCGCTCTAATCCCAAAGGAAGCCAACCCAGGCACATTTGATAGATATAGACCTATATCATTATGCAATTCATCCTACAAGATACTGGCCAAGTTGATGGCAAATAGAATTAAACCATTACTCCAAAAATTAATTACTCCAGCACAAGGAGGTTTTGTGAAAGGACGACACATCCTGGACAACGTCATCCAAGTGCAGGAAGCACTGCATTCAAGTCAGTTGCGCAGAGAACAAGGTATGTTAATCAAACTGGACATGTGCAATGCTTTTGATAGAGTAAATAGATCCTTTTTATACAGGGTTCTATCAGCTTATGGCTTCAACCTGAATTTCATTGATTTAATTAAAGCCTGCCTGGAAAAGATATGGATAGCGCCAATGATAAATGGAAGACCTGCAAACTTCTTCCTAGCCACAAGGGGCCTGAGACAGGGCTGCCCCCTCTCGCCCTTCCTCTACATCCTGATGGCTGACTCCTTAAGCAGGAAGTTAACAATGGAAAAACAAAAAGGCAGTATTCCAGGGATCAGAATAGAGAAAGGCATAGAACCAATGAACCACGCATTATTCGCGGATGACTCGCTCCTGTTGGGGGGGCTTCCTCAAGAATAGCATCAGCTTTCAAATCCATTCTACAGAAGTTTTGCAGCATCACTGGCGCTCTAGTAAGCGAAAAGAAGAGTGCAGTCTATGGCTGGAACATAGACCAGCAATCAATAAGGAAAATAGCAGAAGATCTGGGATACAAAGGGTATGCAGAATGGGAAAGAATTAAATATCTGGGACTTCCCATAACTCTGGGCTCAAACAGGAATCACCTGTGGGATGAAGTAATAGCTAAATACAAGAAGAGGATAACAGCGTGGGGAGGCTTCTGGTTATCTACAGGAGGCAAACTCATATTAATCAAATCCGTCCTCTCAGCGCTGCCAACATTCCAAGCGGCTCTGATGATGGCACCCAAACACATCTCAGACCAAATCTCAAGGTACATTCGCAATTTTCTGTGGAATGGGGGGCGAGGGAACAACAATCGATTTCATTTAATCAAATGGGAAACAGTTAAAAGGCCGATGGTGGAAGGAGGCCTTCAGGTGCGCGATCCTGGGTTAGCAAACGTGGCCTTGGGATGCAAACTGCTGTGGCAATTATGTGTGGAGCCCAACCACCCTGTAAGTAAGATCCTTAACGAGAAATACCTCAAAAATCGATCCATCATGAGCTATAAACCGGAGAAGCATCCCAAAGGCACGCAGGCCTGGAAACTGTGCGCCAAAGGTATAGAATTTTTCAGAAGTGAATTATACCGAATTCCAGGCAATGGGAAGAATACGAATCTCTGGAAAGACCGCATAATGGGACATCAGCCACTAAACCAAAAAACAGAGATCGCCGAGATCAGAGATTGGCTCCGAGCGAGAGGAATTAAAAAAATAGAGGATATAACAGAATGGGACAGTAAAGGCAATTGGTTGAGATGGAAATGGCCCAGAATTCCAGAACAGTTAAAAAACCAGCTCGCTGTCCTCATTGAAGAAATCGTTGATTTTACACCAGTCCACATTGATGAGGAGGACATTTGGGGATGGGGCAAGAATGGAGTATATACAGCAAATCAGGGATACCATCAACTGCAAAGCCAGCAAGATACACCACATCAGGGATCTGTCTGGAAGCAGATTTGGGACAGCTTCAGCATCCCAAAAATCAACTTCTTTTTCTGGACTTTATTTCATAACAAAATCCTCACAGGAGAAAACTTGAGCAAAAGGGGTATAGCAGGGCCACACAGATGCATTCTTTGCAAAAGAGAGCTAGAAACAGCAAGCCATCTGTTCATAATATGTGAGTTCGCGAAGGAGGTATGGTCTATTTTCTTGTCCGGACTAAATGTGAGTGCCCCTTCCCAAAGTACAATAACCTCCATGTTCACATCCTGGAATGAAAACTACCCTCACCGAATAGTCAACAAATCAATTTGGAACAAGGTATGGACATATGTGCCTAAATACGTTTGTTGGAAAATCTGGTTAGCCCGGAATGACGCCATTTTCAGAAACACTAAGCAACCAGCAATGAAAGTGGCAGAACAGGCAAAGAAGCTCCTCCTAGAAACTCTAAATCATCATACAGCAAAGGAAGATAACTCACTAAGAAGAGAAGAAAGCGTGTGGTTGGAAGACTACACAGGAAAAGGCAGACAGCAAGCACCTACACGACCAATCCACAAGGAAAGATGGCAGATTCGTGAAACTGAAGACAACTTTCAAAAGTGGAGGAAATCCCAGGACATATGCACCATCTTCTTTGATGGAGCCTCAAAAGGCAATCCAGGGAGATCAGGAGCAGGAGGAGTGATCTTCTATCAGAATGGGAAAAAAGAAGAATTCAGCTGGGGTCTGGGAGTGAAAACAAACAACCAAGCTGAAATACTTAGCCTCTGGAAAGCTTGCCAAATTGCAAGTAAAGAAAACCCAAAGGAAATCTTAATAATAGGAGATTCAGAACTGTTGATAAAAACAATGGTAAAAAAGGAAAAGCTCAAGGATCCGGCACTGAACAAGCAGCTAGCAAGAGTGAACAGAATATTGAAAGACCTCTACTCGGTTCAAATATACCATATTCTTAGAGGATTAAACAAGGATGCAGACAGATTGGCAAATATAGGATGCTCTCTTCAGGAAGGAATGATCAACATAAATGCAGGAACTCCAACTAAGGCAAACATCCCTTAAGTGAAATAATGTTGTAATCAACTATGGAAATTGTAATGGTCATTTAGGCAATGCCCGATCAGCTCTCTATCAATAAAAATTAACCGTTTCAGTTAAAAAAAAAAATTAACAAATGATGAAATATATATAAAACTAGTTGACTGGATATACACAATTTTCTTTCATCACAGTCGTGTATGTATGTGGGTTCACTGAATAATAGTCGTGTATAAAAATTGGAGAAAGAAAAGTAAAGTTGAAGTGAGTTTTAAAATATTGATTCACCTCCCCTCTCAGTATTTTTCTTAACAATTGGTATCAGAGCAAGTCCTTCAGAAGAAGCTTGATCGCTTGAAGGAGGATTCATCAAGATGAGTAATCAAGAGGGAGAAACATGTATCAGGCCACCATTATTTAATGGATCCAACCTAGTTTTCTGGAAAGTCAGAACAAGAGCTTATCTGCAGTCACTTGGAGCTGATGTTTGGGAAATCGTTGAAGGAGGCTATCAATATCCATCCTCCATTCCCACAAATGAAGCAGAAAAGAAAAAATATGAGACCAATGCAAAGGTTTTCAACGCTCTATTGGGAAGCTTGGAAGAATCATAATTTGTGAAGGTCATGTAGTTGAATACTGCAAAGGCTATATGGGACAAGATCATCCAGATTTATGAAGGTGACACTAAGGTAAAGAGTGCTAAACTTCAAACCTTTAGAATCCAATATGAAACCCTAAGAATGCATAATAATAAAAGCATAGCAAATTTCTTTATTAGGGTAGATGAGATATTTAATTCAATGAGAAATCTTGGTGATGAAGTAAAAGAATCAATGCTTGTTGAGAAAATCCTAAGATCTCTAACCCCAAAATTCGATTCGAAAGTCTCTGCCATTGAAGAAATGCAGGATTTGAAGAACCTTATTGTTGACCAACTTCATGGGATCTTAACAACTTATGAAATGAGAAAAGGGGGTCCTTCAGATATCAGAGAAGCAACATTCAAAGCTAATTATAAAGGAAAAGAAAAGGAGGAGCTTAAGGAATCAAATTATGTATCAAATGAAGAAGAGGCGAACTTTGTAAAGAAAATCCAAGTAGGAACTAGCAGATTTAGAGGTAAGATTCCTTTCAAATGTTTTGCTTGTGGAAGAGTTGGTCATTATGTTGCTAAATTCCCTTATAAAGAAAATCATGAGAAAGGGAAAAAAATTGCAAAATTAAATTTTAGAGGAAGGTTTGAAAATAAGAAAAGTTTCTACACACAAAGATAGTGATGGTCTTTCAAATGGTGAAGAGGGTGAGTCTGATCAAGAATATCAATTACTTATGGAATTTGAAGATAAATGTATTGATGAGTCTAATGATGTTTTTATGGATGCTCTAGAAGAAAAGGATAATCTCATTGAAGAAATAACTCAGCTTAAAATTTGTCTAGAAGAAGCTAAATTAGCAGAAGAAGCACTGAAGAAACAAATTCTAGAAAAGGAGAGGCATAATGAAAAGTTAGAACTAGAAATAGTAAGTCTAAGAAAGGAACTTGAGAAAACAAAATGTCTAAACCTTAGATTTGCTAAAGGATCTGAGACCCTAGAAGAAATCATCAAAGTACAATGCTCTCCTCTAATAAAACAAGTCTTGGATATAATGGAGAATCATCAAACACCGTAAAATCTTTTTAAACAGGTACATGAAACTATCTCAATGCAGTAAAGGGAGGTAGTCAACAAAATTACAACTCTCAAGAAAGGAATGAAGGATCAAATGTCTCTCAGGTAAATCATCCTTACCACAATCAAAAGGGAAATTACACAAAAAGGTATTATACTCACAAGAAATTCTACTTCAATGGTCAATGTTTCACTTGTCATAATTTTGGTCATAAGGTTGCTCAATGTTTCGCTTATAAAACTATCATGACTAGAGAAGCAAGAAAACAAAAAAATGAGATTGGATTAAAGAAATACTCCTACAACACTTTCTCACTTCTCTAAGATGAGACAAAATGTTCTGTGTGCAATAATTTTGGGCATAGAGAAACTGGACGTAGAAGAAAAATGAAACCAACTTTTCAGAATGAAAAAAGACTACAACATCCAAGGTATGGAAAAAGAAAACCATAGAATCTAAAAATTGTGGTTTAGCTTTATATGCAGGAAATCAAGAAAATTTGTGGTACATTGACAGTGGATTCTCAAAGCATATGACAGATGATAAAGATATATTTATGTCCTTTAATGAAATAAAGTAAGAAAAGAACGTAACCTTTAGAAATAACTCACCTGCTACTATCAAAGGAAAAGGAACTGTTTTGCTTAAGGATAAGGTTAAATCTGGAAAAAATTTGTTTGTTTATGGATTAAGACACAAATTATTGACTGTTATACAAATGGGTGACCAAGGACATGAGGTTGTTTTCAAATCAAATAATTGTGTGGTACGAAATCTAGATACATGTAAGATCGTAATAAAAGGAACAAGAACCCCAGGTAATTTCATTGTCTTCGAAGGCGAACAAGAGAATTGTTACTTGAGCAAATAAATAGAAAGTTGGCTATGGCACAAAATATTGGGACATCTAAGCTTCACTCAATTATACAAGTCAAGTAGAATGGGAGCAGAACGTGACTTGCCTTACATCTCTCTGCCATAAAACAATATATGAAAATCATGTTAATTCGATAAGAAAACCAGAGTTCAGTTTAATGCTAAAGAAGGTACTTCAACTAAGTCACTTGAACTTATTCATACTCATTTATGTGGTCCTATGAGAAAGAAATCTCCTCAAGGTGAGAAATACTTCATATTATTTATTGATGATTTTACTAGAATGTGTCAGATTGGCTTATTAAAACATAAAGATGAAGCATTTGATAAATTTAAGGTCTTCAAATCTCTAGTAGAAAATTAGTTAGACTTAAAAATAAAATGTCTTAGATCTGATAGAGGAGGAGAGTTTATATCAGATGATTTTTTCGACTTTTGTGAACAACATGGTATCAAGAGGTAGTTTTCTATAGCTAAAACTTCTTGAACAAAACGAAGTGGCAGAAAGAATGAACAAAACAATCCAACAAATGGCACGTGCCATGCTTGATGAGTCTGGAACACCTCATACCTTCTGGGGAGAAGCAGCACATACAATTGTAAATATCCTCAACAAAGCTCATATTCGGGTAAACAATGATATAAATCTTTATGAACTATGGTTTGGTAAGCCTCCAACTGTCATACATTTTAGGGTTTTTGGAAGAAAATTTTACATGAAGAATAATGATGATAAACTTGGAAATTTTGAATCTAGAATTGATGAAGGAATTCTCCTTGGATACTCCTCTAGAAGCAAAGGATGTAAATGTTATAATAAAGGTCTTCAAAAGATTATTGAATGCATTGGTGTTGTAATTGATGAAGCATCCATAGGTGCCCAAAGAGAAGCACTAACAGTTGAAGAACTTGTTCCTACAACAAGCCAAAAGGATGCAAGAGGGGGAATTAATGAAGCACCAGAAGAAGGAATTGAAAGCATAGAAGAATCAAAAAAGAATCCTTCAAGGTATGTGTTATCACAAAATCAGGTACTAAGGGCTGCCAATCAGTGAGATTATGTGTAACTATTTCAAACCAAGCTTTGGACTAAGGCTTAGCCTCCTTAGTCTGAGAGGGCTCTCTCACAGATTATGAATATGGATTAATAACAAGGAAAGATGGCTAACTCTTTAAACAACATATGAAAAATAAGCTGGCTGGACAAATATCAAGTTAATCCCATTGGGCTTATGGAGTCTTACACATCTCAGCAAACCAAAACACTATCCTTTCATAGAAGTCAGGGCACTTTACATCAACTTGTTCAAACATACTCCACGTAAACACAGCTTGCAAAGCATACAGGAAGTCAGAGCATAGAACATGAATTCTGAGTGATTATGTTGTTACAAAACTGTAAGAAAACATTAAAAAGAATAGACCATCATCACACATTTGAACAATGAGACATATTGTGAATCCTGAGAAGAAATAACAGTGATTTGTATTACTGAATTCTCCTTTACATAAACCAAAATAGACTTGTCTTTTATCAAAATCTCCAACCCCAATTACATCCAAGTCCCATCCATATATAGGAATACATTCTTAACTACCTAGAGCTAGCTCGAAGGCTGCTATTAACTATCCCATCTACTGTTTAGCTAATTCATTAATTACATAAGTGCTGAACTGTAATTACAAAAGATCCTAATTAATTCAAAACTCAAATTTGTCCATCCTCGTAGCATGATGACCTTCTGATCCTTGACACCTGTATCCTTTCTGTTTTGGCCGAGATATGTTGGAGAAGAATACACTGAATGAGCTGGCTTTGGATACTGGCTGCGTGCATGGCTCATTAATCAATTAAGATAAGTGCCCCCTGTTTCCACGGTCCTTGTCTCCTGCCATTCTTCAGTACTTAAAGAACATGCTCCCAGCTCTTTAATTCTCCAAACACAACGCATATCACCATATTCTCAATGAGCTGGAAACCTTTTGGACTGAACAGGTGTACAAACCAAATCACCGTAAACCATAACCAGAACCCTAACAATTCGGTCATAAAGTGCCTTTAAGAAAACTTTTGCTAAAAACAAAATATTTCACCGTTCCTCCAAACAGCACACTTGTCACTCTCTGAATAGCTAAGAGAGTCTTGAATAGTCACCTTTATGTTCTTGAAGCATTTCATTCAAAAATTAGCTGACCCCCTCATCAAACTCCTTGTTTTTCTTATAAAACAGCACCTACAGCAGTTTCGTAGCGCGCTACGAAACTGCTGTTTTTGCTAAAACAGAGTATATTTGTACTAAAACGTCTTGTGCTTGAACTTATGACTCTTTAGACTTCCTCTACAGGTGTCAGAAATTTATATGACTTCAAAATAATGGAGCTTAAACCAAAATTGACCAAATTTAAGAACAGCACCTTTTCCTTCAAATCAGTGAGCTAGTTGACCTAGCTGTATCTTTAAGTCTGCAACCTCCTTCTTCAAGGTTTTGTTTCTTCTTGCTTCTAATCCCAGCTCTCAGTTTCCTGTTAACCATTCTGATGTATCTCACCTTTTTTTTTTTCATTGCCGATATAATGGTAAGTGAAGATGACATAAAATATAAGCTTCTGTTCTGGCTGAAAAATATGTCTTGGGACAGAGCTCATAATTTCTCATAGAAAATGTATTTGGAAAAACTGAAGGAGGTTTTTGTGAACTCATCCGTGCTTAACAAAAACCTCTCTTGGTTTTTTAAAACACTATTCCAGCTGCCCAGAATCTGTCTTTGAAAAAGAGGTGTAAAACAGAAAATTAAAAACTGCATCTACAGCAGTTTCGTAGCGCAACTTTGACCACACATTTCTCCCACCTCATAATGGAATTGAAGAAACTGAAAGAGGTTTTTGTAATTAAACATGTTATAAAGAAAAGCCTCTTTCAGTTTTCAAAATTAAGTTCTCAGCTGCTCTGGAAAGCTTCGGGAAGTTACCTAGTAAAACAGAGAAATATGCCTGCCTTGAAACTATGCATGAACCAAAGCATCTGCCAATGTCAACCTGCCTTCAGCATCCGTGTTATTTACCTCAATTGTCTTCCCGTTTGAAGCTGTAACTATGTCACCAGGCCGCATACTAGTGCCACTAATCATGTTTTCACCTGCAGCAACAATGAAAAGGACCTCCCCGGGAGGCTTAACTCGACCAATAGCCTTTGCTGCACCAAGAACTACTGCAGAACCTCCCATGCCAAACTTCATGAGTTCAATAAGACATCTTGGTCTTGTCTTGATGTTGTAACCTCCACTATCAAATGTCAATCCTTCAACTTTGATGGGGCTGTACATTCTCTCGCATAATGACATGTTCACTTTTGTTTCTATCTTTGCATAAGATTGCATCTCTTTGACTATGATTTGAATCACCACGCGCTCTTTTAATGTTTTGCTGCTGTGGTGCACCTCCTTGAATTGTATGATCTGTAGTATCTTTTCCATCCTTGTTAATATCAATTGCAGTCTTTTGGCCATGATTTGGATCATCTGACCGACATTCCCAACTCTGCTCAACTAGTTCACCTTCTTCTAATTCAATTTGATTGGTGAATCTTTCCTCCATCAGTCAAACCAAATAAAGCATTTATCATCACACACTAACTGAACATATAGATGAATGGGTTCCAATACCTTTTTCATGTAGCTTTCAATTGACAATTTACTTATGAATGGCTTAAACCGGATTATGTCTGATGGTTTGGCAAGGTAGCCATAAATTGTCCGCTTTCCATCATCTTCTATTATACACCTGTGTGCTTTCCTTCTTATGATTGGCACCTTATTCAAAAGCCACCTTTCTATTAACATCAGCTGTCATTGACAGTGGAGCTGATTGAGGACTTTTATCCTGGTTAGCAACCTTTAAACTCTCACTAGAAGGCAAGCAAACCTGTAGCCATAACTCAGATGAATTACAAACTTCAC
Organism: Pinus tabuliformis; assembly: GCA_031772625.1. Classification (NCBI taxonomy): domain Eukaryota; kingdom Viridiplantae; phylum Streptophyta; class Pinopsida; order Pinales; family Pinaceae; genus Pinus; species Pinus tabuliformis. Next base: position 89,621,018 of record CM062805.1, on the reverse strand, counting down.
CATCAATTTGCAGAAACAGACTTTTCTATGCATATATCATATTCTCACAAAACCCATAGGTGACAAAGATGATATGGGTGAAATATTGGCTATGGTTTTGAACAATTCCCCAATTTCGTAGCGCAGTTAGTTATAAATTGGCAAAATGCGCTGCGAAATGGCTGAATAATAATTGCGCTGCAAAAATACGGAAAGGACCAGTGACATGTACAATATAAGACATGGCTTATGCAATCATGATGGAGGACGACCAACGGTATTTGAGAATGATTCACATCAAAACCCTTTAGAAACATGACCCCTAAGTAAGAACATAGGACAAAAACCATTTGACACCCATTTTTGACAGTGAACTTAGGACAAAAATTATATACATGTGACTGTAGTTCTAGGTGATAACAGTGGCTCCACTTGGGATAGTGTGCTCCTGTAGTACACTAAGAACTCGTAGAACCAGTGCCTTATCCATTTATGACAAACAGAAATTTGCCTGACAAGCATCCCTTTCAAGCTTCAGGGGCATTCACCTTGGGCTTAAGCTTGCTGATCACTGTTAGGAGAAAGAAATCTACATGTACTAAAAAAAAAAAATGCTCAGTCAACCTTGAGCTTATTTGCACTTTCCTACCTACCTACCCTAACAATTGCAAGCTCCACTTGTAGCTCAAGGAACATGAAACTTCCAATGAAGCCAATCATCAATCTGATCTGAAACTTGGATCTCCTTACTGTGCTTGAAGCATATATAAACCAGATACAGAAATAGCCAAGGAAGCATGAGGTGTAATTGTTCTTCAAGATAAACATATAATTGGAAAGCTGAACAGTAAATCTTCTCCATGTAGTCAGCTATAGGGTCAAAAAACACACGATTAGTTTGCTGATTCTCAAAACATTCTATATCTTCAAACAACTTATCCTCAGCCACACCAAATTTATTTGATATTCTATCCAACTGCCTTTCTGGATGATGCTCACAAACAATGTAATTTTCCTCACTTTTATGATCATTATTTGAAGTAAGTTGCTGCAAGGAATTACAAAATGGAACAAGCTTTTCCTCTGCCTGAGGGTCATAAAAATTTCCTCCAGTATTTCTTCTTGCTGGGTGTAATCATTTTCATCTTCTTTATGGTTCGAAGACTGAGAGATCCGTTGCATCTCTACATTCATATCTAAGGATAAAACATGGTTTTCACAAGTAAACCCCTGCTGCTCTTCATGCTGCGTTTCATGGGGTGTTATACCTTCTCCTTGGTGCTGGAATGCATTGTTATGAAGATCCTCTAAAATTTCTTCATCCATAAATTCATCATCATCATAGCAATCTTCCAAGTACTGAATAAGACTTAAAGACTGTCTACAGCAATCTTTGAGCAGCAATAAGGATGGATAATCTTCTTTATACATTTCACAGAATTCATCATGAAAACTAGCAAGCGAATAGATTGAACCATTTTCCAGACTTTTATACCAAGACCATGCTTTTCCTTCTAAAGTGGTCATAAACATTTTCATGAGACAATCCTCAGGGAAATGAACCTTAAGACTGCGTACATGCATATGGAATTTAACCAAATGGAGAGCAGCATTATCCTTCTTTTCATCTTTGAATATTGGAAGATCATCTAACCAATCAACCTTTGGCATAGGATTTGGAAAACCAGGGATATGAGACCGATCCATAGGAGCATACCTGGCATTCATTCTTGCAGTGGAACTCATCTTGTAGCTTCATCAAGCTATTGATCTTCTAGCACTGGAGTCACCTTCCAATTTCTTATTCGATGTGTGGAGTCGCCAAGGTAGTTTTGCAGCCTCAAAAAGATGACTGAGCTCCTGCTACCTTCAGAAGTTCAGCTTCATAATTTCGGGAATGAGTAATCTTCAGACTCCCGGCAGACGCACCAAAAGGACCTAAAGATCTTGGACCTAAAGAAGGATCATGTCATGCTTGCTGGAGCACCTGCTAGTCATATTGACTTTGGAACGCAGATTGAAATCATTAGCGGTGCTAATGCAAGTTCTGCACAGCCTCGTTTTTATTTCTTACTTTGCATCCAGTACTTATCCGATTACCTAAAAGAAAATAAAGGGTTTCCTAGTAATCAAACTCCAATACAAGAGGGTGGAAAGTCAAGTTTCTGCATTGAGGATTGAACGACAGCAACGTGTACACATGGCATGCATCAGAGGATGGTAATGAACACATGGCACTGTAAATGGAGGATGCCCGACGGTAATATCGACGGATCCAGCTCTCAACAGATATATCTTATTAATGGGGGTCATGCTCTCTGACCTAATAATATCCTGGCGATCGTAAATACAAAGCTTCTCTATGATCATGCACAAATAGATGTCTGTTTACAGCAACTTGCATTCATGGTAAAGCATTAGGCAAAATTTCGGCAGATCAATGTGACATGTCAGGGCACTCTGTCTAGCTATGCGTATGTGCTTATGTGCATACACATTCTACAACAGCACAGACCCCCGATTCTTCCTTGCTGACAGGAAATGGAAGCAACATACCAAGTTGTAATCTCACTGATTGGCAGCCCTTAGTACCTGATTTTGTGATAACATTTTCAAACCAAGCTTTGGACTAAGGCTTAGCCTCCTTAGTCTGAGAGGGCTCTCTCACAGATTATGAATATGGATTAATAACAAGGAAAGATGGCTAACTCTTTAAACAACATATGAAAAATAAGCTGGCTGGACAAATATCAAGTTAATCCCATTGGGCTTATGGAGTCTTACACATCTCAGCAAACCAAAACACTATCCTTTCATAGAAGTCAGGGCACTTTACATCAACTTGTTCAAACATACTCCACATAAACACAGCTTGCAAAGCATACAGGAAGTCAGAGCATAGAACATGAATTCTGAGTGATTATGCTGTTACAAAACTGTAAGAAAACATTAAAAAGAATAGACCATCATCACACATTTGAACAATGAGACATATTGTGAATCCTGAGAAGAAATAACAGTGATTTGTATTACTGAATTCTCCTTTACATAAACCAAAATAGACTTGTCTTTTATCAAAATCTCCAACCCCAATTACATCCAAGTCCCATCCATATATAGGAATACATTCTTAACTACCTAGAGCTAGCTCGAAGGCTGCTATTAACTATCCCATCTACTGTTTAACTAATTCATTAATTACATAAGTGCTGAACTGTAATTACAAAAGATCCTAATTAATTCAAAACTCAAATCTGTCCATCCTCGTAGCATGATGACCTTCTGATCCTTGACACCTGTATCCTTTCTGTTTTGGCCGAGATATGTTGGAGAAGAATACACTGAATGAGCTGGCTTTGGATACTGGCTGCGTGCATGGCTCATTAATCAATTAAGATAAGTGCCCCCTGTTTCCACGGTCCTTGTCTCCTGCCATTCTTCAGTACTTAAAGAACATGCTCCCAGCTCTTTAATTCTCCAAACACAACGCATATCACCATATTCTCAATGAGCTGGAAACCTTTTGGACTGAACAGGTGTACAAACCAAATCACCGTAAACCATAACCAGAAACCTAACAATTCGGTCATAAAGTGCCTTTAAGAAAACTTTTGCTAAAAACAAAATATTTCACCGTTCCTCCAAACAGAACACTTGTCACTCTCTGAATAGCTAAGAGAGTCTTGAATAGTCACCTTTATGTTCTTGAAGCATTTCATTCAAAAATTAGCTGACCCCCTCATCAAACTCCTTGTTTTTCTTATAAAACAGCACCTACAGCAGTTTCGTATCGCGCTACGAAACTGCTGTTTTTGCTAAAACAGAGTATATTTGTACTAAAATGTCTTGTGGTTAAACTTATGACTCTTTAGACTTCCTCTACAGGTGTCACAAATTTATATGACTTCAAAATAATGGAGCTTAAACCAAAATTGACCAAATTTAAGAACAGCACCTTTTCCTTCAAATCAGTGAGCTAGTTGACCTAGCTGTATCTTTAAGTCTGCAACCTCCTTCTTCAAGGTTTTGTTTCTTATTGCTTCTAATCCCAGCTCTCAGTTTCCTGTTAACCATTCTGATGTATCTCACCTTTTTTTTTTTCATTGCCGATATAATGGTAAGTGAAGATGACATAAAATATAAGCTTCTGTTCTGGCTGAAAAATATGTCTTGGGACAGAGCTCATAATTTCTCATAGAAAATGTATTTGGAAAAACTGAAGGAGGTTTTTGTGAACCCATCCGTGCTTAACAAAAACCTCTCTTGGTTTTTTAAAACACTACTCCAGCTGCCCAGAATCTGTCTTTGAAAAAGAGGTGTAAAACAGAAAATTAAAAACTGCATCTACAGCAGTTTCGTAGCGCAACTTTGACCACACATTTCTCCCACCTCAGAATGGAATTGAAGAAACTGAAAGAGGTTTTTGTAATTCAACATGTTAGGAAGAAAAGCCTCTTTCAGTTTGCAAAATTAAGTTCTCAGCTGCTCTGGAAAGCTTCGGGAAGTTACCTAGTAAAACAGAGAAATATGCCTGCCTTGAAACTATGCATGAACCAAAGCATCTGCCAATGTCAACCTGCCTTCAGCATCCGTGTTATTTACCTCAATTGTCTTCCCGTTTGAAGCTGTAACTATGTCACCAGGCCGCATACTAGTGCCACTAATCATGTTTTCACCTGCAGCAACAATGAAATGGACCTCCCCGGGAGGCTTAACTCGACCAATAGCCTTTGCTGCACCAAGAACTGCTGCAGAACCTCCCATGCCAAACTTCATGAGTTCAATAAGACATCTTGGTCCTGTCTTGATGTTGTAACCTCCACTATCAAATGTCAATCCTTCAACTTTGATGGGGCTGTACATTCTCTCGCATAATGACATGTTCACTTTTGTTTCTATCTTTGCATAAGATTGCATCTCTTTGACTATGATTTGAATCACCACGCGCTCTTTTAATGTTTTGCTGCTGTGGTGCACCTCCTTGAATTGTATGATCTGTAGTATCTTTTCCATCCTTGTTAATATCAATTGCAGTCTTTTGGCCATGATTTGGATCATCTGACCGACATTCCCAACTCTGCTCAACTAGTTCACCTTCTTCTAATTCAATTTGATTGGTGAATCTTTCCTCCATCAGTCAAACCAAATAAAGCATTTATCATCACACACTAACTGAACATATAGATGAATGGGTTCCAAGATCTTTTTCATGTAGCTTTCAATTGACAATTTACTTATGAATGGCTTAAACCGGATTATGTCTGATGGTTTGGCAAGGTAGCCATAAATTGTCTGCTTTCCATCATCTTCTATTATACACCTGTGTGCTTTCCTTCTTATGATTGGCACCTTATTCAAAAGCCACCTTTCTATTAACATCAGCTGTCATTGACAGTGGAGCTGATTGAGGACTTTTATCCTGGTTAGCAAGCTTTAAACTCTCACTAGAAGGCAAGCAAACCTGTAGCCATAACTCAGATGAATTACAAACTTCACCATCAATTTGCAGAAACAGGCTTTTCTATGCATATATCATATTCTCACAAAACCCATAGGTGACAAAGATGATATGGGTGAGATATTGGCTATGGTTTTGAACAATTCCCCAATTTCGTAGCGCAGTTAGTTATAAATTGGCAAAATGCGCTGCGAAATGGCTGAATAATAATTGCGCTGCAAAAATACGGAAAGGACCAGTGACATGTACAAGATAAGACATGGCTTATGCAATCATGATGGAGGATGACCAACGGTATTTGAGAATGATTCACATCAAAACCCTTTAGAAACATGACCCCTAAGTAAGAACATAGGACAAAAACCATTTGACACCCATTTTTGACAGTGAACTTAGGACAAAAATTATATACATGTGACTGTAGTTCTAGGTGATAACAGTATGTTTAACAAAATCATCTGGAATCTCAAATTCTAGGTGAAAAGGAAGTTGGAGTACAAACTAGAAGAACTTGTGTTGGTACTTCCAGTTATCTAGCCTTACTATCTACTATTGAACCTCAAAATGTAAATCAAGCAAGAAAAGATGAATGTTGGGTTAAGGAAATGAATGAAGAACTTGATCAAATAGAAAAGAACCATACATGGGAACTAGTACCAAGACCTCAAGATAAAAATGTTATTGGGACAAAATGGGTATTCAAAAACAAACTAAATGAAAATGGAGAGGTAATTAGAAACAAATCAAAATTCATATGCAAAGGCTATGCTCAACAAGAAGGAATAGAATTTGAAGAAACATTTGCACCCGTAGCCAGACTTGAAGCCATAAGAATGTTCCTTGCATTTTCAAGCTTTCATAACTTTAAAGTATATCAAATGGATGTTAAATTTTCATTTCTAAATGGAGATCTAGAAGAAGTTTATATTGAACAACCGAAAGGGTTAATTATAGGAAATGGTAAAAATCTTGTCTGCAAACTTAAGAAGGTTCTATATGGGCTAAAAAAATCCCCACGTGCATGGTATTATCATTTTGACAGGTATCTTCAACAACAAGGCTTCACCAAGGGTCTGCAGATAGCAATCTATATATAAAGATGGATAAAGATAAACTTTTGATAGTTGTTTTTTATGTTGATGACATCATATTTGGAAGCAATGAAGAATATATGAGTCAAGGATTTGCTTTAGTTATGTAGCAAGAATTTGAAATGTCTTTACTTGGTGAACTAACATACTTTCTTGGTCTTCAAGTTCAGCAAGCAAAGAATGGTATCTTTCTCTCACAAACCAAGTACCTCAAGCAGATTTTGAAGAAATATGGAATGGAAGACTGCAAGCCTATATGCACACCTATGGTAACAGGATGTAATCTTAGTTCACATGATGATTCTCCTTCAGTAAACCAACCAGAATACAAATCTATGATCGGGATCTTACTCTACCTTACAGGCACAAGACCATATATTATGCATGCAGTTGGGATTGTTGGACGATTTCAAGCAAATCCTAAAGAAACTCATCTCCATGCAATCAAGAGAATATTCAAGTATTTACAAGGAACTCAAGATTTTGGTCTATGGTATCCCAAAGATGCAGATTTTGCACTTCATGCTTACACAGATGCATATTGGGCAGGTAATATTGATGATCGAAAGAGTACTAGTGGAGGAGCATTTTATTTGGGACCTCGCTTGGTATCATGGTTCAGCAAAAAAAAAAGCTCCATTTCTTTATCTACTGCTGAGGCAAAATATGTTGTTATTTCATCTTGCTGCACTCAACTTCTATGGATGATGCAAACATTGCAAGGCATTCAAATCATTTGTCCTCGCCATTTACCTATTATGTGTGATAATACTAGTGCCATAAGTATTTCTAAAAATCCTGTCATGCACTCAAAAACCAAGCATATTCCAATCAAATATCACTTTCTGAGAGAACAAGTGCTTGAACAAAAGGTCAAACTAGAATATGTTCCCTCAAAGGAACAAGTTGCGGATATATTTACAAAGCCACTTCCACGTGATTCCTTTGAATATCTCAGACATAAACTAGGAGTGGTCTCTGCCACATCACTTTGTTAATTATTCTAACAGATCTTTCATGTTCAAGGGGATATGAGACTAGAATTACTATAGTTTACTTTATGTACATGGATCACATGAAGGATAGTCACATATATACGTGAGTTTGGTTCTAGACAATAGTATATGTTTCTCTATGAAGAAGAAACTATGGGAAAAACTCAAGGAGAGGTTCTGGTATATTTCAATCAGTGGTTCTGTGGCCCTCTGCTTCTGATGTTGACTGGTTACAGTCTGTTGTTGCTCAAATGAAACTTAGAAGTAATATTGGCTTATGATGGTTGCTATATGACATTGTTGCTTTGATGGTCTTACTGATTGATGAAGTTTCTTTGATGACTTTATTGTAAATATGATCAGTCCTAACATTGAACAGATGGCACAGGTTCAGGGGGAGAATTTTCTATATTTCTAATAGTGCATTGTTGGCATTATGACTTCTTGAGCATTCCTTGTTGCATAATGATGATCATATTGTTGCTATCAGATGATCATAGTACAAATTCTTATATGGTGAATGATGGTTTTTTATGACTATCATGGTCTTGCTACCTATCTATTGAGGTCTTTGGTTTTGGTTTTAAATGTCATATTTGTCTCTTGATGTAAAGGTCATATAAAGACCCATGATGTAAAATTGTAATATTCAGTCAAGTCAATTATGTATGTAATCCCTTTGTTTTGGGCACTTGATGTAATATTGAGTCAAATATGTAATCCCACTATGTTGGGTGATTGATTTCAGCATGAGTCCTTGATGATAGAAAAATCCATATTTAGATGAGTCATAACATCATGTATTTCTTTGTATATCTTCTAGAATATTCAACATATGTTGAGGGGGAGCATGATCAATGCTCATATTCAGCAGCATCAAATCTATAGTGCTCATCTCTCCAAAAGGAGAACGAAGTCTTCATTCAGCATTGGTCAGCCCTTTTCCCTTGATGTCAAAGGGGGAGAGAATCTTGGTGTTTGGAGAATGCTTGGTGACTTGGGAAAGAAGCTTGGCATGTCTACAGATGTGTTTACAGGTATTTACAGGTGGTGGTAACCAAACACCAAAGTGGTTGCCATCAAGTCCAAAGGGGGAGATTGTTGGCATTATGACTAATGTGTTGTCCTTGATGGCAACCTACTTGATAAAAATGTCAACATGATGGTAGCAGGATGAGTATACAGGCTAGTACATATGTGACAAAGAGATTGGACAAAGGAATATCAATTCAGAGACAGAGGAATGATAAAGGTAAAGTGTAGGAAAATATACGTGGGTCCTGTGAACAAAGACCGCGTACATACGTGGGTATGGTGAAGCAAAGTCGCGTATAGTTTCTGCACCATAGTATTCTCAATACCAGGGGTCTTTACCATGGTATTGGCCCATAGTAATGAGTGCGACAACGGATATTTGATCCCGTCAAAGAATACCATCAGCATAACTATGGAATTGGCCTAAGGTATTAGCTAATGCCTAAACTATATAAGGAGATGGAGATCAAAGTGTTATGTGCACAAGTTATGTGTTATTAATCAATGTTTTGATTTAAACAAGTGTGCACCAAGGAGCATGAAGGAGGTTCATATTTGATAGATCTGAAAGCATTGTAGTGACTAATAAACATGCTTGCTTGATCCTTTATGATTGTGACTAATAATGATAAATATGTGATGGTAAAGATATTCTGACATGAACATGTGATAGTAAGAGTTGCAAAATATGTTTTGTGGTTACAGTGAAGGAATGATTCAATAAATTGCAGATACGTATGCAAGTTTTCTTTAGAAAGGTCACGCACATATGCAGATCTACTTCTGGGAGTTCGTGAATATATTCTGCAAAATTTCAGAATCTATATGCAAGTGTGAAATATTAAAAGCGTGTACATACACGGGTGTTCTATATAAAATTTGTGTACAACTGCTAGGTTCTTGAATCATGAAGTGTTAATGATGGTTGATCAATTCATATATCTTTGTTGTTGTATAATGATATGTATTTGGTTTTGTGATCTGTGATGGGTTTAGTATGTGATTCAGTAGTTGTTTTAGTGTGACAATGATTCAGATTCAGGTATTAGTATATTTGAGATCTATACATAGGTATTCTTCAGGAGATGTGCGTACATACGTAGGTACGATTAAGAACGGTACTGTATACAATCTAATGTATGCTTGATAAGGTTTTGCAATGGCAACAGTTGGTATTTGTGATGGGTAACAAAGTTTGACTTGGAAATTTAATTGCAATAACAATTAAATAAGGACCAGGTGCTTCTTGCGGAAGGATTTTACGTAGCCATAGCCAGTGATTGTAGCAAGAAGCTCAAAGCTTCTTGCAGCTACCCCTCAGTGGCCTCCTGCTGCTGGGGACTAAGCACCATGGATGCTTCAGAGGACGAAGAGCCTCTTTCAGACCAACAGCAAGAAAATGAAGGATTAGCAAAAGCTTTTGCCTCTCTCATTTCTGCAATGGGCCCAGCAAAGAATATACCATCAGTCACCAAATTTGTTAAAATATTGGAAGACATTCCTGAAATCTCACTCTCTCCTGCCCTTCCCCATAGAGGAGCACTTTCTCTAGCGAAGAGTGGATTAGTGGGGCAGTTTACGGGGTTATGGTCATCACCAAAAACTGTGCAAAAATGGGTAGAAAGGAACTAGACTGCGTCAATGGATGGAAAAATCTCAATCAAGTTTTGTGGAAGAGGTTACTACACCTTTCACTTTGAAACCAAGGAGGATCGAGATCTGATTTTTAGGAATGGTCCTTATTTTATGGATACAAGGGGTTTGTATCTAAACAGATGGACGCTAGATTTCGACCCAGAAATGGATTTACCCAATGTCGTCCCCATATGGTTTAGATTGCCACACCTTCCCCTTCACTGTTGGGGGGATGATTCAGTCAAATCCATAGGAAATATAGTTGGGAAATATATAGACAGGTGTGAGCCAAAGGAAAATATGCATGCATGCGCCAGAATATGTGTAGAAGTGGATCTTGGGAAAGGGATACCAGAAGCTATCAAAGTCAAAGTGGACTACTGGATGCACATACAATAGCTGGATTATGAAAAAATCCCCTTCAAATGCAAGGTATGTCACAAATATGGTCATTTTGCAAATAGATGTACAAAAAAAAATAAAATGAAAATGAAAAGAGTGAAGATCCAGAAAACAAATGGGAACAGGTTAAAAGAAAGAATATAGTCCACAAACAACCAAATATATCTTCCTCGCAGCCCTCCACATCCTCTGATCTCCATCCCCCATCACCCAAAGAAGATAATAATCCTCTTGCTAGCCTTAATCCTTTTGAGCCTCTGGATCCTTCAACTCCCCCATCCCCTGGACCAAGATCCAGATCCAGATCCAGATCCCCACAACATACCCCCAACCCCCTTTCATCCCCTCTGGTATCAAACTCTCACACCCCTCCCCCCCCTTAGTAGACATAATTCTAACCAGAAAACAGTTAAAGGAAGCACCCCCAAATGTAGAATATAAAAAAAAAACAGGAAGAAAGACAAACAAAGAACTCAGGGATGAAGCAGCAGCAAAGGAAATGGCATTAGGAATGCAGCAACCTATGGAAACCTTCTTAGGAAGGAGTACAGGAAACAACGAAAAAATCCAGCAAAGAGGGAAAGGAGCCATGCACCACCCAACAAGTAAATAATGATAGTGATCTCCTGGAATTGTAGAGGAATGGGATCATTCGTCAAAGAAAATGCCACAAGAGCCATTCTAGCAAAAGAAAACCTAGACATCCTTATGATTCAGGAGATAAAAACAAACAGCCAAGAAACTGAAAATATCAACAACAAAAAATTATAAATTATGAAGGGGAAGCAATACAGGCAACAGGAGCATCTGGAGGTATTTGCACAATATGGGAAAAAAAAGGAACTTGGGAATTAATAAAATACAAAAAATAACAACATTGGATCCAAACGGATCTAATGCAAATCAATACAAAAGAGATGTACAATGTAATAAATATATATTCCCCAAATCATTACAGGGAAAAAGAGCAATGTTGGACCACCATAAAAGAAGCACTAAAAGAAATACAAGCTGGGAAAATAATTCTAGGAGGAGATTTAAATTTGGTAAGAAGCATAGAAGAAAAGTTTGGAGGAACATACCACACAGACCCATCCAGGGATATTCTAGAAGAAATAATGGAACAACACAATTTAATAGACATCCCGCCAAGCAACGGGAAATACACTTGGAGCAATAAAAGAGTGGGCAAAAGCAACATAAAAGAAAGGCTGGATAGAATTCTGATACAAGAAAACATAGTAGCAGTGCACAGCTCCATAAAATCAAAAATTTTACACACCACAGCATCTGACCATAAACCAGTGACAATAGTCATGGGCAAAATGGAAAACCAGGGACCGCTCCCGTTTAGATACAGCTCAATTTGGGACAACAACACAGAAATCAGCAAATTAGTCAAGGAAGCATGGGAGCCAAGAGTAACAAGATCACCTCAGTATATTTGGGAAACAAAATTAAAAATTGCAAGAACCAAATTAAAGGAATGGGCAAGAGCAAATGAGAAAAAAAAAAAAGAGTTACAACAGAAAATGGAAAGCATGCAAATTGAAAAAGAAAACAGAGAAGAAGGCAAGCAAGATTATCTAAGAGAGAAGGAAATCTTCTAGGAAATATATAGGGAAAATAGGAAAGAAGAAGAAGAGGCAAGATTGAAATCCAGAAGTTTGTGGCTCAAGGCAGGGGACAAAAACACTTCCTTTTTCCACAACACAATGAAAATAAGAAGAGCAAGAAACCAAATAGAAAAAATTCAAGTCAAAAGCCAAGAGGTCAAAGGTGCAGAGGAACAGAAAAAAGCAGCCTATCAACAATTTAAAAACTTACTCTCGGTCAACGAAGAAATGGCTGAGAGTGAATATTTCGTAAAGCACACAAAAAGAAAAAAAAAAATTAAAAAGAACAAAATGCTGCAATGTGCAAGGAACCCACAGAAGAACAGGTAGTGGCGACCATATGGAGCCTGCATCTAGACAAAGCCCTAGGGCCAGCTGGTTTCACAATATCATTCTACAAATCTCATTGGTATACCATTAGAAAGGATTTCTTAAGAATGGTGAAGAATGTTTTCAAAAAAAAAATAGGAGGTAACACAAAATCTTCCTACCTTGCCCTAATACCAAAGGAAGCAAACCCCTCAACTTTCAACAGGTTTCACCCTATCTCTCTTTGCAATTCATCTTATAAGATAATAACAAAAATAATTGCAAATAGAATCAAGGTAGTACTTCCAATAATCATATCTGAAAACCAAGGAGGATTCGTGCCCAACAGGCAAATCATAGATAATGTAATTATTGTACAAGAAGTTGTACACTCTAGTATGCTAAGGCAAGAGAAAGGCCTCATAATCAAGCTAGATTTGGCTAATGCATTTGACAGAGGAAGCCATCCATATCTAATGGTTGTCCTCCAGAAACTTGGTTTCTCAAGAGATATAATGGAAGTCATATAGTGATGCATTTCTACTCCTTGGATTGCCCCCCTCATAAATGGAAGGCCCAGTGACTTCTTTCAAAGCACAAGAGGCCTTAGGCAAGGTTGTCCTCTCTCTCCCTTCCTATATATTATAATGGTGGAAACCTTAAGCAGGGCTTTGGAAAATCAAAGAAAGGAAAGAAACATCACAAGGATCAGAATAGCAAAAGGAGTAAAAACAATAAACCACTCACTCTTTGCTAATGACACATTGCTGCTGGGAGGGGCTTCAACAATAATAGCAAGGAGGTTCAAAAAAGTACTGGATGATTTTTTACAGGTTTCAGGTGGGCTATTAAATAATAAAAAATGCATGATATATGGATGGAATACCCTCCCCCCCCCCCAAGAACTATGCAAAGGATCTCACAAATCTTAGACATCCCTGTACAGGAAAAATGGACACACTTCTTCTATCTGGGACTTCCAATCTCAAAAGAGAACATGAAGACAGAAATATGGACTAAACAAATTGAAAAAATGAAAAACAAAATACAAAGCTGGGGTATGATGTGGCTGAATATGGCAGGAAGGGTAATACTAATCAAAGCACTCCTTGCAACACTACCTATCTACCAATATGCAATAATCATGGCCCCAGCAAGTGCCCACAAACAAATGGAGTTAATCTTAAGAAGTTTTTTGTGGCAGGGGGGGAAGCAAGAAAACAAAAAATTTAGCCTAGTCAGGTGGGAGCAAGTAGTACTACCTTATGAACAAGGAGGACTATCAATACGGATACCTGGGCTCATGAATGTAGCACTGGGAATGAAAATAGTATGGAGACTAATTACAGGAAAAGAGAGCTGGTGGAAAAAGACTCTTTTATCAAAATATATGGATGGCACCAGGGAAAGATTGCTTAATGGAAATATCCCAATAAGACAATGTACCCAAGTCTGGAAGCTGGTTAAAAAAACAATTCCATTAATGAGTAGATACATTTCTAAAATCCCAAGCAATGGAAAAACAATTTCAATTTGGGAGGACAGAATCATGGGAAAAGAACCACTTCAGACTCATCCAGAAATTGAAGACATAGAAGAGTGGATGAAAGCTAAAGGTTTCAATACTTTACACTCAATCTCTCTACGGAACCAAAATGAGTGGCAAGATTAGAAAATCTCAGCAATTCCGACAGATCTAGAAGGGAAATGGAGCAAAATCAGGCAGCTCTTAAAAGGGGCAGCGCCAATCCACCATGATGAGGAAGATGAATATATCTGGGACCGAAGCGGTGGACATTATACTGTTAGGACTGGATATAAAATCCTTAAAGAACAACCAAATCAACAAGAGTGGGATTCTTGGAAAATAACATGGAAAGCAGAAAGTTTGCCTAAGATAAAAATGTGCATCTGGACACTTTTAAAAGGGAGAACATTGACCAATGAAAACTTAAGAAAAAAAAGGCTTCCAAGGTCCAACATGATGCCCATTATGAATGCAGGCTGAAGAAAACATAAAGCACCTTTTCCAAGAATGTATCTTTGCTAAAGAATGTTGGCAGCAGCTGATAAGTCCTTTGGAAATAAGAATAAATTTCGAAAATCCCTTGCCAGATTTTCTTCAGACCTTTGAGAAGGCCTACTCATACACAACAAAGAAAAAAGCCACAATTCAGAGAATATGGAAATGCATTCCAGTGGTTCTATGTTGGCAAATTTGGTTGACATGAAACAAGTGCATTTTCAAAAATCAAATCCCAAGGATAGGGAAGACCCTTTCAAAAACATGGGATCTAACTTCTGAAATACTCAATGTCAAAGGAACAGCTCCAACAGACTATAACACTCCTCAATAGGAAGAGCGATTTTGGCTCAGCAAAACCATAATAGATAATAATGGGCAAAAAGGACAGAGGAAGATAAGCTCAGGAATTATATGGAAAATAAGAATGAGTGAAGAGGAACTGACAAATTGGAGGAAAAATCAGAATAAATATTGCCTATACTTTGATGGGGCTTCAAAGCATAATCCTGGAAAGGTAGGGGTGGGGGGGAATAATCCTCGATCCTGATGGGAAAGGAAATGTCACTTATGAATGGGGATTGGGACAAATCTCAAATAATAAGGCGGAAGCTTACAACTTGTTGATGGGAACAAGAATAATCTAAAAAAGATAAATCCAAAATCCTATCATAATAAGAGACTCAACCATAATAATAGAGGCAATGGAAAGAAACAAAAAACCAAGCAATGAGTTCATGAACAGAATCTTTAGAAGAATCAGGAAGAACTTGGAAGGCTCTGGCGATGTAATCTACAGACATGTCTTGAGAATCCACAATCAACAAGCAGATTACTTTGCAAACCAAGCAGTGAAAAAAAATGAAGGGCTTGTTCAGGAAAACCAGGAGGAATACCACAGCTCTGTTCCTTAATAACCAGCAAAAACCACAAGTATAAAGCTAACCAATTCCAAAGGAAAAATCACAATGATAAAAGCAATCAATCAAAAAACAACAACTATAAAACAACAAAGGACTCATCACTGCAGCAACAGCCAGGAAATCACGGGAAAGCAAAGGAAAAATCATGAAACTTCAGACTCTTGTATGAGCAATAGCAGGAATGAATATTGTGATCCTAGTCACAAGAACTAGGTTGTAATCTATCTCATCGAGGGCAGGTTTCGGGCTGAGATAAAGCACTATAAGAATAGAGGGTACATTCACAAAAATCGCGCAGCAATTTTAGCAAGGAAATATCCATTCTCCATGTTATTATAGTGATAATTTGGATTCAAAGACCCTCCCTATCATTTCTAATATCCAGCAGTGTTTCCTTTGTTCAGCGCACAGAATTCATCTTAAGCCCTGACCCTTCTACTTACCTAGCTTGTGCACTTCGTACCTCTTCTCTCCCTTCACTCCCTCCTCTCAGTGAGTGCAATTCCCTTCTGAGCATCCACGCCCTCCTTCTGCCCCTCTCTTTATATCAGCCCCCCGACTGATATAATCAGTCTTTGGCCCTCCTTCAAGTCTGTCTTTCGCAGGGACTTTAGCTCTTTCGATTTACAAAGGAAAAACCCGTCCGAGCGCTTTATCTAGACCTCAAAAAATCACTCATTTTCATCTATTATTATCATCGGGCCCGCACTCCAAAGCCTTTTCCGCAGCGTTGCCCCCTCCTTTCTCCGATCTCCGATCAAATCAGGATCGTTGATCGGGCGCTTGATCCGACGGTCGTTGATCAGCCTGTTCAATCAAATCTGCATGCCTCTTCCCCACCGTCGATCTGTACTCATTGGATCAGACGGCTCCCACCGATTTCGGGCGGACAACAAGCACGGAGATTACCTGCCCGAAAAGTAATTTTCTCTCTCTCCTCCGATGCTACGTGTCGCTCGGTCAGTGGAATCGGGCGACCCCTCCCTTTTACCACTTATGGTTTATAACATGCTCGAAATACCATCTCCGCTTTTATTCCCGCCTTTCTTCTCGGTTAACATGCAGACTTGTTCATGCCCGATGACCGTAGATCTCAACCATCAACAGTTGTGACGGCTCCTCCAGTCTTCTCTCCCATCAGCGCCTCTGGTCAATCTCCACCGTTCATCCCCTAATCCCAATCTTTGCGGTTTAATCTTGGCCGCTACTCTTCGAACATCCTTGTCCGTTTAAAGGAAAGTGGTCAATAGCAGCAAAAGAAGAAGCATCTCAGGCAACACAAAATCAAAGAAGCACAGTGAAATTTGGAGCAGAGAGCAGAGACAAAGGAAGAACAAGCAAACAAACCACATGGAATTCAACCCACTGAAGGAGAGAACTCAGACAATTATGACAAGAAGAGTCAGTCAAATCAGGAGCAATCAGTCTACAGGCCTTGAAAAACTGTCAGAGAGCCCATGACATGCAAATTTCTCTTTCTAGTAGGTCAGTTTGTTAGGCAGTACTCTAGAATACACATAAAAATACATGAAGACATAAACACAAGCTTAGGAGAAGAGACTGCATTTCTATCTCATGGCTTAGATGTTTTTCATGGTACAGTCTTTTGTAATAGGAGCATGCTCCATCAAAGCTCTTGGTAGTATGCTCTATACAAGCTTTTGAGTAATTTATTTTAGAATAGTTGAAAGTGGATCCAGTTTGAAACATTATGAAAATTGATCCATAAAGAGCTGAAGATAACAGTCTTCAGAAAGGGGTTTGTATATCCCTTCCAGTAGGAGCTGGAAAACGAGAGAAGGTTGAAGCCCTCTGTAGGTAGGGGTCTACATACAAGATTGTAAAACGATTGTTTTATTTTTTTTAAAGAAGACAAAGACGATAACAATGGTGGTTTTCTCCCACATTGGGTTTCCACCTAAAATCTTGGTGTTTATGTGTTTCTTATGTATTGATGATATATCTTCTCTCTATTGCACATATTTTCTGCTTAATACATGTTTTAATGAAGTAATGATGCATTGGTCGCATACGTACGTGAGTTCACTGAATAGCAGTCGCGCATAGAAATTGGAATAATAAAAGTAAAGTTGAAGTAAGTTTTAAAATATTGATTCACCCCCCCCCCCCAAGTATTTTTCCTAACAATCATCCCTAAGCCTGGTGGACTGACCTAGAACAACATAAAGACAAAGAAGTTGATGTTTTCCTTAAAGTAAATAGATAACGGGATGACGACTACCTAGAATATGTCACATGCTTCACTCTTTCCTTGGCTTGTATGCTCCAATCCTAGCTTTGATCATTATAATTAGAACCTGCACAATCAGACAACACGAGCCAACAATCTACAAGATCTATGTAGCATCATCTAATCACTTTATTCAATATATCAACATGGTATTGAAATACATTAAATCATAACATCATATATAGGAAAACAAATAACTCTTTGCATTAATAGAAATGGAGTGAGTTACAAAAAAAAATAGGTTTTGATCTTGTAGGAGAGCTCCTCCAAGTTGACTTGTCCTTTCCTTGCCACAAAGTGCACCTCTAATCACCCTAATGCATGGAATAATATCTCTCACAGTAGCAGCATAAGGGTAGAATCAATCTCCAAAAGCCAACCCCTTGCCTATGGATGGTTGTAAATATATAGATGAGGGAGGTAGTTCATGAATTCTTATCCTTTTACCAATATAGGCTTGAGATCCACTCTTGATGGGAGGATGAGCTCAAGGGATAAGGGATGAAAACTCCAAGGTAGGATATGATAGGATTTGAGACTTTTATCCAAGGTAAATAGTTACAACATATCCTGGAAGCTTCTAGAAGAGGAAGCTTCGAGGTTCTTTTTTGCTTTCCTGAATTTCTAGAATTAGTGCACCCCCAAGACTGAGGAACCTACTGGTGATTAGCGTAGGTGCAAAGTAGGACAACCTGGTAGTCAATGCTGGCCAATGAGGGGCCAGGATGCGTTGGTCTAAAAAAATGATTGAAATGAAGCAGTTTCAGGTAGAAACTCAAGAATATGAGAGCGGCATACTTAGGGCTTTATGTAAGGATGATGAAAAAGTGTTCAATGGATGTGAATGATCATGTTTGAAGGCATATTAACCATATGTGACAAAATTCCCTATAACATATTTCCCCCTAAAGCACAAAATCGGAAATGACAACTGATGACTGAAGTGCTTTACCTCTTGACAAGTCAGGATCAAGAACAACTGGCGAGATCACCATTTGTTACAATACATTTACATCATAACATCTTTGCTGAGGGAGGCATACCCATACTTAGCACATAAGCTAACATTAAATGTACAATGATCAAAAGACACTTCCACATATGACAAATGGTGGACTCATGGCTGGGTGAATGTTTGTACAATCATAGCCATCATACATTGTGATCTTGTATTAGTCCTGAAATCGCAGATGGATGAAACTATATATGGGGTCTTTTATCTCGCTCACATGACCAACCAATGTACGAGTCTAACCATGTGAATCAATGAGTTGATGTTATGTCCCTATAATACTAGTGTATTCTCTCATTGTTATTAGTGTAGCCCCCTTATTGTTATCTTTGTGCCCCATAGAAGCCCACTATTCCCTCATTGTTATTAGTGTAGCCCCCTTATTGTTATTGTTGTGTCCCATAGAAGCCCACTATTGTTATTCTGGTGCTCTTACATTATTATTGTTATGTCGGCTATGATTATATTGTGACCCCTTGGAATCCTATATATAGAGAGGAGGTTGTGTCATTTAAATCATCCAAGAATTGTTCATTTGTGTAATGTAAAGGAGGTTTCCCTCTCGAAGAGGCTGATTTTGAAGGTGTTGATCTATCTTTTCTTCTATTTTGTGAGCTAGTTGCATAACATTTGGTATCAGAGGTTTGGATTCTAGGGGTTCGCTACTCCAAATAGGTCATCGTGCCATTTGTGCTATAAAAAAAAATTCTGTGACGTTTCAGAAGCTAAAACAAACACCCATTTGAGCCGAAATCTCTTTGAACCTTGGATCCAAATTTCAGATCTAGTATCGCTATATTTTCGGAGATATGATCCAAGGAAATTAGGGTTTTTTCAGGATCCCGAATTACATCCCAAACAGGTGACCTTGGGAAAATCGTCATAACTTTCTCTCTAAGTATCATATTGAAATTTTGTAATAAGTTACAGAAAGATAATAGACTGTAGTTTTCTGTGTAGCATTTTCAGGTTTGACGATGGAAACAGGGATACGTGGTACTTCGTACAAGTCTACTCTACTCAAGAAGTCTATAATCATGTTAGTGTGGGAGATTTGGCCTAACTCTTTCTTTAAGACTCCAATCTTGATCAGACCTATGGGGCTGGAAAGAGTATTCAAAGGGTTACAATAGGACGAAATTTCAAACCTTGGAGATCTGAAATTGTAGAGATACAGCAGATTCAATATCAAGCTCCTACGAAGCAAAAAGAAAGGTGTGTAGTCTTTTTAAAATTTTGCATTAGTTTGGTTTGAAAAATTAGTTTCAAGTTATTCAAAAGGGCATAGTGAAGCATAATTATCATTAATTGATGCCCCAAAGAAATAAAATGGAAACACCTAGTAAGCAACCCGCAAGCTCCACTATGACACATGAAGAAGAGGAAGAAATGCAACATGATATATCAAAATTGCAAGACCAAATGCAACAAATTTCGCTCTCACAAAAAGTAACAAAAAATGAATTGGAAGCCATGATGAATGTTAAGATAGATGGTATAAAAAGGGACATGGTAGTTTTGAATGATGGTTTAAAATCAAACATGGAAGCAATGATGAATGTCAAGATAGAAGGATTGAAATAAGGTTTGGAAAAGTTGTTAGAAGAAAGACATCCCATTGGTGACAAGGCAATCCGTGAAAATCACAATGAAGACAAAAGAAATATCAATCAAGATTTTAGAGACTCCCGTGTGGGTTTTAAGAACCACCCCATTCCAAAGATAGAGATGAGGAAGTTTGATGGAAAGGATCCAGTAACTTGGATACTACAAATGGAGCAATATTTTGATCTACAAGATGTGCAACCCTCACAGAAGGTATGTATTGCATCTTTATATTTAGAACCCAAGCAATTTGTATGGTATAGATGGCTTTGTTCCTGTAAACCACTTGTCACTTGATCAATTTTTACGGAAGAAATGATAGCACATTATGAAGATACAAAGAGCAACACCTTCTTTAGCCAATTGATAAATCCCAAACAAAAGGGTTCAATCGCAGAGCACATTGAAGACTTCCAAAAAGTGAATATTAGGGTACCGATATTCCATAGAAACATAGGGTTGATGTCTTCATAGGCACTTTAAAAGATAACATCCAACATGAGGTTCGCCTTTGGGAACCTGATTCCTTGGAGAAGGCATTCAGGGTGGTAAGAAAAGTTGAAAGAAAAATTATGGCAACAAGGAAGTCTACCAATCACAACTATAAAGATGGAAGTGTTATTGGTCCTAGTCTTCCACAAACTACAAGGTTGACACCACAACAATTGGAGGAAAAAAGAGAAAAAGGGCTTTGTTACAGTTGTGATAGCAAATACACTAAAGGTCATAAGTGTGCTGAGAAGAAATTATTCTACATAGATTGTGAAGAGGAGGAAGAAAAGGAACAAGAAACATAAAAAGAGGAGGATATACACCAAGAATCAACCCTAGAGAAAGAAGAAATGAATCCGACCATATCTTGTAATGCATTGGCAGGAATTACCACTCCTAAAACTCTCAAGATAGAAGGACATATCAAGAAGAAAAAGGTAATAGTGTTGATTGATTCGAGTAGTACCCATAATTTTATTCATTGTAAGATAGCAAAGGAATTAAATTGCTTCCTATATCCAGCACCAGAGTGTCAAGTGATGGTTGCAAATGGAGGAACCATAAATTTCTCTGGAAAGTGCCATAATATCAAGCTATCCATGGGAGAATATGTATTGAATAGCCCAATGTTTTCCATTCCAATGGGTGGTGTTGATGTTGTACTAGCAGTCCAATGGTTACAATCTTTGGGTACAATAACTTTTAATTTTCAAGAACTTTTCTTGAATTTTTTTCTGGGAAGGAAAGGAATTTGAATTAAGGGGTATCGCAAGGAAACCAGGAAATATAATCATCTCTAAGAGCATGACAGAGCTTCAAAAGAAAGAACAATGGGGCATAATTACACAATTATGTTTCTAGAGGTTCAAACATCAAAATCATCTATTTCTCCAAACCTTCAAAAAGCCTTGGACAATCATTCCAAGGTATTTGAAACTCCCAAAGGCCTCCCGCCTATTCGTGATCATGATCATGCTATTCATTTGATTCCAAGAAGTATTCCTCCAAACATCAGGCCGTATACATATCCCTATGCCCAAAAGAGTGAAATTGAACGTATGGTTACAGAAATGCTAGAGGCGGGTATAATTCAAACTAGTCAAAGTTCTTTCTCTGCTCCAGTAGTATTGGTGCACAAGAAGGATGGATCATGGTGCATGTGTCCGGATTATAGGGAGCTCAACAATCTCACTATTAAAGATAAATTTCCCATTCCTGTCATTGATGAATTATTGGATGAATTACATGGAGCAATTTACTTCACCAAGTTGGATCTTCGTTCAGGATATCATCAAATAAGAATGAAGACTGAAGACGTTCTGAAAACAACATTTAGAACTCATGAAGGTCATTATGAATTTTTGGTCATGCCTTTTGGCCTTAATAATGCACCTTCTACATTTCAAGGTTTGATGAATTCCATTTTCAAACCCTTCCTTAGAAAATTTGTGTTAGTATTTTTTGATGATATACTAATCTACAACAAGTCTTGGAAGGATCATGTTGACCATGTTGACAGGGTGCTCAAGCTATTAGAGGAGAAACAATTATATGCAAAAACCTCCAAATGTTTCTTTGGAGTACAAGAGGTGGAATATCTGGGTCATATTGTATCTCATGAGGGTGTTAAGGTAGACCCTAACAAAATTAAATCCATTAAGGAATGGAAAATCCCCACATCCATAAAGCATCTACAAGGATTTCTTGGGTTGATAGGGTATTATTACAAGTTTGTTAAGAATTATGGGAGAATAGCAGCACCTCTAACAACATTACTGAATAAAGATGCATTTTCTTAGACTCCAGAAACAACTAAGGCCTTTGAGCATCTTAAAGAGGCAATGTGCTAAGCACCGGTCTTAGCTATGCCAGACTTCACAAAAACCTTTATTGTGGAATGTGATGCCTCAGGAAATGGAATTGGTGTTGTTTTAATGCAAGAAGGAAGACCCATTGCTTTTGAAAGTTGTCCAATCAAAGGAAAGTATTTACACAAAGCTATTTATGAGAAGGAAATGTTGGCAATACTCCATGCAATTAATAAATTGTGACCTTACCTAATGGGAAGGCACTTCAAGGTAAAAACAGATCATGATAGTCTTAAATACCTTTTAAAACAAAGATTATCTTCAGAGAAACAACAAAAATGGGTCACAAAGATATCATCTACAAAAAAGGGAAGAAAAATGTTGTTGTAGATGCACTCTCAAGAAAGGATGAGGATGTGGAAGCATTGCTTTGTGCCATTTCTATTATCCAACTAGATTGCATAACCGAATCGAGGGATGAATGGAAGAATGACGAAGAAGTATGGGCACTCATTCAAAAGTTGCAGCGAGATACTAGTACATCTGATACATTTAGCTGGAAAAATGATGCATTATGGTACAAATATCGCTTATACCTTTGTAAGAATTCCCAACTCAAACAAAAGATTCTTTTGGAATTGCACACCTCTCCCTTAGGAGGGCACTCGGGATTTTTAAAAACTTACCACATGATTAAGAAGGAATTTTTTGGGATGGCCTTAAATCTGATATTCAAAAATTTGTGGCGGAGTGTTTGGTTTGCCAACAAAATAAAGTTGAGACAATTAAGACCCTGGGTCTATTACAACCTTTATCCGTTCAAAGTCAATTTTGGGAGGAGGTTTCAATGGATTTTATCACAGGTTTACCCAATTCTGAAGGAAAGAGTGTCATCATGGTGGTATTTGATATACTTACCAAGTATGCACACTTTTGTGCCTTATCTCATCCATTTAAAGCAAGTACAGTTGCTACTGCATTTATGGAAACAATTCAAAAGCTACATGGAAACCCAAAGATTATTGTAAGTGACATAGATCCTATTTTCACTGGAAATTTTTGGACAGAATTATTTTCTTGTCTGGGTACTCAATTAGCTCACAACTCATCTTATCATCCTCAATCAAATGAGAAAAATGAGATAGTAAACAAATTTTTGCAAGGATATATTTGTTGCTTTATATCTGATAAACAAACACAATGGTTCAAATGGTTACCTCTGGCTAAGTGGTGGTATAACACTTCCTTCCATACTGCAGCAAAAATGACCCCATTTATGGCACTTTATGGATATCATCCACCATCCATCACATCATCTTTATGAGAAAATTCTAAGTTTCAAGCAGTGGAAGATCACATAGAGCATCAACAACAAGTTCTCCAACTCTTAAAGGATAACCTCACTTTGGTGCATAATAGAATGAAACAACAGACGGATCAACATCGCAGCGAAAGAAGTTTTGATGTAGGCGACTGGGTATTTTTACGGCTACAACCATACAAACAAATGTCCCTCAAGCAAGCTAAGAAGGATAATAAATTATCACCAAAGTATTATGGTCCTTATAAGGTGTTGCAAAAAATTGGTACTATGACATACAAATTGGAGCTTCCTACATCTTCTAGAGTGCACCCAGTTTTCCATGTTTCATGCTTAAAGAAGGTTATAGGTGACAATCTCCCAGTTCAAACAATATTTCCAGAACTTGACGAGGAAGGAAAAATCATATTGGAACCTGAAGCAGTCATGAAAACGAGAACTCAATAGTTATGCAATCGATCAATTTTAGAGTATCTCATCAAGTGGAAGAACTTAACCACGGAAGATTCCACATGGGAAGATGAGACTTTTATTACAAAGCATCCAAAACTACTCAAGCATTGAGGAAAACGCTTTTTTTTAAGGAAAGGGGCATGTTAGGTCCCTATAATACTAGCGTATTCTCTCATTGTTATTAGTGTAGCCCCCTTATTGTTATTGTTGTGCCCCATGGAAGCCCACTATTGTTATTTTGGTGCCCTTAAATTATTATTGTTATGTCGGCCCTGATTATATTGTGACCCCTTGGACTCCTATATATAGAAAGGAGGTTGTGTCATTTGAATCATCCGAGAATTGTTCATTTGTGTAATTTAAAGGAGGTTTCCCCCTCTGTTATCACTGTAAAACTTCCTTAAAAAATTTGGACAACTTACATGGTTTCTAAATTCTTGTATCAGTCATGGTCAAGTCATGGTGAAGTCATTTTTATGTTTTAGTCTGTCATAGGGTTAGAGTCTCATGTCCATCTTCAAATAAAGTTTGATAGCCTCATTCCATGTCCTAGAAGCCTCACCATGTGTTTAGAAGACATATCTCACAAAATTTCGGAGAAATTTTGAAACTAGCTACGAATCCACGTTTTCGTAGCGCAGACAGTGTAAAAATCCTGTTTTGCGCTACGAAATCAGTGTTTTCATAGCGCTACGAAACCCCTGTAGCAGCCTGTTTCAGCAGAAAAAACTGTTTTACTAGTTAACTTCCAGAAGCTTTTCTGAGCAGTTGAAAACTCATCTCTGAAACTTGAAAGAGGTTTTTATTCCTAAGATACTAAAGTACAAAAACCTCTTCCACTTTCTTCAAATCCATTATGATCTGGGAGAAATGAAGGACCAAAGTTGCGCTACGAAACTGTTGTAGGTGCAGTTTTTCATCTCCTGTTTTACACCTGTTTTTCAAAGACTCATTCTAGGCGGTAGAAAAGATGTTTCAAAAGACCAAGATAGATTTTTGTTAAGCACGGATTGGTTCACAAAAACCTCCTTCAGTTTTTCCAAATAAATTTTGTACAACAAGTTATGACCTCTGTCCCAAGACCTATTTTTCAGCCAGAACAGAGCAAGGGACAGTTTCCTGTTTGACACGTGTTTTTCAAGGACAGTTTTTGGACAGCTGGAGAAATATTTTAAAAAACCAGGAGAGGTTTTTGTTCTGGAAAACATGGGCTACAAAAACCTCCTTCAGTTTCGTAAAATGTGTCATGGATGAAGAGATAAAGTCTCTGTCCCACGTGCCAGTTTTCAAGTATCTAATCCTAAAAACAGAGAAACATGTTCCCTAATTTCTAGTGTTTGTCTAGGGTTTGTCATCAGCAGTTGGGTGACCACGTGGGAGGCTTCATCAAATTCAACTTCATGGAGTGTTAGGTGTCAAAGAATGTTTTAAATGTTTAGATAAGTTTGTTGTAATCATAATAAGGAGTTACACTCCTAGTTGTATTAGGTCTCTAGGACTGCTAGTTAGGTGTCAAATGCATTTAAAGTCTTGTTTTATGGTTAGAATAGGTGTCACTGATGGTAAATTCGAATTCCCCTCATGATGGAGGAAGGAATCCAAGCATGTAAAGAGCTCTATATATAGAAGAACATCTGATGTACAAAGGGTTGGAAATTTTTATGGAAAAACTTGTATTTGGCATATGTATGACTCATTTTCAATAATACATGCTTGACTTTGCTTCTCAGGATTCATGAAGGGTTTTTCATGTTCAGAATATGTGATGTTGTCCTTTTTCTTAATTCTTACAGTGGTATGGATGTATAATCACTCAGAATTCACTGAATGTGCTCTGACTTCCTGTATACATGCATAAACTGTGTGTCCCATATGAGTTTATGTTCTGAATATTTAAACGTTGAATGCCCTGACTTCCATGTAAGGTTGAGTTCATTGTTATATTGAGGTGTTGTTGACTCCATAAGCCCAATGGATATTTTTGTTTAATGTGTTTCCACCATTCATATTTTTCATACTTGTTTCATAGAGTTAGCCATCTAATCTTTATCAAAATCATTAACCTTTGAGAGAGCCCTCTCAGGTTGAGGAGGCTAAGCCTCAGCCAAAAGATTGGTTTGAAATAGTTACACTGAGATAGTCTGATCAGCAGCCTATCAGGGTCCTATTTTGGTGATAACACCTTCGAAGAGGCTGATTTTGAAGGCATTGAGCTATCTTTTCTTCTATTTTGTGAGCTGGTTGAATAACAATTGAGGTTGACCATGGTAGACACCATCTGAATACCATCCAACGATGTAAGTCGTTAACAGACGCACGAGAAACCCCTGATGATGTTAACGGTTCTCAAGGTACTATATTACAATCTTTATGGTGTGAATAAATGAGTTGATGTCGAACACCACACAAAATATTCTGGTCGAAGGCCAATGATGTAAACATATCACCGAGAGCAAGGAAACTTTCCATTGATGTTTCTACGAACCAAGGTACCGAAGGAGTGTTTCTAAGTCAACTTCCTGGATAATGAGTTGATGTCGACAGGAAGCGACCCGTCGCAGGAGGGCCTTGATGTATCCCCCATCAATGACATGAAACGGTTATGATGATTTGAGATAGAATGATCAAAATGATGTTGATACGGAATTGGATCAGGAAAGGCAAACATGGAATGAAGGCTTAAGAGTATTGTAGCAGATATTGACTGAATGACTTCTCTTGAACACAATGACGACACTGAATGGAGTTGGAAGCATTGACCCAAAATAAAAAAACAAAGGCTTTGAAATGGTATGATAAACCAAAATACAAGCATATTTCCCAACCCAACAACCACAGAGATGAAGTGGAAGAGTGTCATGTTCAAGAGAAACTCGCGGCTATTAACAAAATAGATTACTCTATTTTCCCAATTTCCCTAACCATACTAGTCAATACCTCTTTATTTTTTAACAAGCTTGAGGAGGATAACATATGCTTGATCTATAAGTTCATCCTTCAAATGAATCCCTCTAAGAATATTTAACGAACCTAGAGAAGGAGTGGTTCGATCTTGTCATGTTCGACAAGTCCATCATTGTTTGATGTTTTTACGAGTCAAACGAAGGTATAACTCGACATATTTTTCATGTTTAGAGAGTTTGAAAAAGAGGCGAAAAAGAAAACTCTAGATGTTCCTTTTCATAGATAGTCCCTTAGGTCCAAAAAGGCAGAAAATAATACCCAAGAGAACCTCTTAGCCATGTTCAACTAAGGTATTCCTTTTTCGTAAGTAGTCTATCTCAGTCTGGAAAAGGGTGTTGGGAAACATAATGAGAGGGGGGGGTGAATCTGTAATTATAAATCATTAATAAATTTTCCATTTCATAATCATATTTCTGTATGCGACTTTACTGAATCAAACCTGCTTGTGCATGCAATTGTTCTTAAGACAACTAGCGTATATCTAGTGAACTTATAATTCAATTAATCCATCATATGTTTGTCTTCAGCCAGTGCATTAGTACTTTATTAACCATTAGATAAACAGTAACCAGGTGCAGCAATAACAGAATAAACCATCACACATAAGCAACACACATGAACACCAAGATTTAAAGTGGAAACCCAATGTGGGAGAAAAACCACCTGTTGTTGTCATCTTTATCTTCTTTTTAATATAAGAAAAACCTGTTTACAATCTTGTACTGGCAAAAACTGATACCAGTATGCAGGCACCGACCCGCAGAAGGCTTGTTGTGAGATTTAATAGGTGTATTAATTCTCCTGCATCTGTATGTCAATCTGGGTTCGTAAACACGAGTTCTACTTCACTTTCTACATTCAATTCTTGGTCAGAGTTTTAATGTTTCCTTTATAATGATAAGCTAAGTAATGAAACACACAAATGCTTGTAAACACACAACTCAAAAAGGAAATCAATCCATCTTTCTAACACATGCAGAATCAATAATCAAATTCAACTTAAAGACTTTGAAATCTCTATAAACTTAACCTATTATGTTCTTGAACTAAAATCTGGACTCAAGTGAAGACTTAATTATTTACCACAGATTCCACTTTGACAGACTATGAAAGTGAATTCCTAATCAAACAGACTCCACACATCAACTCAACAATTTAAAGTTACATTCGAAATCCAAATCCTAATTTCTAACTCTTACAATTTACACTTGAAAGAATTAAAAGATCTAATCTACTTGCGATGGTAATTCAACTTTAAACTAAGCAATCAATCTTGCACTCAATAACTGTTCTTAATTCAAAACCCTAGAATGAGAAAGGCTTCACATTAATTCCATTGTCTTGACAACAAGTAAAAGATATTTATGTTAGGAGCTAATCTGAATACTCTATCTCATATACTTAACCAAGCAACTTGATCTCTCACACTCAACTAATCTGCATACATATTACCTAATCTGTAATAACCTTAAGAACAAGCTCAAATATCAAACCCTAATTCTATTTTCAAGAATGAAAAGCAAATAAGACAACTATGAATTGCTATAAGACACACAAAAATGTACTCAAGAGGCTATCCTACAGTTATATTTAACATGAATCAAATCTCAAACTAAGCTCAAGCAAACCTACTTAAGATTTTGGCAAACCAACACTCTGTCTTCTCAATGAAAAAGGTAAATCACACAGCTGATTGCAACCTTACTTCGAAATCTAATCAAGCACACATTATACTAAGGAAATGTTGATGGAAATTACCTCAGGCTAGAAACTATGATTTCAACCAACATTATCAAATTCTAGGCTACAGTACTGCACTCAAGCACTCAAAACAAAGCAAAAGGAATCACACTGAAAGTTGAATCACTCACTTGAACTTCAAAATCAATCTGCAAACTTTATTAAGAAACTAAGAATCTATTGAGAAACAAGACTAGATTAAACTATGATAAGTTAAGCTATTATAATCAATCAATCTGGAAAGAAATACTCCTATGGCACACACATTCATGAAAATAATTTAGAGGAAAACCAATCGATTTGATAATGGAAAGAAACAAGCAATGCGATTCTATTTGGAATTAACTGAAATCCACTCAATGCATATTACCAATCCGGCTTCCTACTCCACACAACTAAACCCACACCATATCAATCCTTGCTACACAATGAATTGTATTGACTTCAACATTCGAGGGTTCGTTCTGTGTTTTCAACAAAGGGACCAGCTCACCACAGGCATTCGATTTACAATGTGATTGAAACAAGTTTTCATATGACTGCAACAGCACAGTCAGGACAATACAACTCGTTGCTTTGGAGAACAGAGTATGACTCTATCTTAAAGGTAGGAGCGCCAATCTCTATGATGCACACAAGAACTACACATTCAAATTGCTAAAGTGAAAGGTCTGAAAATGCATATAATGGTTAGCACACTGAAATCGTTCCAAATCAATGAAAGCCTCTACGCAATATATAAATGATTAACATACAAACCAGAAATCAATGAGAAGCAGCTATACTTGACACATGACTATGTTTCCTAAGAAATAATATAGAGCTAATCCTAGATGATGGTGGGCCCGGCCACACCTGGGGAAGCTTACTTACTTATAGAAAAACAGAAAGCTTTAGCACATCTAATTCATGAACTCATAGCAAACCATCCAGTGAATCGATCTGAACTTAATGCATGGCCATAATAACAGTCTTCAATTAAAAATAATATGTCTAGAGATAATACTTCAAAGATACAATAACAGTATTCTCTTTTGCTCACTAACTTCCTAGTTATTACAGATCAGCCTTTATAGGCATCGACTTTAGTTAAAAACAACACTGGACCATACATAGCAAGTCTAATGACTTGGCTAAATTGATCTTCCAGATTAGATTGCTGGAACAACCTGTTCTATTTAGCATAACAAATCCTCAACTAACCCCAATATTGGCATAAGCTAAGTTCAGCGAGGATAGTGAAGATCTTCATCATGGCAGATATTGAACTTGTTCGATCACAATTGTGGGTGGCTCAATCATCTAGAAGCATGCGACCTATTCATCCTTTATATTGTTGAGTATTGATCCTGAAATGGTTGTTAAGTACAGAAATGGTGGAACACGGCTCATGGACAAGCACTCTCCTGATCTTATCCTACTCAAGCTACTGCAATATTCACACTCAATCATATCAATTAGTTAGCTCATTGGTAACAACTTAAATTCGCTTAAACTTAACCAATAAACAGTAAAATGACACAATGAAATGCTTTACCTCATGGCAGGATTTTGACAGTTTTAGGGCAATGAAAGTGATAGGAGAGTAGGTATAGGAGTACAAAAATGGAGGTGGGAAATAGTGGAATTGGGGACAAAACAGGGCACCAACAAGGCTACAACTTCTCTCATTCTCCAGTTGCTACTGGAAGGGAGCTACAACCCCCTAGCTCTTATACTGGCTGATACGTTTACCAGTACATAGGCGTCGGCCTACAAAATGCTACCACCTTCACTCATTCTCCAGTTGCTATTGGAAGGGAGCTCCAACCCCCTAGCTCTTGTACTAGCAGATATGCTTACCAGTACATAAGCGTCGACCTACAGAAGGCTACCACCTTCAAACTTTCTTCCAGGGACCACGTTTCATAACTTTTCAGACTAGATACTCTTCGTACACAACAACACAATATGTCGGCCACGTTTCATCAAATTTTCATACTTGACCCATCAGTAACATTGAATCTCAAAATCAATCACCACCGTAATACAACCATCAAATACAATCAGTCAAACTGAACCATCAGATCACTGTCACTAGAACACACAGTTGAAACCATAACTCTGCATCAACAACCAGAACCAACTACAACTTCAAAAATCATATGTTAGAAGGTATACACTACTTAGACGTTCCGAACCAGCGTGTATACATGCCTTCACCAAGGCGAACCAGCGTATAGATCTGCATATAATAACTTATAACTTCGCAGCTATTCCAGACTTCAGACATACCCAGATCATAAAATATAAAGGATAAAGCATGTGTTAGCAATCAGATCTAGACTATCCATTATCATATCACATAATGATAAGTCATTTCAGGTCTCATGATCCTAATCCATCATTGGATCTCATCCATCTTCAAACACTCAGGTGCATACTTAGTTCAAATCAAGAAAAGCATCAGAAACCCATAACATGCATATTTTATTTTGATCTAACTCTTCATAAGATATTCATTCCTTTCACACTTAGCCCTTTGATCTTCTCCTTCTTATATACTTAGAGCCTTTTTCAATACCTCGAACCAAAACCATAGTTATGTTGTTGGTATTCTTTGATGGTATCAATATTATTTGTCGCGCTCATTACCATGGGTCAATACCATGGTAGGAACCCCTGGTATTATTTAATCTTAGTTTTCCATCCCATACGCTCTTTCCTTCTTGTGAAAGTGTGTGCATACGTATATGCTTCTTTTGTTCTATGTACCTGCATGTATACGCGACTTGGACTAGGATAAACAACATATAATTCTTAAAAAAATCTCTTTCTTCAATATTTGGAGTCTAATCTGTAATCCTTTGTTGTTACCTCTAAATTTACCTGTTGCACTGTGATCTTCCATCATACATCACTGATTCATTTCTGGGTATCATATATGTGAGTTGCCATCAAGGACAACACATGTACCATAATGCCAACAATCTCCCCCTTTGGACTTGATGGAAACCATATTGGTGTTTATTACGTCAAGTTGTAGAACCTGTTAGATATATCAAACAACACCAAGATACTCTCCCCCTTTGACATCAAGGGAAAAGGGCAAACCAAGATATTCTCCCCCTTAGAGATGCACTATGTTGTCCATGCTCCCCCTGAGCACATGCAGAGTCTGTAGAGATATTTTTCAAAAGAATAATATGACTTTATAACTCAACTATGTGAGTATGACCTTCCTATCACCAATGAATCGTAAATACATCAATCACCCAAACAAGTGGGGATATACCAAATGTTCATACATGACTTAAAAATTGAAATTATTACATCATCCTTCCCATGCATAGTGGGGTTACAAATTACATCATAGGTCTTTACATGACCTTTACATCAAATGATATTCATGACATCAAAGACCAAGGACTTAGACAAGACCATGATAGTTATCAGCAACTATCATACATCGTATATGATCTGCAACTGTTAGCAACATCAATAATAACAACCTGTATATGTACATCATCAAAAGAGTCATCTGAATCAAAACAACTATGTGGCTCAAGCAATATAAGTATCATTATGTACCAAGGTCTTCTAAAGCAAAACATAATGCCAACAATGCATTATTAGAAGCATAGCATATGCTCCCCCTGAACCTGTGCCAATTGTTCACTGTCAGATCTGATCATTGCATATGTCAGTAAGAATCATCAAGGCATCATCATCAACCAATTATTCATCAAGTCATCAACAACTTATGAGGGCCAAAAGCACTTCTACATATCATCAACAGACTGTAATCATCATCAATCAGAACAGAAAATATAATTGATAATTGACTAAACCATATCAGACCCCTTTTCTTGATTATGTCACACTTCTTCTTCATCAAACCAACATATACGCGACTGTGCAGCTTCTAACTCGTGTATACGCGACTCGTCTTCAAAATAATTGCATGTGAGAATTGGAATACTGAAGTTTCACACTTTCATCTCCCCCTGAGTTTGTTCTGTCTGTATACTGAGCTATGCCACATCTTTCTAACTATAATTCCTTCTTCTTCCATACCTTGGAGTGTGATGATGTTTTCTCCTTTTGGTATGTTAGCCGAAATTTGCTCCTGCATTCTTTTGATATATGCCCAATCTTGTTACACACATAACATCTAAAATATTTCATTTTCCTTCTATAACAATCAATGGCTCTGTGACCAAACATATTTCAAGAAAAACAATATCCCTTAAAGTACCTGGAAGTTGATGACATTTTTGTGTGACGTTTATTAGCTTGAAACAGTCTACTTCTGCATCTGGCTGCAACATGTCCAGAATTATGACAGATATAACATTCAACATTATTCATCATAGGAAAGAACCAATTATCACTTCCATAGTTAGGAGTAGATGATTTTCTTTGAAGACTTTCTTTCCTTGGTTGTTGAAGGGGTTGACCTCTTATCTCCTTGTTGAGCATTTCAAATTTTGCATTAGAGTTTCTTGCCTCAGTTGGTGAGCTAGATTCAGCTTTAATAGTTTCATGAAAACCAAAACCAGATTTGATGGTAGGAGACCTTTGACTACTAAGAATATTGTCCAAAATATTAGTACTATCTTTAAATCATAACAATTTATCCTTTTCTTCTAATTTACCTTTTAAGATATTTACCTCAATCTGAAATTGCTCTTCCTTTTCCAGATACTTCTTCTTCATGATTTCTTCAACTTTTCTTCCTTCTTCCACTTGTTGTCTTAATTTGAGAATCTCATTTTCTTGTTCTTCAAATGCTTGTAGTTCTTCATTCTTCTCATTTGAATTTTTAAGATCTTCTTTTAGAGAGACAACCTTAGTTTCAAGACCTTCACGGTAACTGGTTCTTTCTTTAAGTTCCTTGGTTGTTGTATCATTTTCATTCACTTCATTTTTCAATGATGTTACTTCATCCTGTAGTCTTTGACATTAATCTTCCCTTTCCTTGTATTGCTTCCTTATTTTGTTTCCTTCTTCCAACTAAGTTTTTAATCTGGTAATCTCTTCTTTGTAGGAACATTCCCTTTTATCAAACATATCTTGTTGATCTATAACTTTATCTGTGAGCCTTCTTCTCACACATTCACTATCTTCAATATAACAGAGAAAGGGATCACCAGAGGACATAGAATCAATACCTGATAATTATTTTTCTTGTTCATCTTCATTCTGAGGTGATTCTGAATCTGAATATTTGCTTCCACCACTGTCACTGTTTCTTTGAGTTGTCTTCTTCTTTTGAGTTGCTTTCTTCTTTTTCTTCTTTCCCATTGTCTCGACGGATCTCCTTCAAGTGATCAATCTTTTTCCAAAGGACTTGCTCTGATACCAATTGTTGGGAAAAACATTGAGGGGGGGTGAATCAGTTTTAACAAATCATTAATAACTTTTCCATTTCATATTCAGATTTCTATACATGACTTTACGTGTGCACGCGATTGTTCTTAAGACAACTAGCATATATCCAGTGAACTTATAATTCAGTTAATCCATCATATTAGATATCATTTTGGGATTCAACTGCGTTAAGTAAGTCATGCATGTATGACCATGTTCATGAGAGTTAGTCGTAACTGACTAATTTCTCATGATTTTTTAATAGTCCACTTACCACTCATTTCTCATGATTTTTGAATAGTCCACCTACCACTCATTGCATCAGGTTATGCTCACAGGGGTGAAGAAGTGGGATTGAAACTAGTGAAATGAATCACATAGTGTCAATCATCACTTCTTGGGGCTTCCACTCGGTAATCAGGGCTTCCCGAGAGATCACCCATCCCAGATCGCCTCTAGCTCAAGCGCGCTTAACTATGGAGTTTTCCCCATAGTCAAGCCCACTTAGATTTCTACCCCATTTGCAAAACCTTAGCAAGTATTGTGCCTCATGAACCGTTCAAGTAGAGTTCCCTTCACTCTTTTGAATTTAAGTATTAAGGGGTTTTCGTAGTGCATTATATTAGATATCATTTTTGGATTCAACTGCGTTAAGTAATTCATGCATGTATGACCATCTTCGTGAGAGTTAGTCGTAAATGACTAATTTCTCATGATTTTTGAATAGTCCACTTAGCACTCATTACATCGAGTGATGCTCACAGGGGTGAAGAAGTGGGATTGAAACTAGTGAAATGAATCACATAGTGTCAATCATCACTTCCGAGGCTTGCACTCGGTAACCAGGACTTCCCGGGAGGTCGCCCATCCCAAATCGCCTCTAGCTCAAGCGCGGTTAACTATGGAGTTTTCCCCACAATCAAGCCCACTTAGCTTGCTACCCCATTTGAAAAACCTTAGCAAGTATTGTGCCTCATGAACCATTCAAGTAGAGTTCCCTTCACTCTTTTGAATTTAAGTATTAAGGGGTTTTTGCAGTGCATTATATTAGATATTATTTTGGGATTCAACTACGTTAAGTAAGTCATGCATGTATGACCATTTTCATGAGATTTATTCGGAACTGATTAATTTCTCGTGATTTTTGAATAGTCCACTTCGCACTCATTACATCAGGTGATGCTCACAGGGGTGAAGAAGTGGGATTGAAACTAGTGAAATGAATCACATAGCGTCAATCATCACTTCTGGGGCTTGCACCCATAACCAAGACTTCCCGAGAGGTCACCCATCTCAGATCACTTCTGGCTCAAGTGCGCTTAACTGTGGAGTTTTCCCCACAATCAAGCCCACTTAGCTTGCTACCCCATTTGCAAAGCCTTAGCAAGTATTGTGCCTCATGAACCATTCAAGTAGAGTTCCCTTCACTCTTTTGAATTTAAGTATTACAGGGATCATATGTTTGTCTTCAGCCAGTGAATTAGTACTTTATTAGCCATTAGATAAACAGTAACCAGGTGCAGCAATAACAGAATAAACCATCACACATAAGCAACACACATGAACACCAAGATTTAAGGTGGAAACCCAATGCGAGAGAAAAACCACATGTTGTTGTCATCTCTCTTCTTTTTAATATAAGAAAAACTTGTTTACAATCTTGTACTAGTGCAAACTCATACCAATACGAAGGCACCTACCTGCAGAGGGCTATAACCTTCTCTCATTCTCCAACTGCTACAACCCCCTAGCTCTTGTACTGGTTGATATGTTTACTTGTATGTAGGCATAGGCGTACAGAAGGCTACCACCTTCACTCGTTCTCCAACTGCTACTGGAAGGGAGCTCCAACCCCCTAGCTCTTGTACTGGCAGATATGTTTACCAATACGTAGGCATCGGCCTATAGAAGGCTACCACCTTCACACTTTCTTCCAGGGACCAAGTTTCATAAATTTTCATACTAGATACTCCTGGTACACAACAACACAATATGTAGGCCACGTTTCATCAAATTTTCATATTGGACCCATCAGTAACATTGAAGCTCAAAATCAATCACCACCGTAATACAACCATCAAATACAATCAGTCAATTTGAACCATCATATCACTGTCACCATAACACAGAGCTGAAACCATAACTCTGTATCAACAACCAGAACCAACTACAACTTCAAAAATCATATGTCATAATGTATACGCTACTTAGAAGTGTCGAACCAGCGTGTATACGTGCCTTCACCAAGGCGAACCAGCGTATAGATTTGCAGATAATAACTTATAACTTCGCAGTTATTCCAGACTTCAGACATACCCAGATCATAACATATAAAGGATAAAACATGTGTTAGCAATCATATCTATACTATCCATTATTAGATCACATAATGATAAGTCATTTCAAGTCTCATCCATCTTCAAACACTCAGGTGAATACTTAGTTCAAATCAATAAAAGCATCAGAAACCCATAACATGCATATTTTCTTTTGATCTAACTCTTCATAAGATATTCATTCCTTGCATACTTAGCCCTTTGATCTTCTCCTTCTTATATACTTAGAGCATTTTTCAATACCTCGGACCAAAATTGCAGTTATGTTGTTGGTATTCTTTGGTGGTATCAATATTCTTTGCCACGCTCATTACCATGGGTCAATACCATGGTAGGAACCCCCGGTATTCTTTAATCTTAGTTTTCCATCCCAAACGGGCTTTCCTTCTTGTGAAAGTGCGTGTATATGTATATGCTTCTTTTGTTCTGTGAACTTGCGTGTATATGGCACTTGGACTAGGATAAACAACATATACTTCTTAAGACATTCTCTTTCTTCAATCTTTGGAGTTTGATCTATAATCCTTTGATGTTATCTCTCAATTGACCTGTTGCAATGTGATCTACCATCATACATCAATGGTTCATTTCTGGGTATAATATATGTGATTTGTCATCAAGGAAAAAACCTATAGCATAATGCCAACAAAGGGTTAAACTTATATTGAGTAGACATCTTTTCATTTACTTTAACAAATTCGAAAAGGCAAGTGCTCAGCAATATTTTCATATTTTGAGTCTAAAAAGAGTTGAAAGAGGACTCCAAGGGGTTCCTTTTTCATGAGTTTACAGAGCCCAAAAAAGTGATAAAAGTGTGCTCCTCGGTCAAAATAATATATTCAAAACATGACAAAATTCGTTCAATTGTTGTCCACCTGCTCAAAACATCACAAAAGGGATTAAAAATACATGTTTCATGGTAAAAATGGGTTGTAACTAGGTCAAAACATTAAATATGAATAAAATAATGGAAGAAACAACCATAAATATTCAAAATGACTATTCATCTTTACCATTTCACATTTACCTTTAACAGTGAGAGTTATCTGTGTTTTTTTCCCTCGATTTTCTGTTGTTGATTGCACTCAATCTGATAGATCATTTCAAACATCATCACTTCCAGGTAAGATATAAGACCTTTCTCTTCAATTCATGGTTTCATTTTGTGTTTTCATGCAAGTTTTTGGTGTTTTTAAGGGCCCTGGGGTTTAAATCAATCGCCCTAGGATCAACACAACCCCATATGGTCGAAAGGTACATTACACCTTAGTGAACATACACTACAGGGAGGGGTGAAACACACTTTATCTCCTTATAGGGGTGCACTGGGTAAATCCAAAGTTTGTTTACCAAATTCCCTTTAAAAAGGAATAATTTTATTACATGGTGTCACACGGAATGAGTCGTTCTTGCGGACAAGACCGACCTCCCTAGTATCTAATGATATCTAGTGACAAGCAAGCCAATCAAAAACTATCTTTCTCTAAATATGCAATTTATAAACAAAGGCGAACAAGTGTTTTAGGCCTACCTTGGGTCCAATGCAAGTTTGTGGAAGCCTCGCTCCTTTGATCCAAATGAGCTCCCTTGTAGCAAATCTGCAAACACAAACAAGCACACAAATTAAATAGCACCTGAAAAGCCAATATCGTAAAGCATACTTATCATGATGATCAAGGAATTCATGAAACAAATGACAATTTGTTGAGAAAAATGAATCTGATTGTATTAATTTAAATGAAAGAAGAACTTTACAACCTGTGCCTTGATGCTGTACAAGCTCCTCCCTGGGTCCAACAAGAAGTCTCCTCTACTTTGACAAGTTTCACTCTCTTCCCAATGAAGCCAAAAAGGTATGTGGTCTCTCCTCTCAAGCTTAACTAGGAAGTCTCAATTCCACCAGCATTTACCCTCAAAAATGTTCAGCTTCTAACCTCTCTAGCAACCAGCCCAATGCCTTAATTTATAGTGCAATGGAGGGAAGTTACTAGGTCCACCTTCAAAGGGATAAAGCCCTCCTTCAAAGGGATAGCTCCTCTCATCAAGGGATTAGCTCCTTCTCTTTTGGGATGCATGAACCACCTAAGAGCGAACCATCCACGTCAAAATTCCTTCTAGAATCATCTAGAATTAACCCAAAGTGAGTTTTTTAGAATAAACTTGCGCCTTTTTTACTTTCACAAGGGTCCACACCCACTCCTTTAGAGACAAAGTGGGCAGGTCCGCAGGTAATGTGAACAGGGGGTGCGGGACCGCAGGCAACAGTGAGAGAAAGTTCGGAACCAGAACTTTATTGATTTTTAATGTCTTTCTCTCATTTTCAAAGCTTGACATGAAGAGCTGAGGTCTGAGACTTGCTTAGGAGGATAGTATAAGTGATGATAGACCCATACTGAATGCAAATAGTCATGGTGACGATATTTTTGTGTAACAGATTGTCCCCTAAAGTGCGAAGTCTGTAGTAGATGAGGATTTCATTTATCATCTAGGAAGAGTGAAGTACTTTATCATTTCGAGGATCGTCTTGTGGAGAGCCTGGTTGGAACTTGTAAAAACATTCAATGCAAAATACATATATGAGATCATATCATCACTGAGGTAGGCATTCCCATACTCAGATCAAAACTGACTAGAAAACTAACTACTGCTCGGATATAGGAATGATCTTGTAATACATCACAAGTATAGACACATGTAGACACAGTATGGACGCAGCCATCTGCTTATGAATAGTCCACAATATAATGAATACAAAATTCCTCGCAGCCTGGATGGCAGAAACTAGATCCAGGGTCTTCATTTCTACTTCCCGAAACAGTACGATTCTATCCATGCGAATGAATGTGTTGAAGTCGAACATGGTAGAAACCACTTGATTACCAGTGGATGATGTAAATTGTTAACAAGTGTGAGAGAAACCACCAGTAATGTCAATGGCTCTCAAAGTACTCAGTACAATCCATGAGATGTGAATAGATGTGTTGATGTCGAACATGCCACGGAATCCTTTGATCGAAGTTCAATGATGCAACCTATCGTCGAAGGCGAGGAACCTGCCATTGAGGCATGCAGATCCCAAGGTATTGACGATTTCTAGATCATCTTTCTAGATAATGAGTTGAAGTCGATAGAAAGCGATCCGTCGTAGGTAAGCCCACAACATGAAATCATAGATCAAGTTGAAGAAATTTAGTTGCAAGGACTGACTCAGGGATGGTCAAGATGGATGACAGATATTTTTCATATGAATCGCTTATTTGCACTGCCCTCTTGAACACGTAATTACACGGCAGATGGTTTGGTGACAATTGACCCAAAGTTAATACCCAGAAACCGGCTGAAGACTTTCAATGTGGTTTGATCAACTATTAGGCAAAGGATTTCCCAACCCAGGTGAATAAAAGTGTCGTGTTCAAGAGCGGTTAAAAAGTATGACAAACAGGCTCATTTTTCTCTCTTTTCCCCCACCATTTCTGGCAAGTACCTCTTTATTTTTGACAAGCTTGAGGAGGATAACATTTGCTTGATTATAAGCTCATCCTTCGGATGAGTCCAAATTAGTTTAAATTTGAACCCTAAGAAGGAGTGGTCTGTTCCTGTTTGTAATTGAACAGGTCCTTTACTGTTAAATTTTAACGAGTCCAGTATAGGAGAAACTCGGCGTTTTTCAATTTTAGAGAGTCTGAAAAAACTTAAGAAGACTCCATGGTTGACCTTTTTCGTAAATTTGTGTCTCCCAAGCCCGAAAAAGTATAAAATAATACCTGAGAGAACCGCTTGATCATTACGACCAAGGAGTACTTTTCGTAATTAGTGCCTCTGATCTGAAAAAAGTAAAAAAGCAATCAATGACACATCGTTTTATAACCAATATCGAATTTGAAATGAAAAAAATCCAGCAATATTTTCATGTTTTTACGGTCAGAAAAAGAGCTGTAAGTGGACCGTCTTTTTAATTCCGTTTTAACGAGTTTAAAAAGAAAAACTCGACAATCTTTTCATGTTTTAGGTGTCAGAAAAGAGCTTAAAGGTGACTCTAATGTTTCATTTTTTGTAAGTTTTAATGAGTTTGAAAAAATGATAAAAATGTACTCATGGTTTTCACTTTTTTGTAAGTTTTAATGAGTTCAAAAAAATGATAAAAATGTACTCATATGGCCGACTTTCAATTTAATTTATGAGCAGGAAAAGACGGAAAGAACTCGGTATTTTCATTTGTTTTACGAGAATGAAAGATAGCAAAATAATCTCGGGATTTTCACGGGTTTAACGAGTCTTGAAAATAACTGAAATTGACTCGAGATAGGTTTCATTTTTACAAAATCTTGAAACAGAGAAAAACTATGCTTCAAAGTAGTTTCATTTTTACACAAGCTTGAAACAGAGAG
Organism: Pinus tabuliformis; assembly: GCA_031772625.1. Lineage (NCBI taxonomy): Eukaryota > Viridiplantae > Streptophyta > Pinopsida > Pinales > Pinaceae > Pinus > Pinus tabuliformis. The sequence goes on along the minus strand of CM062805.1, from coordinate 89,579,830 downwards.
AAAATTGTGCTTGATGCCCCCTAAGCATAACTGCTAGAGCGCATGCCCCCCAGCTTCATTTCATTCTACTAAGTTAATAGCTAGATGGAATGAAGGTTTAGTTACGAGATCATATGAAAGACCCTACCTAAAACTGTAAGAAAATTATGCAAAAAACTGAAATAACTACCCTAAATATACAACTTAACATTTATGAGATCTAGTCAAACTCTCGACTCAATTAGAGGAGGATTTGTTTCATTTTTTAACGAGCTTGACACATGAAAAGAACTATGCTCGGATTCGGTTTCATGTTTACACAAGCTTGAAACGAAAAACTATGCTTGTTATAAGTTCGCATGCCCCCAACATAATGACGCAAATCAAGGTACATGCCCCCCAAGCTTCATTGCATTCAACCAGGTGGATGAAATGAAGGTTTAATTTCGAAATCTTGGAAAGACTCGTGGGAGTTGTTTCATTTTTTAGTGAGGTTGACACAGGAAAAGAACTATCCTCAAAACCCTTGTTTCATTTTTTAAACGAGCTTGACGCAAGATAAGGAACTATGCTCATAACTACTCTCTTCAATCTACCTAACAAGGAACTATACTCTAAAAACCTTGATTCATTTTTTAATGAGCTTGACACAAGACAAGGAACTATGCTCATGACTACTCTCTACAATCTACCTATATAACCTATCCTTGTTTCATTTTTTTACCTGATTCATTTTTTAACGAGGTTGACTCAGTAACAGGAACTTTGCTCGATAAATCCAATTTCATTTTTTAACGAGGTTGAGATAGGAACAAACTATCCTCGGTTCTACTCTTTACAATCTACCTATATAACCTATGACTCATTGTTTCATTTTTTAACGAGCTTGACACAAGACAAGGAACTATGCTCATGAATCCTTGTTTCATTTTTTAACGAGCTTGACACAAGACAAGGAACTATGCTCATGAATCCTTGTTTCATTTTTTAACGAGCTTGACACAAGACAAGGAACTATGCTCATGAATCCTTGTTTCATTTTTTAACGAGCTTGACACAAGACAAGGAACTATGCTCATGAATCCTTGTTTCATTTTTTAACAAGCTTGACACAAGACAAGGAACTATGCTCATACTCACTGATTCATTTTTTAACGAGGTCGACACAGGAAAAGAACTGTCCTCACAACACCCAGTTTCATTTTTTAAGGAGGTTGAAACGGGAACAAACTATCCTTGCAACATCCAGTTTCATTTTTTAACGAGGTTGAGACGGGAAAAAACTATCCTCGCAACAGCCTGTTTCATTTTTTAACGAGGTTGATACAGGAAAAAACTATCCTCGCGACAGCCTGTTTCATTTTTTAACGAGGTTGATACAGGAAAAAACTATCCTCGCGCTCACTGATCATGGCTTCCAACTAGAAGAAAGACATGTCAATGGACACACCTTGATCATGGCTTCCAAGAGGTCTTCATCAGAAGGAAGAATAGTTCTCTGGAAGGAACACATGTCAAGGGACTCAAAAGGGATAAGAACATCGCGTTCAAATAATCCCATAGAGTTTTCCATGTCAATTACCGGATCTAAATCAAAGGACGATGAGCAAACAGTGAGAGGCTCACTTACATCGGTAACTGAAAACATGGGACCAGTTGCCACATAATTAACCCGTGGCAGGGTAGGTACCAGTTTAGAATCAGGAACATTTAGGGCTGTCATATTATTGGTAGTTGAAACAATACTAGGGAACGAAAGCTGGTCTACAGTCACAATATTTCCATTGTGAGGGAAAGACATCACGCGAAAGAGTGTCGATACGACAACTTTCATTGCATAAACATAGTCTCGCCCAAGGAGTAAATTGAAATCCAAGGGACCTCAAACTACCATAAGATCAATACAGACAGTTTTACCTTCCAAGGTAATAGAAAACTTAGGAAGGATCCCTAAAGGTTCACTAATGGTTCTGTTAAAAGCTTTCAGATTCTGCGTAATAGGTGCAAGCTGAGGGGAACCCAAAGCTTTCCAAGCAGTTGAGGATAAAATACTAACAGAAGCACCTTCATCTACCTGTGTGCGATGCATGTCCCTACCACCAACCTTGACAATGATTTGGAAAGGGATGGAGGAAGGAAGACGAGGTTCTGTCAATCTATTCCAATCAAAGGAAAAGACCTCAGTACTTGGAGGGGGTTCTGTAGAAACAGGTGAAATGCCCCCCGGCGTAGAGGAATTTGATGTAACAAAAAGAACCTAAGCGGTATGAAGTTCACTCTCTAAAGGGAGAGTGGAATCGACCGAATGTGAAATTGAATCGACCACTTGATCAACTAATGGATCATCAACCTGAGTGATATGAGTTTCACTCTCCAATAGAAGAGTGGGTTCGATTGTACTTGAAATTAGATCAGTCACTCCGTCAGTTGACGGTAGGTTGGGAGAAAGTTTACAGTAACCAGTTGGAAATTCTTGCTGTGGAACAGTAAGGTTTTCCAACAATTTCGAGGCTTCATCCATGTGAGGGAAAATGTGAGTTTGATGACTCCCTTTGCATAACTTACAAGGAAACCTAACTTTACCCTTTTTCCCAGGAACCTGACTATCACTGGTTGATGGATCAATGGAAAGTTGATGAGATTTTTCTGACCATACTTCCAAGACCTTTGGAATACCAGGACAATTGATAAGGAAGTGGTCACCCTTACAAAGCCCGCAAGGGTATTTGGGTTTACGATGCATGTCAGATTTTTCCTCAACACAACTAACACTTACAGTCGTGGTTGGTTGGTTGACTTCTTTCTTATCTTGCTTCTTCTGCTTCTTCTTCTTCTTCCATTTCTTCTTCTTCTTAGCCACCTGGTTACTAGCATCGAGGCTTTTACCAAGCGAAGAGGAAGAAATCGAGTAAGAAAAATTAGGCGAAGAAGGTAAAGGGCCAACAGAAGGTTAGTGATGTTGAGATGGTGAACTCTGTTGAGGTGAAGCATTCGGTTGAGGTGGAACAATTGGAGTATTTGGGGCCAACGAAGTTGAAAATAACCATATCGGTAAACCTATTGTAAATCCAGGTAATGACAAAGTAGCCATATAAGGAGGACCAACATTTCCAAGGTAAGGAAAAGTACTAGGATTCTCGTTAAGAGGGGTTCCTTGGTTGGTAAATTCCAGAACATTTGCCATTATATTCAACTTCAGTGAATTTTATTAACAATTTAAAACTAAAAATAACAATTCACAATTCACACCTAACAATTAAAATTCACAATTCACACCTATGGTCTCTAAAAGTAAAAACAATCAAATTAACATGCGCTATCAAATCTAGGAGTCAAACCACACACAAACAGTAAGTTTCCGTACCAAAAACACTAGTTGGTGATGAAATCCAGCGTCGCAGAATTTAATACAGAAATGGCAGTACGAACAGTTACCCCGACAACCTGCTTAATGAATAGACTGGCATAAGTTTCTCCACTAAACCGTCTCGAGTGAAGAGAACCCCCCAGAAAATCCAAGTGAGTCTAGTCGACGTCTGTTCCAGGTACAGTGGGATCTTCCCTCCACCGTCACCTTAGGAAAGAATCCTATAGATTATGGTCACTATGGTTACCAACAGAAACAAATATACCTAGGGGAACAGTCTACGATCCGATACGCACGCAAGGGCAGAGTAACAAGCTCAATCCCCTTGAAGGCTCCTTGACATAATCCAAGGTTTACCAACAAGTGACCCCAGGCTCCTCGACAATGGTCAATCCGAGGTTTACCATTTTTAATACGTGAATATCTTCTATCGTTCCCAATGAGGAAGGATTGATTACCTCACTGGTTCAGATATGATCTCGTGCTTCTCCTTTAAGAGGAGCTTTCCCAGAGCATAGATGTAACAATTGGAATTTCTCCCTACCGCAAGATCGACTACTTGTTTGTTTTATTGTCTTGGAGAGTTAACTAAAACCTATTCCAAGACACTAGCCTAAGCTAGATTGGTGGAAAGAGCCCTAAAAATGTAAAAATTACTAGATGAATTTTAATTAAGCGCTGTGTTATTTAGGCTGTTATTACTCAAAAGGGTAAATGGATATGAAACCAATGGTGTTATGACCCGACCCAAAACTAAATGCAATCAAATATGATAATGTAATCCTTTCAATTCGATGAATCCTAACTAAAGTAAGGAGAGAGTTTCCATTCACTTCCAACAATGCAAAAAATTGATCACTAAGAGAAAATATAACAAATTCTCTAATGCACTAATTTCATCAAGAAAAATTAATGCAAATCAATTCCCAAACAGTTTTTTATTTTTATGTTTGTGTGTTAAAACAAGAATAAAAATATGTAAATTCAAATCAAAGAAAGTTGATCTAAATCTACGATTGATTTTTCAGAATGTAAACTATGTAATTGTAATCTATGCACAATTCACTTGAAAAGTATGCAAATGTAATCTATGCACATTTTTCATTCATATTCTGAAAATGAGAATTCTAATTATGCAAATGTGATCTAAGCAAGAGAATTCTCAAACACAAGATGATTCTAATGTAATCTAAGAACCAATCAAGTGCAAGTCAAGAAAATTGGGTGAGAGTTCCAAAGATCAAAAATAAAAACACTCAAAGGCGATTAACGCTCATACACAATTTAGCCCCCCTCGGCAAATGAGGGGGAAATTTTTTTGCAAAAACAAAAGCAAAAAGATGCAAAATTGTGAAAAGACTGAGACAAACCTCCAAGTAATGACCAAAGGAAATCAAATTAAGAATTTCTCAAAAAAGAGACTCAAAACACCCAATTGATAAAAGCTTAAAACAAGAATGCCAATGGAATTAACCTAAGAAAAGTTCCTGACAAGTCACGTGCAGATCTGGGCAGAGGCTAAAAACACATAAACAAATCCTAAGCTGACTGAAAGAGAAAATCTTAAGTTTTTCAAAATTTTGACAGGGTCCGCAGGCCCCCAATTTACCCAGGTGTGGTACCGCTTTGTGTGTAAAGCAAAAGTGCGGGTATGTCCGCACTGTGTTACAAGCAGAGGGTGCGGTCCTCTCCCAAAAGTATGAAAAACAAAAAATAATTCAAGATCTACTAAACCTACCCAATCCCACACACATCAAGCCAAAAACCAGAAACAAAGACACAGTTTCTCAAGTCAAAGTAAAAGCAAAGGAAAAATAAAAAATTCAAGTCCCCAGCGGAGTCGCCATTTTGTCACACGGAATGAGTCGTTCTTGCGGACAAGACCAACCTCCCTAGTATCTAATGATATCTAGTGACAAGCAAACCAATCAAAAACTATCTTTCTCTAAATATGCAGTTTATAAACAAAGGCGAACAAGTGTTTTAGGCCTATCTTGGGTCCAATGCAAGTTTGTGGAAGCCTCGCTCCTTTGATCCAAATGAGCTCCCTTGTAGCAAATCTGCAAACACAAACAAGCACACAAATTAAATAGCACCTGAAAAGCCAATATCATAAAGCATACTTATCATGATGATCAAGGAATTCATGAAACAAATGACATAAGACAATTTGTTGAGAAAAATGAATCTGATTGTATTAATTTAAATGAAAGAAGAACTTTACAACCTGTGCCTTGATGTTGTACAAGCTCCTCCCAGGGTCCAACAAGAAGTCTCCTCTACTTTGACAAGTTTCACTCTCTTCCCAATGAAGCCAAAAAGGTATGTGATCTCTCCTCTCAAGCTTAACTAGGAAGTCTCAATTCCACCAGCATTTACCCTCAAAAATGTTCAGCTTCTAACCTCTCTAGCAACCAGCCCAATGCCTTAATTTATAGTGCAATGGATGGAAGTTACTAGGTCCACCTTCAAAGGGATAAAGCCCTCCTTCAAAGGGATAGCTCCTCTCATCAAGGGATTAGCTCCTTCTCTTTTGGGATGCATGAACCACCTAAGAGCGAACCATCCACGTCAAAATTCCTTCTAGAATCATCTAGAATTAACCCAAAGTGAGTTTTTTAGAATAAACTTGCACCTTTTTTACTTTCACAGGGGTCCGCACCCACTCCTTTAGAGACAGAGCGGGCAGGTCCGCAGGTAATGTGAACAGGGGGTGCGGGACCGCAGGCAACAGTGAGAGAAAGTGCGGAACCAGAACTTTGTTGATTTTTAATGTCTTTCTCTCATTTTCAAAGCTTGACATGAAGAGCTGAGGTCTGAGACTTGCTTAGGAGGACAGTATAAGTGATGATAGACCCATACTGACTGCAAATAGTCATGGTGATGATTTTTTGTGTAACACATGGAATGGATCCTAATGAGTCTCTTCTTGATGTTTCAGGTCTTCATTAGCACAAAATGGCCTTTATCTGGAGAGAAAGAGAACATGAAGAATATCATTGAATGTAGCTAATGATCTTACTACTATCCAGGCACTAAAAAATTGTGGATTACTGGAATTCTTCTGGCTTCCTAGTATAAGGCAACAGATGGAATCACTCTACACTAGAGTATCTCGTTCATTCATGGGATGTGCAAGCACAAGCATTCAGATTCGGGGAACATCTGCTTGAGATAACAGTAGAGGATATATATTTTCTAACAAGTTTATCCATGAGAGGTGCCCCCATCTCTCTCTTAGATGGGAGAAGGGATGGAGAAATGGTGAAATGTTATATTTCCACTTATTGCAAACCTCGAGCCAAGCCAACTAGGGATGGAAAAATTAGCATAAAATATGTAACACATTTGCCTTTAATAATGATCTTGTTCATCATTTCCAGATTGGCGGGTAGCTCAACACTTCATGTGGCTAGCAGATCATACATGCAGTATGGTGTGGAGTATTTGGATCCAATAGTCTTCAATTGGAGTGAGGGAGCGTTGATCAATATGAAGGAACAACTGTCTTAAGGAAGAGAGGGAAAGTTGAAAAACTTTGACTATAGTTCCATCTTCATCTCTTTTGCTCTAGAATGGGTTCCATTGTTGTAGCCTCAGCAGATTACACTCAAGCCCATTGATCTGAGGGTTCCACAGATGAGGTGGTGGGTAGATCATATGTCCCGACATGCAGGACTGTCGGTGATCATTTTCTCACCAGCCTTCTTTGGATGGATGCGTAGACAGTTCATTATGATCAATGATTATCCGTACGTAGGGATGGATTCTCGTGATGACCCTAAGCTCATGCTTCCTGAGGGTGAGCGATGGCTATTACAGGTAAGATATTTTGCCTATTTCAATTTTTTTAAGTTTTACAATTTTTTTTTATGTTTTTTATGTTTCTGAGGCTAAACTATTGATTTTTTCATGCAAATATTGGATTGTTTAACCTATAGGTGCTTCATATCTCCTCGTGTAGGAGAAAATCCACATGAGGCAGTAGAACCAACACAAGTTGCTGTAGTAGGACGGGTTGCACTATTAGCCGAGATCCTAACAGAGGTGGAGCGTCGGGGCTGACACACAAGATATATGAGACCATGATTGACCAGATTATGATGCTACTTTAGCAACACAATATAGGAGTACCTAGCCGTATTGGTCGGCTACTGCACAAGATATCTTGTGTAGTGGCATGTTATCATGAGCACTTTGATTAATCTACTTAGATATTTGCATGCAGTTTTTTATATGGGCCATGTGTCCATATGTGTCTCGGGCACAAATTTTGCAGAACAAAACTTTATATATATCTATATTCAATATTTCCATGTTCCTATTATGCTTTCAATAGATATGATGTGTATTGAAACTTATTTATATTCGTTGCAAATGTCTATCTAAAACATGATTAGCAAGAACATTTGTCAATGTGTTTAGATTTCTAGAAATATGTTTATATTGTATGAAATAAAATTGTCTTTCTATAAGGAGAATCATTAAGAACATGCAAAGGATGGTAGGAATTTTAACTGAATAAACATTAGTGAGTTGTAGTACCACGAGCTACGAGTCAAGTCTGATGACTAAACGACGGATACCATGTGAAATAGCATCAAATAGTAGCTCGACCATTGTGCTATACTCAATGATGTTGTTGGTAGAGCGACCAATACAAATCCCTTTTAGACTCACTAACTCGCCTTTGGGAGCAAAGATAGCACATGTTGCAGAGGATAGATTCTGATTACTATGACTAGCACCATCAGCATAACCAAAATACGGTTCAAGGGATGTCGACATCTGCAAACCAAACATAAAAGGGATCAACATAAACCATAGGAAACTCTAAAGAGACACACTGCAAACACACTCAACACACGTATATACAATATGTACATAGTGTACTATGCATGAGATCAAACATAATATTTCTTAAGGTACATCCCATTTCCAGGTTGTGCAAGTGGAACTCCATGAAAATCGACTAACTCATAGGCCCCTTTAGCAAGAACATGCTTGACAATATATGGACCTGACAATGTATATTGGTGCTTTACATAGTTACATCTAGCATTCTTTGTTGTTATTTGATCCTACTACTATTGATGCGACCAGTGTGAATGCCATTCACCTTGAAAACAGGGGCAAGAATGATAAAGAAGAGAAACCAACTAAATCACCTTTCAAACCTCATAATGGCAAGTTCAAAGGAAAAGGCAAGGGAAAGGACAAGAAGGCAACTACAACCAAGAAGGAGGAAGGAGCAAAGCCATCTTCCACACATTGCAAGAAGGAAGGCCATGATTATGAACATTGTTTGAAGTTTCATCCAGAGTTGAAACCAAAGAGATTTGGTGGAAATAAAAAGCAAAATACAATGGAAACCATACAACAGGACCTTGGATCTGATTCTGGTGATGAGACACAGCTCTCTTCAATGCTAATGAAAATTCTGAAGTACATGCAAGTACAAGTTCTTCAAATGATTCTCTTGTTAATAAATGAAAGAGGATTGAATTGTTCCACATTATAGTCGTAATGAAACATACTAAAGTGGAAACCTTGTTTGATCTAGGCTTATAAGAAAAATTGATTTCAGAATCATTGGTTAAAAAGTTAGGGTTAGAGACCAAGCCTCATCTGAAAGCCAAATTACATGTAACCAAGTAGTGTAGAGCTAGATTTGTGATTGCATCCAAACTAATAGATGAGTTTGATCTTGATGTTGTACCCTTGGGTATCTGTGATATTGTATTGGGGAGTCCATATTTGTATGATAGGAAAGAAATTTTCTTTCTCCATGAAAATAAGTATCATCTCACGAATGATGAGGTGGAATACATTGTTAGAGGTCATTGTGCAAAAATTAGTTCCAATCTTGTAAGTGCATGTCAGATGAAGAGATTGATTAATTCCAACAAAGGGTACATGCTCATGGTTGTGAGAGAAAAATATGTAGAGACATATGAAGCTTTCCAACGTTGTGATCCCACTCATAAAAAGGCATTATATGAAATTGTTTCTAACTATAATGGGCTTTTTCAGGAACCAAGTGGGTTGCCTCCAAAACATGAGATTCACTTGTAGTAAGATGCTCCTTTACCAAAAATTGGTATGTATAGTTTGTAAATCATTGAGATGGAGGAGATAAAGAAGCAGGTGCAGGAAATGTTGAACCAAGGGGTCATAAGGCCAAGTTCTTCTCCATGTGACTCACCCATCGTGATAGTTCCAAAGAAGGATGGCACATGGAGGATGTGTGTGGACTACAAGGAACTCAACAAAATAACGGTGAAGAATCGATACCCTCTCCCTCACATTGATGATTTATTAGATCAATTGAAAAATGTTGTCTATTTCAAAAAACTGGACTTGCGCAGTGGCTATCATCAAGTCAAGATTGCAGAATAGGATGTATGAAAGACTGCATTCAAAACAAAATAGGGGTTGTTTGAATGACTGGGGATGCCATTCAGACAATGCAATGCTCCGACAACATTCATGAGGGCAATGAATAATATTTTCAGGCCTTTTCTTAATGATTGTGTACTTGTGTATCTTGATGATATTCTTTTTCTTCAGTAGGAAATGGGAAGATCATGTGAGTTATGTTAAAAAGGTGCTTGATGTTTTACAAAAAGAAAAATTGTACGTCAAAATGTCTAAGTGTGAATTTGGTAAGACCTCTTTGGTTTACTTATGTCACGTTGTTGGAGGTAGACAATTAAAAATAGATCCTTCTAAAATTGATGTGATTGTAAAGTGGCCTAAACCCACCAATGTTACAGAGGTTCGTATCTTTTTGGGTGTAGTGCAATACTAGAGAAGTTCCATTTCCAACTTATCTATCATTGCATCCGCCTTACATGCATTGACAAGTGTGAAGCAAACCTTTTAGTGTGGGGGGAGAAGTAGTAGAAAACCTTTGATACATTGAAAGAGAAGATCAGTACTACACCATTTTTGGCCTTACATTATCTCCAATAACCTTTTGAGATTGAGATAGATGCCAGTGGGTACACCATGGGAGCAGTGTTGATGCAGCAGAGGAAACCTGTATGTTACCATTCGGAGACATTCTCCCAAGTTGTTGTGAACTATCCCACATATGACAAGGAGTTGTATGCCTTGGTTCAAAGCGTGAAGAAGTGGAAGCACTATTTGATTGGTAAGGAGACTATCATTCACATAGATTACCAGCCCTTCCAGCACCTCCAGTCGCAAACCAAGCCTAAAAAAGCATGTCATTTTAGATGGATGGGATTCCTCCAATTGTTTCACTTGGTAATAAAATACAAGAAGAGCACCATCAACAAAGTGGCAGATATTATTTCTCACCCTCCTATTTTTGCATCTATAATTTTGCAAAATGCTTCTGTAACTTTTGAAAGTTATGTTGAACAGTGTGTTGATGACGATGATTTTAAGGAAATTTATGCAAAGATGATTCATGGATCACAGGTGAATAGTTACCATTTGCAGGGAAAATTGATTTATAACCTTGGAAAACTTTGTATCCCCACCAATGAGAGAATACATGTAATCAGAGAGACACATACCTCTCTTGTGTCAGGTCATTTTGGTGTAGGGAAAACTTTGTGTCATTTGTAGAGGTTGTGTTATTGGCCTCACATGAAAAATATTGTGACTCGATATGTAAATGGATGTGTGTTGTGTTCAGTTAGCAAGCCCACTAATATAAAATTGGGGCTCTACACACCACTCCCTGTTCCGATTCATCCATGGAAAAGTGTGTCAATGGATTTTGTTGGTGGTTTTCCTTTGTCTAGGAGAGGTCATGACTATTTGTATGTCGTTGTGGATTGATTTAGAAAAATGTGTGTCTTAATGCCTTGTAAAAAACAGGTCACTATAGAGCAAACTACTCATATCTTCTTCCAATTTGTATGGGTCCACTTTGGGTTGCCCACATCCATTGTGTATGATCAATACTTTTGCTTTCTTGGAGAGTTTTGGACGAGTTTGTGGAGAATGATGGACACCAAGTTGAAGAGGAGCACGGCATTTCATCCGTAGAGCGATGGAAAAATAGAGGTTTTCAACTGCACAGTGATACATTTACTCCAAGACTATTGTGGCAAGCATCCCAAGTTATGGGACAAGCAACTTCCTTATGTACAACATGCATACAACTGGACTGCGCATTCACCCATTCAAAGCTCACCGTTCAATCCATGCATTGGATATTCTCCAAATGATCCCTTAGACATGGTCTTTGGGAGAGATGAAGATTGCTTTAGGTAAGATGACATGGAAAAAGTGTGGAATTTCATTCAGCAAATTTAGATGATTCACCAGGCAGTGCAGGAGCAGTTGGAGAAAACTCAATCTCAATACAAAGCTCGACATGACAAGCACCAAGTCGATCACCAATTCTAGGTTGGAGACAAAGTGTGGCTCCACATCAGCAAAGACAAAATGAAAGGGGAAGGAAAGAAGTTGAGACCAATCTGTTATGGCCCATTCAATGACACCCCCACAACGACATTGTTTAATATATATATATATATATATATATATATATATATATATATATATATATATATATATATATATATATTGAAATACGGTGTGCGGACCACCCATCGGTGGACTCGCCCAACCCTCAATACGATGAAGACACGTGGAGGAGGCCAATGGGGTTCGAACCCGCCTGACCGAGGTGGGTCAACCTGCCAATGGGTAACCCCAAATTTAACAACAACAACTATACAATGACATAAAAACAAGAACCATTAGGTATTAAAAACCACAACAACACGTTAATCCGAGAGCCGTGGCATTTGACCCTGGGCGGGATGTAACTAACGCACCCCATTTGATAACAAGCCAAATGGCTTACGTTGGAACCTCTGCCCATGACTTAGTACTTAAACATCACTCACCATTCAACCGAGGGAGGAGTGGTATAACTGGGGTAGCGGATTTCATTTGCAAGTGGAACCAGGAGCGCGCCCAGGCGGGCTCGGATTTTGAGAAAGGCTCATAGGGGATATTGGGAGAATATTTTTGTAGGGAATCTAAATATTCCTTAGAGCTCCAGAGGTCACTTGCTTAGAATATGGTCAAGTTTATAGTCATTTGACATGATTTTGCACCACGAATCCAATGGTGATGTATGTTTCTGCATCTGAGCTTTGCATTTTCAGCCCATGTCAGAAAATCAAGGTATAAGGGTCATTTATGTAAATTTTATTGTAATTCATTTTTGTTGTGATTTAATGAAAAAGGCCTCCCCACATTGAGCAGGGCCCAAAGACATAGCCCACATTGGGTGAACTCCATAATCAAATCGTTTTGTGCCTTTGATCTCATGGTTGTTTTTTACTTTCGCTTATTTTCATGTGTTTAAGTTACTTGGTTACATGCTCTTTTATATGCAATTATGTATGCATCCACGAAGTAAAAATATATGGATCACTTTGTCATTCCCCTTGTTAGGTTTTGACTCAGAGTTAGAACATGCATCTGATTCTGAAACCTTTAGTTTGACCACTACTGACTGCTTGGCCCGACACTCACTCCTGTTGTGAGTGGGGCTCTTATGGAAATCACACCATTTTCCTGTGTCCTTATTTGTCTTCGTTGTGTTGTCTTTTCCTTGCAGCTTCAACGAGTTTTCCTAGGCCACCCCACCTTTGATTTTACCTTTGTTTTGCAGTTTGGGGGCACCTTTCCCTTTGTTCGATTCGCAGATCCAAAGTCTGGCTTCTTCCAAATAAATTTATACTCGATCTTGACATCATATCGATAGGCGACGCCAAGCGATATGTCTAGGAACTCCACCTCATCTTGGATGTACTCGTGTAACCAACAACATTACTTGAGTACTAGATGTCACTCAAAATCCTTGATATCCAACTTCGTGTGAAGGTTATGAAAATTATTTATGAACTTTGGCATGTCTTGGTCCCTTCCTTGCCACAACGTGGTCCACTTTATGTATTTATATTCATAGCTCCTGACAAGTTAATACTGCTCTTTGATGGAATCTCGGAAAGAATTTGAAGTGGGTGCAGCTAAAAATAGTGAGGGTCCCCCCTCATCCTTATTCTCACAGTAGGTTTCCCACCATTTCCTTAACGTGGGGGGTGGCTTTGAGGAGTTCACAATTTATCTTTTCCCAATTGGAAAATTCATGAACCGAAAAATATCCTTCCAACATATTTAACCATTTATCTACGACATCTGCATCTATCTGGCTTTCAAATATGGGGATGTCAAAGTTGACTTGTACCTTAAAGGGAGTGGAACCTCCAGAGTTCCTACTGGATAATGATGCATCTCCTGTGGGTAACCGTCGAAGGATTTGGGCAAAGTTATCCATCATCACGTTCCTTTGTCGCTCGAGGGCTTCCTCGAGAAATATTTTGAAATGATCTCCTGCTCTCTCGTATTTCTTTTCTTCCACCATGGGAGGCCATCAGGGTTTGCGAGGCTGGTCTTGCAAAGGTTCAACTAGTTCGAGCCCTAACTCCTTATACCATGACCTCATTGGGGACATGCAAAGAAAAATAGAGAAAGGGAAGACCACTTTGATACCATTAATCCAGACTTATGTAGGAACGCAACATAATATAGATATAAACATAAACACATAGATGCAACATAACTAAATCTTCATTTCATTAATATCAAAGCACTGGAAGATACTTACAAGAAAAATGGAAATAAACTAGCTCGGGCGATGGTAGCTTATCTCTGAAAAGAGATGTGGCAGATACATGTCTCTGAACTGTATTACAATTAGGCTCAAGGACCTTTTTATTATTGAATAACAAGGGAAAACCCTAAAAACCCAAAAACGAAACCCTAGGAGATGGAACGCCAAGAGTTTGTGGGCCCTTCTAGGGTTAGTTAGGCACCCAGCTCCCCAGGGTCGCAACTTGGTCATATGATCTTCGTTTGGCATGTACGATACATCGTTAGAAAGATCTATCTAAGTACTAAAGATTTATGGTAGGCCCAACCCAAGGTCATGAGCTTGCTGCCAACCTCAAAAAATGTCATTTAGGGGGTCAAAATAGCTCTGAAAGTTAAAGGCCCGAAAAACTGCTAAAAATAGTAATTTTTTCTATAATAAAGGAAACTGATGAAACCAAACATAGGTCTAGGTGGAATAGGAAGGTTTCCACCAATATCCACCTAGATCAGTCCTCCCCCCTTAGGAAGTAATGGTCCCCATTGCGTGTAGAGCCTCCATGAGTTGAGGAAATTTCTTTTGAACCTGGTCCCTAGTGAGTCACTTGCCTTGGTGAAGGAGTTGGCCTGCTTTGACAACTTGATATAGTTGGATCCTTTACTAGCGAGTGTTCTTGATCTACGTGTCCATGATCCTACCATTTGTGGCTTGTTCAATGCAGCTTGGGTTGAGCATTGTTGGTGTCAGTTTCTTAGCAATGTCTGACGTGTCCCGCAATGGGGGAAAGTATGGTTGTAGCGGATCCACATTGAATACTGGGTGTAGGGAAAGGAATGGTGGAATGTTGAGCTCGAAAGAATTTTCCCCTACAACCTTAGCAATGGTGTAAGGCCCATATCATAGGGGATGAATCTTGTAGTGGGGCCTAGCGAGGCACTCCTTATGCAAATGTAACCAAACTTTGTCGCCCACCTGGAACTTGTGTGGTACCCGATGTTGATCGTGACATTGTTTGTACTTAGAATTTTCTCTATCCAATATGTCATGGACCTGCTGGTAGATGTGTTGAATGCGCTCAATGAAGTTTTTAGCCCTATCAGCGTCAGACTGCACATGAGCTAAATCTGCCTAAGTAGTTGCACATGGTATGACAACATCAATGGGACATAGTGGATGGAATCCCAAACCCACCTGAAAGGGGTTGTGGCTAGTTGAACTATGGAGAGCTATGTTGTAGCTGTGCTATAAATAGTGGAGGCTTTCATTCGATGTGTGTGGATTCTTCGAGTTGTACATGCACAGAATGTGCAAGATCATCCTATTGACGATCCCAATCTAAGATAATGGACTGTGGGATCCCAAATTGTACCCACACTCTTTCAAATAAGAGCTTGGTAGTGGTTTCCACTTTGATGCTCTTCTTACAGGCCGCTAGAATAGCCATCTTAGAGAATCGGTCGACGACCACGAAAACGAAGTCATTGCCATGCTTGGTAGAAGGAAGGCTCGACATGTAATCCATGGAGATGGATTCCTAAGGTTGATTAGGAGTAGGTAGAAGAGTATACATGCCTTTCTTCTTGATTGTAGTTTTGGCAATGGTGCAGGCAGTGCAGGATCTGATGTACTTCCCAACATCCTGTCGAATGTTGGGCCAATAAAAATACTTTTTCAGCTCTGCCAATGTCTTCTCTACCCCAAAATGTATAGAAGCCCTAATTTAGTGTGCCTCCCAAATCATCTTGGTAAACTCTCTTGAAGGAACACAGAGGTGTCCCAGGTGGCATAACAGTGTGTCCTAGAGGTGAAATTCTGGAACGTACTTACCTTTCAGGAGCATCTAGTACATGGTTCCAAATTCTAGATCACTCTTGTAAAGATGTGGCCATTCCAAAGTCTCATGTTCACAAGAGTCTAGCACAATGGTCAATGCTATGATCAGTGGTCAGTTGAGTGATCTAATTTAAAATATTATATTGTTGTGTTAAGATCCTCCCCAGATTAGAAACAAAATGCTTTCATTATGCTTAAGGATTCATGAATTTTCGCAAGTGAAATGATGAATTTTTATGTTAATTTTATGAGAAATTTAACATAAATAAGAGACTGAACAGTAGCATAAACATGTACATCAAAAACACGTTACAACAGGAACATGATAAAGGATTTCACCCCTCCTGGGCTACGTCTCCTTGGTCCAGCTTCCAATGGCTTGGGCCTCTCTATTATGCTCAAAAGTGTAAAAATATGTGTTTAAAATGCTCAAATGCTTCTAAAACCTACTCCAATGAGTCTAGAATGTCCAAAAAATGGCTATCTAGCCTCTTTTTGCATCCAATTTGGTGGAAAACTGAAGAAGTTATGACCTCTCCTAGTTTTCCCAATATTCGCTCCACAAATTGCACCATTTCCAGCATGATCCTATAATTTCGCTCCAAAAAGCACTAACTGGGTGAAAATTTTGCCACGTGGAGGCCATAAGCTATCGGCACTGACAGCTCCATCGCAAATCACAATCGATGAGAACCGGCAGGTCTTATGGTTTGTGAACGTGGTGTGGGCGATATGCAATTGCGATAAGAGGTGACCCAACAAAACTATCAATTGCAGTATAATTATATCGTATCTGGAATATATCGCAATCGGCAGAGCCAAGGTAATACATATAACGAGATTTTTCACTGTCATGGTTGATTCTGTAACACTTCCCTTCTGCGATGTGCGATTGTTATCATCTCATCGCAACCCTGACTTGCTATAGGGCCGATTCTTTAATGTCTTCCCTGTTGCGATATGTGATTGTGATTATTACATCGCACCCTGTCTTGCTTCGGGGCCGATCCTTTAATCCGACCTGCCTCTGATATGAGATTTGCGAAATGCGAGGCCAATGGCGGCTTGCCACTTGGTGCCTCCCCATTCGCTGAAGAGTCCTACCACGTCAACTTCTCTTGCCATCTGTCCAATTCAAAATTGAACTTTGACTTGTTCTAACTTCTTCATATGAACTCAGATTCGAGTGTCGTTCACACTATTGGAATTAGGATGACGAGCACTTCAATCTGAAGCTAAGTTTATCGAGATTCTGCCACTTTGAGTTTGAGCCTAATTTTGAGCACCTGATCACTCCTCCCCACTGGAAGCCTTTTGGACCCCAAAAGATCACTTTCAATTGTCCAGCAGGTGAGGGTACAGTTCCCTCACCTTTCCAACCTCTATCCATTTGGATTTTAAAGTATTTGTACCCTTGAGCCCCACTCAAAGATAATCAACACTTCCCCTTTTTGATATCCTTGTTCTTCTGTCAAGTATAGTGTCTTGTTGAAGCTCATCAAGGAATTCTGGAGAAAAGTCTTCAATAGATGGAATTTGAATATTCTCTCCTTGATCTTCAATCAAAGGAGGCTCATACAACCTTAAATTCTCAACATTAACAACATCATAAATTTTCATATATGAAGGCAAATCCAACTTGAAGGAATTGTTACCAATATTTTCCAAAATTCTGAATGGAACATATCTAATTGGTTTTAGATTTTTACCTTCTCCTTGGAGCCTCTTTTTGTTAATGTGAAGCCAAACTTCATCACCAACTTGGAACTTGTGATCTTGATGATGCTTGACGTGCCTTGCTTTGTACTTTCCTTGGCTTTTCTCAAGTTTTTCTTGAACCTTTTGGTGTACTAATTGGATTTTTTCAATGAACTTTCTTGCTTTGTCTATGTTGCTATGACCTTCAATAGCAACATCTTTGCCAAAAATAAAATCCAAAGTATATTTAATCAATTATCCCAAGCATGCCTCAAATGGCAAAGTTTGAGTTGAAGAGTGCTTGGCTCGGTTGTAAGCATGTTGAATATAGTGCAAATGTTCATCCCACAACTTAGGATGCTTACTACAATACCCATGAAGAAGATGTATCACTGTTATGTTCACCACTTTTGTTTGACCATCTGTTTGTCAATGAAAAGTTGTACTCTTTTTCAATTTGGTGTCCGTGAATCCCCACAAGCTTTACCAAAAATTCCCAACAAAGTGAGAATCTCGATCACTAACAATGGATGTGGCCAATCCAAAATGCACCCAAACATTCTGAAAGAATAACTAAACAGTTTGTTCATCTATAACTAGCTTTTTACATGGTATCAAAATACACATTTTGTTGAACCTATCCACAAATACATACAAATAATCATGACCTCTTTTTGACAATGGAAGACCTCCTACAAAATCCATAGAAACACTCTCCCATGGTCGTGAAGGAACCGGAAGTGGTGTGTATAATCCTAACTTCCTATTGCTAGGCTTACTAATTGCACATAATGAACATCCTTTAATAAAATGAAACACACTTTCAAGCACACGAGGCCATTAACAATACCTATATAGATGTGATACCGTCTTACTTACATTGAAATGACCAGCAATAAGAGAAGTATGTGCCTCTCTTATGATGTTAACTCTTTCTCCCTGTGGAATACAAAGCTTGCCAAGATGGTACAACAAGTTATCATGCAAATGATAATCCAATTCCTCTACTTGGTTACCTTGACTCAAGCTTGCATAAAAATTTTGAAAGTCATTATCTAATGCATATTGCTCAATATAACTTTCATGTAAAACATAATTATGCTTGAGTAAAGTAGCTACACTAAAAATAGGCCTAGAAAGCATATCAACAACTTTATTGTAGATAACTTTCTTATACCTGATTACCAAGTGGAATTGTTGAAGAAAACCCATCCATCGGAAGTGCCTTGACTACTACAACTTTGATTGAGATTGCAAGTATTGCAATGGTTGATGATCAGCGTGAATGACAGTTTCCTTACCCCTCAAGTAGTGTTTCCATTTTTTCACACTTTGCAAATGCATACAATTCCTTGTCATATGTAGGATAGTTAATCACTACACCATTAAAAGTTTTTGAATGAAAACAGATAGGCTTACCAAGTTACATGAGGAATACACCCATAGCATAGTCACTAGCATCAGTCTGAATCTCAAATGACTGTCTCAAGTCTGGAAGTGCAAGTACTGGAGCTGTAATGATCTTTTCCTTCAATGCATCAAAGGCCTTTTACTATTTTCCTCCCCACTGAAAAACCTTTTTCACACTTGTCAACGCATGCAAAGGAGCAGCTATAAGAGAAAAATTAGCAATGAATTTCCTCCAATATTGGGATTCTCCCAAAAAACTTCTTACCTCAATAACTGTCTTGGGCCTTGACCAACTCACAATGACATCAACCTTGGAGGGATCTATTTTCAACTCACCTCCTCCAACAATATGACCCAAGTAAATTAAAGAAGTTTTTCCAAACTCGCACTTTGACATCTTAGATACAACTGTTCTTTTTTCAAGACATCAAGTACTTTTCTTACATACATGACATGTTCATCATGATATTTACTAAAAATTAAGATTTCATCTAAGTAGACTATGACAAACTCATCAAGAAATGGCCTCAACACATCATTCATCACACGCATGAATGTAGCAGGAGCATTACATAAACCAAAAGGCATAACTAGCCATTAAAAAAATCCTTGTTTTGTTTTGAATGTTGTCTTCCAAATGTCTCCTTCGGCTATTCTAATTTGATGGTAGCCACTTCTTAAGTCCAACTTAGTAAAATACTTTGCATCTTTCAATTGATCGAGTGAATCATCTATTATAGGTAGTGGGTAACGGTTCTTTACCGTAATTTTGTTCAATGCACGAAAGTCCACACACATGCGTCATGTTCCATCCTTCTTTGGCACCAAGACAATAGGTGAACCACATGGCGAGGAAGATTGTATGATGATACCTTTATTCAACAACTCTTGAATTTTCTTCTTAGTTTTGGTGCATTCCATCACTGACATCTTGTACATGCCAATGTTAGGAAGAGGACAATCTTGCTCAGACTGTATCTCATGTTGGATTCCTCTCTTGGGAGGTAATCCCTTTGGTTCCTGAAACAACTCATCATATTGGTTAACTAGTTCAATGAATTCAGGTTTCAAATTTGAATTATTACCTTTAAAAAATTCATTATCAACATCATTCTTGGGTTTGATCATTAGAAGCACAAAATTCTTGCTCGAATTCACTAGTCTTTTCATCCACCCTATATTTACAAGCAAAAGAATTATTTTCTTGCTATGAGCTCTCACAGTATATTCTACTCCATCTTTGAATAAATGATATTTCTTCTCATGTCTATGGAAAATAGATTTTCTGTCATAAAGGTACGGGCTACCCAAAACTATGCCATCGATATCTAAAGGCACAACATCAAGCTCCACTTCATCTATGAAATTTGCAGTAATGGAAAATTTCAAATTACACTTTATAGTAACCTGAAATTGCGCATTGTCACACACCCATCCAAGTGGATATGGTTTATGATGTGGTACGATTTCCAGGTTTAAACTTTTGACAATGTTTTCATAGATAAGATTGTCTTGAGAGCCACTATCGAAAAGCATATCAATCTTGTTGTGTTTTGAGATCACCGTTATGTGAAAAAGTTCTATTCTCCTCTTTTCATTTTGAGTTTCATTTTGTGAGTTTGAAGAATTAGTGCTAGCAATGGATTCTTTTCCTTTTAACCCCATGCCTGTGATTTTAGTTTCATCACCCGAATCGAATACCAAATCTTGTTGAGTGGTTGCAATTGCCTTTTGTTTTCCCTTGTTGTTGTTTCTCTTTGGTCTCATTTCGGGATGAAGCTTCCAAAAATGAGCTTCTTGGTGACCCTCCCTTGAACAATGTTTGCATGTAACTTTATCTCCTTCTTTTTTGATAGACATGTTTTTCTTTTCCTTCCCTTTGAAAGCATTTTCCTTTCCTTTACTCTTAAATGGCTTTTTACTACCTTCTTCTGGGGTGTTTTTCCCTCTAGCCTCAAGATGAGTGGCTTGCACAAACACATCATCTAGATTATTGGGATTAAGCATTAATATAGTATGCATAAGGTAATTGTTTAAACCCCCTATGTACTTCAGCAATGTGTCATGTGATTGAAAATCTACACCTAACATCAAAGACCTTTTTTTGAAATCTTGGGTGTAATCTTGCACATTTTGACCTTTAAGATGTCTAAAGTTCTACCAATTCATGATGGATTTTTGCATATAAGCTAGAGGGTAGAATTGTTTTTTGATTGTAGCAATGAAATCATTCCAAGAAATTGAGATCTTACCATGTTTTTTAATCTCCTCTTAGGTCTTTGATTCCCACCATACCAGTGTTGCACCCTTCATTCTCAAGGAAGCTAACTGAACCTTTATGTCATCCTCTTGAAGGTTTTGAATCCTGCAATAAACCTCCAATTGGCGAATCCAATTATCAAGCTTCTCAGCATTCATTCCAGCATTATACATGGGCAGCTCAAATTTAACATCAAGTTTTAAAAAAGGTGATTTACCAGTTCCTTTTGAAGTATGATGATGAGTATGAGTAAGGGTTGTGTTAGTGGAAGAGGGTGAAGATGCTTGTGAAGAAGAATATGAAGAAGATGTTGCAGAGAGTGGAGGTTTGTCTTCATTTCCATTACCTCCTCCTAAATAACCTTCTCCTTTAGGAGGTTTGGAACTTTCCCCTTGCAACCTGGTATTCCTCTCTTCATAGAGGACCTTTACCATCTTTGTCATATCAAAGAAAGCCTTTCTGAAGGTCTTCTCATCTTATGTCATGTTTGTAGGTTCTCCTTCATGAGACATGATCTCTGGAGTCTCAACTGCAACTCGAGGCTGAACTAGTGTTGGAGATTGTGGAAACCTTTCTCTCCTTCCCCTTGACCCAACTTCAGGGCTTCCAACCAGCTTCCCTTCTCCTCTTTTGAGTTTTAACCTTGTAAGCATGACATAAACTTGCAAACAATTAAATCCTTCTTTCACAAAGCAAACCTATAGCTTTGATACCAAAATGATCTAATTTAGAATATTAGATTGATGTGCTAAGATCCTCCTCAGATTAGAAGTAAAATTCTTTCATTGTGCTTAAGGATTCATGAATTTTCACAAGTGAAATGATGAGTTTTTATGTTAATTTTATGAGAAATTTAACATAAACAAGAGACTGAACAACAGCATAAACATGTACATAACATCATCAAAAACACATTACAACCGGAACATGATAAAGGAGTTCACCCCTCCTGGGCTACGTCTCCTTGGTCAAGCTCCCAATGGCTTGGGCCTCTCTATTATGCTCAAAAGTGTAAAACAATGTGTTTACAATGCTCAAATGCTTCTGAAACCTGCTCCAATGAGTCCAAAATGTCCAAAAAATGGCTATCTAGCCTCTTTTTTCATCCAATTTGGTGGAAAACTGAAGAAGTTATGACCTCTCGTAGTTTTCCCAATATTCGCTCCACACATTACACCATTTCTGACATGATCCTATAATTTTACTCTAAAAAGCGCTAACTGGGCGGAAATTTCACTATGCGGTGGCCATAAGCTATCGGCACCGACAGCTCCGTCAAAAATCGCAATCGTCAATAACTAACGGGTCTTATGGTTTGTGAATGCAGCGTGGGAAATATGCGATTGCGATAAGCGGTAGACCCGATGGAACTATCAACTGCAGTATAATTGTATCGCATCCAGAATATATCGCAATTGGCGGAACCAGGGTAATACAGATAACAGGACTTTACACTGTGTGATATGTGATTGTGATATCACAACCACTATCTGATCATGTCGGGGCTGATTTTGTAACACTTCCCTTCTGCGATGTGTGATTGTGATCATCGCATCACAACCCTAACTTGCTCTGGGGCCGATTCTTTAATGCCCTCCCTGTTGCGATGTGTGATTGCGATTATCACATCACACCATGGCTTGCTCTGGGGCCGATTCTTTAATGTCGACCCGCCTCCGATAAGCAATTTACGAAATGTAAGGCTAATGGCAGCCTACCACTTGGCACTTCCCCATTCTCTAAAGGGTCCTGCCACGTCATCTTATCATGCCATTTGTCCAAGTTAAACCCGAACTTTGACTTGCTCTAACTTCTTCATATGAGCCCGGATTCGAGTGTCATTTGCACTATTGGAATTAAGATGACGAGCACTTCAATTTGAAGCTAAGTTTATCGAGATTCTACCACTTTGAGTTTGAGCCTAATTTTGAGCACTTGATCACTGAGGCAGTCTACAACATTATTGGTGATGCCCTTCTTGTACTTTATGTTCAAATGAAACTGTTGCAGGTATGTGGACCATTTTTTATGGTGATCGTTTTGCAACTTTCCTTGTTGTATGAACTACAAGGGTTGGTAATCTATACAGATGACCATTTCCTTCCCAGAATGTAATGCTTCCATTGTCAGCAGGCCTAGACAATGGAATACATCTCTTTGTATTAGGTGGGATACTTTCAGATTGTGTTTGAAAGTGTCTCACTGTGATATGCCACCGGATGCCCCTGCTGAGTAAGAACTGCACCGATACCATAGTCAAAGGCATCTGTCTCAATCTTTAATTGTTGTTGCGGGTCTAGTAATGTGAGCATTGGTGCAGAGCAGAGGCGATGCTTCAAATCAGAAAATGCCTTATGTTGGGATTCATACCATAATAACTTTTCTTTCGCTCCGCCCTTGGTGACTTGACTCAAAGGAAAATTGATATGAGAGAAGCCCAACACGAACTTGTGGTAGAAATTGGAAAGATCTAGAAAGTTGCGTAGCTCTGTTAGAGTGGTTGGGGTTGGCCAATATTGAATAACTTGTATCTTGGCTGGGTCCACATGCACACCCTGCTCATCAATGATGTACCCCAAATATTGAACTTGGGTCATACCAAAAGTGCATTTCTCCAAATTGGCACACAACTTGTGTTGTCGCAAGGTTTGGAGGACCTGCCGAATATGGTGTAGGTGCTCTTCCCAACTCTGGTTGAAGATCAAGATGTCGTCCAAATACACTACCATGAATGAGTTGGTGAAGGGCCGCAAGATGTCATCCATTAGCCTCATGAAGGTTGTGGGTTCATTCATCAGCACGAAAGGCATGAACAACCATTCGAAAAGGCCCTCCTTGGATTTGAGGGCAATCTTCCACACATTGGAGGGTTCGATTGGCACCTGGTGATAACCAGTCTTCAATTCAATTTTGCTGAAATATTTGGCCCCCTTAAGTTGGTCTAGAAGGTCATCAATCTGTGGGATTAGATACCTATCTTGGACAATGATCTTATTCAATGCTCTATAGTCAATACAGTCTCTAGGTCTCATCTTTCTTCTGTACCAACATGATCGAGCTCCCATAGGGTGATGAACTTGGCCTGATGTGCCCTTTCTGCAACAAATATTGAATATACCTCTTAATTTTATTGTTCTCCGGAAAAGAGCATCAGCAGATTGTTTTGTTGGGTACTGATACACCTGGGGTTAGATCGATGGAGTGCTTTACCTAGCAATGCAAGGGTACCCCTATGTGTGAGGTGAATATGTCCTTGTACTCCTCCATGACCTTGTCCATCAACTAATGTAGTGCAGAGGAGCCCTGTCTGGAGGTTGTGGATGTGGCCAAAATCTTCTTCTTGGCCTGAGGGTGAATCATAAGGAAGACAAATTTCCCGGTATGGGAAATGATCTTAATGCATTGCTTCGTCAAGATCAAAGAGATGGCGGTAGGCAATGCTCCCTCCAGTATCTTGTATAACTTATTTCCCAATGAAATAATAATAGTGTGAGGCCTAGAATCATACATAGCATGATGCTTCCACAAGTATGGTTGGCCTATAATACATCAAAAACTTCAAGAGGAGAAAAATCAAACAATACCTCATATGTGAAGGGCTCGATGTTATAGGGAAGGTGGCACTATTGGTTGATGCGGAGATATCGTCCTTGGTGAAGCCACATGATGGTGTATGGTTGCAAGTGTGGTGTGTTCCGTAGTCCCAACCGCTTCATGACCTCTGAAATGAGGTTCTTTTGGCTTCCGTTGTTGACAATGAATTGCAGTGGAGAACCCTTCACCCACATTTGTGAGTGGAAGAGATGCTCCCCCTCCTCTAGATCTTTGGGCTCAATCTTCTAGATCTCGGTGATGGAAATGGTGGCATTGGGCTCTGCATCAATAATTTGTTTCCCGATGTCATTCCCCTTATCAGGTTTTGACTCGGAGTCAAAACATGCATATGATTCTGAAGCCTTCAGCTCGTCCACCTGTGACTGCTTGGCCCGACACTCACTCATGTTGTGAGTGGGGCTCTTATGGGACTCACACCATTTTCCTATGTGCTTCTTTGTCTTCGTGGTGTTGTTCTTTGCTTATAGCTTCAGTGGGTTGTCCTGGGCCACCCCGTATTTTTTATCCTTTGTTCTGCAGTTTGGGGGCACCTTTCCCTTGCTTCAAGTTCACAGATCCAAAGTCTCACTTCCTCTGTTTAAATTTCTGCTCGATCTTGACAATGTATCGATTGGCAACACCAAGCGAAGAAATGTCCAGGAACTCCATCTTGTCCTGGATGTACTTGCATAGACAAACGCAATACTTGAGTACTAGATGCCGATCAGAATCCTTGATACCCAAATTCGTGCGAAGGGTATGAAAATTATTTGTGAACTTCGGCACATGTTATTCCCTTCCCTGCCATAACGTGGTCCACTTTATGTATTTATCTTCATAGCTCCCGATAAGGTAACACTGCTCCTCGATGCAATCTCGGAAAGAAATCTAAGTGGGTGCAGCTGAAAATAGTGAGGGTTCCCCCTTGTCCTTCTTCTCATAGTAGGTTTCCCACCAGTCCTTGACGTGGGGGCAGCTTTGAGGAGTGCAAAAGTAACCTTTTCCTAATTGGAAAAATCATGAACCAGAAAATATCCTTCCAACAAATTTAACAATCTATCTACGATATTTATATCTATCTAGCCTTGGAATATGGAGATGTCAAATTTTACTTGTACCTTAAAGGGATCGGTGCCTCCAGAGTGGCTGTTGGATGAAAATGTGTCGCCTGTGGGTAGCTGATGAAGGATCTAGGAAAATTTATCCATCATCGCATCCCTTTGTCTCTCAAGGGATTCCTTGAGCAATATTTTGAAAGGATCTCCTGCTCCCTCGTCTTTATTTTCTTCCTCCATTGGAGTTCATCGGGTTTTGCAAGGCTAGTCTTGCAAAAGTTCAACCAATTCGAGCCCTAACTCCTTATACCCTAACTTCATTGGGGACATGCAAAGAAAAATGGAGAAATAGTAGACCGCTCTGATACCACTGATCTAGACTTATGCAGGAGTGAAATCAAATATAGATATAAATATAAACATAGAGATGCAACAAAAATAAATCTTCATTTCATTAATATCAAAGAACTGAAAGATGCTTACAAGCATAATGGAAATAAACTAGCTCGAGCGATGGTAGCTTATCTCTGAGAAGAGATGTGGTGGCTACATGCCTCTGAACTATATTACAATGAGGCTCAAGGGCCTTTTTATTATTGAACAACAAGGGAAAACCCTAAACAACGAAAAACCTAGACCTAGGAGATGGAATGCCAAGATTTTGTGGGCCCCGTTGGGGTTAGTTGGGCTCCCAACTTCCCAAGGTCATAACTTGGCTATATAATCCTTGTTTTGCATGTACAATACCTCATTAGAAAGATCTATATGAGAACTACAGGATTTGTGGACCTACTACAGACCTCAAAAAAATGTCGTTTAGGGGGTCAAAACAACTTCGGAAGTTTAGGACCCAAAAAAATACTAAAATAGTGAATTGTGCTATAAGAAAAGAAACCGATGAAACCCACTGGAGGTCTAGGTGGTGTTAGTGCCTAAATCTACCTCAGGCTGAGAAAGGCAGGTCTAGGGTAACATCAAACCACGCTTAACCTGGTAGCTAGCCCTATCAGGTCGGGAGAGGGCTCTCTCCTTGTCAATCTCAAAGAAAATATGGCAAGTAAGGCTTGAGATGACTGGAATGAATACTCATTTTAGGCTAGGTATATGCTCAGAGGATTTTGATTGATTTTAATGGTTGGTTGCTGGATCAGATGGGGAAGGTAGCTTTGGGTCTAGGAAATCAACACAGATTTGCAGAGGTTTCTGTTGGGCAAGGTAGGCAAGTGTTTTATCACTTTGAAATGAATGTGATCGTGAGTCTAAATATGGGTGAGGAGTTGGAGAGGGCATGCAAGTTTCATGAGTCCTCTTCAAACAGTAGAAAACATTTAGAACTAAATAAAACCCCAAGGCAGAGCACTGAACATCAATGGATTCCACCCTTTAATCTTGATTCGTTTAGTTATGCAAAAAAAGAGAGATGATGACATATATCCACATAAGATAAAATAAATAACATAGGATAAAATAATGCTAATTCACATTACCACAAGAATCCCACAAAATGCTACAAAACCTTGGTTCATTTCCTTGCCAAACTGCAGAAGTGATTTACAATAGTGCTCATTGCATCCACAAGAGTCCAACCTTGACAAATGACTAAGAAAGTACAAGATATAGGCATCAAACCACCTATGTTAGCCATCAGGGGTCGAATCCATGAGTCAAGGAGCTATTTCAACAACATCTAAACTAGGAACTACAAAATAGGCAGTGGAACAGCTTGCCTCTAAAATTATGGAACTGATTCATTCATCCTCCAAGCAATTCTAACTAATGTATCTACCCCCCTCAATTGATTTTTCATCACATTTGTTAACACCCAGGTTGTTCCCTTTGACTCCTGAGGGAATACGGCCGGGGTAACCACTAACCAAGCTTTGGATTACAGGTTCTAGCCAACCTGTAATCAGAGAGGGCTCTCTCTTTTAGTTTTTAACTTTGTTCTTGAGGATCTTAGGCTAGTTATGAGGTGAGGGTTTGGTTTAAAATTTTGGTTGAGTGATGTCTTTCAGTATCTAAGATGAGATCTTCAGACAGTTTCAGTCCATTGGGCAATGGAGTCTGTGATTATGGGTTGTTTGAGGTATTGAGTAAGATTGCTTAGAACTGCAGGGCCATTTAGACATGTCATGAAACAAACTTAAAATTGTGATGATGAAATATACTTAGCCAGTGAAAGGCAATTAAGAGTTTTTCACTAAGCTGGTGATGTGAGAAAGAGAGATATCACCCAGGAGAAGATTTGAATTCCTGAATAATAGTCACTGTGAATTTTTAGTCTGAAGGTGAAGCAATTAAGAATTACACTTTCATAACTAATACTTAGAGGAAAACATTCATAATAGCATAGATTGAGTTCAGGGTGTTTAATGAACAAATCCTGAAACTATTCTTTTTCTGTGCTATTAAACTGTGAAATATAAAGCATGAACGGATTATGAAAGAATGAAATACATAACAAAAGAGTTCAAGAAAACTTATTGTGCCATGAAATACGCAGGAATCCTGTAGCAGTAAGCCATCACACCGCAACACATCAAACAACTCAGAACTTTGGAAATTCCATCAGCTCTCTGTATTAAAACTCTGAAAATTTACAGCATAGGTTCTTTTCAAGAGAAAATCAACAACCCCTGCAAGCTTATGCGAGGGGAAATATATACAATTGGTTTTACAAAATATCTGAATCGCTGAGTCATTTGATTAATAAATGCGTTCACCAACTTTCAGAATAGCAGATAAGAAAGTTATTGCTATTCTAAAGATACAATGAATACCCTTTAGTTCTGTCAGAAACCTTTTTGACTTTTGGAGGCCACTGAGTCGGTTGAGCGCTCTGCATTAATTCTGAATGATATGCCTTTAATGCTCTGTCGTGCTGTAGCTTTCTCGGCCCTGTCATCTGTACCTGTCAGTGTTGCTTTAGTGGCCGAATCTGTCTGCTGAGTTGGCTCTGTCCACTCTTCTCCAGTCATACTGAATGCATCAAATTTTCTGAACATGATGACTTATATTTTGATGAAAAAACTTGATGAAAACCTGTTGGCTCACAGCAATATCTGTATCATGCTGGTCCACCATTCCTGTGTAGGCAACTGATGCCTCAAAATTGTGCCTAATGTTTCATCTGCCTCAGTATATTTGAAGTAATTAGGAGGCACTTCAAACAGATGCCTGATTTCATTCATGATAAAAAACAAATTTTCTACTTTCTCATAGAGGCTCTGCCCAGATGCAGGCCCTGCTTCCTCTGGGATACTTGATCCTGCAGTGATCTGATTGGTGGCAAATGTATTTACCCTTTTTGCATAGTTCTCATGGGATAGTAGCCTTCCTGCGCTGTTCAGTAAGCTGGGAAGGCCTCTGTTGTGCAATGCTGTGAATTTGTCTGTGAATTTGTTTACCTCTGTTTGCATCTCCTGGCACCTTCTATCCAATGTCTGCACCAGATTTCTCAAAGTGAGGACCCTCTTTATCAGCAAGATGGTGTCAGTTCTATTGGTGATTCCTATTGCTGCCAGCTGAGGGCCTGTGCAGTTATTGAGAACATTGATCATTCTATTGGCTATCTCTAGCATAGTGCCTAGAGATGCCCTTGCTCTTTGGCTTTCCTTGTGTGCCCTGCCTATGAGCTCCATGTGCTCATGGATAGTTTCTATGTACTGCCATTGATCTGTTATTGATTGGCCAATGTTGGCCCACAGGACTTTCTTAATCTCAGCCACAACCTTGTCAAGAGAGAGCTCTTTCTCCAGTTCTTTTATCTTCTCCTTAAGAGCCTTCACCTCTCTTGCTTTTTCAGCTACACTTTGCTTGGATTTATCATATTTTTCATTAAGAGTAGCTAATTTTTCCTTGGCCTCATTTAGTTCAGCCATCTGGGCCTCTAGAACCTGAATCTCTTTCATCATCTTCTGCATGTCAAGGCTTGGAGCCTGTTCTGATGTTGTTGCTGGTGCTGATGTTGTTGGACCTGTTTCAGCTGTCTGTCCTGTGGGAGGAGTGATGATTTGAGGGGGCTCCTCAAGGTTGATCACTGGCTGAGGGGGCTGAGATGTCTGGCCTCCTTCTCTCTGCTGCAGGGCTGCCTGTAATGCAGCCTCTGTTTCTACTAATTTGCCTTCTGTTTGGACCAGCTGTTTGTGTAATGTTAGCATCATGGCTACCACATCTTGGTCCTTCCTCTGCTGAGAAACCTCTTCTGTTTGAGGGTGAAGGGTTGCTGGAATTTTTACCATCTTTCTCAAAGCTGCTATATCTGCATCTCTTTCTTTTAGCAGTGCTTGTACAGCTTTGGGATCCTTTGGGTCATGCCCAAGTTCTATAATAATATCCTCCAAAGACCTGATTCTATTGTCTTTGGCCTGGGAGGATGCCTTCTCCAATTCAAGTTGGGTTGTTGTATTATGAAGGCTATTTTGCAACTTGTGTGCCAGGAAGGTCTTGTCTGCCAGAGTTGAATAGACCATCTCACCCGTTTGCTTATGAAGCTCTATCTGGTCCATAGGGTGGATGTCTTTTGCAAGAACCTCAAGGTTGGTCCTTATATAATCTGCAGCTGACTGTGGCTGCAGCATAGTGGGCATGAAATGACTCATAGTCATTTTCCCCTCTGTTATGTCATATGCTGACATAAGCCTCTGCTGGTTTGTAGGGGCCATTTTAAGCAAGTGATTGTAGAGCTGGAGCCTGACTGGCTCATTTCTCTTCTTGATGTCAATAAATTGTTGCTTTATGCCTGATTCAGCTCTCCTTTGCTGGCTGGAGGAACTGACCTCTCCTCCAAGGGTTCTTTCTTGTTCCTGCTGAAAGGAACTGGCAGATGCCTCCATGCTAGGGGGGCCCATGCCCAAGGATTGCCCAATAGGCATCTCCTCTTCAGAAAGGGGATTTAATCTCTGCCTTTTCTCCCCTTGATTTGTTGATGTGGTGAGGGGAGTTTCCTGCTCTCTATCCCTCTTCCTGCTTCTTTCTTCGTTTAGTGGAGTTTGGAGGACCGAGGCCTCCACTGTCATTTCCTGCCTAGGAGACACATTTTCTTGAGCCTGCTGCTCTGTAGATATTGGGGCCTCGGTTGTTTCTTCTTGCTGCTTAGGCTGCTCTTTTTGTTGTTCTGTTGTAGGGGGTGGCTGTTCCTAATCCATCTCCTTTTCTTTACCCTTGCTGGCTGCCTGAGGAGTAGTTTTAGCTGCTTGTTGGTGGGCTGTAGAGGATGAGGCAGCTGCTCCAAGTTGCCTTTGATAAGAAGAGGAAACCTGCCCACAAGTTTCCAAGTCAGCTTCTTTCTCAAGATTCTTTGCTTCTTTATGTAGTATTTCCTCTCTAGGACTTGCTTCCTCTAATGTGCCCTCTTTCCATCTTAACAAATTGGCATATTTCTCAATGTGGGGCAGCCTGACATGATCATAGCTAGCCAATTTAAACTTGACCCTTCTAAGACTAATGAAGTGATTGGGGTCATAGGGTGACCAGAGGAAACTGGTTTGCAATCGGAGGCCCTCTAGGATCTTATCTGCTTCTTTCCATCCTTCTTCCCTTTTATTATAAAGAAATGGGCCTAGCTGGTTTCTGATTTTGAGTTGTACCTTCTTGTTCTTGCTGTGGAAATGGACCATGTCTGCATTTCCAAACTGCCTGAAATACTCTAAGGCAAAGAGTCTCATAGGGACATATCTTGGTAGCCTATATGGGGCCAATTCACAGCCATATATTCTGATCACTGTATGGTTTTGGTAAAAGTACCAATCCCCAATGCTGTAGGCCTTTGAGAGCTGGAGAATCCTTTGCATCTCATCTGTTAATCTTGGAGGAGGGGTACCCAAAAGCAAGGACATAGCTGGATGGATAAAGAGGTCTATGAATTCACAATAGCTGTATGGTGAATAAGATATGTGATGAAAGACTGAAGTCCAAAATACCACAGACCTTGGGTTTCCCTGAGCATCAAACTTCTTGAGAGTAATAGGGAAGCCATCAAGTTGATAAAACAGGAACAAGTGATAGATGTATGAAGTGTACCTAAACACCTTTTCCCTCTCTAGATTCATCAATTGCTCATGAATCTTATTGGCAATGTAGGCAGCATAATCATAGTGCACAGAAGGAGGCATTCCAGGGGAGAAGATAGACATCATTGCCAGAATGGTTTCATCAGCATCCTCAGCTGATCTGTAACCCAGGACATAACTGATCAAATCCACAAGCAACTTGCCCAACTCATTAAAATATACATTTCCTATAGGAGGGGTCCTCACAGTTTGAGAGCCTGATTCAATGAATAGCTGATTAATCTTTAAGATTTGGGCACTAGACAGCTTGCCTCCTTTCTTTAGCAAGTCCATCATGGAAAGAGGAGTCAATGGCTTTGTAGAGTGAAAGTTTAGCATCTGATTTATAGCCTCAGGGGTGACATGGAACAAAACTGAACCTGAGGTATTGAGGACAGCTCTTTGACATGGGTCATAGTTGGCACTGCATCTGTGAATTAAATCTGGAAGGACATTGACTTGAGGGAGGTTATAAATGGGCAAATTGGAGTCCTAAATCCCTAGAATATCAGTTCCATTGAGGTGCTTGGCCTTCAGCTCATTGAGTACATGAATATTATATTTGGTGTGCATTGAGAGTGTTTCTGTCATCTGGTAATCTCTATCACCCAGGGCCTGCCATTCTAGCTCTCTGTGTGGGGCATTCAAGGGTGGAATGTTCAATGCTACTGGTGTTTCCATGGTCAATTGGTATTCTGAAATGTATTTGAACTTGTTTCTCTGGGCAGAGCAACACAGAGCGGTATTTTTTGCAGAAGTAAGGCAATTTGCAGGGGAAGCAGGGTGAATTATGGTGAGAACAAATTGGAATGCTCCCGAGAAAGTCTAATGAGCAAATGCTGGGACTAAAAAACTGTTTTCCCGGTGTATTAGTGCAGCAGAGGTTTTAAGTTCACGAATGCGCAAACTGACTGTAAATTGATGGAAACTTGGCTCAATGTGGACTTCTGTAGGTGAATTCGACCTTATAACTGAAGATAAATGGTGGTCACCGAGGATTTGCTGGTAATTACAGTGATTTCCTCTCTTTTCTCACTTGTATTGGTGAATTTATGCAAAAAAACCAGGCGCGGTGGAGAAACTTGGATAAATACCTGGTGCAGACGGCAAATGGCGGCAATGTAGGTGAATTGAGGGCGCCCACGGTCTCAACAATCGATTTCTGTAGGTTGGCGGCGAGAACGTCGTAAATTACATGCAGAGAGCTCAATAGTTCTTTTGGTGAAAATATGAGAAAAAAGTGAATTTTGGCGAAAATATGGACATTTGGGCTTTTGGCGCTTTTTTTGGATGACGTCAGCATGACATCATCGGGTGGGGTCGGGTACGGAAGGGTGACGTGGCGGCCTGTGAGTGGTCCACGGGGACTGATGAGGTGGCAGACAGGTCGGAGCGATGGCGGGCCGGGCGCTGACGCGACGCTGACGTGGGCATGGCGTGGGCGTGACGTGGGCGGGCGGTAAACCAAAGCGGTAAGCGGTAATTTCGGACCGCTTATTGTACGGGGGTGGTATTGGCAGGCGGCCTCCCGATATAACCTGGGAGCGACGCGTGGCACTGCCCTGACGTCACCCTCTGACACTTTTCGGGTGCTATAGTCCGGACATCGGGGGCGGCCCGATATTGATATGGGCCGTCGGATGGGAAAGCCCAGATCCGACGGTCGACGGGTTATAAAAATGATAGGACGATACGGCAGCGGGGTGAGCAATAATTTATTATATTTCTTGAAATGTGCGCCCGGGCGGGACTCAAAGAAAATATGGGGTTTCTTCAATGTTTTTTGTATTCAATGCGCTTTAATCAAAACTTTGGGTAAGGGGCAAAAAGTGGGTTTATTGGTGTTTATTGCAAATAGCGCGGGTTAGACATTTCAAAGGGGTTGTAAGGGGAAAAAAGGGTAGGGCTTAGGCTATTAAACCAACCAGGGGTTAGTTTAATCCCTGACATTAAACAACGCACTTTGAACAAGACTTTGATTCTGCATGGTTATCCAATATTTGAACATAGGGCTATAATGCCAAAGGGGAGGGAATATACATATTTTTTGGGTTTTATACACCATAGTGCTATAGTAATAGGGAAAGGGGAACATAGGGAGTTAAGTATAGATAGAGTTAGTAGTTAGTATTGGAGGGGAAAAGGAATGGGAGGAGGCAAAGACTAAGTTGTTAGGGAACAAACTTAGTTAGGAGAGTAGATCA
The DNA here is from genome assembly GCA_031772625.1 of Pinus tabuliformis. Taxonomy (NCBI): domain Eukaryota; kingdom Viridiplantae; phylum Streptophyta; class Pinopsida; order Pinales; family Pinaceae; genus Pinus; species Pinus tabuliformis. Next base: position 89,545,729 of record CM062805.1, on the reverse strand, counting down.
AAATGAAAAGAATTTTACACAGGAAATGTGGCTCTTTTATGCAACAAGAATCAATCAATGAGTTTGTTTTCTCTCATGAACAAAGGTGGTTTTGGGATGTTAGCAAGGAATGTGATGGGGGATGATTGGGAAGTTAGACATGCTTCATCTTGCTGCTACAAAACTGCTGAATAAGAAGATCTGCACTGACACCATGTTTTTCCTTTGCTTAGGCCAGTGAAATGTCATAAATCATGCTTCTGCAACCCCATCTACCTACCCATTCTATTGCCTAGCATTTTTTGTTACTTCAAGGAGGGTGCACTTAGACTTGCAAACCCTCATGTGCCTTTTCTTTTCCTTTGGCTTTTTCCTTTTGATTTTCTATCTAAGGCTAGCCTTATTACTTCCAAGGCCCCAGATTAAACAGTTGGGAACCTTCATTCTCTACCTAACTACTTTATCTGCCAAGATTGAACAGTTTGGACAGATTTCTTTCTCTAATCTACAACAAGAAATTGAAACATGGCATGACCCAGCTTAGACTGTTGGATCACCCATTCAGAAGTAGGACAGCATCAACCAACTGTAGATATGTGTCTTTCACAAGAATATGAGATCTTTGCATCACCAAAGTAGATCATATTGGCACTTCCCCTGCCAATCATGAAAAATGAAACCTATTGGTATAGGTAGCTAACAACATTTACATCATAGTACATCATATCACATCATATTACATCATTAATTTACCAATGGGAGAAGAAAAAGTCAATTGACAGCTAAACTAGGCGAAATTCTGAACAAACAGGCAAAACTGGCAAAATTTCTCCTATGCGCAGCGCCACTGATCCTATGCGTAGTGCTTTTTCCAGACCAGTTTTGGAAGGCTTCCTGAAGTCCAAATCAGGTGTAGAATAGCTCATTGGAAATCTTGGTGAGTCTAATTTCTGGGACAACTTGAATTTTTTGATTTGGAGTCCATTTGCCCCTCCAAAAATGAAATCTCCCAAGACTGCTTCCTGTGTGGCAAAAAAGTGGCAGAGAGGGCACTTTTTGGGTGTTTTTGGCCCTTTTGGAGGTCCAGAACTTGTCAAAATTTCTCAGCCATTTCTGAGCATGCATAAATTTTCATGCTGATTCCAAAAATTTAAACTTTTTTGCAAATGGAGGCCCCCATCAAAAGCGTAGTGCCGGTGGCGCTACGCACCTGTTGGAAAAACCTGTGTTGAAAATTTCTATGTGCAACGCCACTGATTCTATGCGTAGTGCCACTTTCAGATCAAGTTTTGGAGGCCTTCCCGGTGTCCAAATTGGGTGCAGGATAGCTCGTTGGAAATCTTATCAAGTCTACTTTCCAGAACATCTTGAATTTTCCAATTTGGAGGTCATTTTCCCTGTCAAAAGTCAAATCTCCCACGACTGGTCAAAATGTGCAAAATGAGGTTGCCTAAATGTAGAGTGTTGTTGCAGTCAATTTTTGAAGGTCTTTCTCAACTCTAAATTGAGCTCATGATAGCTAATTGGAACTCTCTTTGTGTCTAGTTATCATTTCACTCATCAAGAAAGTCATTTGGCCAACCAAGCTAGGAGAAATCTTGATTTTCCCAAGGCCACTCCAAAGGTGCAGCAACCCTCGTGAGGCAACTTTATTTTTGACATTTCTCTAAAACCATGACACCTGTGTAAAAATTGAAGGAATTTTTTCTTCCCTGGCCTGTTATGGACAAAAATCTCTCTCCGTTTTTCCAAATGAATTTTTTCTTGCTCAGAAATATCATTTGAGTAAAACCTACCCTGATGTGTGGAATAGGGGTTTTGTAGAAATGAAGGGAAATGAAGGGGATAAGGGGCTTCTAAATTCTTGAGAAAATTTTGGGAAGTAGTGAGGGATGTTAGGAAATAGGGGACAATGGAATTTCAAATATTGATTGAGGGGAAGGGGTCCAAAAGGGAAAAACACAAGCCTAATCTAGAAAATTGTCAAATTGTAGCAAGAAACTAGGGTTTGTGGGAAAATGAGGAATTTGAGGGATATCAGTGATGGGAAGTGTTTAATAAGGTACATTAAGGATAGGGGAAGGTGTATGAACATCAGGAAACAAGTTTTGTTAATGATTTGGCCATACAAGAGAAATTGCCTTCAAAACCCTAGGAGAGGGAAATGAGCCTTACCCAAGTACAACTGAAGCACAAACAAGGTGTAAAATGACCCATTGGAACCTAAAATGATGATGAAAACCCTTTAAATGATGGTACACTCAGCTGAATGGTGACATGGACTTACACTTGCAAAACTTTGGAAGGAGTGATAACAAATCCTAGACCAAACTTTACCTAGTGACCAAATTTTGCTTGAAAACACACTAAAATGACAAAATTTGACTTTGACACTCTGAGACCACTTTGTGAGAGCATGTTTGATCACTGGTGGAAGGTTTCAAAGACTGACACTAACATTGGCTCTAATGGGGATGGTAGCTCCTTGGAGATGCCAAGAACCGCAGATCTTTGGGAGAGCAGACCAATGCCTTGTCCATTGGGCAATATGGAGTCAATATCTTGGCAACAAAAACATCAAAACTCAAGACTCAAGAATCAAGACTCAAGACTTCAAGACTCATAATTGATATGACTAAGAACTGAGACTAACTCAAAACTGAAACTAGATACTCAGCTGAAACTAGATGACTGAAAACTGACAACTTGACGACACAAACTGACAAAATAGGAAATATGCTCAAAATGGAGCTTATTCAATAAAACCTACTCTAGTTTTTCCATTCATCACCTGATCAAGTGAAATGAAACAACCAATGTAACCAAGTAAGCATTCTGGCTGTTGTTTGCATTCTCCATAAGTGCTTTCTTTTGAACCATAAGAGAGAACCATTGAAAGGCAACTTCCATGAAAACTTGTAAATAGATCCATTGAATAATATGGATTCTCTATCTGACTCCAAAAACAATGCATAAGGATCTTGAAATTCATGCACACTGGGACTGAGCTCATCCAATGGATTACTTGTCTTCTCCTCGTACCATGAATGCAAACTTTCATCTGATCTTTGTGACGAGACTCCTGCTGAAAATGACAAATAAATCGGCTGCCAGATCAAGTTTGTATCAATACTTTTTCCAAGCTCATAGTTAGCTAATGGAGAAGGACTTTGACTGCAGACATCATCCAACATGTTAGCTATTGGATCGTGAAAAACTTGAAAAGATTGCTACAACCCATTTTCTATTGGTTCCAATGAGATTACATGATTCCCTACATGCTGCTCATTTGAAGATATACTATGCAATTTTCCCTTCAAAAATTAAAATGATTCAAAATAAAATGGTACAGAATCATTTGGCATCATTTGATCATATGGTCCAGCTTCCAAGTCTTCATCTGTAACCTGACATTCAATGGCATTCGGGGATTGCAAATCTAGATATGAGAAGTCTTGAACAAGGATTTCATTGCCCTCAAAATGGTCCAGATCAAGACTAGTCGACAGTTGATTTCTAATTGCATGAAAGTTGTCTCTGATGAAATGAAACGAAGCAAAATAAAAAGGCAAAGATCCTTCACTTACTTCAAAATTTTCTGCACTTTCCTCATCATTTCCATAGCTAATATGCAACGGTTGATCACTATTTTCGAGCTGTTGAAGATGAACTTCCTCCTTCCACAAACCAGCTGTTGATTTGTCTGCAAAACTAGCTTTGGTTTGGAGAACATAATCATCATCATACTGATCAAACTGAGGCAAATCATCAGTATAAAACACATCATCAAGGATACATGTAATATCAACAGATCTCTCTTCTCCAAGATGATCTACAAAACAATCATTATCAGATCTATGACAACTAGGATAAGAAAGGAAATGTTTTGGATCAGCCACTTGTTCTTCTTCAATCAATGAACCATGGTCTTGAACATCATAGTCATTCCTTGTAGTGATCTTCTGCATCATCTCTTCCACTGAAATTATCTAAATGTCAAGCTTTACCTCTAAAGATGTCGTTGCCTCTAGATCTATGTTCTTCAACTCTTCTTCCTTCAACTTTGCCCTTCTGATCAGCAAATTAGCCTCTACATCTATTGCATTATTCTGCATCTCTTCAAGTGTTGCAAGGTTTCTTTCTCTCAGCTAAAACTCCATTTCCGGATCAAAGGCTTCCAGGTAGTGCAAGAGAGCAGATCTAGGAGGAGGCCTTATATTAACCGGCTTCGACAAATAGACTTAGTTAAATCTGGCTGAAAACTGTGGTACTGTCTCCCCTGGCAGTCTTTTCAGCTGGTTATACTCTTCTATAATCAAGAAAGGGTTCTATCTGAACACCCATTTGTCGAGAAACACTTTGACGAACTGCTGGAAATCTGAGATGTTTACATCAAGCAGGGTTTTGAACCAACTCTTGACTTTGCCTTGCAAAGAAAGAGCAAAAATCCTAATATTGACATCTTCTTCATCAACTTCAAAAAGGTCAAGAAAATACTCAAAATTCAATACATGTCTCTCAACAGTGATGTTGTCGCGTTCACCATCAAATCTTGGTAGATATATGATTTTTAGGGAAAGCATGGGATATAGGAGGTAAAATCAGAGGTTTGTATCGATCTGGAATTTTACAAGGTATAGGGGTATGTACAGAAGGTGTAGAATCAGTCTTGGTCTCTTAAGGCTCATCAGTTTGAAGATGGTCATCACAAGCTTCAGAAAAAGGGTCTTGATCAAGCTCAAAGGCATGCAAATCTTTGGTATTCACAATCTTCAAATAGAAGGAATCAAAGGCAGGCTGAGGATCTCTTCTCAAATACAATATACTTTGCAAAACCTTCTTGATGTTCAGTGCTCTACCTTGGGGTTTTATTTAGTTTTAAATGTTTTCTGTTGTTTGAAGAGGACTCATGAAACTTGCATGCCCTCTCCAACTCCTCACCAGTCTTTAGACTCACCATCACATTCATTTCAAAGTGCTAAAACACTTGCCTACCTCGCCCCACAGAAACCTCTGCAAATCTGAGTTGATTTCCCGGACCCAAAGCTGCCTTCCTCATCTGATCCAGCAACCAACCATTAAAATCAATCAAAATCCTCTGAGCATATACCTAGCCTAAAATTAGTATTCATACCAGTCATCTCAAGCCTTACTTGCCATATTTTCTTTGAGATTGACAAGGAGAGAGCCCTCTCCCGACCTGGTAGGGCTAGCTACCAGGTTAAGCATGGTTTGATGTTACCCTAGACCTACCTTTCTCAGCCTGAGGTAGATTTAGGCTATAACATGTGGAATAGGCAGGTGGCCACCAATATCCACCTGGATCAGGTCATAACCATGTTGACATAAATTCCAACCAATAGCCAACAAATAGATCACATCACTGCAACAACCAATGAACATTATACCTCTACACCATGCCAACAACACTCATCACAAACATAGGGAGGACTACCACCATCAGGTTGACCTAAAGCATATGATGTACAATGCCAAGACCCTGTTGACATCAATTCCAACAAACTCCCCCTTTGGCATTGATGTCAACCTCAACCTCATCTCCAATCTTTGAGGTTGATCTCCATAAACTCTCCAACTTTGAAGCTGCAACTCTAAAGTTGATCTCCATCAATCCAAATTCTCTCCCCCTTTGACATCAATGGAAAAGGTCCATACCAACACTTAAGAACAATGCCAATAGCATGTTAGATGAGAGAAGTACTCCCCTTATCATACTCAACACCATTACAATACAAACCAAGAATGTCTCCCTTGCAAGGTAAGCATGTAAAACAAGGAACTCGACTGCCAACATGTCTCTAGCCAATTCCATGCAATCTCTGGAACTGAACATGCTCCCCTAATCATATAATGGATATGCAATCACACTCTCTTTGTTGGTGTAGCAATGCATCCACTTCTCTACAATAAGCTTCCTTGCCAAGTGAAAGAGACTACTCCTCATGAAACATGTCTCCAAGTGACAATGAGCAATGATATACAATGAAGTACCATACATATACAATGCTTCATGGAGCAAATACATGGTTGTGACAAGTACATAGGACTGACATAACTCTGCACATACCTATCACCAACCAATGACTCTATGGACCAAAGTTTTTACATCATTCACCCAATGCAATGGGGCTACAACAATGGTATACAAAATAAGACATGACACCCATTAGCCCATACATAGTTGATTAACAATATATCCTAGACACCATGGGTCTCTACATGAGTAATATACCCAAAAAATGAAACAATGATAATACATGCCTTTTACAATTTCACACAAAAGTTCTCTCCTCTATGCATGCTCAAAATAATGAAATGGCATGAGTACATGGCATCCATGAGCAATGTTATATGCTCCATACAGTAGCACTAATGAAAAATACAATGCATGGCATGTGCATCAAATATAAGGCCTCCATGATCAAAGATGTATATGTGTGTGTGTGTGTGCGCGTGTAAAAACAAAAATGGAAGTATTAATCAAAGCAATGCTAGAGAGTGGCCACTCACATCTCAACCATCAATAATCCAACATCGAAATTCTTGCAACAAAAACATGATGACCGCCAACAACCACGAGACTCCACGTAGGCATGTACTACATAATCATCTATTATTAGCAACATAGAAATATGACATATGACATAGAAACAACACACACACACACACACATATATATATCATGAAACATCCATGAGGCTCATCGATATAAAAACACGGTACTATAGCATCAAGTCTAGCTTCAAACAACAAATCAACAAGCAGCAACAACATAACTATCAACATATAAACTAATAAAACCAATCTCCCAGCAACATCAATGTGTCCCAATAGAGATCTAAACTATCCATTAGCAGCAACAACATAAGATCTCGCAATATAGCACCAATAGTAGCACAAAACTCATTATTTCCTCAACCTTATGCCATCAAAACTCACTTTCTCTCCTCATGAGTGCAGAAACCAAGCAACAAAAGTACATCAATAACTTGATTCATATGAACGCATAATATCTCATTAACAACATACAACATACCCAAATTTTTGGGTTGTGTTATATTATTTCCACGACTAGCTCCCCTTGCACGTTGTGTCGAGGGGGTCACAGGGAGGTGGCTACCCCCCTTGTCGGGGGGTATGCAGGGGGGCGGTAGCCCCCCTGCACAAGGTCTGGGGCAGTGCCCTGGGAAATTTTTTTTGGACCCTATATTAGGTGGGAGGATCTACCTATGGTTTTGTGCATGGATTTCGCACATGGTTTTGGGCGCGATGGTTTTCGGTCCATGGTAGTTTGTAAATCCAACCAAGGGAACTACGATTATGTTCTAATCCAGGGTTAATGGATTGGGGTTTATGGATGCTTTGGCATGTATATATATGTATTGTAACATTGAAAGGAACATAATGAAAAATCAATCTAGTAGTCCCAATTTTGGGATCCAGGGGAAAATCTCTATGTATATTTGTTTTATGTGTTATGCTCTCACCATTGTTTATTTTCTATTTTTAGAATTCGTATGCAAGTAATTTCTATATGGGGTTAAAACCTACATTTGCTATCAAAGTTGTTTTGGCTTCAAGGGGACGCCTTTACTGTTGAGGGGTTTTTCTCGGGCCTGTGGTAGACCCTGTTCAGTGGGAGATCTGCGAGATAGATTCTTGTGGTGAAAGAAGATGGCATGTAGTGGAAAGATAGAGATCGATAAATTTAATGGTCAGAGTTTCAAGTTGTGGAAACTCAAGATGGAGGATCTACTGGTGGATAAAGATCAGTTGATCGTGGTAGATCCAGGGACTAAACCAACAGAAGTGTCCGATGAATAATGGAAGGAGTTGGGTCAGAAGGCAAAAAGAACAATATGATTATTTGTCTCAGATTCAGTATTGCTGAATGTATCAGGGGAAGCTACGGCGAAGGCTTTGTGGGACAAGCTAGGGACTTTGTACCAATCTAAGTCTCTGGTGAATAAAATATTCCTACAGAAAAAGTTTTATAACCTGAGGATGAAAGATGGAGACTCGGTGACACAGCATCTAAATGCATTTAATACTATGGTAAGCCAGTTATTATCTATTGATATTAAAATTTCATATGAAGATAAGTGCATCAGTTTGTTGTGTTCTCTACCAGATTCGTGGGATAGTTTGTTTGTTGCAATAGCTAGCAATGCAACTGCGTTGCAGTTTGATGAAATAGTCTCATCCTTGTTGACGAAGGAGATGAGACGGAAAAATATGGAGAGCCAAAATGGTGATGCCTTGTCTGTATGAGGACGGTCCCAAAATAGAAACAAAAATAATTCCTCGAGTGGGAGATCTAAATCTAGAGGGATATTTAAATCTCTAGGAAAACCTGTAAAGGTGTGCTGGAAATGCGAAAAGGAAGGGCACTACAAAAGGGACTGTAAATCTAAAGCTCTTGAGAAAGGAAAGGGATCCGATGATGCTCCTTCTGCAAAGGCGAAAACCACCTCAAATGAAGGTGGGGATGTGTACTTGGATTCTTCTTCAAGTACACATGTAGATCATGAGGCATCGTTGATTGAATCAGGTGCATCCTTTCACTTCACTCCCCATAGAGAGTGGTTCTGCGAGTATGAAAAATATGATGGTGGTGATGTCTTCTTAGGGGATGAAAGGAAGGCTAGAATCATTGGTCATGGAAAAGTCAAGTTGAAGTTGCAATGTGGAAGGATTAGAACACTTTCAAGTGTTCTGCATATTCTTGCATTAGCCAGAAATCTGATTTTTGTAAGCAAGTTGGATGATGTAGGTGTAAAAACAATGTTCGAGAAATATACCTACAAGATGGTTCAAGGAGCACTGGTATTGGTGCGGGGAGTTCAGATTGGAACTTTGAACCACTATTATTGATGGGTGCAATAGTTCTGTGGTTCCTGAAAGTGGATCAGAAAAGCTAGTGGTCTCTGGAGAAAAGGCCATGCTATGGCATCAAAGGCTTTGACATATTGGAGAGAAGGGCCTTCGAATACTTCATGGTAAATGTATGGTAGAAGGTATGTCTAATAGCTCTCTGGATTTTTATTTCTGTAAAAATTGTGTATATGGGAAGCAGAATCGGGTGAGTTTCCCCTCTAGTGGTAAGAGGGCGAAATAGATATTAGAGCTTGTGCACATTGATGTGTTTGGACTTGTGTCGTTCCACCACTGGGTAACTATATGTACTATGTATCATTTATAGATGACTTCTCAAGGAATACATGGATATATTTCCTCAAGAAGAAATCTGAAGTCTTTGACAGGTTTAAGGAATTTAAGGCTCTTGTGGAAAACTAGACAGAGAAGAAGATAAAGGTGTTGAGGACAGATAACGGTGGAGAGTTTTGCAAGAAGGAATTTGAAGAGTTCTGTAATAAGTGTGGTATAGCAGGGCAGAAGACTAATCCATACACACCTGAGCAAAATAGTGTTGCAGAAAGAATGAACAAGGCGTTGATGGAAAGGGTAAGAAGCATGCTCAATGGTGTCGGGTTAGGATAGGAATTCTGGGCAGAGGCGGTGGAGATTGCATATTACCTGGTCAATAGATCACCTTCGTCATCATTGGAGGATAAGACTCCACAAGAGGTATGGACTGGTAAGAAACCTTCCCTTTCACATCTTAGGGTATTTGAATGTGATGCATATGCACATGTTCCAAAGGAGAAAAGAACAAAGTTGGATAGTAAATCTAAAAAGTGCATCTTTATTGGGTGTAAGGATGGTTTAAAAGGTTATAAGCTTTGGAACCCAGTAACAAGAAAGGTTGTGTACAACGGAGATTTGGTTTTAAGAGAGGTAAAAGATGTTATTAAACATGAAGTCCTACCAAAGGAACATGAGAAGATAGAGTTTGAGCTAAAGGAGGAAGAATCAGACCCTACAACAAAAGAGGAAGAGCCAAAAAATCTGGTTGTGAGAAGATCAGTTCGAGAAAGAAGGAAGCTAGAAAGGTATAGTCCATCTACTTTCTGTTCAAATTTTTCTTTATTTATTACTGATGATGATCCCAGAACTGTGAAGGAAGCAATAGATTCAGAGGATGGCAAAATCTAGAAAGAGGCCATGCTTGATGAAATGGCATCTTTGCACAAAAATGAGGCTTGGGATCTGGTGGAGTTACCGGCTGGAAGGAAACCCATTGGCAACAAATGGGTGTTCAAGAAGAAGATGAATGTAGAAGGAAAGGTGGAGAAATACAAAGCTCGATTGGTAGAAAAAGGTTATTCCCAGGTGTCGAGAATTGATTTTGGCGATATTTTTTCTCCTATTTCCAAGATAACTTCCATTAGATTACTTTTATCTATTGTTGTTGCTTTTGATTTTGAGGTAGAACAGATGGATGTGAAGACAACATTTCTTAACAGGGATTTGGAAGAAGAGATCTACATGAAGCAACCTAAAGGCTTTACGGTGAAGGGTAAGAAAGAACCGGTATGCAAGTTAAAAAAAGTCTCTGTATGGGTTAAAACAGTCACCAAGGATGTGGTATTAGAAATTTGATACATTTATACGGGGACTTGGCTTCACTAGAAGCAAAGCAGATCACTGTGTGTATTTTAAATTAATTGGTGACCGTGTTATTTATCTGGTCTTGTATGTGGATGATATGTTGCTGGTTGGAAATGACAAAGAAATTACTAGGATTTGAAGACCAAATTATCCTCAAAATTCAACATGAAAGGCCTTGGTGTTGCAAACTATATTTTGGACATGGAAATTAAATGAGATCAGGCAAAGAGGAAGCTCTGGTTAAACCAGAGGAAGTATGTCGAGACAATACTGCAGAGGTTTAATATGCAGGATAGTAAACCGGTGAAGGTTCCAATTCCTATAGGTGTAAAGTTATTTGTTGAACAGTTTCCCAAGACACAAGAAGAGGAAGAGGACATGTCCCGTGTTCCATATGCAAGTGCAGTTGATAGCCTGATGTATGTGATGGTCTGTACTAGACTAGACATTGCACATGCAGTGGGAGTATTGAGCAGGTTTATGTCAAAACCAGGGAAGGAGCATTGGACAGCAGTGAAGCAGGTTTTCAAGTATTTGTGTGGCACTAGTGATTATGGTTTTGTAGGTTTTAACCCCATACAGAGATTACCTGCATACGAATTCTAAAACACAGAAAATAAACAATGCGAGAGCATAACACATAAAACGCATATAAACAGAGATTTTCCCCTAGATCCCAAAACCGGGACTACCAGCTTGATTTTTCATTATTTTCCTTTCAATGTTACAATACATATTTATACATGCCGAAGCATCCAATACCATGGACCGAAAAACCATCGCGTCCAATACCATGGACCGAAAACCATCGCATCCAAAAACATGTGCGAAAATCATGCACAAAACCATAGGTGGGTCTGCCCATCCTAACATAGGGTTCAAAACCAAAAATTTCGAGGGCGCTGCCCCGAACCCCATAAAGTGGGGTTACGGGTGCGCCTCAAACCCCCTATGAAACCCCCCCTCCCCACACTACACAATCGGCGCAACGAAGGGGGGCTCCGCCCCCCCTCTAGCCCCCTAGTTAACTACGTGGGCTAGTAGTGGAAAGAATATAACACAACCCAACAGGTTTGTGCTACCAAGGAAGACCAGTATTGGACAGAGTTTTGGACATCTGTGGCTTTGTTGATGAAGACTAGGCTGGAGATCTGTTGGGTGTGAAGCCTGATTATCTTTTGTATTCAAAGGTTTCAGCCGAATGTATACCCCAGAAAGATTGTACACCCCTCCACGCGGGGGGGTGCGGGGGGGACTTGTCCCCCCCGCAGAGGTCCAGGGGGGCTAATCCCCCTTGGCCAGGGGGTCCGAGGGCCAGCGGTCCCCTAGTGGGGGCTCGGGGACAATGCCCCCGAAGCTAAAAGTAGAGGTAAAACTGCCTTGTAAAAGTCTAGTAATTTCTAGTCAATCTAGGCCGTTCATTAGGCGGATGATCTGATGGAGGAAGTTATGTTTGATTTAGGGTTTTTCGCCCTAGAAGGAAACCCCTCACTATATATGAGGGAATTGTATTGCGTCTATGTAGATATGTATTTTGAGTGAGGAAGAGAGAGGAGATTGAGAGCGAAGAGGGAGTTACAGCAGATCTACTGTAGGTTGTATCTCTTCAGTTTGCTGGATAATATAATAAAAGAAGGACTGGCTATTTCTCCGTGGACGTAGCCAAAACTAGGTGAACCACGTATATCTGTGTCTCTCTTGTTTTATGCATTTTCTGTGTTTATATTTTTGCAATATTTTATGTGTTTCATTGCTCCATAATATATAATTTTCTAACAACTGGTATCAGATCTGAAGGTCTATTTCGCTGATAAACTCGCAGGAGAGAAGGGTTCCTAGTTCGAGTGGGAGAAATGGCAGAACATGGTAGGTTTAGGGTCGAAAAATTTAACGGCCAAAACTACCAGTTGTGGAAGATGCAAATGGAAGATTATCTGTATCAGAGATTTGTACCTACCATTGAGCGGAAAGACAAAGAAGCCGACGAGTATGACAGGCACAGAATGGGATATTCTCAACAGAAAGGCACTTGGAACAATACGGCTGTGCCTAGCGGCGTCGGTAGCGTTTAATATTTCAAAGGAAACAACAACAGAGGGTTTAATGTCGGCATTGGCCAAACTATATGAAAAACCCTTAGCCTCAAATAAGGTATTTCTTATGAAGCGTTTATTTAATATGAAGATGTCAGAGGGTGGATCTATTGCTGATCATTTAAATGATTTTAATACAATTACAAGTCAGTTAAGTTCTGTAGGGGTAAACTTTGATGATGAAGTTAGGGCTCTGTTATTTCTGTGCTCATTGCCAGAAAGTTGGAATGGTTTAGTTATGGCCATTAGTAACTCTGTCTCTGGATCTAGTACTTTAAAGTTTGATGATGTTGTCGGTGCAATCCTTAGCGAGGAAATGTGACAGAAAAGCTCCGGTGAGACATCAAGTAATGCTTTGACTGTAGAGACTAGGGGAAGAAAAATGGAAAGAGGAAAGAGCTCAGGATATCACAGTAAGTAAAGAAAAGGCAAATCCAAGTCCAGATCGGGGATAGTGTGCTAGAAATGTGGGAAGAAAGGACACCTGAAGAAAGATTGCAAGTCTCGGAAGGGAAAAGAAGGAGACGCACAACAAGAAACTAATCATGAAGTGAATGTAACAGGTGATGTGTTGCAAGATGCTTTGATTCTTTCATTAGAAAATATTATTGATGCCTGGGTGGTAGATTTAGGGGCCTCATTCCATGCCACACCTGATAGGAAACATTTTCATGATTATGTTCAATGAGATTTTGGACAAGTTCGATTGGGTGATGATAAACCCTGTAAAATCATTGGAATGGGTACAGTTTTCATAAAACAACAGAATTGAAATAAATGGCTATTGAAGGAGGTAAGGCATGTTCCAGATCTGAAGAAAAATCTGATTTCAACAGGGCAGTTGAGAGGTGAAGGTTGCGTAAGTACTTTCACAGATAAAACCTGGAAGGTCACTAAAGGATCCTTGGTAATAACGAAAGGAGGAAAGGTTGGTACATTGTATTTATGCAATGGAATTTCTAATTCTATTAATGCTTTAACCTCTACAGGAGAAGATACGACATTGTGGCATCATAGGCTTGGGCACATGAGTGAGAAGGGGATGCCGATTCTTCACTCAAGAAATTTGTTACCATGTTTGAAGCATGTTGATTTAAAATTCCGTGAAAATTGTGTTTATGGAAAACATAAGAGAGTCAGATTACTTAGAATTGGGAAAGAAAAGAAGAGTGAAAAATTAGAGCTTGTGCATACAGATGTATGGGGACCTGCTTAGGTATCATCTCTTGGTGGCTCTCGTTATTATGTTACTTTTATTGATGATGCAACTAGAAAAACTTGGATTTATTGTATTCGAAATAAATCTGATGTATTTGATACTCTCAAGAAATGGAAAGATTTGGTTGACAATGAGACAGGGAAAAGGTTGAAGTGTCTCAGATCAGATAATGGAGGTGAATATTGCAACAAAGAGTTTGATAGGTACTATTCAAAGAATGGAATTCGCAGAGAGAAGATAGTTCCAGGAACACCACAAGAAAATGGTGTGTCAGAAATGATGAACAGCACAATCATGGAGCGTGCAAGGTGCATGAGATTGCATGCAGGATTGCCTTTACAATTTTGGGCAGATGCTGTAGACACTGTTGTCTATCTAATAAACAGAGGGCCTTCAAGTTCCTTGGATGGTGGTATTCCAGAGGAGGCATGGACAGGTAAAAAGTTAAACTACTCATTTTTAAATACTTTTGGTTGTGAAACCTTTATCCACATTAATAAAGAAAATAGAACAAAGCTTGAGGCAAAATCAAACAAATGTACCTTTATTGGATATGGTGTTAATGATTTTGGTTATCGCTTATATGATTATCAAAATCATAAAATCATTAGGAGCAAAGATGTAATATTCAATGAAAATGTCTTGTATAAGAATCAGTTGCAGGAAAAGAAATAGGAAAAAGAAAACAAAGAATACACAGTGCTTGACGATATCACAGGAAAAGTGATGGTGCCTGAAAATCATAATGATCAACAGCTAGAAGAACAATCACAACAGCAACAAGCACTTCAAACACTTGAAATTGGTGTTAGAATGTCTACCAGGATAAGTAGACCCCCTGAACGATACTCTCCTTCATTATATTATGTATTGTTGACTGATTCTGGTGAACCAGAATGTTATGAAGAAGCAGTGCAGGTAGAAACCAGGAAGAAGTGGGAGCAAGCCATGAAAGAAGAGATGGACTCCTTAGCACATAACCAAACTTGGGACTTAGTCAGGTTGCCTCCAGGTAAAATAGCATTACAAAATAAATGGGTTTACAAGTTGAAGGAAGAAGATGGAGGTAGAAAAAGGTATAAAGCTATACTTGTGGTGAAAGGGTTTGCACAGAAAAAGGGTATATACTTTGATGAGATACTTTTTCCTGTTGTGAAAATGACTTCAATCAGAACTATTCTAAGTCCAGTAGCAGCTGAAGATTTGCATCTTGAGCAGTTAGAAGTAAAGACAGCCTTTCTCCATGGGGATTTGGAGGAAGAGATATATATGCAGCAGCCACAAGGATATGAGGTAAAAGGGAAGGAGAAACTAGTGTGCAGGTTGAAGAAGAGCTTGTATGGCTTAAAACAGGCTCCAAGGCAGTGGTATCTAAAATTTGACAAGTTTATGTCTGAACAAGGTTATACTAGATGTCACTCTGATCATTGTGTTTATCTCAAAAGGCAAAATGATGGCAGCTATATTATATTGTTACTGTATGTAGATGACATGCTTGTTGTGGGTTCTAACATGCAGGAAATAAATGTGCTCAAAAGGAAATTGGCAAACTCATTTGCAATGAAGGATTTGGGTGCTACAAAACAAATCCTTGGTATGAGAATAACTAGAGACAGGAAGAAGCACAAATTAACATTGTCTCAAAGTGAGTACATAGAAAAGGTGTTGAAAAGGTTTAATATGCAGAATGCAAAACCAGTTGGTATACCTTTGGCTAGTCATTTCAAATTAAGTAAGGAGGTGTGTCCCAAGACTCAGGAATAAATGGCTCATATGTCTAAAGTTCCATATGCAACAGCAGTTGGAAGCTTAATCTATGCAATGGTCTGCACAAGGCCTGATATTGCACATGCAGTGGAGTTGTAAGTAGCTACATGAACAATCCAGGAAAAGAACATTGGATGGCAGTGAAGTGGATTCTCAGGTATTTGAGAGGTACCACAAATCAAGTGTTATGCTTTGGTGGTTCCAACATTGCTCTACAGGATATGTATTTACTGTAGGTGGAACAGCTGTTAGTTGGGTTTCAAAAATCCAAAGTGTTGTTGCACTTTCAACAAAAGAAGCAGAGTATGTTGCTGCTACAGAGGCTAGTAAAGAAATGATTTGGTTACAAAGATTTCTGGATGAATTGGGTAAGAAGCAGGAGTTGGGCAGGTTATACAGTGACAGCCAGAGTGCCATACATCTTGCAAAGAACTTTGCATTTCATTCCAAGACTAAACATATACAACTCAAGTACCATTTCATACAGTCAGCATTGGAAGATGGACAGTTGAAGCTGGAAAAGATACAGACTAGCCAAAATCCTGCAAATATGTTAACAAAAGTTGTAACCAGAGAGAAACTGAGAATCTGCTTAGTTTCAATTGGTCTTCAAATATGATGAAGACGATGAGAAATAGCCAGGTCCAAATTGGAGTCATTTTCTAACAAATGAAGCAACGGTGGAGTTGCTATAATCAGTCTCCAAGTGGGAGATTGTTGGGTGTGGAGCCTGATTATCTTTTGTATTCAAAGGTTTCAACCAGATGTATACCCCAAGAAGACTGTACAGCCCTCCACGCGGGGGGGGGGTGCGGGGGGCTAATTCTCCCCCGGCTGGGGAATCCGGGGACTAGTGGTCCCCCGGCGGGGGCTCGAGGGAAACACCCCCGAAGCTAAAAATAGATGTAAAATTGCCTTGTAAAAGTCTAGTAATTTCTAGTCAATCTGGGTCGTTCATTAGGCGGATGATCTAACGGTAGAAGTTATGTTTGATTTAGGGTTTTTTGCCCTAGAAGGCAACCCCTCACTATATATGTGGGAATTGTATTGCGTCTATGTAGATCTGTATTCTGAGTGAGGAAGAGAGAGGAGCTTGAGAGCAAAGAGGGAGTTACAGCAGATCTGCTATAGGTTGTATCTCTTCAGTTTGCTGGATAATATAATAAAAGAAGGACTGGCCATTTATCCGTGGACATAGCCCAAACTGGGTGAACCACGTATATCTGTGTCTCTCTTGTTTTATGCGTTTTCTGTGTTTATATTTCTGCAATATTTTATGTGTTCCATTGATCTGTAATATATAATTTCCTAACAAGATCTGGATCATAGAAGATCTGAAAAGTGGATATGTGTTTTGTTTGGGTGTGGAGCATGATTATTTAGAGGTCTTTGTTTCAGCCGGATGTATACCCCAGGAAGTTTGTACACCCCTCCATGCGGGGGGGGTGCGGGGGGGCCGATCCCCCCCAGCTAGGGGGTTTGGGGGCCAGCGGTCCCTCGACAGGGATTTGGGGGCAGCGCCCCCGAAGCTAAAAACAAATGTAAAATTGCCTTGTAAAAGTATAGTAATTTCTAGTCAATATGGGCCATTCATTAGGCGGATGATCTCACGGTAGAACTTATGTTTAGTTTATGGTTTTTTGCCCTAGAAGGCAACCCCTCTCTTTGTATGAGGGTATTGTATTAAGGCTGTGTAATAGATGTGTATTCTCGTGTGAGAAACGGAGAGGCGAGACTGTGAGAGAAAATAGAGGATATTACAACGGATCTGTTGTAGGTTGTGTCTCTTCATTTTGCTGGATAATAAAAAGGAAGGACTTGTTGTTCGAGGTGGACATAGCCCAAACTGGGTGAACCACGTATATCTGTGTCTCTCTGGTTTTTATGTGTTTTTTGTGTTTATATTTCTGCTATATTCTATGTGTTCCATTGCTCTGTAATTTATAATTTTCTAACAACTGGTATCAGAGCCGAAGGTCTATTTAGCTGATAAACTCGCAGGAAAGAAGGGTTCCTCGTTCGAGTGGGAGCAATGGCAGAAGATGGTAAGTTTAGGGTCGAGAAATTTAACGGCCAAAACTTCTTGCTATGGAAGATGCAGATGGAAGATTATCTGTATCAAAAAAATCTGTACCTACCATTGGGAGGAAAAACAAAGATGCTGACAGGTATGACAGATGAAGAATGGAACTTTCTCGATAGAAAGGCACTCGGAACAGTATGGTTGTGCCTCGCAACGTCGGTCGCCTTGAACATTACGAAGGAAACAAAGATAGAGGGTTTGATTAAGGCGTTGGTGAAACTATATGAAAAACCCTCGGCCTCAAACAAAGTATTTCTTATGAAACAGTTATTTAATATGAAGATGTCGGAAGGTGGATCTGTTATAGACCATTTAAATGATTTTAATACTGTTACAAGTCAGTTAAGTTCTGTAGGGGTAAACTTTGATGATGAAGTTAAAGCTATGTTATTCTTGTGCTCATTGCCAGAAAGTTGGAATGGTTTAGTAATGGCCATTAGTAACTCTATGTTTGGATCTACTACTTTAAAGTTTGATGATGTTGCCGGTGCTATCCTTAGTGAGGAAATGCGACCGAAAAGCTCCGGTGAGACATCGGGTAATGCTTTAAGTGCATAGTCTAGGGGAAGAAAAATGGAAAGAGGAAAGAACTCAGGATATCACAGTAAATCAAGGAAAGGCAGATCCAAGTCCAAATCGGCGATAGTGTGCTGGAAATGCGGAAAGAAAGGACACCTAAAGAAAGACTGTAGATCTCGGAAGGGAAAAGAAGGAGATGCACAGCAAGAAAACAATCATGAAGCAAATGTGACAGGTGAGGTGTTACAAGATGCTTTGATTCTTTCTTTCAAAAATATTACTGATTCTTGGGTGGTAGATTCAGGGGCCTCATTCCATGCACTCCTGATAAGAAATATTTTCATGACTATGTTCAAGGATATTTTGGACAAGTTCGTTTGGGTGATGATAAACCCTGTAAAATTGTTGGAATGGGTAAGGTTCTTGTAAAACAACAGAATGGAAACAAATGGCTACTAAAGGAGGTAAGGCATGTTCCAGATCTGAAGAAAAATCTGATTTCAACAGGGAAGTTAGGCAGTGAAGGTTGTGTGACAACTTTCACAGATAAAGCTTGGAAGGTCACCAAAGGAGCCCTAATAATAGCAAAAGGCGAAAAGGTTGGTACATTGTATTTATGCAATGGTATTTCTAACTCTGTTAATGCTTTAACTTCCAAAGGAGCAGATGCAACATTATGGCATCATAGGCTCGGACACATGAGTGAGAAGGGGATGAAGATCCTTCACTCAAGGAATTTGTTGCTGGGTTTGAAGAATGTTGATTTGGACTTCTGTGAGAATTGAATTTATGGAAAACAGAAGAGAGTCAGATTTCTCAGAGTTGGGAAAGAAAAGAAGAGCGAAAAATTAGAGCTTGTGCATGCAGATGTATGGGGACCTACTCAGGTACCATCTCTCGATGGTTCTCGTTATTATGTTACTTTTATTGATGATGCAACTAGAAAAACTTGGATTTATTGTATTAATAATAAATCTGATGTATTTGATACTTTCAAGAAATGGAAAGCTTTGGTTTAGATTGAGACAGAAAAGAAATTGAAGTGTCCCAGATTAGACAATGGAGATGAATATTGCAGAAAAGAGTTTGATAGGTATTGTTCAGAGCATGGAATTTGCAGAGAGAAGACAATTCCAAGAACACCACAAGAAAATGGTGTGTCAGAAAGGATGAATAGAACAATCATGGAGCGCGCAAGGTGCATGAGATTGCATGCAGGATTGCCTTTACAATTTTGGGCAGATGCTGTAGATACTATTGTTTATCTAATAAATAGAGGGCCTTCAAGTTCCTTGGATGGTGGTGTTCTAGAGGAAGCATGGACAGGTAAAAAGGTAAACTAATCCTTTTTAAAGCCTTTTGGTTGTGAGGCCTTTGTCCATATTAATAAAGAAAATAGAACAAAGCTTGAGGCAAAATCAAAGAAATGTACCTTTATTGGATATGGTGTTAATTATTTTGGTTATCGCTTATATGATTACGAAAATCACAAAATCATTAGGAGCAGAGATGTAATATTCAATGAAAAGGTCTTGTATAAGAATCAGTTGCAGGAAAAGAAACAAGAAAAAGAAAACAAGGAATACACAGTTCTTGATGAGATCACTGAAAAAGTAAAGGTGCCTGAAAATAATAATAATCAACAACCACCACAACAGCAACAGGCACCCCAAACACCTGAAAGTGGTGTTAGAAGATCTACCAAGATAAGTATACCCCCTGAACGATACTCTCCTTCATTATATTATTTATTGTTGACTGTTTCTGGTGAACCCGAATGTTATGAAGAAGCAATGCAGGTTGAAAGAAGGAAGAAGTGGGAGCTAGCCATGGAAGAAGAGATGGACTCCTTAATGCATAACCAGACTTGGGACTTAGTCAAGTTGCCTGCAGGTAAAACTACATTGCAGAATAAATGGGTTTATAGGCTGAAGGAAGAAGATGGAGGAAAACAGAGGTACAAAGCTAGACTTGTGGTGAAGGGGTTTGCACAGAAGAAAGGTATTGATTTTGATGAAATATTTTCTCCTGTTGTTAAAATGACTTCAATTAGAACTATTTTAAGTCTAGTAGCAGTTGAAGATTTGCATCTTGAGCAGTTAGATGTAAAGACAACCTTTCTCCATGGGGATTTGGAGGAAGAGATATATATGCAGCAACCACAAGGATATGAGGTAAAAGGGAAGGAGAAACTAGTGTGCAAGTTAAAGAAGAGCTTGTATGGCTTAAAACAGGCTCCAAGGCAGTGGTATCTAAAATTTGACAAGTTTATGTCTGAACAAGGTTATACTAGATGTCACTCTGATCATTGTGTTTATCTGAAAAAGCAAAATGATGGCAGCTATATTATATTGTTATTGTATGTAAATGACATGCTTGTTGCAGGGTCTAACATGCAGGAAATAAATGTGCTCAAAAAAAATTTGGAAAATTCATTTGCAATGAAGGATTTGGGAGCTGCAAAACAAATCCTTGGTATGAGAATAACTAGAGACAGGAAAAATCGCAAATTAACATTGTCTCAGAATGAGTACATACAAAAGGTGTTGAAAAGATTTAATATGCACAATGCAAAATCAGTTAGTACACCTTTTGCTAGCCATTTCAAACTTAGTAAGGAAATGCGCCCAAAGACCCAAGAAGACATGCATTATATGTCTAAAGTTCCATATGCATCAGCAGTTGGAAGCTTAATGTATGCAATGGTTTGCACAAGGCCTTATATTGCACATGCAGTGGGAGTTGTAAGCAGGTACATGAACAATCCAGGAAAGGAACATTGGATGGTAGTGAAATGGATTCTCAGATATTTGAAAGGTACCACAAATCAAGCATTATGCTTTGGTGGTTCAAACATTTCTTTACAGGGATATGTTGATGCAGATATGGCAGGTGACAGAGATAATAGGAGGAGCACTACAAGATATTTATTTACTGTAGGTGGAACAGCTGTCAGTTCGGTTTCAAAAATCCAAAGTGTTGTTTCACTTTCAACAACAGAAGCAAAGTATGTTGCTGCTACAGAGGCTAGTAAAGAAACGATTTGGTTACAAAGATTTATGGGTGAATTGGGTAAGAAGCATGATATGGGCACGTTATACAGTGATAGCCAAAGTGCCATTCATCTTGCAAAGAACTCAACATTTCATTCCAGGACTAAACACATATAGCTCAAGTACCATTTCATACGATCAGTGTTGGAAGATGGAGAGTTGAAGTTCGAAAAGATACACACTAGCCAGAATCCTGCAGATATGCTAACAAAAGTTGTAACCAGGGAGAAACTGAGAATATGCTCAGTTTCAATTGGTCTTCAAGGATGACGATGAAAATGAGAAACAACCAGGTCCAAAGAGGAGTCATTGTCCAGCAAATGAAGCAGCGGTGGAGTTGCTACAATCATTCTCTAAGTGGTAGATTGTTTGGGTGTGAAGCATGATTATTTAGAGGTCTTTGTTTCAACCGGATGTATACCCCAGGAAGTTTGTACACCCCTCCACGCGGGGGGGGTGTGGAGGGGACTTGTCCCCCCGCCGGGGTTCAGGGGGCTGATCCCCCCCAACTGGGGGGTTCGGGGCTAGCAGTCCCCCAGCAGGGGTTCGGGGGCAGCACCCCCAAAGCTAAAAACAAATGTAAAATTGCCTTGTAAAAGTATAATAATTTCTAGTCAATTTGGTCCGTTCATTAGGCGGATGATCTGACGGTAGAACTTATGTTTAGTTTAGGGTTTTTTGCCCTAGAAGGCAACCCCTCTATTTGTATGAGGGTATTGTATTAAGGTTGTGTAATAGATGTGTATTCTCTGTGCGAGAAACAGAGAGGCGAGATTGTGAGAGAAAATAGAGGATATTACAGCGGATCTGTTGTAGGTTGTGTCTCTTCATTTTGATGGATAATAAAAAGAAAGGACTAGCTGTTCGGGGTGGATGTAGCCCAAACTAGGTGAACCACGTATATCTGTGTCTCTCTGGTTTTTATGTGTTTTTTGTGTTTATATTTCTACTATATTCTATGTGTTCCATTGCTCTATAATTTACAATTTTCTAACATGTTTAACCTATTTGGAGGAGCAGTCAGTTGGATGAGTAAGAGACAATATGTAGTGGAACTTTCATCTATAGAGGCAGAATACATGGCAGCCACTCATGCAAGCAAGGAAGCAGTTTGGTTGCAGAGATTGTGTTCAAGTATGGGGTTAGTACAACAAGCTATAAGGATAGACTGTGATATGAAAAGAGCAATTTTCTTGGCAAAGAACCCTGCTTATCATTCAAAGACAAAGCAAATTGATGTTCAGTATCACTTTGTAAGGGATATGGTAGTTTACAAAAAGGTGTTGCTGGTAAAGGTGGACACTTTGAAGAATACTGCAGATGCATTGACAAAATCTGTGAGCACTGAGAATTTGTCTGTGTAGAGAAACAATGGGTGTTGTAGGGTTGGATCAATGACTAAGCTCTCCTGTGGCCCCCTATGGAAAGAAAACAAGATGTGGGAGAATGTTGGGTTGTCTTATATTCTTTCCATGACTAGCCCACGCGTTGGTGGGGGGGGTTATAGGGGGGACGATAGCCCCCCATGTACGTTGTGTCGGGCGTTGTCGAGGGGTCACAGGGGGGGTCGCTGGGGCCACCCTAAACGAGGTCCAGTGCAGTGCCAGGGAAAAAAAATTTGGACCCTATATTAGGTGGGTGGACCTACCTATGGTTTTGTGCATGGATTTCACACATGGTTTTGGGCGCGATGGTTTTCGGTCCATGGTATTTTGTAGATCCGGTCAAGGGAACTACGGTTATGTTCTAATCCAAGGTTAATGGATTGGGGTTTATGGATGCTTCAACATGTATATATATGTATTGTAACATTGAAAGGAACATAATGAAAAATCAATCTGGTAGTCCAGGTTTTGGGATCCAGGGGAAATTCTCTGTGTATATTTCTTTTATGTGATATGCTCTTGCCATCGTTTATTTTCTGTTTTTAGAATTCGTATGCAAGTAATTTCTGTACGGGGTTAAAGCCTACAAAAAAAATCATAAGCAACAACATACTCTCTCTCCATGCAATAGCAACATCATAATTCAGCCATCCAAATTTTTATCATAAACAACATGTATCATACATCTAGAAACAAAAAAGATGAGCAATAACATGCATACTCTAAATGAGAAAATTCCAACACACCATCATCTAATCTCCATCACAACTCCACATGCATGACAACACATGAGATACATCTAGCACTATCAATATACAAACTATGTCATGCAAACATACTATCTCACAATATATGGCAACAACACCAAAATTCTTCTCAACATCTTCCTGCATCAAATCAATGTAAGATATATGCACAACAAGATCCTCCACAGTGAGCACAATGCCAACCATCAATAAAAACTCAACATGCAATTGCTCCAAAGATAAAAACAAAACATATGCGGTTGATTTGAATGATGATAAGCTAAAAATAAGAATAGATAATAAATTAAAATAACACTTCAAACCTTAAGAACTCCCCCTGAGCACATGCATCTCCTTCCTAATATGTAGATTTATCTTCATACACTCTTTCCGATATGGCTTCACCTCCAAAGGTCTACATGAAACTCAAGATGTGACCATATGCTCCCCCTGAGACCATGTAGGCCTCAGATTTTGGCAGGAGTCCCTTGCTACTCTTTTCTCCTCCAAACTTTCACATGCTGATCTTCCTTCTTTTTATACGGTTGGCCTTGCATGTTCTTCTTTCTTTGATTGGATCTCCTATAACACATGTGAAACTTGCAGTCCTTGGCCTTATATCCAATATTATCACACACAAAACATCTTATGTGACCAAGGAAACAATGAATGGACTGATATCTTCTGCTATATGACTTTTATTCCTTGCATGTACCCTGTAGTCAATAGCTCTATGGCCAAAATCATTGCACGAGAAACAATAGCCATAAAAAGGACTATTATACCTAACCATTGATGACCTTTGTGATGAGAGTGGTCTTCTTTTTATGCATGCATAAGGTTGCTTCTCCTTTGGTTGCTTCTCATTTGGTTGCTTCTTGACCTCTTCATTAAATTGCTGCAAAGTGTCTGTGTTCTCAACAGTTGTAGCATTTTCCCACTCCGTTATTCTTCCTTGGTTTTATTTTGGATGCCCTTCTTCGCTTGTTCTTTTGGTTCTTGGATGATTGTTGATTTTGCTAATGATTCTTCTTTTCGACACTACTACTAGTTGATCCAATGTTTTCAGATTTGCTTGTAGTTGCTTGAGCACTAGATCTGATCATCTCTAGATCCTTTCTTGCAAAGGTTGTTTCAACTTTCAATATTTGACACTCATCCTCCATTTCCTTGTACTTCTTTCTCATTCCTTCTTCAATTTTCCTTCCTTCTTCCAGCTGAGTTTTTAAATATGAAATTTCTTCTTTGTAAGCACACTCCTTTTCATAAAAAAATTGCAATAACATTCGTTGATCTTTATTTTCAGCTATAAGTCTTATGAGCTTTGCTTCTAGGGCCATTATCTTGGATTTCTATTCATCTTTGATGTTGATCTCTTCTTGTTGTCCCTCTAAATCAATGGTTGAGTCCTAATTACTATCGCAAGTGCTTTCATATTCTTCTTGTGAGGAGACTTGATTTGCCACTGCAATAAGAGTAGAATCCTCTGCTAATGGCAGAAATGTCCTCAGACACGTAATTTTATTAATAAGAAAAACAATTACATAAGGAATTTGGCAAGAGTTTACACCCGAACAACCAAACACTCTTGCAATGAGCTATTTATAAGCTCAATGTCCTAACTACCTCTAATTATGGATCACTTAGGAGATAACAAGTGTCCACTTACAATAAAAGCTATTCAAACAACTTACTAACAATTCTCCTAAATTAGAGCCTAAGATACGACACATTTGTAGAGTCATATCTTTTACAACAATATACTAATTCTAAATGTCTCCATTAAATAATTAAATATTCTAGATTAATAATTATTAATTTAATATCTTAAATTAATAATTATTTTATTCTAACTTAATAACCTATGATAATATTTATTTTTGGATCATCTAACATTCCCCCCTATGATCCAAAGATACATTACAACAGATACCAAGTTCATCCCTAAACTTAGTAAATTTTATTCTGCCAAGAGGTTTCGTGAAAATGTCGGAGATCTGATCTTCTGAAGGACAATAAATTGGCTTGAGGACATCTTTGGCAATGAGAGATCTGATATGATGATACTTGGTGTCCACATGCTTTGTCTTTGAATGAAAAACTGGGTTCTTGGCAAGCTTAATGGCTGACTGACTGTCAATGAATAATGACGTAGCTTTTGCCTGAGAAATGCCCAAGTCCTGCAAAATTCTGCGCAACCAAACAATTTCACATGCTGCTTCCCATGCTGAAATGTACTCTGCTTCTGCTAAAGATGTTGAAAAATGTGCAACAAGAAATATTAAATTTAGAATGTACTAAAAATAGACCTGCTAAAAATAGCATGTCTAAAAATAACAGTTTGGCCAGTGAGGTCATTGGCCACATTGGGTGAGAGGTGAAACTGCTAAAAATAGAAAGTTCTAAAAATAGAATTTTTGGGTCCCTTCCTATTTATAGTAGTCCCTAGTCTATCTATAGGAAGTAAAATTAATTTTGGTCTTAACAGCAGTTGGAAATATTAATAAATTAATTCAGTTGAGTTAATTAGTTAAGGAAATTCGAATTTGAAATCTTTGTGAGCATGCACATGAGTTGTCCCATTGATTGAGGAATTTATCCTTAATTTCCTCCACTGATTGAGGGAATAAGTATGAGTTCTATAATGAGAGAATCAGTTGACTTAGTTCTAACTAGTCAAGCCCAGTTAGATTATTTTAACAAGTTGTTAAAATAATAGAATATAGTTTGTTAATGCTTGCATGCATGTGACAACTATTATTTTAGATAATTGAGAATTCACTCATGGATAACTGTTGCATGTCAGTTTTGTCAGAGACCTAGTTGAGATCAGATGTGGGATAGTGTACTATCAGATGTTTAACTATTTCTAGTAAGTAGTTTTTGCATGGTTGAGGAACTAGTGTCCTCAAGGATTACGTAGTTGGACCATTGGTTATTTTGGTATGTTTGGAATTAATAGCATATGATTTTTCTATTATTTCCTAAGCAAACTACGTAAGGACCATAGGTAAAGCCTATATAAACATGGCTTGGTTGGTTCATGAGACATATCTTCATATTTTCATAGTTCATTGAGAACTGAATAGCTTGAGAGCTAATTCTTTTTGTATTGTAAAGAGGATTTCCACTTGATTGATAATACATGGTTGGGGTTTTATGCTGATGCTTTCCCCTGGATATATTTTGTATTATGTGTGATTATTTCTCTTGATCAGTTATGCATGTTTCTACTTGATGTTGCTCATGAATTCGATTATGCTTCCGCTTAATGTTTTGTAGAAGTAGAACAAGTATTATGCTTTATGACATTGCATATATCGGTTTGTTCTACAGGTGAAATTTCTACATGGTATCGGAGCAGATGTGGTCAAGGAAGAGCAATATACAGGAAGAGGAGATTTCAAAGTTTTGAGTTTTGGGCCGAGAGTTTGCAGAGAAAATCTGAAAATTTATGTACAATTTTTTTAGAAATAAATAGCATATTTAGATTCCTTGCGGAAAAATACCCAAAATAAAAAAAAAAAAAAAAAAAAAAAATCAACTGAATCGGAGTTCGGATGAGGGAGATATCGCTGATTTAAAATCAGCTCTTTTTCTAGAAAATTTCATGATGGCGGGAAAGTGGAAATAGATTGGTGTGCTAGCCAAGAACCTGTATACACTTGAGGTACAAGATGCATGCAAAGCTTTGAGGAGCAAGGCAAAGGTTAGATACTCGGTGGTTGAGAGGGAGAGTAAAGTACCTCTCAATATGTAGAGCCAGAAGAAGTCTCAGACAATTGTGGAGGAGCCACGATTGGTGCAGCAGCTGTTGAGCCTCGAACTTGCACCTTCCCATACACCCTCTCAGCCTTCTTTTTCCACTCATTTCATCCACCACATTGATTAAATCATTGTATTTTAGTTTAAAAACGAGCTTTTGACATGGTTTTCTAACTACGCTGATGACTGTTGTTTGATTTAGAATTTTGTTCAGACAGCTGCGGAAGCTTCTCAGTTTCCGCAGCCGATACAGGTTTCCGCAGCCGACCCAGGTTTCTGCAGCCAGCACAGGATTCCGCAGCCGTTT
Organism: Pinus tabuliformis; assembly: GCA_031772625.1. Classification (NCBI taxonomy): domain Eukaryota; kingdom Viridiplantae; phylum Streptophyta; class Pinopsida; order Pinales; family Pinaceae; genus Pinus; species Pinus tabuliformis. Next base: position 89,518,280 of record CM062805.1, on the reverse strand, counting down.
TGTCAAACACCATGCTACAGGTGTCCTCTCAAGAAATGAGCCACATGGGCAAGTTACAGGAGTCAAGGACATGGATCGTGTCCCTCCAGATCATCCAGCACGGCCATAAAAGCCCGTGGTCAAACAAGGGGCAAAGGATAGTCAACGGAAGTGTTCAGCGGTGGCACGGCTCTGCGTAGCTCTGTTTTTGAGCACGTGAAGCTACGTGGCACAGTCCTTAGCCACGAAGACATCCTGATAGCGTGAATCCAACAGCCATACCTCTCAGATTTAATAAACATGATGACAGTTACCTAGATCTGGGCTGAAGAGGATTTACGTGTCTCTGGCAGCGTGGTTAATAGCATAGATTTAGTTAATCTGTTTAGCTTTCTTTCCTTATAAATAATGCGTCCATGAACGCTGAAAAAGTTAATCTTTTTGTAATGTAATCTGAAGCTGTTGTATTTCCCCACTGCACTTTTACGTTGCTGTTTAATATATGAGAAGACTGGTTTAAACTTAAGCTTGTAGTTGTTCGTTGAATCGGTTGAAGTGGCAGAGGGCCCCTGCTTACTAAAGCCTTGTACAATTGTCTTTTAACTCTTGCATTACTTTTTGCTGTTCATGTATATTAGCTGTACAGTTGTCATTTAAATGCTGCGTTTTATTTAATCATGTATATTAGCTGTACATAACAAAGCTTTTTGATTTCTATTGGTTTACATTTTCATTGCTGCTCTTTTATGGTTACAACTGATCAGTGTTTTTGCAGGTTTTCTTAGGCAGCCCGGGGCAATTTTTCACCTTTTCTTTTTATAACTATTGGCATACAAGATCATCTTGTCTTTGTCGCTGACTCTTGTTTTCTGAAGTTTGATTTCCAGTACTGTCATTTCCTTAAGTTGTACATTTATTTTCTGCTCTTAGATATCATGCTATTCATCTGTTAACGGTTCCTTTCTATAATCAAATAACTTTATTAGGAACCAGAATATCACTCATTATAGCTTGATTTAGTTTGCTTTAGATCTCACATTGCTTGACTTGTTCATGACTGTTTCTCACAGGGTAAATTAAGCTGAAAGGCAAAAGGTCAAGAAAGTTAAAGTAGTGTGATTAGTTTCTTTTATGCAGTTTAACTTCTTTTAGATTTCACATTGCTTAACATTTCATGATATCTTTTCACAAGGAAGATTGAGTTGAAGAGTTGAAATAGTGTGGATTAGTTGTTCTTACTTTTAATTGAATTTAGTGTAGATTTCACTTTCATTTTCATTCAGCAACAAAGATACTGGGCCGATGTCATAGTTCATTGTTTGATGTCTTTATTTCTTTTGAAGAATTGATTTCATTGCAGTTATTTTAAAGCTTTCTCTCTTTTAAGTTTTGAAAACCACTTAGAGATCACCATAATCATCCATATTTCACTTGCTTTATCACCTTTTCATCATCTCACATTAGGGAAAGATAAATCCAAAAACAAACTTAAAAAAAATTAAAACGACAAAAGACTAAGGAAATGGTTATCTAGTACATATAGTACACTTCACTTCGTCAGTTTACGAACCCCGGGTTGACATTATAAATAGCAATTTAGATCACACTAAATTGACCAAACAACAACTTCAGGAGGTTGTGGAGCAGCAACAACAGGGGAAGCTGAGAGCAGATCGAGTAGAGACATCTACTCATGCAGAGACCCCAGTAGGGGGAAACTTCGAGCCAGGTGGGCAGAGGGATCACATGCAGCCATACCTCCAGGTAGGAGGTGGGGTGATGTAGAGTGATTGTCCCAAGGAGGAGGGGCAGGATCCTTGAGGTACCCAACCTTTTGGATGAAACCTTGCTACGGGAGCCCCGATGTGGAGTAGTAGGAACTGACTGATTGGGTAGAGATAGATGCGGATGGAGCAGCAGAGAGAGCGAAAGTGCAGGGAATCCCAAGACAGTGCATAGCTAGCAGGCTACAGCAATGCAAGAGGCACAAGTGTTTTGCACAGTGCTAGGTGGCACAGAGAGGTGTGCAATGGTGCGAGATGCATGGAGATGTTGCAGTAGCGCAGATGTCAGAGAGGGAGCACTTGTCAGCAGTAGGTAGAGCTTCAACATCAGAGTATGTTCCTAGCCCAACAAAGTGGTTAGTTGGGAGTGTTTTTGTTCCAAGTGTTGTTGGAGCAAGTGGACCGAGTAGATGTGTTGCATGCAGAACATTCCAGAGTTACAGGATCAGGTTTGAGAGAAAGCATTTCTTGTTGAGAGGGAGTGTTGAAAAATGTGCAACAAGAAATGTTAAATTTAGAATGTGCTAAAAATAGACCTGCTAAAAATAGCATGTCTAAAAATAGCAATTTGGCCAGTGAGGTCATTGGCCACATTGGGTGAGAGGTGAAACTGCTAAAAATAGAAAGTTCTAAAAATAGCATTTTTGGTTCCCTTCCTATTTATAGTAGTCCCTAGTCTATCTATAGGAAGCAAAATTAATTTTGGTCTTAACAGCAGTTGGAAATATTAATTAATTAATTCAGTTGAGTTAATTAGTTAAGGAAATTCAAATTTGAAGTCTTTGTGAGCATGCACATGAGTTGTCCCACTAATTGAGGAATTTATCCTTGATTTCCTCCACTGATTGAGGGAATAAGTATGAGTTCTATAATGAGAGAATCAATTGACTTAGTTCTAACTAGTCAAGTCCAGTTAGATTATTTTAACAAGTTGTTAAAATAATAAAATATAGTTTGTTAATGCTTGCGTGCATGTGACAACTATTATTTTAGATAACTCAGAATTCACTCATGGATAACTGTTGCATGTCAGTTCTGTCAAAGACCTAGTTGAGATCAGATGTGGGACAGTGTACTATCAGATGCTTAACTATTTCTAGTAAGTAGTTTTTGCATGGTTGAGGAACTAGTGTCCTCAAGGATTACGTAGTTGGACCATTGGTTGTTTTGGTATGTTTGGAATTAATAGCATATGCTTTTGCTATTATTTCCTAAGAAAATTACATAAGGACCATAGGTAAAGCCTATATAAACAGGGCTTGGTTGGTTCATGAGACATATCTTCATAGTTCATTAAGAACTGAATAGCTTGAGATCTAATTCTTTTTGTATTGTGAAGAGGATTTCCACTTGATTGATAATACATGGTTGGGGTTTTATGCTCGTGCTTTCCCCTGGATATATCTTGTATTATGTGTGATTATTTCTCTTGATCAGTTATGCATGTTTCTACTTGATGTTTCTCATGAATTCGATTATGCTTCTGCTTCATGTTTTGTAGAAGTAGAACAAGTATTATGCTTTAGGACATTGCATATATTGGTTTGTTCTATAGGTGAAATTTCTATAGAAGAAGTGGCCACTGTAGCTTGTTTCTTACAACTCCAAGACAGTGTTGTTGACCCCATGTTCATTAAATAACCTGATGTTGATGCTCGATCATCAATACTTCCAACAAAGTCAGCATCTGAAAATCCACCAAGTACAAACTTTTTAGTCTTTGTGTAAAGAAGACCAAATTTTTTTGTTCCTTGGATATATCAAAGAACTCTTTTTGTTGCATGTAAATCTGTTTTCACCAATGCAATATGATCATCATTGTTTCTAGTAATGATCAAATCATCTACATACATAACAAGGATCACCAGATATTTACCCTGTTGTCGCACATACAGCAAATTTCCTAAGGTATTCATCCATTTTTTCATACTAAGCTTGGGGAGCTTGTTTTAACTCATATAAAGCCTTGATCAATTTGCAGACTTTATGTTCTTGCCCTTCAATTTCAAAACCTGGTGGTTGTGTCATATACACTTCTTCCTGTAAATCCCCATTGAGAAAAGCACTTTTTACATCCATTTGATGAACTTTCCATCCTTTTTGAGCGGCCAATGCAAGTGTTAATCGGATGGTGTTCCATTTAGTTGTAGGAGAAAAAGTTTCCTCATAATCAATGCCTTCCTATTGCGCAAAACCTTTAGCCACAAGTCTTGCTTTATACTTTTCAATTTCTCCCTTTTGGTTGTACTTAATTATGTAAACCCATTTGCATCCTATGGGTTTAACATTTTGAGGACAATCAACAAGTTTCCAAGTGTTGTTATCAATTACTGCTCAATATTCTTCAATCATAGCCTATTGCCATTCTTTATGTTTTACTGCTTCGTTGTATGTGGAAGGTTCAGTAAAATCATTTGCTATCAAGGCAAAATTTCCTTCACTTCTGTGTGACTTCCTTGTTCCTGTTTTATTCTTCTCATTAGGCTTTACATCTTTCAAAAGTTGAACTGCCCATTTTGGTAGTTGATGCTCACTTGTTTGAGATTCTGAAAAGTCACCATCATTGTAAAGAGGATTAATGTAAACTGATGTTCGTCGATCAGATGAAGATTCTAGAGAATCACTGTCAGAAGAACTGTTGCTGCTTGGAGATGCGGATGAACTACTGGAAGACCCAGATGGTGTTGTTGAAGTAGATGGACTGGATGAATCATCTTCAGATGAAGGAAAATCAAGTTCATACCAATTTGGTGAATTTGGTTGACTTTGTGTATTTCCTTTTCTTTGACTGCCTTTAGTTTCTAACTTTTGAAGAAGATTTTCGATTTCTTCAGCACTCTTACTCTCTGTTTCATCAAAGATTACATCTCTGCTCACAATAAATTTTCCATTTGTCAAAAGACGGTACCCTTTCTTCTCATCGGAATACCCAATCATTGTGCATTTCAAACTTCTTGAGTCAAGCTTAGTTCTTTTTTCTTTCAGAACTAAGGCATAACATACTAATCCAAAAACTCTAAGATGTTTAACTCGAGGTTTGAAACCAAACCAAGCTTCATAAGGTGTGATTCCGTCTAAAGAAGCAGTTGGAGATCTGTTTCTTAAGTAGACAGCTGTATGAATTGCTTCTGCCCAATATGTTGGACTTAACCTTTTGAAAGTTAACATAGATCTCGCCATTCCTAACAAGGTGCGATTCATTCTTTCTACTACTCCATTTTGCTGTGGAGTGTAAACATTTGTAAGATGTCTTCTTATGCCATGATTGTTGCAATAAGTTTTGAATTCATTTGAAGTGAATTCTCCCCCATTATCTATCCTGAGAGTACCTATCTTTTCTTTGACTTCATTTTCAACAAGTTGGCGAAAAATTTTAAACTTTTCAAATGCTTCTGACTTTTGCTTTAAGAAATAAACCCAAGTCATTCTACTGAAATCATCAATGAATAGTAAGAAATATTTGCAACCACCGAATGAAGTTTGTAGTGGTCCACAAACATCACTGTGAACTAGTTGCAGTAGCCTGTTTGCGTGCCATGAACTTGTTGGAAAACTTTCTCGACTTTGTTTTCCATAAATGCAAGCTTCACATTTTGCATTTTCCTTTTTGAAAGTTGGAAGTCCCTTAACCATCCCTTGTTTTTGCAATTGAGAAAGACTATCAAAATTTAAATGTCCATATCTTACATGCCATAATCTTATAGGTGAAATTCCTATAGTCACTGCCCCTGCAAAGTCAGAATGCCTTGGAATAACTGTCCCTTTCATCCTTAACAATTTTCCATCTTCATAGCCTGTCATCACAGTTTTCAAGCTCTGTTTGACTGAATTAATCTTAACTAGGCCATCTTCCATAATTTCCTGATGTCCTGCTTGTCAAATCGTGACTAAAGATAATAATTTTTTCTTAAAGGTTGGTACATACCATACATTTGAAATAATTTTTTATCCAATGCCAGGGAGAAAAACTTTAACTACACCTTTTCCATAAGGAGTATGTTTTGTATCATCTGCAAGAAAAATGGAATTAAGTTGGCAATCTTGAAAATTCCAAAAAAAATCACATCGACAAATCATGTGCTAAGTTGCCCCTAAATCCAAGATCCAATCATCTTCATAATCACTTTTAAGATGGGATGAAAGTTGTAATGTCGGCGAAGAAGTAAAAACATATTCTGAGTTATCATCATCTTGATCATTTGTAAATTGTGTTGACTGTTGATGAAACTTGGGAATTTTATTAAGAGAAGTTCGACAATCTTCAGCATAATGTCCAACTTTGTTACATCTTCGACACACAATTTGACTTAAGTCTCTTCCTCTTCTTGGAGATTGTCCTCTGCCTCTGCTTTGACTTCTGTTTTGAGGTTGTCCTCTACCTTGATTATTATTTCCTCTTCCTTGAAAATAGCCTCTTCCTTGATTGTTTCCTTTGCCTTGAAAATTACTCCTGCCTGAATTGTTGCCACTGTTAAAGTTGTTTCCTCTACTTTGGCTTCGACCTCAACTTTGTACATTATGTGCTGCTTGATTCTGATTGAAATTCCCTCTGCCTCTGTTTCTAGAACTGTCAGTTGATGATTTACTAGTGCTGGCCTTTGTGAAAAAGACATCTTCACCAACTTTCTTTTTCTTCCCAAAGGTTTTATCATGTTGGGTCAACATTTCGCAGAGTTCATCAAACTTTAGCTTCTCTAACTTTCCAGTTAATTGTAGAGTTTCCAAAAAATGTGTGTAGGAAGAAGGAAGTCTAGCAATTAAAATTGTGACCATAAAACTGTCATCTACTGCTTGAAAACTAGCATTAATGATTTCCTGCTTAATATTCTTAAGTCTGGAGATATATTCAAGAACATCACCTCCTTCAGTCAATTTTTGTTGCAACAATTTTAATTGTAGATCAACTTTCTTTGATTCAGGCTAAGTATCAAAGTCTTTAAAAATTCTCAAAGCCTACCATGCATCTGTAGCATTTGCTATATGGACATACATTTCATCATTAACAGAAGATTTAATGAGAGCTAATGCTTTGGCATTCTTAACTTCCCATTTTGCTAGTGCAACTGCATCTGTGGGTTTATTTGGCTTAATATCACCATCACATATATCATGCCACAGTTCATTATAAATGAGAGTGCTTTCAATGAGGCGTTGCCATGTTTTGTAAGATTTTGTGCCTTCAAGTTTGTCGGAATCAGAAAACAAATTAATCAACTTTGACATTGTAGTGTTGAAGCTTCACACCAAGAATCAGGCTCAGAAAAAATATCAAGATGGGCAACACAACATGCAACACACCACGCAAAAAAAAACACTCTATCAGGGCTTGGCCTTGACCCTCGTATAGTCGTTGAAACAGGAGAAAAATGACTGAGCTTTGCACTTGGCTCTAGTCAATTTCTCAAATATTTACAAGGTAACTTTCAAAATTTGACTTTTACAATGCTCTTGCAAATCCTGGTAAAAAAATTGTTACCCCCCCTCAAAGTAAAAAAATTACTTTGAGTTACAATCTCATTCTTATCTCTCCAAAAAAAAATTACAAATAGAATCTCCTTATTACTCCAAAAATATTATTTTACAAACAATAGAAAATTTCTTATCTCTCCAAATTACAAACAATAGAAAAATCCTTCTCTCCAGCAAAGACTTCTTCACTTCTTATATTCAACTTTAAACTTCCAAATAAAAAACTCTTAAAGAGGCTGATTTTTAGGCTGTCCTCCACGCTGGCTGCTGGCTAGCTCAAGCTGGCTTCTTGCTGGCTTAGGTTGGCTTCTGCTGGCTTCACGTTGGCTTTATTGTTATCCTTTCCTTCATATGCCTTAATTCTTTGCTCCATTGCACTTATATATTCCATTGCTACGCCAAGTGTTTCTTGCTTGCAAATTGGTGTCTCGGGCAATATGGATTGCAATAAATCCAGGTGCATGTTGACCGCATCGGCCTGATCAAGAGAACCAGAAAAGGCATTGGAGAGATGCAGATAATCCTTGGCATCTACTTCATTCTCTGTAAGTCCACTCTTAGAGCTGCACACAGGCGAGCTTGCAGTGTCTTCTAGCAGATACAAATCTTTCTCAACAACAGTATTTGATTCCAGTCTTCTGCGTTTGGATTGCCTAATCTCAGCAACATCAAGGGAAATCAAAATTTTCAAATAGATCTTTTAATCATAACCAGATAGATCAACATATCTTTAACAGTTAAATATCACCACCACGCAGTCGGAGAACCCTCGTGTCTTAACGCGCCTCGGACAGATAATCCTTTTATCGGAATTTTCTGTGTCTGATTCTATAGGTTTCAACGATCGGGGATTGATTCATGCGAAGAATTTCTCAGGGAGTTATTTCAGCAGCGATCAGGGATTGATTCCTGTGAAGAATTTCTCAGGGAGTCATTTCAGCATATGCCATGGGCACCAACAGTATGTTGACGAAGATGGTGCTTCTTGGTGATATGGGAGCTGGTAAGTCTAGCATGGTTTTGCGGTTTGTCAGAGGCCAATTTTTTTAATATCAGGAATCGACCATAGGAGCAGCGTTCTTCTCTTAGACTTTAGCTTTGAATGAGACTACGATCAAGTTTGAGATATAGGACACTGCAGGGCAGGAAAGATATCATAGCTTGGCTCCCATGTATTACCGTGGTGCAGCAGCAGCTATAGTTGTCTATGATGTCACAAGTTTGGATTCATTTAATCGTGCAAAGAATACTGACAGGCCCAACCTGGTAGGAGTGACTATCCATGCCCCAACGAACAACAAATTTTGATAATAATAAAAAATTTGATTTTCAGATTTGTCAGACCAAGAGGTAACTCCTCAAATCAATTCATTGATATTCATTCAGGTTGGTCTTTATTATATACATGAGGGAGAGACTGTTCATTTCATCTCCTGATGACTATTCATGTTTTCTATTATTTATTTACAATAATTTCAGTTATTCACCCAATCATGATGATTAGGTGTCAACATTCCCCCCCTTAATCTGAAGGGATGTTGGTGAGTCCAAGCATCGTTCTGAATCTTTCAAGCTTTTCTCTTCCAAGCGCTTTGGTGAAGATGTCTGCAATTTGCTCATTAGTGGAACAATGGCAAAGATGGATTGTTTTGGCCTCAGCATGATGTCGAATCAAATGATATTTAGTATTGATGTGCTTCTTTTGATCATGGAACTTTGGGTTCTTGGCCAACTTTATTGCCGAGGTATTGTCAATCATGAGTGGAGTCGATTGTACTTGTTTTACCTGCAAATCTTCAAGAATTTTCCTGGGCCACACAATTTCTTTTGTTGCCTCAGCTGTTGCCACATATTCTGACTCTGTTGTGGAATCTATTGGAACTGGTTGTTTGTGTGATCTCCAAGAGACAGCTCCTGATCCAAGACTCATAGCATAACCTGAAGTAGATACCCCAATTTCTTTGTCTCCATCGAAGTATGAATCAGAGTATCCATCAAGCTGAAGTCATCCACCTGTGTATACTTTATTCCAAAGTCTTGAGTTCCCTTCAAGTACCTTAGAACTCTTTTTGCAACAGACCAATGTCCCTCACAAGGCTTTTGCATAAACTTGGAGAGGATTCCAACAACAAATGAAATGTCTGGTCTAGTAGTAGTTAGGTAGTTGAGACTTCCTACAAGCTATCTATATTTTGTTGCATCCTCAAATTCTTTTCCTTCAATGGATGTGAGCTTTATGTTTTGTTCCATTGGAGTAGTAAGTGGATTGCATTCTGTCATTGCAAACCTGTTCAACAGATCTCCAATGTACTTCTTTTGAGAAAGGAATATGGACTTCGGATGTTGAGTTACTTCAATACCAAGATAGTAATGAACATAGTCCAAATCAGTCATTTCAAAACCTTTCCTCAATTCCTTCTTTATGGATGCAATGTAGCTTTCATTGTTCCCTGTCATCAAAAGATCATCTACATATACCACAAGATATACAACTGTTTTGCCAACTTTCTTGACAAATAAAGTTGCATCATCAAGAACATAATGTTTGAAATTGAGTTTCAGAAGATGCTCAGTTAGTTTTTCATACCAGGCTCGCGGTGCTTGTTTGAGGCCATACAAGGATTTCACAAGTTTGCATACTTTATGTTCATGTCCTTTCACAACAAATCCTTCAGGTTGGGACATAAAAACATTCTCTTTTAGATCTCCATTCAAGAAAGCAGTTTTCACATCCATTTGATGGACTTTCCAACTGTTCTGAGCTGCTAGGGCAAAAAGTGTCCGAATGGTAGCCCATTTTGCTGTGGGGGCAAAAGTCTCCTCATAATCGACCCCTTCCTTCTGTGCAAAACCTTTTTCCACAATCCTGGCTTTGTGCTTGTCAAGTGAGTCATCAACTTTATACTTGTTCTTGTAAACCCACTTGCAACCAATTGGTTTGGTTCCTAATGGAGGATCAACCAGCTTCCAAGTGCCATTCTTTATCAGGGCATCATACTCCTTTTGCATCGCTTCTTTCCATTCATCATGAGAAGCATCTTCTTTGAAGGAAGTTGGTTCGAAATCTGTAGACAAATTCAATTCAAAATCATAAGAAACATCCATATCAACAGGTGAATCAGAGTCATCTACATCACCTCCATTTTGCCGGTTTGAATTTCTAGTTCCTGTCTTTCCAACCTCATCAAGATGAACACTTTCAAGTGTCTTTGTCAGCCACTTTGGGGGACCTTTCTCAGATGGTCCAGGCTGCTCCGTTGATTGAGTTGGGACTGAATCAAGATTGAGTCTCCCAATTCTATCAATCACATCACTTAAAGTATCATCTGTTGTTGGAGTTTCATGCGGGGGAGAGAGTGCTTCAGAAGAAGATTCCACAGGTTGATCTAGTATAGGAATCCCCCCTTCAAGATGTGGAATTTGATTATCAAATTCTTGAAATGATTTTGCATTTTTGAATCTATCCAAGCAATCAAGTTGCCGCTCAACAACATTGTCATTTTTGGATGTTTCAAGAAATATTACATCTCTAGATACAACAAACTTTTTATTGACTTCATCATAGAGACGGTGTGCTTTGGAGGTGTTTGAATATCCCAGGAAGATACACTTACGACTTCTTGCACCAAGTTTGTTTCTATGTACCTTTGGTATGAAGGCATAACAGGTGGAACAAAAGACCCTAGGATGCTTTACCGAAGGAATGTGCCCATACCACATTTCATAGGGAGTCTTGTTTCTGATAGCATTAGATGGAGATCTATTCTTTATATATATAGCACATAGAACTGCATCAGCCCAAAACATCATGGAGTGCACCATATTTAAGATTGTCCTATTCATTCTTTCAGCTACACCATTCTGTTGGGGATTATAAGGCACAATTGTTTGATGTTTGATCCCATGTTGGCGAAGATAGTTTTCAAATTCATTTGAAGTGTATTCTTTTCCATTATCAGTGCGAATAGAACCAATATGAGATTGTGCGTCATTTTCAATCCATGTATGAAAGTTTTTGAATGTTTGAAAAGCATCAGATTTGTTCTTTAATAAATAAACCCAACACATTCTGGTGTAGTCATCAATAAATGTCATCATATATTTATTTCCATTTGCAGAAGGAACTGGCATTGGACCACATAAATCTAAATGAATGAGTTCAAGTTTTCTATGTGCTCTTGAATGTGAATCATGAAAAGACTGTTTGTTATGCTTTCCTAGAATACAAGCATCACATTGCTTAAATTTCCTAGGAATTGTAGGCAAACCAGTAACACCATTTTTCTTCAACAAGCGGAGGCTGCCATAGTTCAAATGTCCAAATCTAGCATGCCATAATAAACTTGATGGAACTGTACCTTCTTCATGATGAGAATTGTATGAGAAATGTTGTGCACGAGCAGAGGTACCTTGCAGCTTGAGAAGCCTTTCTTCTTCTATCCCCCTCATGACAAGTGAGTGGTCAGATGCTTTTCTCACCTCAAGCTTGCCATCAAACATATGAATGGAGTGACCTTGCTGGCGGATATGGACCAAGGACAACAAGTTTCTCTTCAGCTGTGGGAGATATAGAACATGATGTAGAAGAAAGTCTGGAAGACCAGGCAATTCAATCCTGATTGTGCCAAGCCCTGATGGCTTGAGTTTTGATTGGTCTGCAAAGTATACTACTCCATCAACATTGTCAGTAAATTCTTCAAAAAATCTTTTCTATGAGTCATGTGGCAAGTTGCTCCTGAATCAAGCAACCAATCATTTTTCCAAGAAGTAAGTGAAGCATTAAATAAATCTTCATTTACTCCAATATTACATTGTGCCACAACATAATGAGCGGATTCAGATGCTTTCCCTTTGTCTGTGTCATTAGTTTTACCTTTGGGTTGGTTTCTTTGCTTCTCAATTTTGTCCCAAGGTAACTTGCATGTAGAGGCATCATGTGATCCATTTCTTTTGCAGCGTATGCAGTGCAAATCTAACTTTTCTCCTTGAGAGTGTCTGCCCCCCTGCCTCTGAAATATCTTCCTCTTCCTCTTCGACCACCTCTTCCTCTGGAAGAATCTTGGGCAAGATTCTTTTCTTTATGAGCAAGGCACATAGCCTCTTCAGAAGATTCAGGGGTTGTCTTCTTTCCAAAAGCTTTCTCTCTTTCAGCAAATTTTTTCACAAGAGAGTCAAAGGTAATATCTTTGAGATTTCCATTTGCTTGCAATGACTCAAGATAATTGGAGTAAGTAGGATAAAGTGCCTTGAGAAAAGCGATAAGAGGAATATCCAATTCAACCTTAGTGGCTTTGATATCATGCATTATAGATTTTACTTCAGATGCAAGAGCAAGAGGATCATTATTTTGTAATTCAAAAGTGAAGAGTTTAATCATGAGTTGAACAACTTCAAGTGCAGAGTGTGAGTCACAGAGTTATTTCAGCTTTTGTAAGGCTTCGAAAACATTTGAAAATGGCAAAATATGTCGACTCACCTCTTCACTTACAGATGCTGCAATTAATGCATAGGCTTTGTTGTTCTTATTTTCCCAAATGACGAACTCTTTGTCTGAGGTAGGCTATTTTGGCTCCTCGTCTCCGTCTCCAACACACACTCCTTTCCACAACTCATTGAAAATGAGGGTGTGTTTTATCTTTTGGAACCACTCAGGATAGTTCTCCTTTCCAGTGAGAACTACTCCCAGAATAGATATGATTGAATGCATTGTAAAATTTGTGTACTGTAAAAAAAAAAAAACTTCTGGCAATATATTGTAAAAAAATTGTACTTCTGGTGGCAAACTCTATTTAACTTTGAAAAAAAATAATGAGGGATAATATATCAGAGTTATTAACTGGGGGAGGGGTTATGTGGTGGAGGGAGTATTCAACGTATGGGGGAGGTATATATGGAGGAGGGGTGATATGGAGGCCAGCACATGTATTAAAAATGATGTATTAAAAATGATGTATTAAAAATGATGTATTAAAAAAACACAACAGTATTAAAACGAGAGTGGAACTAGATTCATTGAACACATAATATCATATGGTGGTATGGCGCGCAGAGATACGACCGAGCGGGAGGACTGTTGGTATATCAGAGTATGGTATATGTAATAAGATATGAGGAGTCGGGTATATGGCGACAACAGAGCCGTGGGTGGAGGCACAACGAAGGGGAGGTATGCGGATTCAAAACAATGTATACCACAACAGATTCAAAACAATGTATACCACATCAGATACCATTCTGAGCATCATACACCATGTCCGAGCGGCACCATCACCATAACAAGGTCTCGATTTTGGGCTGAGTGTTCTCTGTCATTTGTTCAATGACAAATGATATGAGCACAGGAAGGGACCAAATATCGACATCGAATTCCCCAGTTCCTTATCTAACGGCTAGAGTGGGTGTCATGCTTGGTCTCATAGTCTTTGCTTTGATTGTTCTCCCATGGTCTTACTTGAATGAGCGCAGCGTGGTATTATACAACATTATCAATAATGCTATGTTTGTGGTGCGTGGGATGGAGACCCGAGGCTGCGAGATTGAATATAATGGCGGTAAGACCGGAGAATAACGCTATCAATGTATTGAATACAATGGCGGTAAGATCAAATTGAATGCAATAGCGTTATCAATGTATTGAATACAATGGTGGTAAGATCAGATTGAATGCAATGGCGTTTTGTATGCAGGTGGAGCAGCGACAGGAGCAGCGTAGCAGAGAATAATAGTGAATAGCAGGTGGAGCAGCGACAGGAGCAGCGTAGCAGAGAATAATATTGAATAGCAGGTGGAGTAGCGACAGGAGCAACGTAGCAGAGAATAATAGAGAATAATGTGTTCAAGCCAGTGGAAGCGTCAGAGCTACCAGGCTAGCCAGTCTGCATAGGATTCAGAATACCATAGGCAGAATAGGGAGTTACAAAGTAGAGGGAAGCCAAAAATGGTGCTGGCTCTGATACCATGTTAGACCAGGAGGTAACTCCTCAAATCAATTCATTGATATTCATTCAGGTTGGTCTTTATTATATACATGAGGGAGAGACTGTTCATTTCATCTCCCAGTGACTATTCATATTTTCTATTATTTATTTACATTAATTTCAGTTATTCACCCAATCTTGATGATTAGGTGTCAACAAGATTTACAACAATACTAAAATTAATAAAATAATCAAATTTATTTTCCTTTTGAACAAAAACTGGACAATTTTCATACCAATCATTTGCTGGTCAATTGAATGGAGTTTTCCAAGACTTTGTTGAGCTGGAATATCCTCCTCACATCAACTGCATTACTGAAGCTCTGATACCACAATAATGGCAGAAGTGTTCTCAGACACGTAATTTTATTAATAAGAAAAAACAATTACATCATGAATTTGGAAAGAGTTTACACTCGAACAACCAAACAGTCTTGCAATGAGCTATTTATAAGCTCAATGTCCTAACTAGCTCTAATTATAGATCACTTACGAAATAACAAGTGTCCACTTACAATAAAAGCTATTCAAACAACTTACTAACAATTATCCTAAATTAGAGCCTAAGATACGACACATTTGTAGAGTCATATCTTTTACAACAATATACTAATTCTAAATGTCTCCATTAAATAATTAAATATTCTAGATTAATAATTATTAATTTAATATCTTAATAATTATTTTATTCTAACTTAATAACCTATGATAATATTTATTTTTGGATCATCTAACATCTAAATTGTTCTCCATCTCTGAAATCAACAATTTCTTCCATAATACAAATTCTACAACCTGTCCAACATCTCTTTTGTAGTTTCACAATGTATCACATATAGATTATCAAATCTTGAAATCCCACACAAGATAATCTTTTTAGCCATATCATTAAATTCATGTTTTGTTCCATAATCTACTAATAGCAAAATATTTTCATCAAGAGGCAACAAATATAAGTCCAGATTCACCTTCCACATTGCAAATTTACCTCCAAGAAGAATTATAACTCCTTGTTAATCCATTTTGATAAATTTGCAAAAAGTTATGCCAATACTCCTCAGATATACTCTTCAACAATCAAGCTACAATTGAGAGCCCCATTCAAATACTAATTGTTAGAAACTAGATCACTACTGGGGGGGGTGAATCAATAGTGAAAGCACTAAAAAAATTTCTCCAATTAATCAAATCTTTAAACCATGCATAAATTGAACCACATAAAGAGATATTATAGCAATCATAAACAAGAAACCACAAAACATTCAACACATGAGACACAAAGATATCTGGTGGAAACCCCCTCCGGGACAAAAAACCAGCCTTGTTGTTGTTGTGCTGATTCTAGTTCTCTTATTAATTAAAATAAATATTTACATAGTGAACTCTCTTGGCTACTGCCAGTAAGGAAGTCTCTTTTACCCATCTACTGGAAGCCACCACAACCAACAAGCCTCGCCCAGATACTACTTGACTACAGAGAAAATTGTCCTGTATACTAATTTTGTCGAATTCCACCAACTAATTTTTGCTCAACACCCACTAAATAGAGGCCCCAACCAGAAAAATATTGAAGCCACACTTTCATTCATTTTCAAACTAGACTCCAAGGAGAACTTCACAACTCAACAACAACATATTAGTCTCCAAAATAAAATCAATCAACACAAACGTTGCATAAAATAATCTAACAAAAACTTCAGCAAAAACCCTCTTTGCAATAGATAAATATGCTCACAAACAAATGTTGCACACAACCAATAAAATGAAGAATAACAAGGTTGCTACCAATCACCAAGAATATTTGCAACAAATCTCTATATCATCTCCTCACTCTCTACACAAAATGTTGACTGAAACACACTTCTGCTATATGCTGCAACTCCAGCAAACTACTTCATAAAATATGCATCATAACCCTCACAACTTGCACACTCTTTTGCACTCTCACTCTCTCTCAACACATAACATATCCAACCTAACTATCATTGAGCTTTCTCCAATATATAGATGAACTGAGATGATTAACTCAATAATTACCAAGAACTATTGAGCTCAATAAAACTCTACTCATATGATTGATTTGATTCATATTCATCTCCTTGACTTGATCTTGCCACTAACTCCACTTAGTCAATGTTAATCACTTTTTAGAAACTCCCTAACCTTTTCCGACCTTTACATGAAAATTTCCAAAGAAGGCAAGCCCGAAAAACACATAAATACTTGATGTGCACGAGGAATGTGGAACAATTCTTGTGAAGAGGCTCGACCACAACACAAAGTACTAGATCTCGGCTGCATCCGCACGCACATGCCTTCCTCCCAGCAACTCGGGCAAAGTATAGGAGAAAACATAAAGTCTTTAGGTCAACACTTCTCCCAATTGTATCCGCTCCTTCATCAACATCTTTACACCCTTTAGGACATCAGTGACATGCTCTACAACTAATACCACAAGTCATGAATCTTTGCAACAAGTCAGGGGCTTGAAGACCTAGTCTGCCCCTAGTCTTCCAAACTCCTCAACATGACCAACACCTCTAACACCTGTAGCAACATCAACAACCTGTCCAAACACTTCCAACACCTATAGCAACATCATCAACATCTACAACTAACTCTAGAACATCTCTTCTCAACCTATAGTTCATATTCTAGGCCATAACCATGTTGACATCAATGCCAACCAATAGCCAACAAGCATATCACATCAATGCAACAACTAATGAACACTATACCTCTGCACCATGCCAACAACACTTATCACAAACATAGGGAGGACTACCACCATCAAATTGACCTAAAGCATATGATGTATAGTGCCAAAACCCAATTGACATCAATGCCAACACTACAATGCCAACAGAGTTTCCAAGTTCGCCACATCCATCGAGTTAAAAAATTGTAAGTTGTACAAAGTGTTAATATTATTTTCGTTAAAATATTTAATTTTTGAATAAAATTTGAATTTAATATTTAAAAAAAAAATTATCTTATTTTTACAATTTTAAAATTATTATTGTAAAGAAATTTTGATTTCCTATAAATTATTATAAGAAAATTAGTTCCTAAAATTTATATATAAGAGTTAATTCATAAGATATTTTTATAAAGAGAAAATGATGAATAAATAGTTTTTTTGTTTTTATTTTTGTTTGTTTGTTTGTTTTTTTCCTTTTATAAACGATAATAATAATTTGTACTCATATAAATTCTATGTTTGGAGTGCAACCATATATCAAAATTGAGAAAAAATCAAAATGGAAAATTGTTACAACCAATTCATCCCATCTGCCCAAGACTTCAAAAAGCCAGTTTATAGCTACTACATACGTATTATATCTAGTAGTGAAGCCATTCTAAAATGCCCCGAAAATTTTACAAGCTTTTGTAAACATACTTAAATCATGAGTAGGGGGTCAAGACCATCTTGTGCTTTGTCCCTTTCCAACACAGATTAAGGATATTGAGTCTAGGTATTTCAAACATTGAGAGGCTGACAAAATTATTAGAGGAGAAAGGACCCGATTGTCTTTGATTGAGGGGCAATGCGGCAACTCCTTCAATTACTAGTGCACATATGTTAATTTGTCCTCTATTATTTGAATGAGACGCCTATGATCAATTACAACCTCCATTATAGAATGACACCTAAAACCAATTGATTGTATTTCAGTTGCAATTCCATGATAGTTTTTTGTAGCTTCCATCAATTAACTCTGTATTGCCCCCAAATTGCCAAACATTTTAAAAATAAAACTTAACATACACCTTTGAAACCACACAAACTTATTATCACATAGTATATGAAAATGGAATATGAAACCCAAATACTAACTCGAAGCAATCCAAGAAAAAGGGAGAAGAAAATTCCAACCCATACCTTGCATCCCTATAAAGAGAAGGGTCTTCCTTCTAATCCAATATTGCTAGTGTCTATAGGGGACATCCATGAAGCTTTTACTTTGTGAGTCTGAGACCTGCATTCTTCCTGAACCTTCATAATAGGAGTACAAAAGGTCCTTCCATCTAGATGGATATTGTCAATTGCTACAATGGACATCCACTAATGTTCACTATATAGCATGAAAGCATATGCGAGAGCTAACATTCTATGCCAAACTTTCCAATTGTGGGTATTTTCTAAACATTAACACTTTAATACATCAAATAGGTCACATCTCACATCCCCTTAAGATATGCATTAGATTTATTAACATGGGAATGCAATAACACTCAGAGCTAGATTGATTTCCATAATACTCTTACCTAGATTGGGCTTATGAACTATGCGACCATAGTGATCTCATTCACCAATTCTTTGAACAACCTGATGAGAGCAATATTGATGCTATCGTGAGGGAAGGGCTGACCCCATCTGAGAATTATGCCAAATTCAAGATTGATTCTCCACCATTTTTTCCAGTTTAAAGGGGTGATGCAGAAGAATGTCCACATTCCAACTGACTTCATACTGGATTTCCCTAAATCCAAATTCCAAATGTCTTTCACTATACATTAAGCCTAGGTTGTATTGTTAGATGGCTTTGATGAGCCTCGATATTACAACAAGAATGTTGCAACTCCCAAGGCTATCAACTTTAATTGTCAACCCAGGGTTCGTACAAACTTAAGAGGTATCGACACTATTTGTGTAGCATACAATGTGTCCTTCCTTTGATGTCATGATGTAATGGAATGAATGTAATAAAATCAAACCCTAAACTAATTGCAGAAAATGAAATGCTCGAAATGAAAACCTTAACCTATTGCAAGAAAGAAAATACAAGGAAAAAAACCTATTATAATTGCATAAAGTAAATCTCATGAAGTAAATGTTAATCATTACATTTCAAAGAGTTTAGGTCCATTAACAGATTTCATTAGATGTGGCAATCATCATTGTATTATCTATTTCATAAATCTGTCCATTAGCCCAAAATGCTGAAATGTTTTGCATGGGTAAAAAGGCAAGTCCCAAGTGGTATTTAGTCTTCCCTAATCATTGATTTAGAGCCTAGGGGTCTTGATTCAACCTTAAGGGACAATAACCAAACTTATTGATTGAATTTGGGCAAGCATATACATGTTGCTATAGGAGATCTTGTAGTTACTACAGGAAACAACATATTTACTACAGGAAACTATAGTTCATTGAATGACCAAGAAAATCAAATCCAAATTGGATGGGACAAATCTTTTTATTTACTAGAATGTCTTAGGTCTCCATTCCAAGTGGAATCACTCAAAAAGACCTTTGTTAACCCATGCTAAAAAATAAAAGAAAACTACTAGTCTAAAATCTAGAAATTCAAGAACTAGTGAGCTAGTAAATCTATCAAATGCCTAACCTAATCAAGTGCAAATATAATGGGGTAATTTTTGTTATTAACTAGAATGTTTTTGTGATATAATGCAAGTGGAATCAACTCGATTGAAACTCGTTAGCATGCTCTAAAAAATAGCATAAATTTATTGTTATTTGTCATAAAGGACTTCCAGAAATCTAGATTTGGGAATATGCAAACTAATCCAAGTAACTCAATGATTACTATGACCTTCAAAAGATGTTCCAAGGATGAAATGATGTTTTTGATCCTGAAAAAATAACTTGCTTCAACCATTTAACTCAATCCTACAACAAGAAATCATCAATACTAAATGCATAAATAGAAAAAAAAAAAACAAGAACAAGAGATGCATGTGAATAAGAAGTGAAAGGAAGAAAAATAAATGATACAAAAGGGCTCTAAGGCTCCTTGGATGGCCAAGCCCAAGGAAAATCAAAGTCCTATGGAGGATACCAAGATTTAGAAGCTAAACATGGCACCAATCTTCATTATTTCCATCAATACAATTACATCCCTACAAGAAATGACAATGGAGCTGCAAAAATACGAGTTTTCTCCACAAGAAGACTAATCAAAATCCACCCCTAGAGGAAAATTAGACTTGGTACTTATACAAAATGATTAGGAAGCATTCCCCATGAAAGGAGGAAGCTTTCCCCACCAAAATCCCTCAAATAGTGGATCTAATTCCCAATACTAGGAATCTGCATTAAATGATAGAGAACACATTCCTAGATTTTCTCAATCACTGGAGCTCCAGAATCTGTGCAATAATTTCATAATATCTTCTTGATTTATTATTTAATATTGATTCTCCTGTTGTAGGGAGAATGTCCCTAAATTACCTCTTCCTCTAAATCTTCATAATCTGCCCAATATTCTCACAATATTCCAAAAAAATAAACAATATTAGGCACAAATATGCAATTATCCATAAACTTTCATAATGAACATATTAAAGTTAAAAATACATTATCTAATGCAAAAAGAGAGGTTGAATGTGTTGAAGGATGGTCAGATGGGCCTTAATTTATGTCTAATTTAGAGGTCCATCATACCCCCCTGCTGAAAGGTTTGCTCATCCTCTAAGCAACTTAGTGACCTCATTGTGCCTCATTCATGGCCCTGGTGGCCTCTCTCTTGTACATTACTCAGTCCTTTCTCTTTAGAATCTTGGTTGTAAGTTCTGCAAGGACAAACACAAAAATGTAGTTGTTCTTTTCATGATTGTTTAACATACTTTCAAGCAAAAAAAACATAACTTTCCTCTTTGCAAGTGAACTTTGTTGGCTTGTAGATCCATTTCATTCATATCCTCTTCCTTAAAACCTTCATTCCATTTTCACTCATTCTTCCAAAATTGTTTGTGCATAGAAAAATCACAATGTTTCTTGAGACCATTAGCCTACCTTCTTCCCCTTATTCAAGATGGCTTCTTGAATAATTTTCAGTTTGGCAAGGTTTTCCACATATTTTTCCAACCTTCTGCTACCTTGTTCCACCATTTGGACACCTCTGAAACCTTCAAAACACCTTTAGATGAGAACTAGGACATCCTGTAGTAATTCCTATAGTAACTACAGGAAACCCTGTAGTAATTCTTGTAGTAACTACAGGAAACCATGTAGCAACCTGTTTAAGCTTGTTTTGAGCAGAAATGATAGTCTGAGCCTAGGGTAGGCCCTCAACTTGACTTCCATGCTTTTCTTCCCTTTCTATAACATCTTTTAGGCCTTGGAAAAAAGCTAGACAAAGATTAGAGACCTCTTGGAAACCTCTTTTCATCTTTGCAGTTTGAGTTCTATTTTGACGGTGAATGCCTTCTTGCCTTTTGTTGCCTTCTTCTTCTCTTTTTTGGCCTAAATGATTTCATAATAGCCTTGGAGTTCCTTGTTTTGATTATGTCTCTCTTAGCCACTGCCATTTTGGGTTTTAGCACAATTTGTTCCTTTCTTCCTTCTTGCAGCAACATCTGCCTTCCTGTAGCAATCATTCCTTCTCTTTCAGGGTCTTCTAACTGTATGGGAGTGATGAGAAATGATGTAGAGGGTTTGGAGGATGATGTTAGGGCTCAGAGAGAGTAGTGTAAGTTTGTGAAAATGGAAAGGATGTGCTCTGTGTGCTTTTTTTTCAAAAAAAAATTCAGGGTGAGGCAGAGTGTAGGGTTTGTTCTTGAAAAATATTAATTTTTTTCTTATGAAATGGGATGGATGATGGATAGATAGTGGATATGAAGTGGATGGAAGGTTTGGAGTGCTATGGTGACTTGACCTTTGTACAAATTTCCTCTTTTAACTGTTGTCCCCATTCCTTGAAATCATCACCCTTCCTAATTTGGTTTTTCCAAATTGCATGAGTGAAGGAGTTAGTTGTATTAACTAGTTGAGGGTGGCTACGAATATTGATCCATCCTTAGCTTATAAAACCTCATCTTTCATGCATTGACAATAAATTTCTAACTATAATATGCTCAAGAGAAGAGGTAAATAATATTGCATACTTGTACCTACCTAATGGTTGTTGGAGAGGCATGCATGTTGTTGTTGAGTTGATGATCGATCCATGGTCCTCTGGAGATGATAATTTCCTTTGTTTGCTTTTGCACAAGTCTTCATAGCTTGGTGATTCTAAACCTCCGTCTTCCAGTTACCCTGAGCAAGCTATCTTAATCAAATCGTCCTTCTTGGAGTGTTGGGCTAGGCCATGGGTGATGTTCACCTTCCCCACACTTTTCATAACTATCATACCCCTTACCAGCACTTCATTTCACCTTCCCTAACTTCCTATAGCCTTCAGCTAGTTTCCTGTAGAGAACCAGGACATCTTGTAGTAAACTAGAACATCATGTCGTAACTACAGGAAACCCTGTAGCAGCCTATTTAAACCCATATCTCCCAAATGGTATACTAGATTGACCTGGATTTTTCTAAGCATGTTGCCATCATCCTTATGCACCTTCCCATATAAAAAATTGGCCAATGGATGCATGAATCTCGAGAAAAATTAAAAATTAGTGTAGGTGATGGAGGTCGATTTCTCAAAAATTGTGCATTGGAATTTTCTCAAATTGCTTGGGCATGTTACCATCATCCATATGCATCTCCCCATGAAACAACTTTGTGAATGGATGCACATATATTGAGAAAAATAAAAAATGGTTGTAGGTGATGAAGGTCGATTTCTCGAAAATTGCACATTAGAATTTGTTGAAATTGCTTGGGCATGTTACTATCATCCATATGCATCTCCCCTTGAAACAATGTGACAAATGGATGCATGGTTTTCAAGATATGACAAAAATAATTTTCTGCTCTATTTTTTTTTTCGTGTAGTAACTACATAATCTTCCTGTAGTATTTTAGGACAACAAGGAAAATAAGTGGTAAAAGCTTGGGAATGATGAATAGATGGCAGAAATAGATGAGGGTGATGAATTGGCATGACCTTGGTCTTGTTGGAGCATTTGAGCAAAGGAGGAGAAAGTCAAAATTTGACTTCTTTTGACTAGGGTTGTGATCAACTTTTCTTTTGGTGGCTAACTTGTTTTTGTTGCTTGCAGAGGTCGGAGAGCACCTGCATTCATGAGAAAGAGATACATGGAGCAACGATTTTTATTTTCTTTTTTCTTCTAGGCCTATTGACCGCCTCAATGAGATTTTCAACTAGTAGGTTTGCCTAGGCGCCTCAAAGGAGGTTTTCACTTAGGATCTTTTCTTTTCTCTTTCTTCCAACCCATTGACTGCCTCATGGAGGTTTTCAATCAATGAGCCAATCTTAGGCGCCTCAAAGGAGGTTTTCACTTGAGATTTTATTTATTTTTCTTTTATTTTTCATTTTTTATTTCTTTTTCTTTTATTTTTCATTTTTTATTTCTTTTTCTATACTACTCTACTTGAAAAAAAAAATCATTTTCAACTGTAGGAATACTTCCAATGGAGCCACTTGCATAACTAGATGATAGATAAAATCATGTGTAGGCTCGAAACATATTCTTCGACATGTACCTGAATGTAAGAGACCAAATGCTTTGACTTTTTTAAGATCAAGTACAGTTGAAAAAGAGAGTATTGTTGCAACTTAGTGACTGTCTGGAACCATATTTCAATATAGTTGTGATGCCCTTGGTCCACTTGCTGATTTGGATCATCTTGGATGTCTTCTTATTCCATGAAATTCAAATCTTCTTCTTTTTGTTGATTATTCTCTTGAACACATAGAGGATCTAATGGTAAACATGAGGAAACTTTCCCAATCTCTGATTCTGATGTTTACTCTTCGTCAAGTGCAAACACATGATTCTTTGGTATTCTCATTTGAATCTTCTTTTTCTGTATGTTGTCTTTATATGATATCAAGAGAATCTCCCTTTTGTGATATTCTTCCTTAGCTAAGATGAATACCATTTAGATCACGAGGAGATGTTTGGAAGTGTTGTACCTTGGCATTCTAAGTGGGTTGAGCTACTTCATTGTGTGGGTTCAGAAATGGTGGTATAAGTAGTTGAGTGGGAGTGGATATTTGAGATGGATGTGGTTGGGGTTGTGGTTAGGTGGAAGGTAGTGATAACATAGAGTTGAGTATGTAGGACATTGAGGAAAATATTGAAGATATTGCGGATGGCTCCCATAAGTTCCTTGCCAACCTTGTTGCCAAGATTGGTTTTGGGGTTGAGATGGCTAAGGTTGCCAAGGAAAGGGTGTGTTACAATTATTTTGAGATGGATGTGCATTAACTTGAAATTGTGAATTAGGCTCTTACATCATATTAGGTTGAATATGTTGTCATGGTCCTCTTGGAGCTACATAACATAGTTGCATTGGCAATTGACTTGCTCCATTGTCCTCTTGGTAAACTTCCTTCAACCTTGGTAATGAGGGGAAATATTTAACATCATGTGATTCTACATGGACAACACAAATATTAACATCTTCTTTTTGCTCATTTTGTATTCTTAACATTTCTACTTGTTCACTTAGATTGCTAAGAATTTCTGTTTTAAAGTTATCAAGCAAATTTCCAATTTTAGATTGACTTATCGATCTTGATGTTGATTGAATTACTCTTGCCCTTCCTCTTGATATGTGTTTGCATGTTTCACAAATTTCTTCAAATGATAATTGATATACATCACCTCTACTCATGAGATCAAGGAGATCAATCCACTCATCCCTAATTGTTTTAAGTAAAAGGGTTTTTAGTGTTTCAGATCCTAAATGATGTAATTTTTCCCTCTTAACATTATACATGAACCTCTCTATTAAATCCTCAAGGATCTCATCTTTTTTTCTGATTCATTCTAAAGATTTCTTCTTTAAGATTACGATATTTATATTTTTCTAGAAATATATTTTGCATATCATTCCATGATCTTATTGAATTAGTCCCTAAACTCATGAACCATTTAAGAGCGCTATCCTTCAATGTCATCAGAAACAATCTCAAAGTTTGAGTGTTTAATAAGTAACCATAAGATCTAGAAACAATTTCAAATTCAAAGAGAAAGGTTTTTGGACCCTCTGACTTCATACCATGGAATTTTGGAAGAAAAGATGGAGGGATGTTCTTCATATGCACACTGATCTCAATATCTTGAATGAGAAATCCAATAAGATCTTCTTCATTGTCATCATCTCCATCCATTTCTTCTATCTTCTCTATCACCTCTTCTTCTTCTACCTACAAAAATGAATGGTGATGTGGCTCTTACTGTACCATGTGATCAAATAGGGGGGTTGGTGTTGGAGAAGTTTTTTTTTTTTTTTAATAAGAATGCTAATGCAATGCAATTTTATGTTTTTGAAATGAAATATGCCTAATGATTTTTTTTTGTTTTGCAGAAAGTAAAAGAAATGACTAAACTAAGGAATAAAACAATGCAAACTTTGACACCTCCCTGGAAACAACGCCAAAAAGTGATGAGCCTCGGTATTGCAACAAGAATGCTGCAACTCCCAAGGCTACCAACTTTAATTATCAATCTGGGATTCGTACAAACTTAAGAGGTATTGGCACTATATGTGCAACATACAATGTGTCATTCTTTTGATGTCATGATGTAATGGAGTGAATGTAATAAAATCAGATCCTAAACTAATTGCAGAAAATGAAATGCTCGAAATGGAAACTTTAACTTGTTGCAAGAAAGAAAATACAAGGAAAGAAACATATTCTAATTGCATAAAGTAAATCTCATGAAGTAAATGTCAATCATTATATTTCAAAGAGTTTAGGCCCATTAACAAAGTTCATTGGATGTGGCAATCATCATTGTACTATCCATTTCATAAATCTGTCCATTAGCTCAAATCGCTGAAATGTTTTGCATGGGTAAAGAGACAAACCCTAAGTGGTCTTTAGCCTTCCATAATCATTGATTTAGAGTCTAGGGGTCTTGATTCAACCCTAAGGGACAATAACCAAGCTTCTTGAGTGAATATGGGCAAGTATATACATGTTGAAAGGTTGCTACAGGAGATCTTATAGTTACTGCAAGAAACTGCAGATTACTACATGAAACTATAATTCATTGAATGACCAAGCAAATAAATCCAAATTGGATGGGACAAATTTTGTTATTGACTAGGATGTCTTAGGTTTCCATTACAAGTGGAATCACTCAAAAAGACCTTTGTTAACTCATGCTAAAAAATAACAGAAAATTACTAGTCTAAAATCTAGAAATTCGAGAACTAGTGAGCTAGTAAATCTATCAAATGCCTAACCTAATCAAGTGCAAATGCAATGGGATAATTTTTGTTATTAACTAGAATGTTTTTGTGATCTAATGCAAATGGAATCAACTCGATTGAAGCTCGTTAGCATGTTCTAAAAAATAACAGAAATTTACTATTATTTGCCACAAAGGACTTCTAGAAATCTAGATTTGGGAATAAGCAAACTAATCCAAGTAACTCAATGATTACTATGACCTTCCAAAGTTGTTCCAAGGATGAAATGATGTTTGTGATCATGAAAAATAACTTACTTCAACCATTTAACCCAATCCTACAACAAGAAATCATCAATACTAAATGCAGAAATAGAAAAAAACAAGAACAAGAGATGCATGTGAATAAAAAGTGAAAGGAAGAAAAGTAAATGATACAAAAGGGTTATGAGGCTCCTGGGATGGCCAAGCCCAAGGAAACTCAGAGTCCTATGGAGGAGACAAATATTTAGAAGCTGAACATGGCACCAATCTTCATTATTTCCATCAATACAATTATATCCCTGCAAGAAATGACAATGGAGCTGCAAAAATATGAGTTTTCTCCACAAAAAGACTAATCAAAATCCACCCCTAGAGGCAAATTCAACTTGGTACTTATACAAAATGATTAGGAAGCATTCCCCATGAAAAGGAGGAAGCTTTCCCCACCAAAATCCCTCAAATAGTGGATTTGGTTTTCAATACTAGGAATCTGCATTAAATGACATAGAACACATTCCTAAATTTTCTCATTCATTGGAGCTCCATAGTCTGTGCAATAATTTTAGAACATCTTCTTGATTTATTATTTAATATTGATCCTCGTGTAGTAGGGAGCAAGTCCCTAAATTATCTCCTTCTCCAAATCTTCATAATCTGCCCAATATTCTCATAATATTCCACAAAAATAAATAATATTAGACATAAATATGCAACTATCCATAAACCTTCCTAATGAACATATTAAAGTTAAAAATACATTATCTAATGCAAAAAGAGGGGTTTAATGCGCTAAAGGATGGATAAATGGGCCTTAATTTATGTCTAATTTAGAGGCCCATCAGGCTTCATAATACAATTATGATAGTAGAGAGTTAAATTGATTTGATTCCCATGACTATCATACTCCCATTGATTGCAATCTCCAAAATTCAACCTGCTATATTTCATTCGCTTGCTTAACCTCCTCATGGTGACCACTGGGGATCTGTTACTCCCCTTATTATCCTTTGTATATAAACTCTATGATTGCATGCTTCTAGAAAAGAGGAGGTGCCATGTGGGGTTTACTCTTGTGGGACCTACCCTTAAACAAAATCGTAGTCACATCCTTATGGAATATATCGAAATTCTACTTTCCCATTGATCCATAATGTTCCCAAAGCCAAACCAGTTCTCTTGTTCACTATCTTGTGACCTTCTTGGTTACTCTGTCATAAGACATGAAAGACATAAGAATAATGAAACTTGGAGAGAGATTCTCGAATTCTTTTGAGTATAGTCTTCAATTTACTTTCTCTAAAAAAATAGCTACCACAAGGTAGCATATATAATTCTTGAATCCCCAACAATCATTTAGTTTACCAGGTTATGAGCATAAGCCAAAACTAAGCATTAGAAAAGTACAAAAGCTTTTGGTTAATTATTTGAACCTCTTCCTAATACCCACATGGAAAATATTTCAACTTTTCTATTGGAACCAAGAATAATCCATGTACCCCTGCCCCTCCCATGGCCACCACTCATTTTTAATCTATAAAATATAGAAGTTAATAATTTTACTCTATATTATTATCAATATTTTCTCATCATAATAATATATAAAGATATTTATTTATTAATATCAAAAAGATATTTAAAATAAATAAATGTAAAATTTTAATATCAAAAAGATATTTAAAATAAATAAATGTAAAATTTTAATAGTCATATAATTCAATTAGAATTGATCCAATTTAATATATATGTTAAATGTCATATAGGTATATTCATTTTTCTTGATAATGGTGACTTGTTTAGAATCATTTATACAAGATATTTCCAAAAATTCAAATAAAAATAATATATATACGTTAAATGTTATACGGGTATATTCATTTATACAAGATATTTCCAAAAATTTAAATAAAAATAATATATATATATTAAATGTTATATGGGTATATTCATTTTCTTGATATTGGGTGACCTGTTTGGAATCATTTTAAAATCATTTATACAAGATATTTCCAAAATTTCAAATGACAAAAAAATATTGAATATCTGGTAAACAAACTATAAGACAAGGAACAGATTACTAAATCTTTTACCTTGAAGATTAAAGCCTAACCAAACGATAACTATCACACGTCAGATCCACGGTGTCAGTAAAAAGCCACAAATCCATCCACGTCATCTCAGCATCCAAGCTCACAAATCCATCCACGTCATCTCAGCATCCCGAACTTGAACCGTAAGGTGGGTTCCAGGTCGTGCTCAAATTTCGAAACTTTACAGTCTCTTTAAAAGCTATAGATGTCTATTCACATTTATCTCCATGCATGCTCTACGATATACATTGCCTGGAAGTTTTTCGAGCTTCGCTGACTCTGCTTAACTACGGAAGTGAGGTAGGTTTTCCCTCCATGGACAATATTTGGCAGGATAATGAATTACAGTATTCCTTTTCCTTATCTTTGTTGAATTGTGACGATGGTTGTCACAGGTGCTTGCAACAATGAAAATGACAAGGCTTCTGCTTCTCTCTTTCTTCTGCCTTTTATCCCTAGGCCTTGCCACGGTAAGCTTACTTTATGTTGATGACGTAAAATTTCTGATTTTTTAATCAGTTTTAATCCATTTATGATGGGAAGGGTTCGTGTTTGATAAAATCAGTAAGGTCCCGATCAACCCAAATGCAGGGTTGGTCCTGAAGGGTCAATCTTAGTCCTTTGATTAGCTCGGGAACCACTTTTTTTTTCAGATTTTGCTTCATTTCACCTTATGTGGGTATTGGCATATTTACATGCAGGACTGGAAAAAGAACTTAAATTTATTTATTTTTGAGCGATCTTCATGGTTGTGGGATTTCAGGATTTGGGGATATTTTTTCAGTTTTTTGTTTATTCCTGCATGTTTCAGTAATATACATGAGTTTGAATATGTCAGATGTTGTTTCAATTTGGCTATTGTATTTTAATTGTTGTTTTGTGTGAGCAGGATGAAATTGTAGCTGACATCACTTGTCAGGCTGAGGCTGGATTGCAATCTGAATCCAGCATTTCCCATGAGTGGGAAGGCGAGTTTTTTCCTGGGATTCGAAAGATAAACTATGAGGTATGGGCTTATTATCATTAAATGATATAACTTTTGGTATTTCAAAACCATGATCCTTGGCTGCAGACAAGGGAAAGGGTAGGAGTCTTGATTAATGGTTAGCTCTGTAAATTATGACTAGAGTAGGTGAATCCACTTCCCTAAAACTCTTATTTAGCCGCACTTCAATAAATTGATGTTTTCTCACCCATTTGATGAGCCAACTCATGAAGGGGTAGCGTCTACCCTCATTTTGGGGCATGCACAGAGAGACTAATGGGCTCCCCCACACCCCCCTCCTACTCCACCTTTGCACCAAAAAAATAGATCCAACTAAGTAGTGTTGAAGAAGTCTTATCAACCAATGCCATATCTGATTATCTAATTGTGACGTAAGTTGTCTCCAGTATGTAGACTCTCACAAGATTCCTTTGGCAATTTTGAGTTGCTGCATTGATTCATGATGGCTGAAAGAATACGCTTTGTTTAGATTTAGAAAAAGTTAAAGGTGATGGACATCAATTCCTTGGCTAGAAGTATAAGGAACTCATTGGAGCTATTTCAACTTTACTAGAAGAAAAAGAGAATCTTTAAATCTACATTTATATTAAAACCAGGCAATGGAAGATTCCTAGAAATTAGACGCTGACCCTCGGTGGTTTTTTGGACCGAAATGTGAGCCAGAGGTGGGGTATTTGCCATCTTTCCATATTAGTGACTTGTTGGACCTATATGTTAGCTCAGGGTGGTGAAAGAAAAAGAACTAGAAAATCATAAGTTTGAACTTCACATGGAAATCAATCTGTATGGCAAAAATTCAAAAACAAACTAGGTAAATTTAAGATAAGTCGGTGAGATCTATTTATGCTTTTGAGTTGCATTACAAAAAACTATAACTGAAGCATTAACGGAGGGATTGGTTAATGACAATAGGTAGAAGGTTTCATTCTTTAGAGAGGATACCCAAAGCTCCAACAACAAAACGGATGTAAAATTAAAAACACAAAGCATAAACACAAAATACTGGATCATCTCACGGTTACCCATGACATGAACTTTATCAACATGAGTAAAAAATATAATACAAGTATATTTCATTATTTGAGAGGATACCCAAAGTTTCAGCAACCAAAAAGATGTAAAATTAGACACAAGTACAAAAACAAAAGCCTGGATCATGTCATGGTTACCTATGACATGATCTTTATCAAGATGAGTAAAATACTAAAATATAATGTATATTTCATTTTTTAAAGAAGAGCATTCATTCACTAATTTATAGATCCAACTGTTACCTTGTGACTGTAAAAAATTTACTTTTAAATATTACGAGGCAAGACTTGGATGAAACCCATTTCAATGTCTGTCATCTTTTGTCAATGATAAATAGTTAATTTGTGGTTATATGGGAAGGGTCTTGCTTTTGTGTTTTTGGATCGACTAATTTAATTGAAATTCTATTCTTCGTTTGTGTGGTTGTTTTTAGGGTCCGTTGAGTAAGAACCCTCTGGCATATAAGTGGTATAATGCAGAAGAAGAGATTCTTGGAAAGAAAATGAAGGTAGATATTATAATTCTTTTAAATGTTTCCATTTCTGCTGCCTATATCTTGTATCATCAGTTGAATTTCAGAATGATGCCTACTCATATGCATCATTAATCCTTGTTGTTATAATTACAGGATTGGTTGAGATTTAGTGTTGCTTTCTGGCACACATTCCGTGGGACCGGTGCTGATCCATTTGGAGCTCCAACAAAGAGCTGGCCATGGGAAGATGGCACAAACTCATTGGCTATTGCTCTACGCAGAAGTAAGATTAGTTTGTTGATTTTTTCGCCCTTTGATTTCTCTTTAAGAATGCAAGCATTGCTGTGCTTGTATGGACCTTGTTCATTGATGGTTTCTTCTTTGGATTGTATTAAACATTACACATATATCACTTCTATTTTATGCTGCATTATTAGATGAGGTGTTTATTCCCTGAACCTGCAAGTTACTTGTTTATACAGTGAGAGCAAATTTTGAGTTTCTCAAGAAGTTAGGAGTTGAGAGGTGGTGCTTTCATGACCGGGATATTGCTCCTGATGGAAGAACACTTGCAGTAAGTCCTCCAGCAAGCTTTTCATGTAAAAGTATAAATATTCAATAAATTGAATGTATAAAGCAAGAAGCTTGATATTCGTAGTGCACTACAAAATTTATTTTTATGCATTGCTAGAGGACTAACTCTGATAATATGGTAGTATAAAGGTATAAATAGAAACATTATTTGATTCCTATGCATTTCTAGGTTAATAATCCAGATATTGGAGCATAAGAGGATTTAGTTAAATTATTTTACGTGTCTTTTCTTGAAATATTTGTCATTTTCCATAGCGGGATGCTAATTGTGTTAAACAATGTACTTGATAGAGCATATGGAACAAGAAATTCTGACCC